>JBBPDH010000001.1:7634112-7645928 GCA_037974565.1 Clupeocharax schoutedeni
CTAATATATATATGTGTGTGTGTGTGTGTGTGTGTGTGTGTGTGTGTGTGTGTGTGTGTGTGTGTGTGTGTGTGTGTCCTATAATTTAGAACTGAAACACTCATAATAACTTCATCATGGATGAATAGAGCAAACCTCCATTTTTCCATAGGTTAGATGAATAAATTAATATATGTAAATACATTGTTTTTTAATTCAAAACAAAATGTTTTACAGGTTGGTTACCGTATATGAACATGTTATATGTTTACAGACTTAATCAACATCTTAATAAGACAAATTGGGTTTTGCATGACGTGGGCTTTTTAAATCTTTATTGAAGGAGTCAGCAAATGTTGATGAAATGTATGTAATAAGCTCAAAGCTTTCAGGCAAGATAAGATAAGACAAACCTTTATTTTTTAAGATAGAGAGCTGCTATCTATGCAAAGTGTGAGTATTCACCAGTTAGCTTATTATTTACTCTATTGGCTAGTGGAACAGAGCATTATCACTAGATATCATTAGAATATCATTGGAAATGCATTCTAAAGAGAGACATTTTGAGATGTGCTGTACAGTTTCTCATTAGGCTGAATATGATGTTAGCCAGAACTTGTGCAATCTGACAAGAATCTCTATAAAAGAATGTATGGGCAGAGCATGGCGGGGTCAATCAACAACACTGCCCTCGTTTAGATTCCTCACCCTCATAACTCACATACCCAGCTGATAGTGGTTACTGAGGTTGTTAAATGATTTTAGCAGGGGTTTTCCATGAGGAGAAAAGTCTGACGTGACACATAAGTGACCCAAATGCTGCCCATTTGTATGTTGAGTATGTTTGAGTATGCATGTAACTTCAGGGAAAAGCAAGTCGGACAAGTGTTCTGCATAACAAAAAACATGTCTTGTTCAACCGGAATAGGATGTTTTGCATGCATGTATTCTGAATTATTTATTGTCACCCAGAGTGGCGCTGGATTTTACGCAGTTGGGCATCTGTCATGTTCAACCAAGTGATAGTTTAGAGCGCGGGACCGCAATTAGCAAATGTGGCAGCTTGTCGGAAACAAGGCTAGCACGACTCACATTCATCATTGCCAGGCATTGATCAGTGATACCTGGGGTGCCAGAATCAAAGCCCAGGTGACGTAGGACCAAGTGAATGCTCACTGTTGGCAGCCACATAGGCGGTAATTGTCCCACTCTGAAACCAATCTCAATTCTGGAGCTTTAGAGTGCCACTGGCTCTCTTCTCCAGATTCTTCAGTCATGTGCATGTAAACTTCAATAATCTGATCAGACCAAATATATCACTTCTGTGGTAATACAACCTGCAGCTCTTAAATGGTACTCGTAAATGGAATATAATGTTTTTACAATAATTTTAAAAAGGGGAGTACAAAATGACAAAAAAGACCAAGTTTTCATACTCACTGGCCATTTTGTCAGCTTTTCTGGACTGGAAGCAAACTCCTGGGGTTACTTCTTGAGCTGTTGATGAGGTAGCCTATGACTTTTTCACATTTTCAGAGACAACTCTAACTGTGTTCTCTCTGAAGTCAATCCACAAATTAGCAGACGGTCTCCTGATTTTGAAAAGTCTTGGAGTCTAGCATTCTAGCACTACTGGCACACAGTGGATGAATGAAGAAAAATTCTGTGGCAAGATCACAATGAAATGAAAATCTAATTGTATCCAGTGTTTCATATGGCTCTGAAGTTCTGTATGTTGAGTTTTTTTATGAAAGGAGTGGTCCTTAGGGATGCCAGAACCTCTGTAATAGCCTCAGCGCATTTCTCAAAGGGCTTATTTGTCACTTGTCAAATGTAGATTTGGTAAAAAGTCATTTGCTTTAGTTGGATGGATTCCCTGTGGTCTGTCTGTGTCACTTCAGACAACATCAGATGAAGGTGCGTTAAGCATTTATTTGATGCTAAAAGCTCTCATCTTCTTAACCACTACCACTATCTCTTAGCGCACACACAACCCAGCCACCATCCACTAACGAAGAATAAAAATTAGAAGTAGTTCATCTAAGGCAGTGCTCAGCAGGTTTTTTGCATGAGATCTGCAAGTCTTTCATGACAACAGAGATAAACCTAGATAAGCTTTTTTAAAGGCTTATTCCAACAAGTATCAGTGGTCTTAAAGGTTGCCTGTGTCCATGCTGATTTCACCTCTAACAACCCAATGCCTGTTGGAAGCCTTTCTGTGTAGGTCATTCTAGGTTATTTTTGCAAATGGCTTTTAGCAAAGATTTAATTTGTACTATTACAAATGTAATATTTTTACAAAATTTACATTCACTTCTTATTTAAAACACAAAAAGATATAATCAAACCCAAAATGTCACTGATAATCTTAAGATCTTAAGCATTTGAGAAAGTCAGCATGAATAGGAAATCATAACACATTTTCCTTACTGTACCATGACATACACCTGAATGAAACACAATATTAAAAATGCCTCAGGGGTAGGGGAGGTAAAGGCAAAAATCACTAAATTTATTTAAAAAAACTTTTGTGCATGATGAACCATGACCAGTGACATACAATAACAAGGAAAATCGTTTTTAATGTTCAGTTATTATGGCAGGAAATTCCAAGGAAAAATACAGAAAACAGTAGAATTTATGTTATTAAAGATATATTAAATAGCAATAAAACACCCTTTGACCTGAAAAAGTAGTGCATTGGATATTCTTATTCTATATATCTCTAAAAGTAAATAAACTGAAAGATGAGACTGTGTTTATGTGTTTCCCTTTTTTCATTTAGATTTGATGCACTCGTTTGAATAAAATTAATTCACTGCATCACAGTGAGAACAAGGTTTAGGTTTTAAACATTGAAAAATACCTTGCACAGCACGATCTAAGACCCTGTGAAACTTTTTTCTTGTCTCTCTTGTTTTCAGCTCAAAAACGCCATCGATTTCCCATTTCCACATATTTTTGGTTGCTACATTTGCCTTATTCTGCCTCAGCTGACCATTAACCTTCTGATTCATCAGACAGTTCTAATTGGTGAGCTAACAGAGGCATTTGATTACTTTTTCCTTCATCCTGCTCTCCCTTTTGGCATGTTCTCTCCTTCAATGGGGATTTCTGTGGGCTGAATTTCCACAGACACAAACACCAGATATTTGCATAGTTGTTATTTCCGTTTTTTTGTCTTCTGTTCTGGATGAGATTATGAGTGTGTAAAGAGCGTGCTGCCCCGGGGCTGTTTGAGGGGCTTGGATAATAACAGGCTGCGTCTTCAGTAATATTTACACTGTGGAGATTAGTTACAGTGACAGATCTCTGAGGTTTATGAACAGAGGGAAGAGGAAATGTACTTCTCAGGAAACGTAGCTGAGGGCTTTCCTCACTGAGCAATGGTGCTATTTTTTTATTATGTGCCCTGAATGGTGACTGGGCTGAGGGATGACCTCCATTAGGGCTTAATGTCATTTCTATTATATTCTGTCCAGACCACAGCATGAAGCGTATGGCGGCTGCTGAAGCATGTCACAAAAAAGGTGCAAAAAAGAGGCTTGGAATGTCACTTCAAGGACTGTGGCATTCATGCTGGGCCTTTTCTAGGAACCCAGCCAGACCGTGTAGAAAGCCAGCCAGTGTGCACACTCCTCTCCCATTCTCTGCCAGCTCTGTTCGTTTGTGAGATTCCAGACATCCTCAGCGCCAGCCATAACCCCCAGAACGCACATCTCAGCTGAGTTGTATGAATCGACTGAGGACTAAAGGATTAAAAGTGCCACCATTGCTCTGGTTGTTACAGTTTATCCTCATTTACTCTGAGGAACTGTGAACAGTTCCACACTCACAATCCTTGTCCTAATAACCTAACAATAACTAAATCATTTTGCATCGTTTCCCATGTAGACACAATAATATACAGAGGTTAAATCGGCATTTTGAGGAGCTTGACAGTAAGCAGGGGAGCCTGTGAATGAAAAAGCTGCTTACTTTACAACAATTTCTCTGAGCTCTCTGGGTTAACTGGCTTGAAATAAAATCCACATGGAATTGTGTTTTAGGTCACAGATAATAAAAACCTGTTTTTAAAAAGCCCTCTCCAGGGTGGATTTTTTTAGGGGGTGGACAGGCAAAAATCAGAATCAGAATCAGAAAACTTTATTTATCCCAGAGGAAATTGATCAAAACAAAAAGTTTATTGATAATGTCATCAAACTATTAATAATGTCATCAAATTAAACTTGAAGACTGTGTCAGCATTAATGCAAACAACCTCACAGGACCAAACAGTGGGAGAAATCAGACTTTGAACCCGTGTTATTTATCAAATGATGAAGGTCTGCTGGTCCCTGAAGGCAAATGTGCTGCAGCTACATGGTGACTGAGGAAGGATCTTAGCCATTACAATACTAAAGGATGCACCATTTTTAAGGGTTCTTTAGATGCATCGCAGAAATATGTCCGTCGTTTGGAATGGAATGAAGGCCTCTACTGGTTTATTCTTCCATCCCCCTTCAAAAATGTTTAAAAAACAATAAAAGCAGCTAGTGGTGAGCTAGTGATGCTAGTGATTATAATAATATTATAATAATTATAATAATATTATAATTATATTATAATAATATATACTTTTTTTATTTTAAATGGACATTTTAAAGGTACTTAACATATATTTTTAGCTATTTATTATTAAAGGTGGGGTCATCTCATATTAGTCCTTGGTTTGTACAATGCAACTATAGTGAATATGTTTCATGTTTCAGATGAGTCACACTGGAGGCAAAACCAGAAAATCCAGGAGAAGATAGCTGGTAGAACCTTCCAATTTACCAAAATTTAAACCCTTGGAATTTGTACGTCTGGCGCATGAGAGGTCAAAAGTTTGTAACTAAACCTTGTTTTATCAAATCCCTCAGTTTCCGGAAGGGATAGTATCATCCACACCTGCCTCAGTGCCAAGCTGGCATCAGCAGTTCCCTTTGGGAGGAAGAGGGTTGTTTAAATTTGAGTCGAATTGCTTTTATTGGGTGCCTGAATACAAATGAGATACCTCAGAAAAGATTGAACACCTCTTCCCACATATCCGTTTTTTTCCAAATATAGCCAACTTTGTCTCACTGCATCAGAATTTCTGCTCATAACCCCGATAGATAAAGGAAATATCTGAGAAGAACGTGTTGGTGGTATGTGGAGGATTTTAGTGTTCTAAGCCAGGTGTATTTTGGTACACTGTATGTCTCTGCTCCTTGGAAGCAGCAAAGATCTTCTTTTCCACAGTAAGACTGGAGTGGATCTAGGCATCTTTAGAACTCTAAACTGTTGGAATTGAGACTAGGGTTTGTATATGCCACCGGAAGAGCATGTTTTTATGAAGAAGAGACGAGTGCAATAAAAGTGCACTTGTCATTTGTTTTGCAGGGATAAATGAAGCGTCTCATCAAGTCACATCCCCTTGGGTATGTGAACATCAACCATCTTTAGTATCATAACCTCGCACTTCAGTTTCATTATTAGCCACTTTCAATGTCATCTTTTAGGGCATGCACTATATTTCTTTAAGACACAACAGCTCCAATTACCACCCTTCTTAGCTCCCTTAAATGTAATGAAAACTACATCCTCATGATTTATCGTCCCACTGGGAAAATCCACTGCTAGCAGCCTAAATATCTGCTCGCACCTCGCACAGCTCGTTTAGACTTAATACTCATCCCTTGAGATTTGCCTGAATTCGAACAAGGCTAAGCTCTTACGTTTACATAATGCATGACTATAAATAGGCATACACAACCAACCATGCATCTGCCATCAGACAGTCACTTCCAATTTGGTCAGATCGGCTGTGATGAAAACGTTTCTTCTGGGTTTGCTGCCATTTTTGCTCCATATTGTACCCGGGGGTAGAATCAGGTCAGCGGCCGTGGCCAACGACGTCCAAAAGAACCAAAAAACTGAGACTAAGGTTAGCCATCTGCTTAAGTGACGTCACTCATTTAGTGATTCACAGATCATGATGGTCTGTGCTCATTGAAGGTGCCACCAGTCAGAAGGTGTTACAGTGAGAGACTGTGGAAGACTGATTATCCCATCAGCCACACACTGACAGTATGACCTTTCCTGGGATACATGTATTCCCAAGGCTGATAGTCCTTGGCCTCCGGAGGCATTCAAGACATGACACATGCAGTCACAAGCAAGCAAGCCGTAAGGTAATGCAAGAGTCGCATGCAGGGGGTAATGTTAGATTATGAAAATGTGTAATTGATTTTTCTCAAGCTGAATCCGTCAATTATAGAACCATGTCAAAGATAGGTGGTGTGGGAAGGCCGCAAAATCTCGGCTTTCCTGCTATAATTGTGTTAGTAGCTAGGTTTTCAACCAGCTGTCAATTTAAATTCAAGCAAATAACACATATGTTGCACACATAGGCAAAATCTCTTTAGACATCTGTTAAATATTAGACCTATAGTCTTTTCCTGTTAAGTTAATGTCTCATGGCCCTGGCTTATAGCGTTCTCAATCACTTACTCATGTTTAATAGGATGAAGATTCACCACAAGGAGGTGCTATTACCCTGTAATTATTTTCTTTGACAAGATTATTTCATGTTTTGACTTCTTAAATAAACAACTAATACCTGCAAGATTTTGTCAGGTTTCATCCCTACTGCCTGGCAAAAACTGAAACACGCACACAGTAAAATTTATATTTATATAATATAATTGATCTTAACTGATTTAATTAGCAAGTGTGTTCCCATCATAAACTGTGGTGAAAGGTTTATCCTTTTCAAGCCAGTGTACAAACATTTATGTGAATTTACTATACTGAATATTTGCTTTTTCCATCAAACCTTTGTTTGGTGTGACAAAATGACCTAAAAAATGTTTGAATGGAACTCTAGCTAGTATCTTGTGCAGTGTATATTGTGTGTTGCTTTTGTTTTATAGAGCAGTTCAAAAATCAATAACGAAATTAATAAATGTTAATGACTAAATCCCCCGACCCCAAGTGTGGGACAAAGGGGTAGAAAATGGTAGAAAAATAAAATTATACATGTTTGCATGTCTACAAACACATGCAGACTTCCATCATGTTTACACACAATGAGTATGTATGTACTGGGAGGTCCAAACCAAAAGAAATAATGAGAAACGCTTTAGTCCTTTTCAAGAATAAATACTTATTTCACTCTTTCTGTAATATTTTGCAGATGGATCATATAAATGTTTGTTACATTGAACTTATTCTGCCAGCAGATCTTCATATTGCTGGCTTTGCATGCCGGTTCCTTTAGGTTTGTTCTATACACATCCACTGGTTCTCCAAGAGAACATATCAAGCCAACACTTTGGCTGATTCAATAAACAGCCAATGGTGTGCTGACAGTTGCAGCAACATAAATGGGCAACTTCCAAGCACGTTCCCAGAAAGAAACAGTTTGTGATGGTGAAGACAAAAAAAGGAGCTTTCATATGGCATGCAAGCTTGTGTTGAGCAAATGCGCTCACTCGCTTCTTATTAAGATTCTCACCATCACGTTACCTGCAGGCGTGTGCAGCAACATCATCCCTGCACTCATTTCCATAGCTGTCAGCAGCCTCACTTTCACAGGAAGACTTTCAAACTGGCTGTAATTAGTGCCGCCCAAAAATAAAACAAAGTCATTCGCCCATTCCTTGACATCGTTAAATGAACAATCGAAGCCGGAGGGTATGGTTCTCCAATACCTGTGAGCCACCCAACAACTTTTTTCTGCATTGCAAATCATGTCTGATGGATGCTTTGTTGGTTGGTGACTCATACGAAAGATGATGAAATTATCTATACCTTATGTACATAATAATTTCACCATGCTGCTTTTTCATACGCACATTTCTTTGCTGTCAAAGGAGAACCTTGTAACTCCAATTTGTGGAATATTGCTTATAATTTGAATGCCGCCAGCTCCAAAATTCTGAATATCAACAAATGTTTATGATAAACTGATCAATCAAAACAAATTGAATATACTGTTTTCCATTGACATTAAAAGTAAAGAAGTTTTTTTTCCTTCACGTGGAAAGAAGCATTTTTGGAGATTTTGTTCCACCATCAATGATTTTCATGTAAGATGATCTTATGAAGAAACTTATGATCTCATGTAAGAAACTTATGAAGCACAGCTGAGATTTGGAGGTAAACTGCGATGCACTTAAACTGGCCCATCAGGCACTGACCCTCAAAAATAAACAAAATAAAGTCCCAGGCGCAACAGCTTGTATGTGGCTTATGTTTGGAAAAGTGAATCCTAATATCCAGATCTGACAAATGGGGGTACTTTCTTCTTATTACTGAAAAAGCTTGGCACTGTGGATTCACATCATAAACCAATACCTTCCTCTTCCCCTTCTTAGCCTGGTAAAGCATCTAAAGACTTTCAGGTGCGTTTAGAGAAGTTAAATTTGTTTATCGGTTAGATCAGAGTGTATTTTGGTGTGATAATTCTCAATGCATTAAGGTCTACATGGCAGATGAAAGCACATTGATTTTTTCTGAATACCATCACATGGATGTATTTCACACGCAGGGGAAACACGCCTGGCTTTGAATAAAAATGTTAGAAAGAAAGTTTCCTGACGCACAGAGCAATGCTCTTGTATGACGCTAAGCAATTACAGCCCACGTGCATTGAATCTGCACATGGAAACATTATTTCTGAAAACACTGGAATCTCTTCAGCCTGGAATCTTCATGAATGATTCGATATCTACTTTGCGGCTGCCTCAAAAAATGTGCGGTTGATTTCCAATAGGCCCTCAAAGCCATGAATCGGGAAGAGCCTCTTCTTTTCTGAATTGCTCTCATTTACTTTCTATATGATTATCACACAGACTGATTACCTTTTCAAGGTACCGCACAGCAGTTTTGGTGGGCAGGGACTATTAGTCACAGCTCTAATAATTCACAGTGAATGGAAATTTTATTCAGTATGCTATTGCCCCAAGTCTATCGGGACACACCAGTCAAAGGTGTGCCATTCTAGTTAAAGAGGAAAATGGAGCCCCTTCTGTCCATACTGATGAGGGAGAGGAGAGGTCCTCACGGAGAAACAAAGACGACATCAACATTTCATACCCCCAGAGGCAACAAAACAAACCCTCTTTGGACATTCTCCAGGGACCAGGGGACGAATCTTCAAAGTGTTTCTGTTCTCTGGTCGTGACTGAAATAATTAGGTCTACCTGTGCTGTATGAATAGACTTTAATGAGGAGGCTGGTGGCAGTTCTCACTCTCTCCGTTAGCTATCATGAAGCGCTCCAGGCCGGTCCCGGACCAAAACACTGCCCACTGATTATGCATTAGGTGTCAAATTGAATATACCATTGAATGCATTTAATATCAGTTAGCCTAGGATAGATTCATCTATGTAATCCCACTGCTAACAATTGTACCTGAGATTCTAACCAAAGACAATGTTAATTTTACTAAATGGCAAACTATCAATTATGTTACGGATGGTCTTGAGTTCAAATGATTATTTTTATGTGAGCAGTGCGCCTGAGGTGACGTCTACATAGAACCTCTGCAAAAAGGTTGTTAATAAAAATACAACTACCGTATTTGGTGCATATTATTTTTACAGGGTCTACTGTAATGTCAGCAGCAAAAACTCTTTATGTGTGTTAGTATAAAAATATGTAATTAATTAATCAGAGTTGTGGTGCATAATGCTGTAGCTCACATTTCTTGTTGATAAACTATAGGCTAAATGGCTTTTTTTCCCTTGTGGCTTCACTTGGATTTGTTGGACATGATCTAATAGAAGTTACATGCAAGTTGCAAGTTTTTTTGTTATTGGGCCTGATTATTCAACTTGATTTTTTGACTGTCATTTTACCAAAGGTCATCAAATTCTGGCCATCAAAACGTTTCCATGGAGCTGGTATGGAGCTGTCTGCACATATCTAGAAGAAAATTAGATCAAACAAGGTAATAGCATGCAAACATGGCAAACTATTATACAAGAGATATGAAGAAAAGGTGATAAAGTGATTCTGTTATTCTCACCTGTTATTCTCATTCTCGTCCCTTTGCTCGTGAAACCTTCTGTTCTTTCACCTGGAGGTGAAATTTAAGCCGCAGCGACACCTAGTGTCTAAAGTCGTATCGCTTTAACCAGGTCGGCCTTAAAACAGATCCTGTCGATCTACGCTATAAGGACAAAATTATTGGGACTCACCTTTTTTCAGGTCTTGGGCTATAGGTCCCTTACTTCTAGTGAAGGGCAAAAGGTGTCCACTCCACCTTAATGCAATTTCATTAAAGTCCCTGTTGGTATAAAGGTCAAGTGTCCCAACACATTTGTTCATATAGTGCATCTTCCTGTATTTGTCCTTCAAACCCAAATCTAACTCACTCTAATCAGCAAATCAAGGACTTGGGTATTAATTGGTGGAGTCGTTTAGGACTCAAATAATACAAATAAATACAGATAAACCAAATATGGAATATACTGCAGTGGTCAGCACCAACGTAAAGTCCCTAAAAAAAAGTTGTCCATGTAAAAATCAGATTTACTTTCTGTAGTCAAAAGACCACATCTCTCCCACTTTTTCCCACTTCTGGTTTTAAATTTTGCATGGTTGTCAAAACAAAAGCTGATCAGTTAATGCCAGAACACAGAATAAAATAATTAACTGATGCAAAATACGAAGGTCAGAATGGCATACACTGCTTGGTGATTTTCCTGCTTGAACACACCTGATTTAACATTTCAGTGACAAGGGCATTCTGCGCTACAACTGTCATGTTATGTAGTGAGTCACCCAGTGTAACTGGTTTGTCAGAGTTCACAATTTTCTATCCTTTTTGTGTTTTCACTGGTCAATGTTCTCTCACTACAGTACCCTATGAGCTTCACATGAGTACATCATAGCACTGGGAATCCCCCCAGTGGTGCAGAAACCCTGACTCTGAGGAACAGTAATTTAGTACTGCTAGGTTTCCTTATGAAGTTGGTAGGGGTGGTAAGACCAATTGTACATATGTACATACACAAACACACATATTATACATAAATACAAACATTGTATGTATGTATGCCCATACATGCATACATCAGACATGCATTTATACAGTACTGTGCAAAAGTCTTGTGCAGACTGTTTAAAGCCATTTATCTGAGCAGTGAGTGACTTTCTGCCAGCAAATACACAAGTTAACATTACAGTAAATGCAAACAAACACAAAACATAAAATAATATCTGTAAATAATTGTAAACAAACAAAACTCTAATTTCACAGAGTGACCAATTGGATGCTAAAACACTACTAGAAGTATGTCAAAGGTAGGCCTACTTATTGCCATACAAGAAATGTATTTTCTTATAATAGGCATACACACACACACACAAACACACACACACACACACACACACACACACACACACACACATATATATTAGATTACATATTAGACAAACAGTATAGGACGCCTAACCCCTGCGAAAAACAAACCAAAAAAAGCGCTGGACAAAAGTATTAGGACGCCTTACCATTACACAAACTTCAATGACACTGCATTCAGATACACATACTTTCATATGGAGTTGGTTCACCTTTGAGCTGCTATAATGGTTCTTTTGTTCATATAATAGTACTTAAAAAATAATAGTGCCTAATGCACTACTTTTGAATGAATTATTTGATTTTGCGTATAACAGTAATAATATATAATTAAAATGGTAATCGTTACACACACGATTACAGTTATAATAATGTCAAAGCTGGGTCTACTTATTGCCACATCGTTAGAGTGAACAAAATATATATATATATAAATATATATTATTTAAATAAATTATAT
>JBBPDH010000001.1:7646028-7663659 GCA_037974565.1 Clupeocharax schoutedeni
TTTAATTTTGCATATAACAATAATAATATATAATTATATTATATGTGTGTGTGTGTGTGTATTTTTTATTTATTGCCTCTCATTTTGTGCACCACAACATGAGAACATCCGGTTCTGGTTTGCTATCGTAGAAAAAAAAATCGTGTTCAACTCTTAGTGCGTAATACGTAGAACCCGCGACGTGTGACGTCTAAGCGTGGTGACGAGAGACAACACGTGCAGAGTACCAACATGGCCGCGTGCAGCGTGGAAGATGTTCTGGCCAGAGCCGAGCGAGAAGAGGCGGAGAAGCTGAAGAGCATCACAGTGGTGAAGGAGCTGGAGCTTGAGCTGGACGTGGGGAACCTGCTAGCACTGGACAGGAACCCGACCGATCTGAGGGACCCGGTGCGGGGCCGGGAGGAGCTCCTTCGGGCTCTGGCGAGAGACAACGCGCAGCTGCTGGTGAACGAGATCTGGAAGCTGCCTGCGGAGCGCGTGGATGAGGTACTGGTGGTAAAGCTTCCTGAGCCCACAACCCGGATACCTCGCGAGAAGCCCCCTCCCAAGGCCAGACCCCCCACCAAGTGGGAGCAGTTCGCCAAGCTGAAGGGCATCCAGAAGAAGAAGAAGACCAACCTGGTGTGGGACGAGGTGCACAAGGAGTGGCGCAGGCGCTGGGGTTACAAGAGGGCCAAGGACAACACCAAGGAGTGGCTGATCGAAGTGCCCGAGACTGCAGACCCCAACGAGGACCAGTTCGCCAAAAGGAACCACGCCAAGAAGGAGCGGGTGGCCAAAAACGAGCTAAACCGCCTGCGCAATATCGCCCGAGCCACTAAAACCAAGGTCCCCGGGATGGGGCTCGCCCCCCGACCCAAGCAGTCCAAGGCCGAGCTGGCCCAAGCCGTCAGCGTGGCCAGGACATCCACAGCCTCCGTGGGGAAGTTCCAGGAGAAGCTGCCTAAAGAGAAGGAGCCGAGGAACACTGGCAAGAAAAGAAAGTTCCAGCCCCTGCTTGGAGACTTTAGCAGCGAGAAGCAAAAGCAGCTGGAGCTCCTCAAGGTGATGGGGAGCAAGAAACCACGCTTGGACATGACCAAAGCTGTCAATAAACAGATGAGGGAAGAAGAGGAGGAGGAAGGGAGGGCGAGAAGGAGGAAAGGTTTAGGGAAGAAGGGACGGAAAGGGAACGGCGGTGCCACAGGTGGAAAAGGAAAGGGCAAAGGTGCCAAAGGCCCCAAAGGCAAAGGACGAAACCCCCGCATGAAACAGGGGAAACGTTGAAATGAGCTTGCCCTTCGAACTGAAGAACAATTAGGTTTATTACCATGTCATGTTCCCAGTCTTGGTCCGGGTGCACGTTCTTGTTTTTCACATTTTAGTGTTCATTGTCTAATTAGCTCAGGACAGCTGATACTGATCTGATTGTTTGGTGGTAGAAGTGCTGGGCAGGGGGGTCTCCAGGGCCAGAGTAGGCAGCCACTGTACTGTGATGCTCCATAGAGTGCTTAACTGGTCCTTGAGGTCTAAAGGTCCAGTATTTTTTTTTTTTGCCCAGACACACGAATGAAGTCATTTGTTTGGATGTGTAATGTGCCCTCAGATCAGGGCATTCTTGGCCTGGCAAGATGTGACTAAGTGCCTTCTATGTGATGTTGACTGAAGGGGTATTTTAACAAAGCGGTATCTTCAAGTGTGTCCAATCGAGCTTGAAGATTTTCCTATTGGGCTTTTATTATCTGGCTAACTAAAAATACCCACAGGTCTTGCATCCGCAGTAATTATATTCAACCTGAAAACTGCTGCAAAAATGAAAAATGGAACTGTTTACCTGGAGCATGGCACTGTATAAAGTATATGCATATTGTTTGTAAAGAGGGTGAACTACCCACCCTTGATTTCACCCACATGTCATCAGTGCTATAAATACAAAAAATTCTTGAATAAATGTTGTGATAAAAGCTTTTGGTGTAATATTTGATCAGATGCTCCACTAGGGTATCGTGGTATAACTTCCAGTGTTTCATTTGGTTGCATCTCCAGGGTTTCACTGTTTTGTGTTTAATTTCTAGGATGGTGATTCTGTTGAAAGGTGTTTTTAACTAACACTAATACACTTTCCTAGAATTGTACCGCACCTAATCTGGTTTGCTGATTAACACCGCCTGTTACGTAAACAACCCAGAAAGTGTCTGCGGTCAGAGGAGCTTGGAAACGCTGCAGTTTCTAGGCTAAAGATGGTAATTGTGTTGTGCAGCATAAAAAGGTGTCCGTCATCAACAGCTTAAAATGCATGCTGGAATAACTTCATAAATAATGCCATGCAGGATGTAGTGCCCTCTTGTGGTGAATTTGTAGTATTATATCCTAATGTTCAATTAGAGTTAAATAATGTTGCTTTGTCAAAGCCTTCAGAGGCCAAAGCTGTAAGCCCTACAGAGATCCCTCAGACGTACTTAGTAATAACCCATTCATGGGTATTTTATTGTTTCATCAGGTTTGTGCAGAAGGTCATTAAATTAGGCTGCATGAGGTGGTTTCTCTGAAAGATTCAGAAGAGCACTGACATGGACGAGCTCGGCTGTGTGAGGATTAGGAGTTGTGCTGAAGATCAGAATGTCATTTATAGGTGCACTCGGCCTTCAGGCCAGCAGGCTGCTTGGTTCGTTCAGCATGCCAGACCAATTGCTGGCTGATTACTCAGCACAAACAATGCACCACATCCTCTCCCTTTGTATCACTTTTTTGGGACTCACTGAAATAGGAAAGTGGCCATAAATAGAAAATCTATGATCATTAGTGTTGCCTTTTGCTCGCAATTCATTGCGGATTGTGCTGGATAGAAATATCAGTATTGAAGAATACTTCTAAGTAGGTCTTAGTTACGAAGCATACAAAAATCTTCAGTAAAGACGGATTCAGGACACAGTCATGCATTTTAGTATTACTTTTTTTTTACTTTGAAATGGTGTCTTAGTTTATTATTTCCTATATTCTCTGAAAAATGAATTTTCCATTTTAAAGTTGTTTGAAGTAGCTGCTGTGAAGAATAAAATAGTGCATATGAATCAGGAGCGCCAAGTTGAGATGTTAATGTTTATGCAGAGTTGGCGGGTCTTTCTGAATGACAGCATAATCCATCCACTAGTTTGATGGATGCTGTTTGACCACTGACACCAGTCCACAGGGAAGCTGGGGGATTTGGGGGAGGGAGGCCCATCTGTTGACTGTTGTAAAAGCGGTCAAAACAGCAGCTATTAAAAATCAGCATCCCACCTCGGAAGACAGAAATAGGGGGCACTACTAACATAAAAATCAATCAAGGTCTCTGAGCTGAGGCTTGTTGACCCATATTGAGCTGACAGTAGCTTGGACCTGTCTCATACAAGCACTGGACCAGATGGAGAGAGGGCACAGGTCAAAGATGTTTAATTGAGTTTGATGTTTTTTAAATGTAGCAAATCTTTTCAGTAGAGCTACTCACTGAATCTCAGTATGTGCAAAATGGCCAGTTTAAACAATACAAAAAAATGGTGAGTAGAAAAGTATTCAGTTTGTACTCATGAATAAATTCAGTATTATTGATAGTGTGTGTCCACATATATACACACACACACACCACCAGACAAAAGTTTGTCTCAACGATTTCCTTTGTTATTATTGGCTGCATTATAGATTAATATTGAAAACATCACCTATTGCTCTGATGACAGCTTTGCACACTCTTGACATTTTTTCAATCATATTCATGAGCAATCGACCTGGAATGCTATTTAATTAACAGGTGTTCTTCGTCAAGAGTTTATTAATGGAATTTCTTGCTTTCTTAATGTTTTTTTAAGCATCAGATGTGATGGTAGGGTTGGGAATACAGTTAGTTATCCTATTCCACGAAGTTACAAAACATTTTCTGGTTTGTTTTATATACAACATATACATATGTAAATCCCCCAGATTCCCGGTGGACTGTTGTCAGTGGTCAAACAAGTGAAGGATGGATTATGCTGTTATAGAGAAAGGCCTACCAATTATCCATACACACACACACACAAAAGCATAGTCATTAGGATTCTGCACTCGTATCTCTATCTTATGTATGTATCTGTGTATTCATGCAGTGACTTTGACGAAGGCCGCATTGTAGGGCTTGTGAAGTGTTCCCAGTATGCAGTGGGTCTTTTCAGTCTGTTTTAGTGCATCCTTTTCTTGGTAGGACAGATTAAATGCATGTGTGCCTATATGCTACACACTCACACATGTAGTATAAAGCATTCAGTGCTAATAGTCAACAGCATGTGGTGGAGAATTTGGACCGAGTCTCAGTGTTACCAAACAGTGTCACGGGGGCATGAATGGGATCTAATAAGATCTAGTGAGATTTGTGTTGGAGTGTTTGTCTGTCTGTGTGCACCGTGCCAGGCTGAAGCCCTAAATATCCCCAGCAGTGGATTAGTGAATAAAGTTTATTTAAAGGGGGGCAGGCAGAGCAGAAGAGAGTCAGTGTGTCTAATAGACGCAGGACTCAAGATGCAGCACATATACATGCAGAGCAATGAACACTTTGAGGTTTTCACCACCGTCTTCTCTCCACAAGGTTAGTAATGTGGCAATGCAATCAATTAGGCTGCAGCAAGTATGCTTTTTATTTTGCATTGTGTATTGTGTGATATTGTGTGTACTTATTGTATATATTTATCATTCTGTGTGTATGTCATTTGTGATATTCACCATCCATATCAGCAAGGTCAACTTTATATGCATTTTTTAGCTGTAGGATGACATAAGGTGTTGTGAGGGGTTTTACTATGCACTGACTGCTGTTAGTAACTGAATAAATGCTTTTGTATTTTGACAGTAAGCAGAGCAAGGCATCAGTACAGACATGAAGAACCAGATAAGGTATTTATAAAACTCCTATTCTGATTATATTGTGTAGGAACATTTGTCTGTAAAGCCTATGGCCTTTAACTATTTTATCATGTTTCAGCCAGACATGTAATTGAAGATTTACATTCCGGTATATCTATTTAGTGTATGTAGTTACAGAAAAGAATATCCGTTAACACACAAGGGATAATTCCCTATTTCCCTATTCCCTATATAATTCCCTATTTAATTCACATAATTATATACAAAACATGCACCAAAATGAAGTTAAGGTACATTTCATAGACTACTATATTGTCTATGAAATTATGCTCATATTAGCAGTATACTCATAGGATTTAATTCCAAAATTAAATCATTGCAAATGACTGTTATTATTGCATTATCACAGATAATACAACTGGATTCGCACGTTCAAAATTTTAATAAGCTTTAAGAATTAAGGCAACAAGAAGAGGTTAAGATTTAATTTAGGTTTAAATGTATATCTTGCAATTAAATTGGCATGCAAACTTGCATTAGTCCACAGAATGACCATAATGGAGTAAAAGCAATTTTTTATTCCAGTATTCTTTTCTTGCATCCTTTTCATGCAAAAATGTGGTACCAAAATTTGGTTTAAAAGAAAATCATGCTCTATGCATCTTTAACATGCATGGCTATCAGAATGCACTGTCAGCATTAGTTTAAAATCATTTGCACTGTGTTTTTATTTAAATTTTTATTGTTTTTGCAACCCCTGCTCCACTGCCAGTCTGTGATTAACTTCATAAGCGCTGGTTAAAGGAACAAGTAATCTAGGATGGGAGAGGATTTAGTCATCTTTGAATTGAGAGCCAGCTAATCCTTTCTCTTTTAAAAAGCTTATCCTCTACTTGAGTTCAAGCCTTGTGAGATCAAGTGAGGACTAGTTGAACTGAGGTGAATGAAGTTAAACTTTCTGAATCTGTGTTTTTGCTTGTTTCAGTAAGTATTCATGTGTGATGTGTCCACTAGGTGGTAGTGACACACAGGTATGTCCCCCAGTGGCCTGATGAACTGGAACTGGCACAGGGTGATGTCATCCAAGTCCTCTCCAAGCATGAGTCCCGGTGGTTTGGTCGGATGCACAACGGTCAGCAGGGCTTCTTCCCTGCCTCCTGTGTCATTGAGCTGAGTCATAACACACGACATGTAAGTGAAGGCAAAGAATTAAACAAAATTATGCAAAGAATTTCTGCTGTTTAGTAATTACACATACAAAAACAAATTAAAAGTGCTAGAATATAATTCCATTGGCTCCCTCTTTTAATGGGAGGTGAAGAATTAATATTAATATTATTATTATTATTATTATTATTATTATTATTATTATTATTATTATTATTATTATTATTATTATCTATACCAACTTTCATACAAACAGAGCTGTGCAAAGGTCTGAAAAATTAGTTGTAAGGCTATTTATCTGGGCAGTATTTGCTTATTTGCATGGAAAACACAACAACAGGTAAATACAAATAAACCATATCGCCATAATATTTACAGTATTTACAGTTGCTATCAAGCTGCTATCATATTTAAAGAGAGGAGGAACTCAATCTGTAATATTAAGATCGTTTTTGTGACACTTTGCTGATATCGATTCTAATACGTAGGCTTTTACAATCAAACACATACTTTCTGCCCAGATAACTGTTCATTCTGAATCATTTTTACAGGTTACTCTAAGACTTTTGCTCTAACATTAGTGCCCGGTTTAAGTGGATTTGTTAATCAACTTTGCTGAACAGTGTCCACCCATGTAACTTGTAACGTGTAACAATGTGTTATTATTAGAAGAAATTCTGTCCATATATTTCTTATTTGATCCCTTCAAATCTTTTCCAATCTAACATTTCAAAACTACTTTATGCAAATGTTGAATTAAAAATATACACTGAATTTTTCAAACAGTGCTACTCTTTTTATGTGAATTGCTTGTTTCAGCTTGTTTGCAAAAATAAATATCACGAAAAACCTGTGGTGATACATAATGACAATGTCTTCAAGTGTAGCTACATTTTTGCCACTAATGCTATTCTGTAGTGTGTGACAGTGCAGAAATGAGTTACATAACCATGTGCATTAAGGTCAGTATAAGAATGGACCTAATCCTGTTGTACTGTGACCTGATCTGTCCTGGTTGTGTTCCTAGAGGGATGAGGCCGCTAAGAATGGACGAGGCTTACGGAGACACAGTTCGGTTCACGTTGGGTCCGTCGATTTCCTCGGGGACCAAGCAGGGTAAGTGTGTGTGTGTGTTTATGGGGTGGGGAGGGGGTGTGCGTGTGTGCCTCTCCACCCCTCTGCTGCTCCACTTCACTTCTCTTGCCTTCACCTCCCCCAACCCCTGTAGTTGCCCACCCAAAGCAGCTGCTCCCCCTCCAAACCACCACACCCCAAACAGGTGGCTCATCTCATACCTCATTAGTTAACAATGCGCACAAACAGCTCAGCACATCTGATCAGTTCTCAGGCAGACAGAAGCAGGCTTTTTCCTGTCCTGTAGATTTTTGAACATCATGCAGAGTGACAGCAGTGTACGGAGACATTATTACAGGTGAAAAGAACGATAGAAAGAAAGAAAACCTAAACAAAAAATTTACTATTTTTTGAATGTCAGGCAATTTTGCAGCAACAGGTGGGGGGAAAAAAACAGTATTTTAATACAATATATCTTTCCTTTCCAGGGGGAAAGGAAAGATATATTGTATTAAAGACAGTTAGCCTTACTTGAAAATTGATTGATTGCAATAATTGTCTTTATTTAATTGCACTCCAGTGCTATTTCTGCTGTTAGAACTGATTAGGGTATAATAATATTTAATTCATACAAAGATTTATTGCTCCAAGTACATGTTCCAGAAAGGAGCTGCCCCAGCCTATTCAGTAAAAATAACAACACACACACATGTCCTACCATTGCAATATCTCAATAGCCACTTTCAGTGCTTGAAAAAATGCCTGTGTAGAGGCGCTAGGGTTTAAAAAACACCATTAGCTGGATAACTTAAGCCAGATAATTTAAGCCAGTTTAATAGAAGCAGAGAGAAATAATGTCTTTATTGGGCAGTTCTATATTTGGGCTTTTAGCTTGACTGAAAAATTTGTATAGTGGAGGTGTGTTTGGTGTTCCTCTAAGTGTCCCTGTTGCCGTGAGTAGTGACAGCCCCCACTGCTTTGGCCTGAACAGCCTTCCTCTTCTCTCGTTCTTTCTCTCTCTCTCTCGCTCTCTCTCTCTCTCTCTCTCTCTCTCTGCCTCTCTCTCTCAAAGCACTGGAATCTGGGTCAGCGGGAATAAACAGGGCCTTTGTGCTTGTTGTTTCCTCTTTGTGTCGCCCCAGTGGAGGCAGGCTGCAGGCCCCAAAGGGAGGGGAGGAGGGTCCCTTCCTGACCCTGAAGCACGAGGCCCAGGCCCCCAGCTCGCCCAGCTTACTCCACAAAATTCTGTCCAAACACCGCAGGAGGAGCTACTGCCAGGGGGCCAGCAACGGGGCATTCGAACCTGACTGAGTCCCTCACCTCCTTGGCCCACAGGACAGCCTGGCACTCATCCCACAGCGACTGTCTGGAAAGCATTCTTTTCACCATATCTTCATCATTCTAGCTGACCACCGGTTGCTAAGAAACTTCGAAGATGCTGCTCTAATATGCTGAAGCTACTGTTTTGGCAAATATATAATTACTAAAATAAAGTAATATTATATATAATTACGCATATTATCTAAATGATACAATTAATATTATATTGCTTAAACATATTTTATTTTTATTTTGTAGATATCAACAGGTTAGTACAGATATCACAGAAATCTGAATTAAGCAAAGGAACCCTTAATCAGTCAGTTTTTCTACTGCTGTGAGCATCCTCACCAATCACAGATGGTCTTATGGGGTGTGAATCAATTTATAATGCAGACCAACAGACCCGTATTTTCCTCATGGTGCTTCTTACTATAGTCAGAATCAGTAGCACTGCAAATGCACTGATTATGTGCTCTGTGGTGACACCAGACGACATTTCGATGTGTGGGGCCGTAAGAAGGAATGGCCACTTTCTCTGATGTTCAAAATGCAAAGAAAAAGCATTTTTGTTTAGTTTATTTCTTTTGCTTGTGGTTTGCAGCCCCGTCGCCTGAGGTCCCAAGCGTTTTGCATGGTGGGATAGACTGCCATTGGCAGCGAGGCATGTCACAATCACATTATGTATCATGTCATAATAGCAAATAGCTATTCTGTCCATATTGTGCAGCAGTAATCAAGGGCACCTTTCACCACACTCCTGCTGTTTGAGGGCTCTGGCAACGACTGAATGAATACCATGTTCTGCACTGACTCTTATTCATCACAAAACACACTAGAACTCTGTGTCTGAGGTCTTTTTGAAGGAAATGACTACAGTGTGAGGCCCAGGTCTACTGGCATCATGACCAAAATCCCAGAATGGAATAATTAGACCCCATGCCTTAAAGAGTTTGAGTAAGGGGACAAGGAAATAAAGGGTAAAAGAAAACATGCTGACTTAACAGAGTAATAGGTTAATTATGGAAAATGTGAATAGACAGTCTTGGGCCCAACTTTCTCTTAGTCACTATTGTTGTTTGTTTTTGCTCATTTCCGTATAGAATTTGCATTTCAAAATAATAGTCCCTTGTGTCCTCAGTTTTTTCAGATTTCTTCCTGAATTGTAATCTGCTCTATCCTGTACACAAAATAAACATATATATATTTTTACAAGAAAATTCAAATGGAATGGTCTTATATTCTTCTACACATGCTGCTATTAAAAATGGCATCCTAATATTTTTTCTTGGTTTCATTATTTTTAAAAACTTGGCAATGAAGTATTAAATATTATAAACTAGACATAAAAATGTTTTTACATGTCAGTGTGGGCCGTCAGTCGAGAGAAATATATGGTATGAAATATTAGGCATCTGGTTATTAATTTTTCACTTTGGTACAAAATATATTGAGCATACTGTAATTATATTCTTCTCTCTCCTTTTCTTATTTCCTAATAGTTGATTCAGGAGTTCAGTTATACATTATACATATACATTAATCTGCATTTAATGTTTATTTCATTGCATTTAAAAAACATTTTTTCCAAATGTTAATGATACTGTGTATCATTTATCTACACCACTGATGATCAGGTAACTAATCAGGCCTATGTAGTATAATGAACAGTACATCTTTCTTTACAAGTTATAAAGCAAAAAAGATCAAATCTGGAAAACTACCCTGTCATTAATCACATACAAAAATGCACCAAAGAACTGTCCATGCGTATTTTGGGGTCAGATCCCACGCACTTGTATTTACACAGTTATTCCTGTAGCTGCTCCACTGAAATAGCCATATAGTGCATGCCTGCAACATAAAATGCTTCAAGACAGCACTCTGTCACGTGCCTTAAGTCAGTTCTTTTGTTTCCTCTAAATGAACTGCCTTCATTTGAAGTAACTGACTTTCTGCAGGTTTTACATAAATAAAGCACTTCAAGCCATCTGCTCAACATAGCTTAAGCCAAACCTGCAGCTTTCTCTCTTGGCTTCTGATGCAGGCCTCTCTGAAAGCTTTAATTAGTCTTAATCCAGGGGCAAACATAGCAAACGATGATGTCATACTGATGCCCTGCTTTATTTCTGCCCTTTGGTGCTTCAGAGTGTTCGAATATGCACTACAGTGCAAATGTTTGGAATCATTGTTTTCACCCTAAAAAATAAAAACGTCTCTCTCTCTAAAGAAAAATAAAATCTAAAAAATATAGCAATAATTAAATGAAAATATAAAAAAAAAACTGCACATTATTCTAAAATGACAGAGCTGATAATTCTACATAAGAGATTTACACAGTATCAAAAGCAAATCAATAAATAAGTAAAAAAAAGGGATGTATAAGATCCCATTTATTTGGGATGTATAAGAACGGCATTGTTGGCGTCCAATCAACCCTATACACTTTCTATGCGTGCTGTGTGGGGCCTCACAAATGACGCAAGGGCCTCCTCCTCCTCCGCCTTGTGTCAAAGCAGGTGTGATGTTTCAATGTGAGGATGATGGAACTATTCTTCTGATTGTGAAGGACACCACCCTTGTCGACACAACAACCCCCTCGGGTTTGCAAGTGGCCCCAGAGTCATCGGGGGACCAGAGGTCTGGGCCACTTAAGATATACCTTACTTTCTTTCTTTATATACAGTGTATGTTTTTCATCTTCTAACCCACGCAGTTTCTAACCACAATACTGGTCAGACACCGAGGTGCTTAAAAATTCCAGTAACGCTGCTAAACCTGGTAGACTCATATTACCCATATTACACACATATTAGTGCAACGCATAGTGCCCATTACCATGTGAGTGTCTTTGTTTTCATGAGAATAGGCCACCACCACCACTAGTTTTACTATGGTGGTCCCATTTCACGATGAATGATGTACAGGGTGGCTCATAAACAGATGGGCTACTGTCTGTGACTGCAAACCCACATATTGCACCAAATATTTCAGAAAAAATTTAAATGTTTTAATTTGCTGTTTTTGTTATTTGCATCACCAGTCATCTATGTAGTACACGTTATTTCCTGTAACATAAATGATATGGCTCCAAACTCCTAAACATTATACTTACAAGCATTCGCATTCTACGTTTGCTGCAGGGCTTTTCACATCTATGACAGCTGGTACCTGCAGATCACTTGCTAGGTGAGCAGCTGTCAGGCAGCACCCATTAAGTTATCGCACTCCAGCCACACCCAGGGTACACAGTGAACCCCTACCGCCTCCTGTCCATTCACCAGGTGCCACTTCTGCAGAACACTGCAACAAGCCTGATTTACATTACACTCAAAGCTGCACTTTTTCAGCTCCGGTTACACTCCCACAACCCCCAATCAAGTCAACTACCAAATATTTACACTGAGTACTGAATACTAATACTGTCCCAGAGTTGCTGTATTTTTGTAGGCATATTTGTATTGAACTGCTAATCATTTGCACATATAAAACACTCGGAATTGTGAAAGTCTTATCTGTACACTTTAGCTTCCAGCTTAGAGTTTATATTGATAGTTTATTTATTTCTGTGTGTTCTTTGTGTCTTCTTGTGCTCTGCAGCCAAGCTCTCTTGTCTAACTATATACATGTACACAGTGTATACAGCTGACAATAAAACTGACTTTGACTTTGACAAAAGTTTGGACACACTTCTCATACAATGTAGCAAATAATGACAACAAAAGAAAATCGTTCAGTGAGAAGGTGTGTCCAAACTTTTGTATACTAAACATGACTTTTGTATACTAAACGTAGACAATAAAGCAAAATGCCTACTGCTTACTCATAACTGCATTTCTTTAATAGCTGTGACCACATAATTCATAGTAGATACAGGCAAATAAACCTGAGGCTTAACAACTGAATAATAGGGGTCAATCCACATCTGTTACGGATCACACGTCATGTCATCGTCATGGACTGACAGTGTGGCTGCTTTTTTTTTCTCTTTTAATATCTGTAACTTTTTCCAGTGCCTGTCAGGCGTCTGCTTCATACTCTGCTGCATTTATTCATAGCTTCCTCTTCTGTGTTCAAGCACTCTGTAGTTATGCGTCTGGACCGTCTCTACTGTCCAGACTCTCAGCAGTGGCCCTGGTGCGGGCCAATGGAAACTCTGACCTATATAAGCGTGCAGGCAGGCCAGGCCTTCAGAGCAGCTCGCCCTGGCTTTCCCGCTCAACCAGGACCTGCACTGGGGGTGCTTGCCAGATGACTGGGGCTGTCACTGCTATAATGGCCTGCCATCTGCTGTCTGGCACACACAAAGGCTGGCAGTGTGCGTGCAGGCACAGGGGGAGGGGCTTCACAGAGATGAGTTTGCACCCCACCACATGCCGTGTTGGGACACCTCTAAACACACACACACACACACACACATTTCTAAACAAGGGATTATGCATGGTTGTTTATGTCTTCAAAGAGTGGGGTTATCTGCATGAGTCATGCGACTTAATTTCTGTACCTTTGTATAAACAATCGAAGGGAAACTGCACTATTTTAGGACAAAACTGGCCATTGGCTTCTATTATAAACTCAATCAGGTTTTCTTTTCTAAGCACGGAGAAAACATGTCAAAATGATTGTCAGTGGAAATTTATAGTTACGACAAATATAGTTATGACAAATGGAAATCCGACTGAAAAGATGATGTGCTCCTTTTTGCTGTTAATCAAGTTTATTAGTGGACCGCATCTGAGCAAACAGACCACCTTCAGTCAACAGGTGTTTGTTTTGGGCTTGGCCACCATGTTGTATACAAGCATATACAGTCCAAAAAAGACAAGAGTCAATATGCTTTTCATATCACTCGAGCCAGTGTTGGTCCACAGCTTTTCGGAGTCAGAAGGAGAAATGATTTAGAGCACTTATGCCACAGGCTTGTAATGGCCTTAGGCAGCAGAAGGCATGTCAGTGAGGCCGTGTGCCCCCTCCATTTGGGGGCAATTGAGTGAATGGGCCTGTAAAACTAACAGACTCAGGGAACAATAGAACCAAAAGACATTATTTCATGGGCGAGTGGGCCCCTTGAGCCAGAGCAGCTGACCTGCGGAGAGGCCTCTTGTTCAGAAAGGGCGCGTGTCCCTAGATGACAAGCTGACAGGGCAGCACCCCCACAAACTCCACAGACAGGAGTTTAGCAGTCAGCTCCAGAGACTCCACCTGCACTGCTGCCATTGGCACCTGGCTTTCAGTCAGAACTGGTGAGGAGAACAAGACTGCTATAGGTGCTGAATCTGTTTATGGCATGAATGAGGCTATACAAGATAAGATGTGAGAGCCAGTGTCAAATCATTAATTTTAAAGGGATACTTCATCAAATAAATGAAATAAAATCAAATCAGCACAACAATCATACCCAATGTAGTCAGTACACACATTTCAGCTCAACTTCTCCATCTCCAAGCTTGCTTATGTGTTTTTATGTGCTTATCTTTTTTAGATTTTAGCATCTTATTTATAGTTAACAGTGAGTCTGACTGAGTCTGAAAGCGCATAAGCAAATTTTCTGTTATTTCAAGATATGTCTGCTATTAGAGAGAAATTGTGCAAACAGAAAAAAAACCCAGCATGCTCCATCATTACTCAGTGAAGAAAACTGAGACCACAGCATAATGAACAAAGCATTTTATTTACTTTTTCCTCAATAAGTACAAGAGTCACTGATGGTTATTGGCAGGATTCATACAAACAGGCAAAACTGCTTTTTCATAAAAAACGTGAGCAAGATCATACGACTGTATCACGTTTTATGCACTGTTATAAAATGCTACTTGTACTTCCCTCAAAACCTACAATTAGGTGGTTGAGCTTTAGAAAATAGAATTTTATATACATAAACTTGCACCTACATTACAAACAAGACAAGAATGTACATACGTGCATCAAACCAAAGACATTGAATTTGTTTTTAATGCTCTTTTAGCTGTTACCTGCATTGTTACATTAAATAATATTGTATATTATGCTATAACACATGGTGGGTGAATATCTTACGAATAATGAAGACCTTGTGTTGGATTATAGTTAGATAAATGGCTGCTTTAAATGCTTAAGTCCATGTGTTGAACAAAACATTTATCACTGGAAACAAGTTCTGTGCATTTCAGCACTTGTTTTAAAAATGCCTTAAAGCAAACCCCTTCAGAAACCTCTAATACCACTAGATAATTTCACATTGAGCCCTGTCTGTTAAATACAATGCTCTATTGGAACCAGGGACACCTTCAATACCAGACTTCAAATTTGTGACATATGAATATATTTCAATTCAGCATCTCCACATAGATCTCTGAAGGTCTGTACTTGTGTTTCTATCATTAGTATGGCCTCTTCATTTGTGTTTCTCAGTAGCAGCTAGTGCATCCATCAATTTCACCAGTAGATTTACTGAGTGAGAGAGAGGAACTCTTATCTGTTCTCATTCAGACACCATCCTAACTGTCAGTGTTTCATTTTTTTAAAGAAACATTCAGCCACTCTTACAATAAAAAAAACAACAAAACAAACAAGTTCACAAAATGTAAACACTACAGGGGACTGTTAAAAAAAACAGAGACTGAGAACAAACCAACATTCAAACGACATTTAAAAAGTGCAATTTGCCTACATTGAACATTTGGAGGCTGAATGCTGCTACCTATATTTAAACTGGTTTGAACTCAACTGAGAACTTTGGAGATGACTTTCTGTTAGATTTACACCAATTAGAAAAGAATGATAAGAGGCAGTGTATGTCATTAAAAACTATTTAGAAAAATGTGTGACGGAAGGTAGCCAAATCCTTTTTTTTTCCTCGATACGATGGAAATAAAATTAAAAGATTCTCTTTATATCTTTGCAATAAATAAATTAGTAGAGATTTAATAAATATAACCTACAGCCCTAAATGAAAAGAGAAATCCATTTTGCCAAGGATGTGAATGTCTTGGTATCTGTTACTTCTGTGAGAATTTTTAAAATATCAGTACCAAAACATGATTATGGTAAGATTGACTAAAGCAGCTAAAATACTAGTTTAGGCTGCAGTCACAGCTGTGTCTGTCAGCAAAAAGGTAGGGTTTTTTTGTTTTGTTTTTTTCTCAAAACTGGACAGTCCAGGTGTTCAATAAACAACAATTCTAATTTTTCAGTAGAAAATAAATTACAGAACAACAAAAACAAAAAGAGGTACCCTTCCTTTTGACGCTACTTTGCAGATAAATGCTGTACAATACATTCAGTGAGTGTCATACTCAGCATAAATGGAGCAAAACCTCCTGTTACGGTTCGAGCCCAAACAGTCGCATTGCAAGTGCTATCCAGTTCCTCTGAAAACACGGCTCGAGCTCCTCTCCTTAACGCAAAACCACAATCAGTAGTGCAACACTGCCAGTGCTTTCCAATCCTTAAGACGCCATATTGGTTAAAAAAAAGAAACATGCTAAAAACCTGGACTGTTATGTGATTGTTGTTTGTTCAATCAAAGGGGAACTGCACCCTTAATCCTTTTTTGGCCCTGACCTGGGCTGCCTGACACTGAAACAAGAGCAAAAAGCACTGGACTAGAAAATGCTTTGTGTCTCAACATATCAGAAAGATACAAATGACCTGTCCATGCTCTATCCACAAATGCATTCTTTCAAATTAATGAGAGATTTTTCTATTTGAAAATTAGTATTTATTCATTAAGAATGGAAGGGTTGTAACACGTTTTGTTGAAACGTAAGTACAGTAAACAAACTTAAATATGGCTTGTTTCATAGTGCACAATTTCTGTTTAGTTTAGTTTTAAATATTGAAATAAATAATCTTTAATATATACCATCATTTTAGTTTGACCTATATTATTATGTGTTTCTCTCAATATGTTCCAATAAATTCAGCAAATAAACAATATTTATGCAGTTTTGTACAGAAGTGTGCTCTCTCTTGAGAATGTATACGTTTCAACAAAACATTTCATTAACCAAAAACTGTTCTTTCCAACTTGCCTGCTTTCATTTAAATAGTTTTCAACAGTACACTCACTGTTAACAATAAATTGTTTGCCAGCACTGTAAATTATGTCCAGCGGTTGCTACAAAACAATGCATTTGAAGGTGGAGCATGAATGAGTTGAGGCCAAAAAAGATCTTGGGTTTAATTCCATTTCATCAATGTAATGCTCAAAACTCTCTCACTACACTGTCTACACCTAAAAAGTTATGTGATCTGATACATCCATTTAAATACCTTGTCCAAGGTAAGCAAATCTAAAACTACTGTCAATGCGAATGCGTAATCCTACAAGGAAAGCAGGTCATGTTCTTTTAGTTACAAACCAGGCTATGTCTATGTCCCCTAAGTCTCAAAGCCAAGTCTCTAGCCTGCTTCTCCGTGTGTTAAAGCAGCCTGCTATGCATACATTGTCATATAAGTAAGTCTTTAGTAAATATATACAAAGAGGTGGACGTTAAGTTCCCTATGCCAGATTGTCTAAAGGAGAAGCGCAGGCATGAGGCAGGGACGGCTTCTCTACTGGTGGAGGGTGGAGCCAGAGCTTACAGGACCAGTGCTCTTGGAGTGCAGGGCAGCTGAGAAGAGGTCAGGTAGCGCCTGGCCTGCTCCGTCATGATCAGCTGGTCCTCCGTCTTCCCATACACCACTGCCTCCCACTCACTGCTTGCCTGTAAGAGAGGTATACGATTTTTATTTAGTAACTTATTAAGTACATTTGATTAGCACCATTGGTTTTAAAGGAAACCGAAACAGCAAAGTGCTTCAAAACACTGGAGTATGCCTTTAACTCATACTGTTGTTTTTGTCTACTATTCAAATGCATTTCAGTAATTATGTAATTCATTTCATAGTAACATAATGAATTACACTTTAAGATATATAATATCTTAAAGTGTCACAGTCGCCTCGCCTGCCCCTCCCAGACACCGTCTCTCCCCTGAATATTGAGTTTGTCCTCTCGTTCCCGCCTGTGTCCCATTCCCCTCAATACTCTCTTCCCTTGTACCATTTCCCTGAGTGTGTCTGTCAGGGAAAGGTGTGTGTCTGTGTGTCTGTGGCACAAGCTCCGTTTGTGCCACGGCCCTCCTCATTGTTCTCACCTGCGTCTCAATTCCTCTTACAGCTGCATCCTCTCCCTGACCTCCATTTAAACCCAGTCCGTCTCCGAGTCTAGTCATGCCTGTATTTTCTCCTCTTGTG
>JBBPDH010000001.1:7682323-7693122 GCA_037974565.1 Clupeocharax schoutedeni
TTTGTATATCTTAGGGAATAGAGTTTAACGTTTCTAAAAGCTCTTTCAAAGGAAGTCATGAATTCAAATGGTTATGAATATTCTACATAATATTCTAATAGTTTTTATCGTACCTATTTTGAGAGGGCTTTATTTTCAAATATATTTTTACAATTCAGGTGAGGCAGAGAGGCTATGTGCCCAAAATAAGCTTTTTTCCTCCCGAATTGTCTATTTTTCTTACAGTCATCACACATAAAACCTGAGAGCCATGTGTGTATTAATTGGGCTTTTTAGATAGTAAATAAGTGCGTATGTACTTAATGTGTATGTATTAGTGATTAGTTTATGCAGGCATTTTTGTTAAATTAGGTGGAAGTCCTTGGCTTCGTGACATCATCTTGGATTAGGCTCACAGTGCATAATAATGGACACTGAAGCATGATTTTTGGTACATAGACTTGGGCCTAGGTATTTAAAGCAAAATAATTTACCCAGTTTCTAAGCAACATATCAGCTTTGACTTACTGCATGGAATCTTTTCTTCATTTTTTTCTTGTCATGTTTGTTTGCAGACAGTTCTCAGTTCCTGCTTTCACTTTCAGGATTAAATGTCACACTGCCACTTGGTCACTTGTCCCAGAATGTGAGTGAACAGATGAGTGATTGTGTGCTGTGCTTCCTGATGGCCAGTCTGCGGCAAAGAGGACATGAGAATCCTTGTTCCTTAGTCAGCCATTAGCTCACACTTGGCTGTTGCCATTAAAGGGCCTTCAAAATATTTATTTATGCAGCTAAAATAAGTCCTAGTTTCATTTGAATATGCTTTCCAATTGTCTGTCCTTCAGCCCTTTTAGCTGCTCCACTCATAGCATGCCTTTGCTTCAGTAGATACAGTTTAAACAAGTAGTTTAGCTTTTAACCTGCTGCATCTATAACATGGCCGATTACCAGAGACAATTGTTTCTATGATTCAGCAAAAACATGTTATGCATCCAGATTTTATTTATTTATTTATTTATTGACCTGCAGCTGTGAGGCTAATGTTGCTCGCAAACAAAGCCAGTAGTCACCAAAAATAACTCAAACTCCTTCCATAAAACTACATCACCAAACCCATTCAAATCGCTCTCAGCTCTTCATTTAGGTGGTGCAGATTTGTTCAAGTGCTTAATAACTTACTGTGAACTTACTGTGAGTTTTCTAAGGTGGGCTGGATTGCACAGTCAGGATTTGGGTAGCATATCTGAAGTAAAGCCAGGGCTGAACCACAGGAGTTAAGGTTCCTCCACTGTTATGTGCTTTAGAGAATAGGCTCGTTTCTGCTTTTAACAACACGGGCTACTAAGGAATGTGAAACATTTCAGGTACAGTTGGGGTTGTGCGGTTCATCTTTATCGCAATATTGGCTTTTGCTAAATTTGCAACACAACAGTTGCAATATGAAAATCAGCCTCTAACAAGTGGCTAAATGTTTGTATGTACTGTGAGTATCCTAAGCAGCTTCACACTCAGTGAGACCTTCATTTGAGCCACAAAATGTAAATCATCTTGGTAAATGCTTAAAAATTATTGTTCATGGCAGTTATCCGTATGCTGTAGATGCAGCTTTAGAGGTTAGGTTGAAAAATATTGAAGTATACCATTAATGTGGAATTGTGACTGAGTGGGCTCAAGCGCATTAGGATGCCATCTATCAGGTAACATTGACTCCATAGCTGTGCCCAGTAGAAGTTCTTGTTAAAATTCCCCACCAAAGATTCATACGCAGGTATCACCTGTGATATGGGTCATTTCTGACAGCTTGCCACAATTAGCAGTTTCCATGGTAAAGCTTTGTGACTGGTAGTTTTGAAACTGCAAGCTCTGCGGTAAGTAATGGTATGTGTGCGCTACCAGGTTGTTGATAATGTCCAGTAGCACAACAACATGTTTCCCTGCTCAGGTAAACTGTTGACCTGAGATACACTTATGATAGAAGCTAATGCATAGTTGCTGTTAGATTCTGTTATATGACTTCTACAGTCAACTGATTTTCTCTTCTAGTATTACGTTCAGGGAACCACATCCAAATTACTGCACTTAGTAATCAGATGTCAATGAGATCAGGCTGACAAAACACTGGTGACTTCCTAAAAAAAATACAGCTGTTACGTTTTAAGATATTTGTGTTTCTCCCTGACTGGCCCCTAAAATCTCTGATGTTGTTCTATCTTTTATTTTTATTTAACATCTTACTTTCAGGAACTAAATTATGTTCTTTTATTATTATAGTCTAGATTAAAAACAGACTACCCTTTGAGAGCCATTCATAAAGAAATCGAAAGGGTTTCTCACACGTAAATAGTTACAAGCAGAAAAATTCTGTGTCGGAGGACATTAGAGACTGCTGACAATGTTATCTCTTGTGAAAATGCCATTAATATAGTGCCATCTAACCACTCTAGTTTTGAATTAGTACAGAATCAAATGGGGGTGTTTTGAAATATGATGGCAGTCTGTTGATGTGCTTTGCTTTGCATGTAAGGGATTTGTAGGTATGGGGTTTTTTTTCCTCAGGGAGAACAAAAATGTTTCAGGAATGTTAACAAGCGTGTTCTCATTGTAATTTTTTTTCCATGTGGAAGAGTACCAGGTCCATGAGCACTACAGGGCAACAGTGAGGGTTTGTTTATCCTCTTCCTTTTTAGGTGGACTGGATTGCATTGTCAGGATTTGGGTAGCATATCCACAGTAAATCCAGGGCTGTAATTCAAACCGCAAGAAGTAAGTCAGGTTCCTCCACTGTAATGTAATTTAAACAATGGGCTTGTTTCTTTCTCACAATATGGGCTACTAAGGAATGGGAAACATTTTAGATACAGTTAGGACTGCACAGGTCATCACGATATTGGCTTTGCAGTACTCAAAGGTTATGCAATGTGAAAGTAAGCCTCTAACCACACACTAAATGTTTAATTTGCTGTGAGTATCCTAATCAGTCCTAATCACTCTAGCGAGTTAAAACTATGTATCCGTTTTAAGGGTGTACCAATGCATCAAAATATCCTGATATCACGATTCAAGGATGTGAGGATGCATGGTGAATAATAACCATTTATTATTAGGATATTGTATGTAACTGCACTGTTGATAGTGTTCCAGCAGGGCCAAACAACCCAGTCTAGTACATTCATACCCCTGCACATCACCCATCTGCCTTGCAACGCTAGTTGTAAAGTTGTGTCTTGGTTAAAAAAATGTGTAAACCCTAAATATGCCCCCAAATATGCTCCAAAAAACTTTAATTTCATTTAAAACTCAGCATTACACTTAAAGAAAATGTAAAGGTAAACCCGTATTTGCCTCTTTTAATGTACATTCTCCGCTTAGATATGCAGCCTGGTATTGGGACACCACGGCGAGGTGAACCGTTTCAGGGAATAACCCCTGATCTACTTGGGCTAAAAATACAAACGATGGCTTGTTGCTAGGTCTCCTGGAGATCAATCGAACTGTGGAATTTAAAGTGTCTGTGGGCTTTCCCCGCCGAGATATGCCACTTGGAAGGTCGTGGGACAAAAGTATTGGGAAAACGCAGCTAGGTGAAGGGTTTTGGGGGAATAACCCCTGATCTACTCGGGATAAAAATACAAATGAGGGCTTGTTGGAAAGGTCCAACATTGGAAACTCGTGCTTGGAGCGTGGGGGCTTAACCCTGATGTGGAATTCGAAAAATGTGTTTCGAGGATGGCTACAAACTGCCCTGAGCCCCCTTGTGTAAAAACATCCAGAAAAAATATATTTATTGCCACAAAAAAGCAAAAAATGGCGGAGGATATTTGCAGTTTCCGTGTTATTGTGGTGATTTCTGCGTAAAACGATGAGTTCGGTTCTCAAAAAAAAATCCGCGTGTGACTGAATCCGTGACTCCTGATCTGCGTAAAACTGGGAGTTTACTGTATTAGTAAATTGAGCCACAGCTTTATTCCTCATTCAGATTTCACTCATAATTTCTTAAGAATATTTAGTTGTTTTCTGTCTTACGGGGTTGAACATATCGTAAGTCTATTGATCCATGAGCCATCTAAAAATGGATAAATAAATACATTAAAGATAAAGACAGATAATATGGTACATCAAACACAGTCTCCCCATTTGCCATTTAAAGCCAACATTTAGACGTTTCTCCTGTAGAATGTTGGTTTTTCTATACGGTAATACTGTTTGTGTTGACACAACATTAAAATGTTGGTCAGATAGTAAAATTATACTCTTATTAAACATTTTACAGTGAATTTCATTCTGTAATAGCTCTATAAATCGTTGCGGACACATGAAAGTTGTTTTCACACTGCTACATTTAAAATTTTTTGCTTTATCCAACTGACCATAGAATAACCTATAATGTTTAAATGTTTTAATATTTCAAATCATATGTTTAAGATGCCCACAAGACCTATCTTCCATTTATCCTCCACCCTTGATGTTTATTTAGCATTTTATTACTGTGTTTTCTCTTGCACTGAGATTCTTGATGAAAAATTTAATTTATTTATGTATTTTCCCACATTAACATCACACCACAGTAATATCACAGCACAGTAACATAAATGGTATAGTTAAACATCCTCTGTGACTAATTGCTGTTTTAAAATTACAGAACATCTAATTACTGAAACTTCTTCATTCTGTTGCTCTATGTTCAATGCATTGTGACCAAGATGTCAGGCACCACAAAGTGTTGCTTCCTGAACTTGTTCAGTTGTTTCTTTGTCTGTGTTAACATTGAACTTCCTTTCAATTCATTCTTAAATGCTAATTTAGCACTTGGTGTTTTATTGTATTTAATTTCATTTTTGTGTACAAAATTAAAAATGTAACTTCTTAGTGGAACTTCAAAGTTTTTCCTCTCTGAAAGATTCTGCAAAACTCTTTGATATCTAGCTGTGAAACCATCTTATATAGTTAGATTCTATCCCGTGAGCTTCATAATTGACAAATAATGGTTCAGCCAAGCAGAAGCTGGACTGATGTGTAAAAGTACTGCTCCAACCATCTTTTCCTCTTCTGATTCCTTTTACCAATCACCAGCAGCTTAAGTGAAGTACAAACTACACATTTTAAAATTCATGATCATCTATGGATTTTTGATATGTGAATAATGCCAGCTAATCTTTACTCCTACTCTCATTTGTTTTTAAGGGGCTCATATCTTGGAAAACTTCACTCTTTCCACATATATGGAAACTAATTTTCAAAATCAGCTCATTTTTAATTCATTGTCTTTGTGATTTCACAACACCACATTACAGCAGTTTTGCGTTACCTGTTCAGGCTGAAGTTTTAATAGTGCAAGACTATGGTAGGCACTGTACAGGCAGTGAATCAGTTTAGTGAAGTGACCATTTCATTTGTCATATGTGTACACGCTACAGCCCACAGTGTGAACAGCACGGAATTCACTGCATTTAACCCATTCACCAAGTGAAGCAGTGGGATTCAAACCCATGGCTTACTGATCACAGGGCCAACTCCCTAACCACTAGGGAGTTGGCTGCCCCAGAGCTTTACAGTTTTAAAGGCACAAATCGGAAAAACAGACTGTTTTGTTTTAAAGGGATAAAGGGAGGTTGGAAATGGTCAAGTAATAAATAGTTCTTGGTACATAAAACTGCAGAAGCATGACAAGAGGAAAATTATTTTGTATATGGGCTCCTTTTTGCTTCATTTTAAGTCATATAATTGAGGTTATGTTGAGCAATATCATTTTCGTGAGGAACTCTGACCATGTTGTATGGCGCTGAATACAAAAATCCATGAAATTTTTTTTTAATACAGAGTCACATTGAACTCTCACCCATGATGCACTTGGCATTTTTACAGACGTAACATTCAGTCTAGGTACAAGAATGTTTACCAGTGGCTGCTGTGCACTGTGAGGGTCCTGCTGTGCTGCAGTAGTGCGACTCCACCTGCACTGTGTGCCAGCAAGGCCTACCGAAGGTTATCTAAAAATATCTCATTTCCAACAGAGGGGAAATAGAATGTCGCACGCTCAGTGTGTGAGCATGTGTGTAGGTAGATAATAAAAGAGAGAGAGAGAGCGGGGAAGAGAAAGTATGTAGGCGTGTCTCTTTCTGTGCGTGATATGCAGTGGCCCTCATGATCTTACTCTCAGCAGGAGAAGGGCAAGGGGAAAGTCGGGTGGATGAAACAGAACGGAGGAGTAGGGCTGGGCACACTGGTAGCTTTTTAGTATAAACTGTGGTTTTAATATTAGAATTGTTAGTATTTTTTTGGCTGACATGAAACATGAAATCCTTCTAGAATGGTACTTTGTCAGCACAGTATGCCACTGTCTTCGAATTGTATGAATTTATTTGGGCAGACTTTATTCATTTCCTATGGGATAAATAACATTTTCCGAAGCTGATTTTGATTTAATCAGTGTACTTCTAGACAGCTGGTGGTTTTTTAGATGTTTAAATGTGTTGTCTGTTTTGATTTTTTTATTTGCTGATGTGTATTTGGAAAATCGCTACATTTTGTATGTTTTTTGACAAAGGTATCTTCTCGAATTTTATTTAAAATGATTTTTATTTGACATGCTTCACTGCTATTATGCTATTACGCTCAGACTGTTTAAACACTCTAAATCCCCATAGCAAAAATACATTAATGTAGATAACGGTTTAAAGGAAATAAACAACCTAAAGTGTCGTAATACGATTCGTGACCACCACAAGCTGCCAAGAACATCTTTAGTGTGCCCTGTCATGGATTCTACAAGTCCCATGAACTCTACTGGAGGGAATATTCTGAATTTAAATTATATTCCCTCAGTCTGTCTTTTGATTTTTGATCTGTCGGTCCAAAATCCCCAATAGGTGTTTAAGCAGGTTGACATCTGGTGAGTCTGAAGTCTAGAAAATATGATTAGCTACATTTTCATACTCCTTAAACCATTAAGTGACACCCTTGTGGAGCCATGTGTCATTCCAAAGATGTTTCATAAGGGATAAAGGTGATAAGTCAGCATACCCATATTGATTTGCAGAGGCTGTTTGCTCTCGGAACCCTAGTAGCCCATTCCATGCCAACGAAATGCTCCCCACAGCATAACGGAGACAAAAGACTCTTTCATTATAAGGGTCAAGCATTCAGGCCTGTGTCGTTCTCTTGGTGAACACCCCGCATGCACTCACCCACTAGTGGAAAGTACAGCGATGGATGAAGCATCTTTGCAGACCAGTGCTTATGTTTTTTTGACCTCTCACATGGTCATTTGTTTTTGTAATGAGTGGTTAGTTCACTGTAGCTCTACTATATCACTGCATTTGTGGACAAACTGTTATTGCTGATCATATCGCGAATGGACATTGGCAGTCACCAGATGAATTGTTTTTACTCACATGTCACACTAATGCTAATTGTTTATACACTTTTGACCACAATTTCCAGCCCTATTTAAGGAACAATATTCTCACAGACCTAAATGCAGATACATTAGTCACTCTGAAACAGCAGTCAGGTGAGCAGTCTTTGTGACTGAAGCTTCTGCCATCTGTTCCTCAATAATGAATCATTATACATGGCGCAAAGCACCTGCCTGGCTCATTTATTCAGGTTTTATCAACATGACATGACTCAAAAGAGTGTTTGCTATTTCAGCCTAGATTTGTTACAAGTTTGGATCGGGTTAATTTTCAGCTCAGCCAATACCTGGTATCAAATCAGAGCAATCTCTGGTGAAGAGGGTTTCTTCTGTATAAAATGTAGACATATGTTCTATGTTATATATTAAATATCAAAAATATATATCAATATAAAATATATCAAATTTATATTTTATATTTGCTATATAGCCCACCCATTGAGAGGAGGCACATCTCTGCTTGGCTGGTCAGGCCACAGCTTTGCACTGTGCACATGTTGGCCTTAGTTACCCCGCTGGGGTCCGGTAGCTGTCATGCCAAGCTCTCCCACTGTTTTTGCTCTTCCATTCATGCCGAGCGAGAGTGGAAGCCCTTTCATGTGGCGCACTCTGCTCCTAACAGGATTGGCGGACGGTGCCGGAGGACCACTCTCGCTCTCTGACATAGTCTTTCTCTCCGTTCTGAACAGCTCTAGAATGGAGATTGCCAGTTGCATGCATGAGCTGTGTTCCAGAGTGGAGCACTGAAGAACCGCTGCTACACTGATCTGCCTTTTCTGAGCCCAGCAAGCCACAGCTCTCAGGATGGACCCCGGCTGCCCTAACGTCAGCATTCCCTGCTACAATGAGCAGAGAGACAAGAAAAAGCGCTACACTGTAAGTGATTATTACTTCATTGGCTACAACTGAAATAACTCCAATTATTCATGACGCTGCTTGAGTACTGCTTTTGTCTAGTGCTAGGTGATCTGTCGTCTGTTTTGATGGGTTGAAATAGGTTCATTGTTTTTAAGTTTCAGCACTATTGATCAAACTTACTATCTGTTATTTGCTGATGCTTCAGATTATTTTGAATGAGTCTTGGGTGAGATTATAATGATCTTTGTTTTGAGTCGGTGTGTGCCCTTAAGTTTTCTGTTTAAAACGCTGTGCTACCCAGCTGGACTATGTAACAACAACAATTACTTTCCCACCATATGAATGTTAATCTGATTATTCACCAAGACATGATGTTATGTTTTGCAACAGTGTGACATTTCACCCACACACAAAATGAACATCATTTGAAATTAACAATGCACTCAAAATTTTGACATTTGTGTGCTACAGTTTCTCACTTGGTAAAAGGAATTTTTGTTAATTTTCTGGAGTACTGTGCCAGTAGAGATTAAAAACAACAAAACAGATTGATCAATAACAAAAAATATTTAACTGAAATGTAATCGTCATTTGCTGTTTGCTTCAGATTGTGAAAATGAAATGAATTCTGTTTAATTTCTGGAAATCTGTTTTCTGGCCAGTTAACTTTTATGATACTGTATACAATTTCCTTCAAAGCATATTTTAATAGAAGGAAACTTAACAAAACTGTCCAATCAAGTTATTTCAACTTTGTCAGACATTCTTTAGCAGAGAATATAATTATTATTTATAAACTTTATTAATACATTAAATGTCAAATACTGTGATCTATTTGGAATCTCATTATACTGAATACCACTCCAACACTAGTTTTGCCCTTGAAATAATTTGATTATGAATACCTTAACTATTGTACTATTGTCTTAGGTTTACAAAGTGATGGTCAGTGTTGGAAGACATGAGTGGTTTGTCTTCAGGAGATACACAGAATTCGATAAACTGTATAATACAGTAAGTATGATGCATTGTATATGTAGTCATTGTTTAAGAAATGGTTGTATAATGCTCTCATATGAAAATATTTATATTTAATGTAGCTTAAGATTTAATGTAGCTTAAGAAAGCATGAGGTGTCAAATCTTATGACTTACCGTTTGTTTAAAACTGGATCTTTTCAATTCAGAAAACAGACTAACTGTTAAATAACAGTGCTGAATTCAGACTTGTTTTAAAAGATCTGTATTTTTACTACAGTTGAGAAAACAGTATCCTGCTTTGAACTTGAAGATACCTGCTAAGAGGATATTTGGTGACAACTTTGACCCAGGTATTTATATTAATAAAACCTATGCATTGCTAAACCTATTTTGTCTATTGTATCACAGTAGTGGAGAAATAGTCTATGCAGTCTTGTGCCTTGTTTCTATGGATGCAATTGGGTGTCTTCGCTGTATTCAGGTTAAATTGAGATCATGTGAATTTGACAAATAAGATTATCTGTCATGCAAGTGCATATTTCAAATGAATGTTTTAAAAAACTATTTTAAACATTTTGCTCACAATTTTAAATCACATTTTATGCTGTCACTTCCCAGCATACATCATTAAACACAGGATTTGCTCTTTAATGCATTGATGTATTGAAACTATTAAACTGTGCAGTTATTTGGAGTTCATGCGTAACCAGTTACAAGGCCAGTGAATGGGCAGTATATCTGTCATTCATCAGCCACCGCTTATGTAATTGAATGCATGTGTGAGCTATTTAAACATGTGGTAAAGGCTTGCATAAGGGATATACAAATGCCAGTGCTGTTGCATTCTCTTGTAGGCTCTGTTGGCCATAGATTTTCACTGGCAGTGGAAGCTTGAATATTAAAGAAATTCTATCGATCCCTGAAATTGCGGGAGTTAGGTGCCAAGAGCACCAGCGATTTGTGAAAAACCATGAATTTGTAATGTAAAGATAAAACAAATGCCTATAAATTGTTATAGTCTAAACCCTAAATATGTCTCCGAATTTGCTCCCAAAAAGATTTTAAACTCCGCTTAATACATTACCCTTAAAGAAAATGTAACAGTATACTCGAGATATCTCCATACGGGAAATGCATCACAGGGCAGCAGCCAATCGACTTTCAAACCTCCCGCCTCTGAGTACAGCTTTATTTCACCATCCCAAGATGCATTTTCGTACACGGTTGCTTTGTGTTCTCTTGACAGTACAAAGAATGGATGCAGTCATATTTTATATGAAAATTAAGCTGAATTTATGTTAGTATTTGTCACAAAATTAGTAAATTATATTTTTCTTAATAATTTAGCACTAAAGTGCTTGAAAAATGAAATATTGCTATATAAAAGCAACAAAAAAGCAAAGTATATTTCCAGTTTCCGCGAATTTGTGGGGTTTTCCATGCCATATGATTAGTTCTAAGAAAAATTATGCGAACTGTGACTTTGTGGGGGTCAACTGTACTCCACTGGTTTTCAGTGTATTCTCCATTCACCCTTTCAGTAGCATACAGTTAATTATAAATAT
>JBBPDH010000001.1:7720196-7743032 GCA_037974565.1 Clupeocharax schoutedeni
TGAAGAAAACATTACTCTGAAACATCTGTTGTTTTAGTGAAACCCCACATTGACACGTGGATTCAAATTTGAAATCTTTATTATTACTATTATTATTATTAATATTTTCACTTTACAATACACAAATGCACAGACAAACACTGATAAGAAAGGAAAGAGGAGAGGAGGAGAGTTATAAAAAAGGGGGTGTGGGGTGTGCAGAAGAAGATGGACCTGCTATTGTGGAGACTCTGACACGCCACTTCACATGACAAATGCGTCGCTGTTCACACACATGCATTTAGTGCAAATATTTGAACCGAAAGTGCACAGCCAAACAAGCCAAGCATGACGGCTCATTAAGCCCACAAAACACAGCTTTAGCTACACAGCAAGACCCCAACACGAAACTGAGACCCTCGTCTGTTTATTAGGAGAAAGAGAGAGAAAGGAAAAACTGGTTATTAAAAAAACTTATTTACAAACGTAAAAATAACCAGTATTATATATTTTGTCCGTGTGCTGTAACACAACCAGCAAAGCGAGACGCCGCACTTATTCCCATCGCTTTTCATTTCAATATGAAATCCGGAAAATAAAGAAGCAAACGAAAAAAAGACACTGCTGACAGCTTTCATTCATGTGTTCAGTTGAGAGCAGATAGCTGCGTCAGTCTGTCATAATAATAATAATAATAATTTACGCCTTCATTTTTCTGTCGCTGCCTCCATAAAGTCTCGTGTGCAAATGCTCCTATGTGTGAGATGATGAGGACGCTCCCTGGTTCTCATTCTGGACCGAGCTGCTCAGGAACTGGCCGGTGGCTCCGATGTAGAGCCTGGAGCGCATGGGCCACTTCTGCAAAACACAGCAACAAGTGTTAATTCAATAAAAAACATCCACATATTCTCAAACTCTGCTTAGGGGTCGAAGCGGTCTGTTCTCCCCAAAAAAGGCTTCAGTGCACGCTTCCTTCAAGTTATGTTTAATGAGATGTTTGCTTGAAGAACCGTTCTAAAATTCAAGTAATCTCCATGAGATGCAAACCTCTCCATCTGAGCTGGTGGAGAAGTTCATACTCTTAAAAGGGGTTCTTTAAGCGATTAAACTTGTTCTTTAAAACACCAAAAGGGTTCTTTAAGAAACTAAAGGTTTCTTTAAGGAAGTAAAGTTTTTATTTAATCGAATAAACAGATTATTCAAGGAAATAATTGAAAGTGTTTTTTTTTATTAATTAAATGATAAATGGTACTGGAATGAATTTGCTGTTTGAGGAATTAAAATGGTTCGTAAATTAAATAATAGGAGGGTTTCTATTGCCTTCTTTTTAGAGCATATTGTGGCATTTTCAAACAAACAAGAAAGCTAGCAGATTGATTTTGTTTGTAAGGAGAGCGCAGGTTTGACTGACTGTTCTGATGAAAACGACAAGTTATACTAGGCTTCCACAAGGAACACACTGATATACTGTACATAAAATCACTATTTACAGTATAATGTACTGTGTCTTTTTTGTTTCATTTTGTATATTTAGTAATATTAACGTGTAAGAACATTGATTTGCTCATTAAAACACATTGATACTCCGTACATACAATCACTATTTACTGTATAATGTTATTTGTATTTATTCTTTATAGATATATTTAGAATGCATAGTAATATCAATGTGAAACATCAGTCACTGCTCTAAACACTTTCAAACACATTTTTTTCCTAATGTATTTCTTTGAGTTTACTATTTTTTATTTTAATACTTTAATGAATTTGCTGTTTGAGGAATTAAAATGGTGCGTAAATTAAATAATTGGGGGTTTCTTTTGCCTTCTTTTTAGAGCATATTGTGGCATTTTCACAAGTTTACAGAGGAGTCTTTGGGTATTGTTGAAGCAGAAGATAAAACATCTACCCAAACCCAACTTGAGAAAAAATACCAGGATCTACAATTCCTTAAGCTCCTCGTGTGGCTGCAGTAGAACATGTTAGTAGATCCAACATCTTTCAGCATACATTTATCTGTTTCTTTTTCATGATCATTAATGCAGGAGCAACAGTGAAGCAGCCCGTTAACAGAACAAACCGAACATGATTAAGGAAAACGTGAGGGAGCAAAAATCTTATGGATTATCCTTACAAAAATAACATTGCCACGAAGTTTTTTAGTGTCATAAAAACAACTTTGTAGAACCACTTTGTAAGAGTGAAGAACCTTTTAACAAACCTCCATATAGTGTAAAGGTATTAAGAAGATGAACATGGAAACATTTATATATAAATCTTTAAACGGTTCTTCACGTTTATAGATCTCCAACATGGTTCTTTGGGAGACCAAAACCAGATCTCCTATAAATAGGAACTTTTTAAATCATTTTAAAAAGACTGACTTTTTTTTACTGAAGTGCAATGAATTAGCCAGATGTAACTGGCCCACCTCTATTTCCCAATCTTTACTAAAAAAAAAAACACGTTTAAACTGCTGCTTAAAACTTTTTCAAGCATTTCCTGTGGCGTAGATTTATTTATTGCACATTTCATTACATTAACTGTGTATGTGACATACACACACACACACACACACACATCAAATTAGTTAAAATGTGAATGCAGTGAAAACTAAAAAAAACGGTTTTAAAGGCGTTTTTATTAGCGTGTAATAAAGTGTCTTACTGCTAGCAACGTTAACATTAGAATAATTGTAAACAAACAAGAAAGCTGGCAGATTGATTTTGTTTGTAACAAAATGATTGTGATTTTGTGAGCTGGCAAGGAGAGCGCAGGTTTGACTGACTGTTCTGATGAAAACAGTGTGTTCCTTGTGGAAGTTATACTAGGATATACTGTACATAAAATCACTATTTACAGTATAATGTACTGTGTATTTTTTGTTTTATTTTGTATATTTAGTAATATTAACTTGTAAGAACATTGATTTGCTCATAAAAACAGTTTAAAACACATTAATACTCTGTACATACAATCACTATTTACTGTATAATGTTATTTGTAACCGTTCTTTTAAGATATATTTATAATACATTGTAATATCAATGTGAAACAACAGTCACTGCTCTAAACACTTTTAAACACATTTTTTCCTAATGTATTTTTTTGAGTTTACTATTTTTTATTTTTATTCAGCATATGAATTGCTCACCTAAACTACTTAAAACACATTGATATACTGTATATAATATCATTATATGTTTATAATTTTTTGGCAGATGTAGTAACGCAACAATCACCATATACTTTATAATGTTATTTGTATTTATTATTTTTAGTTGTATTCGGTATATGTGGTAATATCATTGCAAGTATAAACAGTTTTAAAACCATTGATATACTAAACTAAACTCACTATTTACTGCCAAATATTCTGTTTAGTTACATTTATATTTAGTAATTACTGGTATAATTAGTATTAATGCGCATCTAAAGAGTTTTTAAATATTACTTTATCAGGTGCCTAACTCTGATAAAGTACTATAGATTATATAACACAAAAACATATAAGCCACACTCACTTTAACAGGATGAAGGTACCCGTCCCCTTTCAACGTCCTAAACGCCTCCGTGGTGTGTTTTCCAGCGTCCCCCTCTTCCTCGCCCTCCTCCTGGAGGGTCCTGGTGAGGTGGGCGATGTAAGTGGTGGCCAAAATCAGCACGTCTAGCTTGGACAGCTTGGTGTCCGGCGGCACAGACGGTAAAGTCCTCTGAAGCTCCAAGAAGGCGTGCCTGAGCGTTTGGACGCGGCTCCTCTCACGGGCGGCGTTGGCTGCGGCCGGGCGACCCCTACCCGCGAGCCCGGGGCCCGGGACCCCCCTGGACCGCCTCCGGTCTGAGGAGTCCGGGCTGGAGCTGGGGCTGCAGGAGGGGCTCTCGGGCTGCGGCTCCATGAGGGATCAGGGCCGGACCTGAACCACAGAAGCCCAAACACAACGGGGCAGGAATTCAGTCAGCTCAAGAAATTAAATTAGTAAACATCTATATCTAATACAGCCTATATCTAATACAGTTAACAAGCCACTTTTGTAGTTAATCTGACTATAATCATGTAGTTTCTGTCCAGTTTGTACATTTGTAAACAATATCCATGCACAAAACGATTTAAAACAGTATATGTATAGTTTCTGAGTTCTGAGATTATTCATGCATAAAACCATTGGAAAACACGGAATCTGAGCTTAACTCACAAAAAAACTTTCCACATCCAAAAGAAATCTACAAAATGTAATATAATTAAACCCACATAATTAATGATTAGGTCTCTAAACATCAAGCCTTTAGCCAAAAAGCTTTGTTTTGGTTTAAGGCCGTTAGGTCAAAGCGTAAACCAGAGTTTAAAAAGGCAGAGAGAAGCGGACCTACCTTCAGCCTTGGCGTGTTGGGAGTTTTCGTGTGCTGGACATGCAGCCGTCCTGCTTCCAGCTCAGAGTGACCAGCCCAGCTCCCTCCGCATTAAAATCTATATAAAGCAGCGCCTCACCTTGAAGCAGCGCGCAGCTCTCGGGAGCCTCTCATTTATTGGGAAAACAACGAGCTGACAGCTCTTTCACTTTGGTGCAATTAATCAAGAGGCTTTAAAGCTCAGTGGCAGCCAGAGGGGCTCCGCTCACTTTCCCCTCTAACTGACTCGAGGAGGGGAAAGAGGAGAGCAGCAGTTTTGAGACCCATCTGAGCGCCTAAACTGTGGAACTGAACTGTGGAATGAAGAGAGAATTCAGTCTTTTATCATCTAAAGAGGCCTAGGCACTGGCACCATTGGGCATAATTTGTCTTTGTGGGTGGGTAAAGGAGTCTGAACTCATTCTGTTTGTTTATTTAAATATTAAAAGTGGCCAAAATGGACCAATTCCAGCACTGGGAGTGAAATTTGTTTTTTATTTTATTTTTTTTTCTTTATTTGAGATGCTCCTGGTCTAAAATAAATTACTAAGGTGTAAAAGTGAGAGGTGTAAGCTCTGAACCAACATAGTAACATTCCAGTCCAAAAAGACACTAAATATGAATGAAATCAAGAAACTACACCAGAATATACACAAATATACATTATTGAAAAAATATTTTAATACTGATGAAATGGACTAGACACTATCCATTCCTGCTTCTCCAGGGTGGCTTGAAGATGCCTGCTGGTGGCAACAGGATCCAGGGCCGTTTGAAGGGGTGAAAATATTGGGCATGATATTTTGACCTGTAGACAGCAACGCACAGCTTCATTTCCTGAGACACGGCCAGTAAATAAACTCTAAACACTGCAATCAACTGGCAAGTATGAGGAAATTCTTGTGAGACTCCTAAATTAATCACTCTGATTTCCAGAGTCCACACAGAGAGATGGAATTAATGAATGGAATTATTCATAACATGTATATCTCAGACTGTTCTTAATAAACATTGTTTTTGTAAGGATGAAGTAACAGTTTCGCTCCGGGCTACTAATTACGAAGCAGAGCAAAGGAGGTTAAGTAAGCTTCTCTGCCTAATTACTCCACATCTTTCACGGTGGGTCTATACCCTGGTGTGGTTATAAAAACTCCTTCAATGGCCTGCGTTGGCTATTAGGGTATGCGTCTTATTGTCGGCTACACTGATCAAATGAAATTCAAACATTTAATCAGTTTGCCTTTTACACATATATTATTTAGGTGCTGATTTTATTCTCAAAAATGTCCATCCACCAGAACAAAGCTGACCCATATATTTTTATATTGTTGTCCTTTTATTGACGAAATGAGTTTGACGTTGGGGAGTTCCACAGAGATAAGGAATAAACGCAATCACTTTTTCCAAACAGTAGGCCTGCACAATTGATGAGTTGAATACATTTCTTCATCAAATTATTAGTTACAATAATAATCTTGCCTAAAACAATGTATGAACAAATGTTGGAATAAACTAATAATAAAAGCAAAAGCTTAAAATACCAGTTTCATGGCTGGGATCTAGACAGCACAAAAAATAAAAGAGTGTACACAAACATCACACATTTTAAACCAGCATGGAAGTGTTAAACATACACGTGAAAAGCATTCAGGGGGGGAAATTCCCCTCAAACTTGATAAAACGCAGGATTTTCTGAGAGACATCATTTGATCAAATAGTCTCATAAGAGATCATTCAGGCAGTATATGAGTGCATGGAACGAAATATGAATGAAAGTGGGTGCTGTCAGAGCAAAGCGGCTCTGAAACATCTACATTTACAGAAACATGGTGACATAATGACAGTAGCAGACCGCAACTTCATCTTACTGAGTGCGCTCAGATCTGTTCCAGATGCACTCATGACGAAATGGGTGTGTGTGTGGGTCTGGGGAGTCTGCACAGTCACCCGAAGAGGACATCTACAGAGTCATCTGATTCTGTATGCTTGAAGTCTCCTGAACTTCTGCTGCTAGTGGGGCACTTGCTGGAATATTTACTCCTCTTTACATGTAAACAAAAAAAGAGACACATTTTACATTAAAAATCATGATCCTAATAAACAAAATAGATTTTGGTAAAATACTACAGTAATACATTTGAATAGATTCAACCAGCGAGTAGCTATTCTTATTTCCTGCTTTATTATAAGCAGGTTAGTTTTTCAACTATACTGCAGATTTTGGTAGCAATTTTATAGACATTAATGACTTCTGTATCTTCACTTCAGTAAATTATTACCAAGCAATCCTCCTGTTACTTAGACCATGCTCATAATATGGAAAGTAAAGGCACAAACTGCCGTCACTCAAAAGTAATCCCCTGGAATTAGAGCTGTTCATCCAAAATTAGATAAGTGCATGCAAATGCTTACCATAGTTACACACCATTCTGAAGTGTAAGTGCATTGACAGCTCACTATGTGTCTTTCAAAGGTCCTGCTATGATAGCAGACTTTATTACCATTTGGGTTTTAAATGTCTATGATACAAACCTTGGGTAAAATTTTTTGTAATCAAATATTCAATTGTTTCCTCAGTTTGACGACAGATATTCCCAGTTTAATACATCCGTCACTTGACAGCATTTAAACTGAGATGCCAAAGGCAGCACATCCTTCATCTGATTTATGTGAAGTCTGTCAGGGAATCATTTCAAATGAGCAGTCCAGCAGCATTTCTGATGGACCCTCCCATCCTTCCCTCCCAGTGGGAATGCGGTGGGATGCATCCTTAGAGATGGGCAACCTTGTATGGAGCAAGGCCTGAATTCAATCTGTACAGTCTACCACTGGAAGAAGTGTTTTACTGGGCATGTTCTCAGGGGACAGGGGCAGTTTTTCTAAAGCTAAACTGAAGCTTATGGCCAGCAGCTTAGTGAAGTGATGGTTAACCTCAGGCTATATGTAAAAAAGAAAGCTGTTTATTTGCATTGGGTGTTACAAATCTACAAGATGTAGCTTTTGACAAATAGCAGGCCATTTATCAGGCATGGAGAGAGGAAGGAAACAGGCTGCTACCAGAAGCAATACAAGGTATTAAATGTGACTCAAAAAACTGCAGAGAAAATAAATACTAGCTTATATGGGGATAAGTCAAGAAAATGAAACACCCTCCTTAAAGTAAAGGAATAATCCAGTACCTTTTAACCTAATGTTAATCTGCTGTACCTGTAGCATACAGCTGATCATCACCGAGAATTATTACGGCATCTTGTCCGGTGCTTAGTTACTAACTAATTTATAATTTATGGATTATAAGTGTTTTTTTTTAAACAGTTGGCCTACTGGAAATGCTTTGCCACAGATAGAAACTTTTCCACAATGTGACCCCTCACTATATTAAACGTTAGGGGCTGATTCATGTAATTCTGGAGAACAGAAGGTAAGAAAGTGCTGTTGTTAATACCTTACTCCTCTGCAGTCTGTTCGCAATCTATTCGAGTCTGACCTCATTTTCATGTTGGGTCTCCCAAACTCCTGTGGCTTCCTTTTACCCAGAAATCCAGTACAGTTCTGGGCAAGGGGATGCTGGGGGCCCAAGTGAAAGTCAACTGGAATGAAAACAAAATGAGTCACATTTTGTCGCACTCCCAAAACACAGGGGGACATGGGTGTGTTTGATTACACACTGATGACATATAGTGTCAATGGACATAATGCCTTTATTTAATATTACTGAGAAATAGTTGTATTGCATGTTAGTCTGTATATATTCTCATTAATTAAGCAAGGAAAGTCACATATAATGACAGCATATTAATGACCATACCAGAAAAGGGATAGGCAACTTCTGTCATGATTTTTTCAATTCTTGCTTTATTCTTGGCTTCTTTCGAGGCTTTCCAGTTGATTAGAAATTGCCGTGATAACTCGTTTATTTCTTTACCATCAAGGTCCTCTACATAACAAAAGAACTGTAGTTAGGCACCATCATAAAATATAAACTGTTTTTATGAGAATTTTTAAACTTTAAAGGAAAGAAGGGCACTTATAATAGACAACCAAATGAAAGAGGTTGATGTGGTGTCTACATACTTCTAAAGTTTGAAAATATACTATTTTGTCTCCAGTCCATATATGCAAATGTAGCCAAAAAATACAGCCCACTTTGAATGGAACTATCCTGAAAACCAGCCTATTTATATATGTTGACCTATTCTGCCTACTGCAGCATAGCCCCCCATACACTGATGGGTCAATACAGACTGCTGTGTAAATGAGGCACAAAAAAGGACAGAAAATCAAGGCCTGAGAGAAAAAGACAAATTAAGAGAAAAATGTAGGATAATGTTTGCCTTTTAACACTAACATGACATGTTTTAAAGAATAACACATTTAAACAAAAGTAAAGTAAAATGAATTCTTTTTCAATCAAAATTCTCTGTATAATCAATGAAAACAAATAATGTTCTCCTGTTTAATTCTCTCACCCAGCTTTCTGCATGTGGTTATTAGTCTGTCTCTGTATTTGGGTTTGTGACACACAGGATTTCCACGCAAATCCATTCGATGCAGTTGAGGCCATTGGCTGAACACCGTCTCCAGATCCTGAAAGTGGAACTTTTTGCTGTTAATGTCTCCAATTTAGAAGAAAAAAAAAATATACTAACCTATTGGAAGTATGATTTGTTTCAGACAGAGACTAAATTAATCCAATGATTAAAAAAAAATCTGCACTACTACAGTCAACAAACTGCATTTTCAAAAAGCTCAGAAAAGCTCTTGTTACTTATGAAAGCAAAGAGGTAAACAAACCATCAGCTTGCTTTAATAAATACTGTCACTCGGACTAACAAGTTCCCTGGGGCAGTTGCCCTCCAGCATGTTGCCCAGAGTGTATGTTTATCTAAAGACACATTAATCCAGCCTGGAAATATGAACACTCTCTGGACACACTCTGATTGTTCATTGCCTTCCTGTCTCAGCCAAAGTGCTTCCACTTTTCAGTCCGCATGCAATCAACTCTAGCGGGACCCGAGTGAGCCGCGCGCTTGCAGGCTTTGATAAATGATCGTGTCAGGCCCGTCACTCAGAGGGCTTGGCTGGGAACTGCCCAGCACCAAATTGCTCTCCTATGCGCATGAGTGCTGAATGCACTCCTGACTGGGGTTCTCTCCAGTCCCGCGCTGGGCTAATGATGGCTTGTTTTGAACCTGTATTTGACCAGCACTTCGATCCTCTGTCCTCACCCGTCTGGCCACGCGCCACTAACGGCCTCTGCAGATACCCATTTGTCACTCGGCTGACTGCTTGTCATAATCTCTTTAAAAATCCATAATGTTTCCTCTGGATTCTCATTGCGCAAAAAAGGAGGAATCGACCCTTTGGGTGCTGTCTTTGCTGAATCAATAGTGACCAAAGGGTTGTATAAATTACAGGATATATCTGCTAAACATGAAAGCTTCCTTTGACACATGTATCGCAATTACCTGCAGCAGTGGCTCTAAAGGGGTGGCTTTTGGTCAGGGTGTGGAAGTTGCACTACACGACGAGATACCTGCTTTCATACCTGCTTTACACTCTGTTGGCCTGTACATATCATATCAAAATAAAGGGAAAAAAGGCTGTCCTGAAGAAACTGGTCAAAAGCTATCATGAAATGCTACATCTTTAATGTAAGAAGAGTCATTCTTTAACACAAAGACGCAGTTAGAGACGGAGTATCAGTCGTATAATGTGGAGTAAAATAAGTCGACTGAGGAAGGAGCGAAACTTGCCCTTGTTTAAGCTGTCAGTAAAGGTGTTCCCTGGAGACTAGCCCACTGATTTGTTGAATAATTTTGACCCTGTCTGAGTCTGTAGACCGCAAAGTGCTGGCAGGGTTTGCAGGATTAGGATTTTTTGTGTATTCCCAATATTGTACTGCATATCAGAAAAAGTAAATTAAATATACAGGAGGACAGGACGCTACACATAATCAATCATTTTCTTATGTAATACAGTACTTCAACTAAGCGGCTCGGCCTACTCAGAGGTGTAAGAAAAGTAAACTCTTACCTGGATGTCCTGTAGCTTGTTGTCTGCAGCATGTAAATATGTCAGTCTGTTAAGAGCCACCAGATCGTGGATTTCATCAATGTTGTTGTTATTAATATTCAAAACACACAAGGATTCCTGAAAAGAACAGTTAGACTTACTTTTGTTTCTTTTAAATGTAGGATTAGTTCCTCTGGTAATAGATCAATGAGCATGCTGTACTACTTTCCTGGAAGGCTCCTGCACTCACTGCAATTTAATTAATTATCAGAATAAACAGAAATCTGAAATCTCCAGTTTGTTTACTTAAAACCAAGCCAGTAAACAGTTTCTGTTCAGGTAAGGGGCCACAGAGACCTCTTTTACTATCATCTTAGCTTTGACAAAAGCGGCTTTAATACGAATCTGGTAGTGTGGTTAAGAAGCGATGGCTTCAACTACGCTGACTGTTTACTATCAGCAGACTACATGTTATAGGTGATGTGTATACAGAGGAGACACATAGATACATATTTGGCAGTGTTCCATGTAGATGTGCCCATATGCAAAAGCACTCCTGGTAGGTGAAAATAAGGACACACAGAGCATGCAATTCTGTATATTGAGGAACACATTGAGTAAAATAAACATACAAAATATTATATTTTATGTTCTTTCCTTATGTGTTTAAGGTCAAATTCGCTGTAAAGAATGTGTAAACTTTTCATTCATTCAAAAAAACATGTCATTTGCTTGGGTGTGTCTTTTTCAGGTAACTTTATATTCACATTAGACACCATAAACATAAAAGAACACTGCAGAGCTCTAGTGTGAGCTGTGTGCTGCACTGAGCTTCTCACAGAGAGGGCGAGAATGGTCCGAGGGTCAAAAATCAGCTTCTCTCCACTCGGTAGTCTCTGGCCTTCTATGTGGAGCTCCTTCAGTTCACTCAGTTTCTCCAAACCCTCAACCACAGTGATGCTGTTGCCCCCCAGAAACCTAACACAAATAAACAGTGGCCGCTGACATTTGCACTTGATCTGTGGTTAACTAGAAGTAACATTGCACAGATACACAATTTTTGCATGAATGCACAGAACCCGTTTTATGTCAATTTTCCGTTTTATGTCAATTTAAGTGCTTTTTGCTCATTTGTATTTTATATTTCTTAAATAGAGTTACTAATTGAAGGTGCTCAGCCTCATTCCTGGAGGTCTATGACTCTGATATTTGTAGTTCCAAAACATGTGGCTCTAATAATCAGCCGAAAGCCTTGATTAAATAGCAGCAAGAAAATCCTTTGACGCAGCAGATCTGCATGAAAAGGGTTGACCAGCCTTTGTTTTTTGAAACAAAGCATAGCACACTTGGTTCCATATTGCCACTGTCATACTCCAGTGACTGCAACAAACTCCAGTTAACTCTAGTAAAGAAGGGCCAATATAACTGATTTTGCCCTTACTGTTTTAAATGAAAAAATATGTATACTTAATTTTTTTAAAGTATGCAAAATGAAACATTAATTCCCTGTACATACATGTACAGTATACATACATATATATATACATACATATTCATATATACATATTCACATGCTAGTTAAGTGTCAATAGTTAACAACAGCAGCCCTGTCCATTCACACGAAAATTAAAAGGGCTGCTTAAGTCCAGATTGCATTCTGAATGAATCAAAATTGAGGTATTTTCTATTTTATTTGTATTCATCAGTCGTAAAAAGGTACAATAAAAAAAAACTGTAAGTGTAATTTTAAAAAGTTTGGTAAATGATTCAGAAAATAAGAAATGACTTTATGATCCACATATATCACAAATGGACCTCAAAGAAAAATAAAATACAAGAAAATACAGCATTTGTGCTCTTACAGAACATTTTCCTTCTCCTGTGAAGCTACCATACCAAGATTTTCTTATTACACGGCAAATATATTATTTTGGAGATACTCTTATCCAGAGCTTAAACTGTTGTCTATGTTTTAGGATTCGGCACTAAAGTTATTCATACTTACAGTTTTGAGAGCCTTTGTAGGGAAGACAAGTTCTCCATATGATGGATGTTGTTGTTTTGCAGGTATAAGTGTGTCAGATTTGAGGCAAAACTCAGATTGCATATGTTTGTTAAATGATTGTCGTATAGGTAGAGAACTGTGAGATTTCTGCACAGGGACAGATCATCCTGAAAACAAAAAATTCAAAAACAAATTCCTTTAACTGAATTAGAGCAAAATGGAACTAAAACGAGGTAGACAAGTGGGTAGACTTACAATATCATCTATGTTCTTGTTTGAAAAGTTTAGATGTGTTAATTTCTTGAGATACTGTGGGAGAGAGTTCCGTCTGTTTTTGACGTGGGTGCTCGATTTGGAGATCAGATCCACTGTGAGGCGGACCATGGCAGCAGGAGTGCTCTGTGTATCTCTGGGTATTTTCTGGGCAAAAGTGTGGTTAGGTGATGGAGAAAAAATACAAATATTTTGAAAATTATATTATTTAAAACTGTCAGATGGTATGTAAACATTTCTTGACCAAAAGAAATTGTTCAAAGATGTCACTTTAAAAAGTCATAATAATGTCACATTAATGTTGGGGTAAGCAAAACTGATAAACAATTACATTGTATTTTTGTAATTTTATCCTAAAATTACCATATTAGACATACAGAGATATATAGCAAATAGCCACTTTCTTTTCTGTACAGTGATAATGGATGACATAGTTAATGAAATCATTTAAGCCCAAGATAACAAAAAAAAACCCCCACAACTGTCATATTTGTATTTAGACATCAAAGTCATTTGACCGTACAGGATTGTGGCCAGATTTCTCAGCATTTTTAAGGGGAAAACAAGAGGCCAAAGGTGAATTAGATACTTGCTCTAACGCTGACATGACCTACATTTATGAGAAGGACAGATCTATAACCATAGAAAAAGTAGCTTTAATCCCTTGAGGTCTGCATTATTTATTACCATGACCCCAGGACATCTGCTTGTTGTGGTTTTATCACTGTACAGCAATACGAGTGCATAGGAAAGGTATGAAAATACATGCTTTTTCACCCACTGCATCACCCTTGACTTGGCTTTTCAACCAGTAGCAAAGCCTGAGGAAGTAGGTAATAAATACACACATCAAGACAAGACAGCATGTCTTTTCTACACTTGATCTTCGAGCGTAAGGCTACGGTTATACGACTGAGAGAGCCCCGTGAAATCAATAGAGAAGCACTCTCAAGGGACACAGATATAGTCTGGATAGACAGTAGTTAAAGATGGCTGGTTTGTAACAGAGTTGTAAAATGTCAAAAAGGAACTAAATTAACCAATGATGATGAAAGTGACATAAAAAATGTTTTCATTTTACTTAATCCAGGTAGGACAAAATACCCAGAACTTCGCTGGCTTAAGGTAATTACGTGTTTTATGTTTTTACCTTGGATGAACAAATAACAAAACCCATGTGCATTATTTATTTATGTATTATAACAGTAACTGTCAAAAGACTAGATTTAGCTGAGCGATACTAAGACACGTTTTGGTTGTGTTTTTTGTCTAATATGTATTATAACCGTGTAGTTTACCTTTTGAATGTTATATTTATATGCATGTTTTTAGTTATTGGTTTGTTGTTAGCTGAAACGATGCCAAATGCTCAAATTTCGGGAGTTTAGCTTGGTTTTGGTAAATGGGATTAATCCAAAACAAACACAAAGTGAGCTCATAATACTTATCTGCTTAGTATCCAGTTGTGAGGAAAAAATTCTTACTTTGTATTAATTTACTCTCTAATACTGCAAAACAACTAACACTAGCTGGACTAAACTGCCACCAGTGTTTTGTTTAGGAAGAAGGACTGCTGTTGTCATGGATACCGCCAAGCCGCCAATCAGATCAAAGAGTGAGTATGCCGCGGAAGATAATAAAATAAAAGTCGATTTTAAAGTGTTTTTCGAACACATAGATAAAAATGCGTGTGTATAAAAAAGACAATTGTAAATATGCAGTACTGTGCACCTTGTTTACAGCCATTTTTCTCAGCCTGTGATCATGTGTCTTTCTGCCGCCATAGTTAACATGAGAACAAATGTAAACAAACAAGAAAGCAGTATACTTATTAAGGAGATTTGGTAATATTAATGTGACAAAAACACACTTAGCTAATCTATTTTTTTTTTTTTTTTGCTGGTGCTTAAGTCTTATGCACAATACTACAGTACATGTATTTGTAAAAACTGGGTCCCTCACACCCAGCACACTCCCTCTTTAATCTGTTGCCATCTGGGGGGTGTTTCAGAAAGCAGAGTTATTTCACTGCGAGTTGTAGTGAAATAACTCTGAGTTTTCACTAACCCTGCTTTCTGAAACACCCCCCATGTCGACGCTACACAACACTTAGCACCAAAACGTCCAGACACCGGAACAGTTTCTTCCCCCAGGCAGTCCGTCATGAACACTTAACAATGTCCCTATTATGAACACTTTTTAATATGTGTAATATATTTTGCATATATCTCTGTTTATCACCTGTCCTGTCTTGTCACTGTCATCTTGTTGCACTGTAGAGTTCTGTCACTAAAACACATTCCTCGTATGTGTGAACATACCTGGCAATAAAATCTGATTCTGAAACACACACCAGTGAGCCACAACATTAAACCCACTGAGAAGTAAAGTGAATAATATTGGGCAAGTAAAGATCTGAGTGACTTTGACAATGGCCAAACTGTGATGGCTCCGCTACTTGATCAGAGAATCTGCAAAACAGCTGGTCTTGTGGGTTGTTCTCAGTATGCAGAGGTCAGTATCAAAAGGGGTCCAGGGAAGAATAACTGATAAACCGGCCCCAGGGTCTCAAAGAAACAGGTAAAATGTTAATGCTCCCTAAGATAGCAGTGTGTCTAAGTACAATGTGTATCACAGCTTGCTGCATATGGGTCTACATGGAGTGCCCATGCTGACCACTGTCCACATCATCAGAATTGGACCATGGAGCAGTGGAAGAAGGCGGCCTGTTGCGAAGATGGCACCAGGATACATTATGGGACGTAAACAAGCCTGAGGAGGCAGTGTGAATATTAAAAAAGTATATATTTAGCTTTAATTTAACAATGTAAAAAGGTATTTAAAGATAAAGAAATTATTAGTTTTACCCACACCACCACTTGAACAACTTGCAAAATTATACATGATTATAAAATAAAACACTGGGAGACAGTTATCACACAAGCGGTGAAAAAACAAGACAAATAGAAGTTAACAGAAATGCATTTTTTTCTCTATCTCAGACAAAGGTCCCAGGCAATGTAGAGGAAAATAGAAACTATGAGCTCTAAACTGGGGGCTACCCTTAAGGCCTAGGATAGACAAAGGTATTACCTTCTGTACCTTCTGTAATCAGATCTTATGTTTATCAGCCTCAGAATTCAGAGCTTTCCTTCCTTTTTTGCTCTCTCTCACAGTGGGTTCAGATTGCATTTTGAAATAATGCGTATCATTCCTAATGGTAGCGTGGGGGGAGTCTATGCAGTGACCCGTGTGTTGTTATATAACGTCAAGGAATGAGCTTCCTGAGCCTGAGTGACTCGCCTCCATTTATGCATGGAGAGCACTTGGCAGGGAGGAAATGTGGCTCTTGTGGGAGGAGTCCTCCCCCACTTTTGAGGCTTTCCTTCAGGGCACCCAGCGTGTTTTCAAACCCTTGCTACCATGCTTGTCGAGAATATTCCCTGATCCAAAGTAAACATCAGCACTACCAAAAGGACCTACGTGGGGTCATTTGTCCCACAGGCTGCAATCTAATAGGCACCTGGTGATAAATAGCCATTCTTGATTAGTTATACTTATCAGTCTGATGTGCTCTCTGAATTGCTGTTTTATCAGCATTCAGACCCTCTATTTATTATTCCTCTATATTTTTCTTTGAATTCTGCAAATGAAGGAGAATTCCAGCAGTAATTTAAGGAGGCCTTCGTTAATGGAAACCACACCATAAAATGTGGTTAATATACTTGGCGGCTGTTAGTTCATTTGTGTAAAATGTAATGTGCTTTGCTTTTTAAACGGGTTAACCCTCATTTACATTTCTCTGCTTTTTTCCTCCTTTAGTGAAGCAGAAAAATACTCATGTGGTGATGATCATAAGCCTCATTTGGGAGTCCAATGAGTACATTTTGGAACATTTGCATGACGATTTTCAACAACTGCAATACAGATTAATTTCTTTTAAAGGGATGATAAGTGAGGTTTCCAACAAAAACTTGAGTTAAGCTTGGGAGAAATGCAGATTACTTAATGCTCGCATTGTGCAGCGATCTAAAGGCAATTTGTAAGGTTTTTCTTCTAAGATTAGAAGTTCTTTTCTGATTGATAATTGAATCACAGTGAACAGGAAACATATAATTGATAATAATAAATAACCTTAATTTGAAAAATCTTACTCATTGTACCTTTAATGAAATACTTTAACAATAAAACACAGCATCCAGTCTTAAAGGTTCACACACTGCATAATGCATTCAACTTAATTACATTTAATTCTTAAAGTACTAAATTTCATTTGATGAAGTAAAATGCCATAAAATGTGTGATTGGGTTCAAGTGATGAACTTTTACATGGTTAAAGCTTTACTGTGAATTTATTGACAACCAAATCTTTACTCTCTGTGTACTTCAGGCTTAATTTTATGTTGCTTTCTTTATTTTCACATTGTTTAATCAAGATGAAAAAGGCAGATTTGCTCTCAAAGATTTAAGGGAGGTTTAAAAATGTCAACTTTTAGATATGGACATTAAAATTAGCCTAAAAATGTTCAACATGGAAGTAATGCGATAAAATAAAAACCTTTGTATTATGATATAGGGGGGAAAATCATTAGCTGAGAAAGGCGCCAGAGCTGTTGTCTGTAAGAAAATACAGGCTCGTGGAGTGTCTGCACCGACAGAGAGCAGACATATGGGCTGAATGGACTCCAGTGTGTCCAACCTCTGTTTCTGTGATGCATCACTGACGCACCAAAGACGGCCAAGCTCAAAATCCTGAAGGAATGTGTACCAAGTAAAGACAACCTGCCCTGAGCTGTCCTGACTGAGACATTTTGTACAGGGCAGCTTGTGTTTATCTTTGGGCCAGTGCAGCCACTAAAGTTTGTTATTCCATTATGTAATGCTATGACTGGACAGAATGTAAATGACGGCTCGATAGGTTTTGTTGCAGAATGACGTAATCATGGTCTTTGTTAGTGTGTTAAAATCATGTTGTCAAAGCTGTGCAATATTCCTGCCTATGCCAAAGAGCTCTGGGAGATGGGTCCAGCGCCGCATTACAGTGAACCCAAAAGAGAAATATACTTTTCAGATATCTGGCATGATCCAGAGTGAAAGTGTGTTAAGAGTCATGAAGTCAGCAGTTTGAACTCCTTTTCAACTGTTTAAATTTGACCTCAGTCAACAACGACAAACTTTCATACGAATATCAAAACACACAAAAAATTATGAAGTGTAATAAGATTTATTCATCTATTAACAGCTGTTGACATTAACATCCAGGATGCTTACTGTTTCAAATCAGAATTCCAATGCTGGGCACACACACAAATCGCACATTTTTAAGGCCATCTCACTTTTTTTTTTTTTTTTTAAAACCGGGCTAGTTGGCAGATGTGTTTACTTGATTGAAGAGTTTATCCTTTATGACTTGGGACATCAAACCATGAATGGCTTCAATAGTCGTTTTGCAGCTGAAAAGCAAACAGAAATTGCGTTATTTTTGAAAGTCCTAATCAAAATGACCATTTAAAAATATCATTTACTCTTTAGACGTGATATGTATTCTATAATGCATAATTCTCGTATTGTATATGCCTACTATTAAAGCATTAGAATGCACTTCTACTAGTAAAATGTGCTTATAAAGCAAAATAAGTTCGACCTAAGCAAAAAAATGAGCTCAAAATACAAGTTCAGTTTGTAAGAAGCCTAGTTATCCCTAGTTAACTTCATACTGTCAGACAGGCAATCCTGTCATCCTGCAAAACTACAATATTTTTAAATGAAACAGGTTTCAGAAAGGCTCAAATGTAATTTTGCTGTAAATCATGAAAAAAAAAATGTTTAAGCAGGAAAAAAATTAACACAAAACACACAAAAAAACCTTATCACACTTTTGTCAAAACATTTCACAATTTTTTCATGTATGTACCTCATGCTATAATTCCATTAATGATTATGTGACCTGACAGATACAACATTTTATTTATATATATATAAAAAATTTAGATACATAAAAAAAGCACAAAAATAACACTTAATTGTGTTAGAACCTGATTGTGTAAACCTCTATATATCTGCCTATCTAGGCTCCTCTCATTTAAATAAAATATATTTTTCTCAAATTATGCATCTCTTTTTGAATACTTAATCATTATCTGTTTAAACATTTGTTATATATTTCATAGATTATAAACGGTATAGATTTTAAAGTAGCCAGTTGCTGAAGCATATTTGTTTTTTCCCCTCAGCAAATTAGGTCATATTTTCGATTGATGTAACCATTACTGCACATAAACCGTGTAAAAAGAGTTTTTAAATTTAAGAGACGTTGACAGTCTTTCACTTATATTCAAAAATAATGTCATTTTAAAAATTAATTTACAGTAAAGTATGTGTGCAAATAATTTAGATTAATTAATCAGAGTGACACCCCTAATATGTATATTTTAATGCAAGAAAACCCCAAAAACAAACATTTCATATGTTATTTAGACCTCATTCTAACCTTTTATACCAAAGACTGCTGAGTGCTGTTGTATTACCTGTCTCGTGTCGCTTTGGCCAGTTTGTCCTCAGACTTCCTGTCGTGTGTGTCCAAGCCTAGCATGAAGCTGCCTCTTCCCAGCTGAGCCTCCGCCTGCTCCAGCTTCTCCGACAGGTCAAACACCTGCCCTGTGGTGTAATCCGCATTCTAAACAGACAAGAGCAATTAACCGGAGCATTCCCCTCCACCCAGTCCAGCTTCATGCCCAATTTCCCCACAATACGTCAGCTTTGACAGCACACCTTTTCACCACTGTTGTAAAATTCAGAAATTTGTTACAAAACATGTCCAGTTCTTTAAGCCTCACATTGTTTGCCAGAAATATACCCCCCAGAAGAGACTGAGTTTGCCAAAGGTGAGGCGGCAGGGCGGTGAGCTCCCTGGTTAAGGATTCACTGGTAAAAAGAGGCTCAATGACACAAGGCCTCAGACAATGGTGACAAAATAATTGCTGACAAGTTCTTCACCAGTGAAGCAAGCCAAACTTGACAAGTAGTCAATTCATCTTCGTTCATCAGCTCCAAGTACACCGTTTAAATGGTGTGCTGTAGGCGTTAAGCAAAGCTCAAGGCAGAACACTGGAGCCAACCATGTCGGCTCAGTTTGGCATTCAGTCCTTTAAAATAAATGGAATACCACACTGAACCACCGCAGTATGTACCCTTCCTGTTCAAAAGCCTCCTTCGCCAACAACCGCTTGACTTTTTGTCAATATACACTCATTAAGCATTTCTGTTGCAACAGTAACAAGCTCTGAACACGTAAAGACACCAGCTATAAAAACAAATAATTTGAATTAACAATTTAATTGCCCATTTAGCATGTTACAAAACGAACAGAAAAAAGATAAAAAAAAACAAACATATAAATAAATAAAGTCTCAATACTTACTGTCAGAAGACTTGATGAGCTTAGAGTGTTAACCCAATATTTATTCCAGAGGAGCTCAAGTAATTTGCGGTCCAAAGAGGATTTGAAATATGTCACCTCTAGTGCGTAGTACCTAATCAAAATCACATCAAAGATTAACGTGACCTGACAAAATAATAATCAACAAAAATTTCAATACAAATCAACACTTTAAGGCAGTTAATTTAAACTATGAATAACATGAATAAAACAGACTTACTGCTTGCAGTGTACTCCAAAGTCTTCTATTTTATTGAGGGGTATCGTTTGGTACTCTGACGGACCCTCATCTGGTGGTTTGTATCCCTAGTGAATAAAATGAATAGCACTGAATGTAAATACATGTAATTGTTTTACCTGACATTTACTTAAACCCAAGGTTCTGTTTTCCACTAGTCCTACTCTTCTTTTTCCCCACAAAAGCCTTGCTATGAAGGCTGTTCTTGCATTTAGTGTACATGTGCAATTTACACTCATGTACACACGTGTGTGTTTATGTGGAAATATACATATTATATACATATTTAAATTACATATATAAAAATATCTATGGATGACCGTGTGTTGAGTAGGTTAAATTAACCAAATTATGACAAAAACAAATGCACTACCTTTGGATATGTCCTGAAAGCACCAAGATTCACTTTTCCTGCAGATATGGTACGTGTGGGATCAATCTGCAAAGCATTTTGGAGTTATGAATACCATATATAATGAGAAAAACAGCATTTCAGTAAGACATTCATATTAGAAGGTAAACCAAACCGAGTCCAATGAATAACAAATTTATGAACTGCCTACCTAATTATTATTTGCCCTTAGCACTAGTTCTACCATACCACTGAAGTGTAAATAACATACTGTATACTGTTACAAAAGCAACAGCCATTAATCAGACACCACTACAAATGTCACTAAGACCATTTGTATTCCCGGGTCAGTCATGGATCACTGGGACTGCTCTGGGGAAAAAATCGCCCATTTTGCTTTTATTGCTCCATATAGACTGATGGAAATGGGATCATGTACAGAATTGGCAGAATTAAACCAGTGGAAAGAAAGCATGAACTTGAAGGTTTTCCTCGTGCACTTACCACCACTGCCACAAAGGGTTCCTGAAACTGTTGATTGAGCATCTGAGTGCTGACATCAATACCTGAGAGCCAGCAGCCATAACCGGGATGACTGTGGTACCACCCGATAGCGTTCTCTAACCGACCCACCTACCACAAACAGGGAAGACAGATCCAGAAATCAGGATCAATAATAATAAATCTAAAATAAAGGGTAGCGATTAGAGAAAACATGAGTACACTCCACGCAACAAAATAATTTAAAATTTTCTCCTGTCTTAGTTACAGTTTGCCCACTGGCTGTCCAAAATGAAGAACAACTGTGACTAGCTGAGATAAACAGCACACCTCTATTGACACTGTGTGCACTTTGCAAGCAATGACTTTGCAACATTACTGAAATGATGTACATTTATGTGATATATATGATATAAGCCTGGCCCATGATAGCACTAATAAATATGAATATATAATATAAATCACTAACAAATGGAGGCATGTGAATAATAATAAAAAGAAAGGTTCGCATTTATATATGTATAGCAGTGCCTGTGTGCAAAACCAGTGTACCTTTAAATGAAAGGTTCACTAAAACAAATTCCCAATTTTGGTTGTAAACAATTGCCTTGTAAGTCGTGTGCAATATTAAAGATAAAAATAAAAAAACTTTTTTCAAATTTGTCTTGGCTGATGGCCTATTATTGGAGCAGGGAGGTGAAATTATACCCATTTGTTTGATCAATTAAACACTTATTTAACATCTAGGTTCAGCATTTTCATTATTACCATTATTATTCTTTTTTTTTTATTAGTCTTTTGAATGCATTTATAACAATGCAGTGACACAGAGGCTTGATTTAGTTGAAAGTATAAAATGAATTCCAACAAACTTAAATTCCTACATAAAAGAAGAACTATAAGCCTCTGAATCAGTCTTACTTCTACTTCTCTGAGCAAGAACGTTAATTTGGGGCCAGTTATGTCTTTTAGATTTTTAGAATGACAAGTTAATTAGATTGTAATTACACTGAAATTCAGGACTGTATCAAACATATACTGTCAAAGCAAATGCCTTTCGGTCATAAACACAGATATTTAAATAATGAATGGCTTCTGAATAATCAAACTAAACAATATTTAAAACAAAGTTCCATTAAAATAAACTTCAGCATAATACCTGCTGCCTGATGTCTATAAGATGTGACAAACTGAAGGCAGTTAAGAAAAGTCCATATGTGTAAAGGTAACAAGTGGTGAAAAGAGGCTGCTTGATGCTGGAACAAATCGCCCATCGGCATCAGATCTGTACCAACTGTAGCTTTGAAAATTTGAATGCACACTGCTCCACTTTCTTTTAAACTTCAGCACTTCAGAACTGCCATTTACATTTTGTTTTACTGATTCTGGATGTAATCATCTATTTCTCTCTTCTATTTCTGTAAAGCACACTGAATGACCTGCTATATAAATAAACTTGACTGGACTGCATGGAGAAAAAATGTGTATGTGTGTGTGTTTGTGCACGTGCATATTTGTTCATAGTTCTTCTGCTGTATTGGAATACATAAATATATACACGCACACACACATACACACACACACACACACACACACACACACACACACACACACACACACTCACTCACTCACTCACTCACTCACTCACT
>JBBPDH010000001.1:7765670-7778493 GCA_037974565.1 Clupeocharax schoutedeni
TCTAAATAAATCCAATAAAATATCTGTAGAACAAACCTCAACATGAAAATATACTATACTATTTACACAAATGCACAAATAGAAATTGAAAAAGTAGTAGTTTGAGTTGTGTGTGGTTTATGTTAAATGAAGGATCTGGCGCCATCTGCTGTTTGTGGAGTAAAAAAGCAAGGTAGGCTGAAGGTGTCTACAAATATATCAGTAATTTTTAACAGGCATAAAATGAAAAATCTTCCGATCTTGATTATCATACGCTTACTTGCCTCTATATTACACTAACTTAGCCATTGCAATATCAAATAAAACAACTAATCTGCACCCTCTATATCTAATCAGGCATGTTCTACTATTTTAGCCAGTACATAACAATGGCCACAAATAAATATGTAATCATAATTACGGGGTTTTAAAAAAAAATAATTTCTGTGGCGTGTGTGTTGCAGTGTGCGTGCTCATATTGCATGGACACACAACAACGATTCTTTTGCTTTTTTATTGGGCCTAGTTACTGTTTAACATCCCCACCCAACTTTCAGTTTGTTTAGTAAATCGATTTAATGAGGCTACCCTGACACCATCAAGTGTGGGACTGAATTTCACTCTAGAGAGTCAGTCAAGGACTGTCCAGACAGACGAATGAGCAGTAAAAAGCAAAATAGGTTGAATTAAAAAGCGTTCTTCGTGGCACCACTGAGACAGCTCGGTGTTTGGATCAATGCAAAGTCTCCGCTGGACTGAAGGAAGGTAAGAGGGCCAGGCTTTCCACAGCAATTGTGAACTGAGATCAGAGGAAATGGGACAAACCCAGACTGTGTGTATGCTGTCCTCTACCTTCACCTGGAGTTTTCTTGTGTCCCCTCTCGGCTCTGCTCTCTGAACCTTTTGTACATTGAACTTCATGACGTGAGCAATGACTGCTTTTTCATTCGTGTCCTCTCGGTTTTTATAGCCTCAACTTTCAGGCCGCGTTAGCTGACAAAATAAAACCATTTTGGTCCTTCTGTACTTTCCACCCGTGGAACTAGGTGACGATATAGGTCACCGAGAGTAACCTAACATTAAAATGGCAATTATTATATTTTTCATCTGTGTTTTACTATAATTTACCTTTTTTATATTGGTTCCATGTCATTAAAAATTATGAATTTTCTTTGGGGGTTAATTTAGTAGAGTAATAATGTATAAAAAAGTGTGTGTGTTGGTATATATGTCATTAAAAACAAGTTCGTGAAGGTGAATTCAGGTGATTTGATTTTGTATAGTAATTGTGTGTGTGTGTGTGTGTGTGTGTTTGAGTTTCATGTCATTAAAAACAAATTCGTAGAGATGGATTCAGTAGAAGTGATTTTATATACAGTAAGTAAGAAAGTGTATATGAATATGTGTGTGTGTGTGTGTGTGTAATATTACGAAGTGTTGTGATTGATCGGTTTACAAAAGCACTCCTGTTCAGATGTTTTGAAAGAAAAGAGTGAAACTGATTAATGTGACCATTCACCATTCGTTTACTTGTGCTCCTTGTTAAGGTCCACCATGTTTTGTGTTATGACCACTTATATAATGAATGTTTTCAAAATGGATGATTATTGAGGTTTTATGGCACTTTACTTTTAATCCCTCTGGTAATGTTCTGACTTTGGATTATCATGTGATCTTATCTGATGTTTTTTGTTTGTTGGATCAGCTTAACAGTTAGCTGTTTGGCAGTGTTTGCTTTACTACTCAGTAATAGTAGTAGTGGTAGTAGTAGCATCAGTAGTATCAGTAGTAGTAGTAGTAGTTGTTGTATCAGTAGTAGGAGTATCACTAGTAGTAGTAGTATAACAATATTAATATTAGTTAATATAAAATGTATAATAAATTAATACTATAGTAATAAATATAATAATCTGCATTTTCTCACACCTTCAGTTTATATAATTCCTTCTCCTGACAGTATTTGTTATAAACTAATAAACTGAAGCAGAGGGTGTGATCTCCCTGATGTTTGAGAAGACTCAGAATACTTCCTCTTTCAAAGTGAAGCGTTCAGGCCACTGTTGGCGTTCAGTTAAAATGTAACTTCCTCTTACTCAGAATCTAAAACTTGTTTGCTCTGACATTCTTCAGAAATTATATATATATATATATATATATATATAAAGCATTCATCAACATTTATATACTTATATATTCTTAATGCTTTCAGCTTGTTGCTTGTATGCATGCAGCTTCCTGTATAATTTATGAAAAACAATAAACATCTTTTGGTTAAGATGGACACGATGAAAAGTCGTGACATCAAATATAAAATCATGTTTAGTAACTACATAAACTGTTGTTATCCTTGGGAAGCATGTACTGACTCTGCGGGTGTTTTGCCTGAGAGTCATCGAAACGACACTAGAGGTGTTTGAGATCTCAGTGCATGCCAAATTTAGATGTAAAACAATAAAAGAGCTATAAATTGTCCTATGACTCATTTTGTCAAGCAATTCAAACAGGAATAGATACATATGCAGTCATACGCAAACACTTTTGTGTTGATATGTGTGTGTGTGTACAATAAATAAAAGAAAACATAGCATTAATAAAACATAGAATACGTAGCATTAAAACCCCTTGCCTTAAGGAGTAAATGTCTTAAAATCTTGGAAATAGAAGAGCTATGATTTTGGGTTCTTAGTTCAGGTAATTAAAACCAATAATAGAGAAATTAAAGTTATTTATAAGGAGCTGTCTCAAACAAGAATTCCAAAAATTGTCTTTGTTAAGAATTTGACACTGACAGTGCTGACAAACAACAGACCAATTTCTTTATTTCATTTTTACCCCGGACTGAATTATGAATCCTCCATAAAATTGTCTTGTGCAAGTGAGTTGAAGCTCACTCCTCTGTTATGACTACAAGAGTGACCTGTGCACTGCTGTTTTTGACTATTGTGTTCAGGTCCATATAAACAGTAGAGCTGACTACATATACTTCAGTAAATACAGTGGAAGTCCTGTGCTGCTTTATTCCTTGCTGTTTAATATGTGTAGTGTACAGTGGGAAATTTGTGTAGATTAGGCACGTTGGAGCAGCTGTAGCTTTCGATAGACCCAATATAAGCCCTGATTTGTCACTGGAAAGTATTGCTATCTCATCATCCTTCTGATAAGTTTTGGATAAGGAAGGCAGATAAGTTAGACAAGTTTTGTGAAAGGAGGTGAGGAGTCTTTGACAAAGGCTCCTCCCTTGTCTTGGTGGAGGACAAATCAGCATTCTTGAGACATGGACCACCTTAGGTTAGCCTTAGCAGTTTTGCACATAGACATCATCCGGTTTCAGCTTTAGCACTAATTTGACAGGCAGGGATGAAGTTTTCCCCATCTCCTCTCTCCAAATCCCTGCTGGACATGGATGTGGCTAATTACTGTGAGGGCTTGGACCCTACCTACAGCACGCTGGGCTTTGAGAATGCTGAGATGCTTTATAGTGGGGGTGAGTGACCTGACAAAATGCAGTTTGGCTGTTGCCCACATTTAGCACCACTACTCTATTGCTGGCACGTGTAAGTTTAGACCATGGTTTCAGATTATTTTTTGATCTGCGTCATTTGATTAAAATGGCTACACGGTGTTAGTGGCTGTATGGCCCTGTCCTAAAGTCTGCAGATGTGAGGCGTTTTCACAGGGTTCATTTGCACTAGTTTTGAGAACCTCAATGCTTGTCCCTTCCATATCCCCTGCCCTTGATCAAAAAGGTTATTATTGGTGAGAAACAATCCAACAGAAGGTTCCATATTACTGTACAAATGAAGGAAAGAATGAGATATTTAAATACCTCCACAGTCAAATTAATTCTGCAATTCTCGTGGCAATGTCTAGTTTAACATGTTGGAAAAAATATGTTCAGACCACATTTTAGATTTATATTTGTGCTAATATGTTAAATTTAGCAAACAAACAGTAATTGTGCAGTAATTATAATGTGAATAATTGTATTCTTAATGCATGGATAGCACATATGTTTATTTCCAGTTAGAAAATACAACACATTAAATTTGCCTGGGGTATCCAAAAGTTTGCATGAATTTGGTGGGCTTGTATTAAAAATAACTATTATACTGCTTATATGTTCCTTTCAAAAATGACTATGCTTGTATAGAAGAGTCATACTTCTTCTCGCTTGTTTTGCTGTGTGTTGGGACACACTAGGGACTCAGCTTGTAGCCTGATGTAAACCCAGGATGTGATTTCAGCCACTTGTTCTTCATTAACCAGAGGCTGTCCTAAAATTCAGTGATGACAGGGATTGGCCAGTTTATCTTTACTATTTCGTACATTACATCTACTTACTGAGATAGAGACCAGTCATAAAATTACTGGAATGGAACCAAGCTGTTTTGGGTCTTCACAGTTAACAGAGGAAAGTGTTTGTCTAGTTGCTTCTAAGGTTATTGAATTGGTGGTCTTTATGAGAGCTTGGACCCCTTCGTCTTGTCTGTAGCTTTCCACAGTTTGGAGCACGCTTAAATCCAGCTCGGTTTTTGAGGGAGCAAATTTTTCATTTTATTTCAAATAACGCTCCCTGAAATTGAGAGCATAAAACATGATGTGCCGAGGGCTAATTATTAGCTCTCCCTGGCTGACGGGGCAAAATTGCTTCTCTTCGATAACCTGTGCACTTCATTTTTGCATTATGTTTTATTCTTAAAAGAGGAAGGATCAGGTTGGGAATATGCTGAATCAAAAGAGATTGCTTTCAGCTCCCATTAAAATTCTTCCCGAGATGTCAATCTCCATCGAATATCTGTCTCGGAGATAAAACACGAGGGCTAAATCCTAATTAAGTCTGTCCTGCATTAGAGGGAGATTTCAATCAGCCTCTGTGCATAAAAAAGACTCCAGTCCCCTGCCGCAATTCTTTTGTTGAAATGTTATGATTTTGGATGCACAAAGGAATGATTGATTCCTATCCTCTCTGTGCTTGAACAGAGGGGTGCCGGTCTCTATTTCATGCTCCCTTCTTTTCGGGCGAGCCCCCTTTGTTCACTTATGCAGCGCTGCTTTATTGAAATCCTCTGCCTCCTCATTAACAGCACTGATTGAGGGATGACAGAGAGACCCAGGCCGCAGTGTGATAGGCATATTTGCGCCTTTGCTTTGTGGGGGCGGCTAACCTCCTTGCCTTTCATGCTAGCTCTGCTAACTGCTCCTCATTTAGCGTACTTTGCATAGCCGCTGGATGCAGAGTGGACTGGTGGTTTTAGCTTGCATGCTTAATTTCAGTCTTTGTATAAATATAGTATGCTGGTAATGGCCTCACAAGTGAAGTCATGAGTTTTTCTGGGCCATGTTTCAATGCCCTATGTGATCATCCAGTCACCTGGGGACTAGCAATGGTTGTTTCAATCATTAGTATTCAAACTGTCAAATGTCATTTCCTGACCAAGGCCCCAGCACTACAAAGACCGCTAATGATGCTTAAGCATGCAGAAGTCACAGGAAAAATAACTGGATTCACCTGAGTGCAATTATTGGCCATAGTATTGCCCATTTTTTCATTTGGACATTTGAAGTAAATTCTGTGTGTTGATTTTTTTTTGATGGGCCCTGAAAATATCTCAAGATTACTTTAGGTAATCACAGTAGTTTGTAAAAGCGGGTGTTAATTGAAAAAGAAACCTCTCCCTATTCTTTCACGCTGAGGCAACTCTTCAGTGAATGTTAGTTGATTTTGTTTTGCCGTGATCTTCCACTCAAATCTAAATTCCCAGTTTCAAACCATCCACAAAATAAAAAAATCCACAAAAATTCAAGCAGTGACTTTCAAAAATACCTCATTTTAAAAACTGTAAACATCAGCTCCAAAATAGAGGAAAAGGTATAAAAGGTCACGGGTACGTCTTCTCTAGTTGGGGAACATAACTGTACCATATTCCTTCATTTCTTTAGTGTTGCATTAACTCCATACATCCTTTTTTGACTCCAGTGTTTTAAAAAGTTAAAACATTATCAAAAGATACAAATAGATATGACCCTTTGCCTTGAGAAAGTGATTTTTTGTACCTTTAACACACATTTTAGTTACTCAAGTGGACCTTAAGGATACAGATGGCTTATTGCAGCAAGTGCGCTAACAAATCTTGCTGTAGAGGGTTTGAGTGGTTTGAGGATGACAGCCTACAGTTAGAGGCTCATTCTAAGTGAAATGCTTCTGTTAAAAGTTAAGAATTGTATTTTTAAAAATATGTGCTGCATATATTGGATTGGTATAATCTGATACTCAAGATCTCAATGTCGGTATCAGAAAGAGAAAAGTATTATTAGGTCTTCTGTACTTAAAACTGTTGATGCATTTTTGGCTGTACATTTACATTGTGTAAACCTCAGATGACTAAAATTATGTTTACTGTAGGGATGGGCAATGACAAAAAAAAAATTGTACACAAAACTAGAAATTTCCATGATTTACGAAAAGGTTTTACCCAAATTGTGTGTGCTAAACTGCCCAGTTAAGAATTACTAATTGTGCCCTCAAACATACATTTGATCAGTTTTGTAGAATTACTCCATGATATGCTCAGAATAACACATTGTGACATTTGTACCATAATAATTTAATGCAAAAACAATTAATATTGTCAGATTGCCGAGTTATACTCAACAGTATGCTTTCCCCTTACTTACATCTGTTTTGACTGTTGAAGCACTTCATTTTTTATGCCCATCCCTTCTAGGAAACCGCTTAAGTGGTTGAAATGCTAATTCCCTTGTATCTGATTTAGTCTACTTTGTGACTGTTGCTGTTTGCTGTCTGATCTTCAGAAAGCATGCCAACGGAACCCAGCATCAGCCAGGGGGATAATGGGGTGAGCTCCAACTGTGCTATCTGCGGGGACAAGGCCACAGGCAAGCATTATGGAGCCTCTAGCTGTGATGGCTGCAAGGGCTTTTTCCGCAGGAGCATTAGAAAGAGCCATGTCTACTCATGCAGGTAGTTGGCACGCCCTGTCTGGAGTTGTTCACACACAATGAATGCTCATGTTCATGCTCAAACGACATCTATATTTTCAGTTAGAACTATATTTTAAATGCATAAGATCACATGTAGTCAAAACAAAGATCCAGTGGGGTTGTTTGACTTTGAAAGTAATAAAATGCATTTATGCTGACTGTACTCTATTTAACGGAATAGAAATATGTGACATAATTCAGTTAAAAATATTATTTTCCATTTTTGCACCATATAAAAACAGCAGACTGATTTTTATTTTGCACATGTAGAAATAAAATAAAAGAACCATTTCTTTTCTTTTCCATTCTAGAAGACTGCCGTTCACATGTTTATATGGACAAAACCGTCTGATGTTTCATTTCAAAAGTGTTATGCCTGAGATCTTTGTTTTCTGACTCATTCAAACAGGTTCAGTCGTCAGTGTGTGGTTGACAAAGACAAGCGGAATCAGTGTCGATTTTGCAGGCTTCACAAATGCTTCCGAGCTGGAATGAAGAAAGAAGGTACATACACTTTCTTCCACCAGTAACCGCCACGTACAGGAAGCAAACAAACAAACAAAAAAAGGCAATGTCAAAAAAGAAAGAATCAAGATCAAGGATTCCTTAAATAACAAGGAAGAGGGAAAAACTCAGGGGAGTTAAGTGCTTAGCACTGAAATGGGTTACACCATAAAAGCGCTCACTGATTACACAAGGAATGTGCAGTTTATTGGATGTATAACCTTGGCTTTGGCTTTTATGACGGGCGATCATGTGCTCTCTACCTCACTTTCCGTGCGTACATGTTGTTCACGGCAGTGATCGGTTAAAGTTTTACCTTCTCTACCTCTAGCTCAGGCAGGGTTTTTTCTGCTAAAAAAGTAAAAGTAAATATGCTGTTAAGGTTACTTCATTATTGTTAAATTCCCTCTCCAAGATTTACTCATCGTTCTTCTCAAGTTACAAAGACTATTCATTTTTTTATGTCACAATACTCACTGGTCATGTAGAAGCACCCATTATGAACTCCTTGACTTGAAGTGAACCGTCATTAATTAGGCTCTGCAGATAAGATGTTGAAGTATAATGTCATTTTTTATCAGTCAAGAACAGACTACAAAATAGCTACATTTTATGGGCCTTATTTCTTGGAGGTACGCAAGCTTGATGGGAAGTCAGAAACACCGACATCTTAGCTAATCAGTAATCACCACGGGGTGTTATTAGCCCTCTAATCAACCAGAATGTTTGTGTGTTTTTCAGCTGTGCAAAATGAACGGGATCGTATCAGCTCCAGGAGAAGCATGCAAGATTCACATGACCTTCCACCTATCACTGTACTGGCACAGGCAGAATCACTTTCACAACAGGTTGGTTTTATATGCATAAACACACACACACACACATATCTACATATATATTAGGGCTGTAAAATTCGGTTCGTATCCTGATTTTTGAGTCCACGATTCAGTTTATATCACGATTCTTTTGCAGTCAACAACACAACACTTCATCTGTGGAGTTTGAAGTGTCTGAGTGCTTTCCTCGTGGATTTCTGCAACCTGGAAGGTCTTGGGACAAAAGTATTGGGAAATCAAGGCTAGGTGAAGGGGTCCCCTTGTGTGAAAACATCCTGAAAAAGTATATTTATTGCCACAAAAAAATGAAAAAGGCGGAGGATATTTGCAGTTTCCTTGTTATTGTGGGGATTTTTGCGTAAAACTAGGAGTTTGGTTCTCAAAAAAATCTGCATGTGACTGAATCTGCGACTCCTGATCCGCGTAAAACTGGGGGATTACTGTATATAGTTTGTATGTAATTTAATCTTATGTAATGTTACAGATAATTTAGTAAAAGAGATAAAAATAATGTAATAAATGATGAATGAAGGACAAATTAACAAAACAAAGTGATTCTGTAAAAAGCGCTAGTGATATACCTTTCTATCACTATTTACCTTTACCCTCTCTCTCATTGATTTTCCAACTCAGGATGTACCACAAAAAATGTCTGAAATAAACACAAGCATGCATTTTAATTTTTTAGGATTAAGTTTAGCATGCTATTTAGCTTCTGCTTTTACCTGTTATTATCATATAAGATATTATTTAGGTTTGTTTTCAGGGAATAGCTTGAATGGTTTCTGAGACATTCTCCATCAACTTGAATTGCCCTGTGGATCTGATTAAAGACAGAGCAGGGGACTCATTAGAGGAATTCCTAAGAAGGTCTCTGTCTTCAGATATGCTCGGTTACAGCTAATGACGATGATGAGAGATGGCATGTGTAATTTGCATCAGTATCAAGCTCCGCTTGAGCATCAGTTAACGTCATTAATGTTTCCAATCATCTGCATGACTACTTATGTGGGTTTACTCTAGGAGAGGCAACAGCTTGGGTAATAATTATAAATGGTTCTAGAGGATGCTCCAACTTCATCTTGCTCAACCTCCATCTGTGTGCAGATCAGTGTTGCCAGCCCGGCAAGCCACGCTGACATCTCAGAGAAGAAATCAGCCAACATTGGGGATGTGTGTGAGTCTATGAAGCAACAGCTGCTTGTTCTGGTAGAGTGGGCTAAATACATCCCGGCCTTCGGCGAATTGCCTCTTGACGACCAGGTAATGGCCATTCGAAAGCCAAACTGCCTGCGCTAATTGGGGAGGCACTCGGCTTAAATTGCAGGGCCTTTCGCCTGAGCTCAATATTTGCTATTCACATGACTGACTCAATTTAGCCCTCCATTCAGCCTGCTCTTTGGTGCCCTGTTTTGTGCAGAATTTTTGATCTTCTCTCCCGTGTCCATTGTTATTGTATTGATTGAGTATGCTTATTGTAGGCCGCTGATGCTTTTTCAATGAGCTAAATGTTCAAGCGGTTCCTCCTGTTGTTCCGGTCTTGCAGGTCAGTTTATTACGAGCGCACGCAGGGGAACATCTTTTGCTTGGAGTGGCCAAGAGGTCAATGCCATACAAAGACATTTTGCTTCTCGGTAACTATTGATCAAGAACATGTCATTTACATCAACTCTTTAGTGTGTGAGCACTCACACACACACACACACACACACACAAACTTTCTCTCTCACACACACACACACACACAAAAGGTTCAATCACAAATAAGTCCAAATGGCTATTTTCCTTTGCAGGTAATGGCTGTGTTGTTCACCGGAATTGCCCCGAAGCAGAGATCAGCCGAGTAGCTAACCGTGTCCTCGACGAATTGGTCGCACCCTTCCAAGACATCCAGATCGATGACAATGAATACGCGGCATTGAAAGCAATTGTTTTCTTTGACCCCGGTGAGTGCTTATGTAAATAAAGAATTGGGCCATTTTCGCACATGCTTTCAATTCTTCACACACAGCCGAATGAAGTGGGCAGTGGAGGCCTTAACTCATTTAAATGACTCTGGTTCTGTGTATGACCTTCAGATGCCAAAAGCCTCAGAGACCCCTCCAAGATAAAGAGCATGAGGTACCAAGTTCAAATGAGCCTGGAGGACTACATTAATGACCGGCAGTACGACTCTCGTGGACGCTTTGGTGAATTGCTGCTGCTGCTGCCCACCTTGCAGAGCATCACCTGGCAGATGATTGAACAGCTGCAGTTCATCAAACTCTTCGGCCTTGCCAAAATTGACAACCTGCTGCAAGAGATGCTGTTGGGAGGTACTGATGGAGAGGGACATCTATGGGGCTACTTTGAAATGTATGAATTAGTGGGGCAAAGTCTGAAATTTATTTGAAAATATATTAAATCCCTAAATTTCAATTTGATTATTTGGTAGACAGTGGAGGGTCATTTTTGTCTTAGTCTCTGTAACTCTGTAACTGTGGTTCTTTGCACAATACTGTTCAAACTTACATTTTTTGTTATAAATGTTATTGGTCTGGTACAAAAAACAGTAATGTAGAAATCTACTACTTACTCACAAGCGAAATGGAATTCCAATACCAAGGCTGGTTTAGCTACTATTGTCAAGTACAGGTTTGCTTTTCTCTATCCCTACCAATTCAATCACGTCACTTGATCACATTTCTTAAAGGAGCCATGTTCTTTCTGTTGATTTTAAATTGGCTGATGTTTTATGTAGTACACATACCATTTGCTCTCCAGTCCCTACAGAACATATATGGAAGTTAAACTGTATAAAAAGCCTGTTTTAAATGAAAGACAAGCGTGCTATATGGTATATATCCATCTATATCCAGGCTTATCCATCCAGGTATAAAAAAGAGCATTACAGCTATTCCAATCCTGGTCACTCAAGATGTTGCTAGCTATTTGCATGTTCATTTTAAAGTAGAAGACATATTACATGTTAAATTAGACCAGAGAAACTGCTGATCTCGACCAGTGCAATTAAAACATTTAATCTGCTATAAATGCTAACATGATTTTTAAAAAGACATTGTAGGCTCATTACATTTTGTTCATAAATATATTTATTTATTAAAAAATGCTATAAAAATTACAATCACCATATTTATAAATGTGTAGTATGACAGGACGTCTGGAGACTTTAGTGCATCAGGATCATTCTAGTCATGATATACTGCACAGTGCCAGAGAAGAACACATTAAGTGTAGTGGACTATGCTGAATCCATCTTTGGGTGTATAGTATCCCCACCGGCAGGAATGTGTTATTTTTAATCAATACCTGAGTCTATATGTTGATTGCCTTATAGGTCTAACCGCAGAACAGCCTCACTTGCATCATCATGGTCATCCCCAGTTGGCCCAGGATCCAATCACAGGGCAGACAGTGGTCATCAGCTCTCTCTCAGGCCCTACCCATGCACAACAAATAGGTGAGGCAATTCTTTGACATCTGCATTAACCAAATAATTGAACAATATTAATCAATGTCATAGACTGTGCATGTGCATAGAAAATATAGTATTTGGAATACTGCATAGATACTGCATAGATACAACACATTAGAAGAATGTAATGTTTTTCTATCTGATCTTTTTCTGTGGCATTTGTATCATACCACTGACTACCCCAGACAATCATTTTGATGTGTTCCGCTGTGCTTAGAATGGCACAATTGGCCACTTGCTGAATTCCAAGAATAAATGTTTGAAATACACAACTATGTACTAGGAATTTGAAACTGCTGGCAATCTAACATTAAAAGTCTTAGGAAGACTCAGATAAAAGAACCAACTCCTCCCAACGTTCACACTTAGTTTTGTTTCCTGGTGTGGGTGTTTGTGTGGTTTCTGGTTAGTGTGCAATTGTGTCTCATTTCTCAAATGCGTGAAAGTCTGCAGGAGGACACCACACACACACTTTCCTTTATATTGGATCGAAATGGTGTTAGGCTAAGTATATATTCCACAGTTCGGAAAGGATGAATGCCTTAGCAAATAAGTTCCATACACCATTCAAACATTGGAGCAACATGAAGAAAAACTATTTCAGTTTTTTTGCCTCCTTCTAAATCTATACAAAATCAGTCCACTGCCTGTGAAAGTGAAGTCCAGCTGATAAGTGAAGAATACCAAGGAATCTCTGAAACAAAAAATAGGAGATTTATAGCTTTTGACCGAATAATTCATGACATTGTTTGGCATTTGATTAAGCAACTAATAGCAGACAGCTCTTGAAACAGAATTGTTGTCCAATGGTAATTGACTATACTGTACCAATGCAGATGGAGAGTAGGTGTTATTTAAAGCATATGTCTTTTCTTCTCCCTTCTTCTCACCAGCTTCTCCAGAAACCCCAATCCCATCTCCTCCTCAGGTTCAGACTCAAGAGATCTATAAACCCTCCTCTAGTCCCACAGTCTTAATGCCAGCACAGCCCACATCCCGAAGACACTCACCTGAACCTCCTCTCTGA
>JBBPDH010000001.1:7778593-7799527 GCA_037974565.1 Clupeocharax schoutedeni
AATTTACTCAATCTCTTCCTCAGATTAATACCTTTCCAGACATTTAACAGGAAAAAAAATGTTTTATCTTATTGGTCCTGGGTCAAATATGAATTTCACATATTTTTTAACCTTTCAACACACATTGTATTGATGTATTCACAAAGCCTTAATTTTTTTTATATTTAATCATATTTAATGAATGTGCAGTTGCTATGGGTTTAACTATATTAGCAACAGTAGCTTTTGCAGTAGTTAGACGTATGCCATGCAATGTTTCTTGCTGTCGAGTGCAACAGTGCCAGCGCTGAGTGGTGCTGTGCACACCTGGGTTTTGTAAATGGTTTTTGCTCTACTTTTGTAAACCTTAGTGTTCTGTCCCTTTAGAAAACTAAAGTGTGATATGAATGGTAGAAATATGATTTCATTCATGTTGCTTATCATAGCACAGTGTCAAAGGAGTACTCTATTCATTAATCATCATCTTAAAATGACACTCTGGCCAAAATGTAAATTTGAACACTGGTACATCTCTTGTAAATGTGCTTACTCATATTCTACGGCTATGATACAGTAGTCTCTAGAGAGCCATGTTTTTTCATATTTAAGAGAAAACTATCTTTTCTGATGATGTATCTGGAAGGTGCTACGACTGCTTTGGGACAAATTTTTGGGGCTGTTTGGATTTTATTTGTACGGTGGTAAATGCATCAAGTAGGCAGATAGCCTTTGTTACTGCTAGGAAGCTAAACATCAGCTGTATACTTGTAGTGACTGTCTTCAAATCGTTATTACAATGAAAAGAATGGATTACTCAAACAACAAAGTTTGCATGTTTTTTTTCCTGGCTGAATGGTCAAAGTCTGACTCTGTCAGTGGTTTCATTTTGCACTAAATAAAGACAATCACTGTTTTCTTTATGAACAATTGCTAAGATATCAGTGAGGATTGGTGGACAGACTCCCAAATGTTGCCTAATGCTGGAATCCCCCTTACAGAAAGTTACAGAAAAGGACCTACAAAACTAAAGTCTTTTTTCAACCATTTCCTTTTCAGCAGTTGTAATACAGTTGGCAGTTACAGTATATTTGGGGCAGGATTTCTGGAAATACAAAAACGTATCACAGCGGATACATTTCTATTTGTATTTGACCCAGCTCTGATAATCACAGAAACAGATATTTGCCTTAATTTTTTCCCTGCTGTGGGCATGGTATATGAATGTCATATATAAGTATATAAATGCTATTCTTGTGTAAATACAACAGTAAGAGCAAATACACATGTTTAATTTATTAAACTGATTCTGTAACCTGTGGTTGAATGTAAAGGAACTGTTGAATAGTGTGTCTCTGATTATGTTTGAATAAACAGATCACTTAAATAGCTGTTTTATTAATGTTTTATTAGTGTTTGTCCTTCAATTCATCCATCTATCAATTTATTTCCATCTACACAATATGGAAAAGTATTAGGATGCCTGACTATTACACCAAAAGGCACTTTAATGAGATTGCATTTAAATACGTAAAGGCTTTCCACGAGATTTTGAAAGCATGTTGTTGTCCAATATATCTTGATATGCTGAAGCATGAAGACCGCGCCTCACTGGAAGAAAAGGCCCTGGCCCAAATGCTGAAAAACAGGTGCGTCCCTATAGTTTTGTCCATATTATGCAATGTAGTGTAAGGTAAGGGAAGTGCTCTACAGCAACTGGTGGGTTTGTTTATATACCACGAGGCAACCAAGGAGCTCATTTTATGGACAGACAGAAAAGTATAAACCAAAACCAGATTTAGTTTCACCTGCAGTTCGAGAATCAGCTGTTTGAAAAATCTTCAGCGACTCCACAGGCTACATGCTAAAAATTCAGAAAGCTTCAAACTTCTGGAAGCTTCGGCCTCAGAAGGTAACTAAACGTTATAGTTTATAAATAGTGTGTTTAATAACATGTAGGGTAGTTTTTAAATTGCTGTCTGTGTATGTGTAAAAGGTTGTCTTGCATCTGTGGTATGAGTAGACTTACGCTAAATGTGGATTCCTAAACTATATGGACAAAAGTATTGAGACACACCTGATTTTCGGGGTTAGGGCTAGGCTCCTTACTTCTACTGAGGTTCCATGCTTCTAACTTCGTGGACACATTTTAGAGAAGCCACTTTTCTATTCCAGCATGACTGTGCCCCCAGTGTACAAAGCAAGGTCCATGAAGACATGGTTGGATGTGTTGGAAGACCTTGACTGGCCCGGACAGACCTAAACCCCAGCTAACATTTTCAGGATGAACTGGAACGATGACTGCGAGGCTGGCCTTCTCGTCCATCAGTGCCTGACCTCATAAATGCACTACAGAATGAATGAATGGGAACATATCTCCCACAGACAAAGTCCAAAATCTTGTGAAAAGCTTTACAAGAAGAGTAGACGCTGTTATGACTGCAAAGGAGGGACCAACCTCATATTAAGTCTATGTATTTGAATGGGATGTCATTAAAGTGCCTGAGGGGGGTATCAATGCTCAGGTGTCCCAATACTTTTTTGCATATAGTAATGGCTGGTAAATGTAGCACACAACAAAACCTATTAGACTCAGGTCAGAGAAAAGGTAATAAACACCAAGAACTGGGCTGACCTGTACATTATCTTAGGCTTATATGAAATGGTAAATATCAAATTGCAAAACAACAGCTTGAGTAGTTCTCAAGAATCACAACATGTTGTACTATTTTGCAATTTTGGTGGGGTTTGTGACCAAATAACAGCAACAAAACTGGAGTTCCACATTTTAAAAATACCATGAGTGCGGGCAATTAAACATTATTGAAATCAGCTTTTTATAATACAGGCAGTTTTTAGTGTTTTGCAACAGTGGTAACCAGCCCTATCTAAAAAGAGCTGATAGGGCTTCGTGTTTTCATTTCAACCAGGCAGGAGCTCACCTCATTTAAGTGGAATCACATGTGCTTCTGCTCGATTCAAATGAAAACCTGTAGCCACATCAACTATTCCTTATTCCTGTTTTTGAAATAGTGCCAATATCCATAATATACTCAAGAAAGTGCTTTGTTATTTAATTCATCTTTTAACAGTAACATTTAATCTTATTGCCAACCAAATTTTAGCAGGTTCAACTCCAATCAGTAAAGGAGGGATCACCATATGAGTATAACATGAGTATAAGAAGCATTTTCTTTCTAATATTCCAGGCCAGAAACTCAGAAACAGCAGCTACAGTGAAATCTGTAGTTTATTTCATCATGGTGACTGAGGTCCTGAGAGAACAGTAACAGAACTCATTTTGTCTCCCATCAAAAAGCCAATACCTTCTCAGGTGAGATACAAGTATTGTGAACAGGCATGATGTGGATTGGCAGCGGCTCAGCATTTATGGAAAGTGTATTTAGCTTTGGTGCATGCCACTTTTCGGATGGTTTTTGCAGGAAACAATCTCATATCGCTGGATACGAATGTGACAGAGTCAGCTGCACCCTGCTATTATACTGCGGGAAAGCTGCCAGGAAGTCTAAATGAAGACGGAGCAGAGGTAAAATAAACACAGCAAACCCCTCCAATCAACTCCATAATGGAGTAGCAGCTTGCGTGGGGTTAAACTGCAAAGCTTGACATGAGAGAGAGCTGAGCATCCAGTGATCCTTAATGAACAACCGCACAATGCCACATGCTCTTATTGGTACACAAACCATTATTTTAGTATTCGAGGCACACATCTCATTTCAAGCATTCAGCTTTGTGTGACGGCGTGGTATTAAGCCTCGGTAAGCCGTCTCTGAGCAGAGTGGGTATAATAAGCATATCCATTCTTTTCCCTTTGTGCAGAGGGAAACTTGACACCCTCCACACCTTGACATTCACGACCGTGAGGATGTTCAAAGTGATTGTAATCCATATGATCTGCAAGTTGAATGAGGAGAATATTCCTTCCTCCGGTATTGCACCTCGAGCTCTAGACATTTTCCTGTGTGCCACCATTTAATACTCTCTCTGCTGCTTGTTGATGGCTTTGTCATCAAGCGGCATGGCTATATATATTTTCACTTATATATATATTTCTTTACTTAAAACTTGTTTGGGCTAAGTTTTCTGAATTGTTGTATACTGTGCATTTCTTTATATTATATGGTTGATATTGATAATGTCAAATTATTAGTGCTCACTGCTCTTTTTTGTGTTTATTGTGTTTTTTATGACACAAACACAGGCTCAGATGAATTTCTTGCTCTTGCTGTTATACGCTGCTGCCACCAGGTGACAGTAGTGGCACACAGTGGCAGTGCCATTTGGATTATTGTCTTTGTTGGTTGGGAATTTGAACCAGAGGTCTTTGCAGATGTCTCTAGATCTTTTGTTACGCTATTGCATACGAAAGGGAATATCTGTGCCATTAACCTCATTGAGGTGCCCCAGTAGCCTTGATAGTATTCCAACTATGTTGTTTCTTTGTTGTAGTGTTCCAGAGAAGATTAGTTCAAAGATGCCATTGATAATGTTTTTCCGACCTTGCTTTCAAGCCATGCTGGTTAACTGTGCCCGTTTGAATAAGATGTGGTATTCTTGAATTGAGGTTGACATTGTCAAATGGAGTCCACCTTCTCTGAAGCTGAAGGATTTGAACAAAGGAGATGAGGTTCAGGCAAAGAAAACCCTACACGCATAGGCTTCTCCTGGTAATGAAAGTGGGCTACAGTTTAAAATTAATGGCATCTGTCGGGCCAGGGACCAGCTTGCCATTCAATGAGAGATTAAGGGTAAAGATTGTGCCCCGTCATTTGTCACCCACACATTTTACTCATAATTTCTCACTTACCCCACTAGATCAACAGCATTTTGCTGTTGGCGACTGCACATGAAACTTCTTTTTCAAGCCAAAGGGGTATTCACTACCTGTTTTGTTCCTTTGAATGACGTCTAGCCTTTTTTCCCGCTGGATGCATGTCTTTCCTGATTAAACCTCTGTGACTCTAGAGCAGGAAAAGTTAGGGGCAAAAAAGCCTGGAATCTTGGAGCCTGGGTTCTCTCTCTAGACCACCATATTTCCTTTGACTTGTTTTATACAAGTGAGGTTTTGAAGAAAGAGCCAGGCCAAAGGAGGGGAGGGAGTGCATTTGGCCTTCGCTGACACCCCGCATTCTTGCATTATGTCCAGACGGGCACAGGAGAAAGCACTTGTAAAATGTATTCAATTCAAATCAAATTGGTGTAGCACAGAGTAATCTTTTTCTATTAGATGTGTCACTTTTTGCAATTGTTCCTTAATATCCTTTACTGCTGCAGTATAAGATTAGTGTTCTCTGTGCTGCCACAGTTTCAGTGCCTTACTGAATTATTCACTGAGGCGTGACCTTCAGTTATCAGGTTAGAAAGACCTTGATTATAACAGGAAGTCAAGTGTAGAAAATCACTCTCTGCTAAAGGAAACGTTTCAGAAATTTGAATGATTATGAGCATGCACATAAATAGTAATATGAAATTAATTACATGGTTTTGGTGGTGTTTTTCATACATGCCAAAGAGCTCTCCTTTAATTTGCTGTTTAAATAATTAGGCCTAGTGTATTTTTTGTTTTTAGTTGTAAACTGAGATTGTGAATTAAGAGCCACCAGAATAAACTGTGCCCCGGAGTCTTGTCATTTTAGTGAGAGAATGCTAAAGAAACAAGAGAAAAGTTTTGTGTGTTATTTAATGTGGAATAATTTGCTCTTGATCCTATTCCATCATGTTTAGTGATAGAACTGTTAATCAGAAAGAAAACGATGGCAACTCCTGCTGTCTGGGCTGATATGGTATTCTCTGTGGGGCACCGCCGCAAAAATGCTCTACAGGGGCTGGCAGGAAACGAGGAAAACCGATTGCCAGTAGTTTCACACACCTTAAAATTGCACTCCTGCATGCATTTTGTCCTATGCAGTTGCCGCAAATGTGTTTAAGCCCATTAACTTCCGCCATGGTGGAATAATAGATGTCTCATTATAGCTACTGATAAATAACATATGCAGAGGACATCTCAATGAGTGTTAGTCCATGTGGAATAATACACCTCTCATTATCTTTTTAGGAAACAAGGACATGGGATACAAATTATTTTTTCTTGAATTTTGAACATAAATATGGCTCATGTTTTGTTGGAATACTTGATTTTGGAGTTAGCATCGGAAATTTCTCTTGCTGAAATTGATTAGGCTACAACTGCCCTATCCGTGTATGCTATTTTACACTGGCACAGAATATTCATAAACAGAGATGCTGACCACTCCATTGCACACAGGTCCTGCAAAACAAGTGCGTTCTTGATCTGTGAAGGAATCCCATTTGTTCCAAGTTTTGGGCCTACTGTCTACACACTGAAAGAAGCAGTGATGCTAATTCAATATTCAGATGCATGTTGCATTTTGCACTCTAAGAATTACAGTGCATGTCTTGTGTCTGGGAGAATGCAGGCACACTTTTTAAATGCATTTGTGTATTCAGTGTGGTGTACTGTCAGGCGTGTGTCTGGGACAGATAGTCCCTCACTGGGTCGGTGCTGCAGTGTGTGCTCAGGAGGTAAATAACCCACCTGGCCGTGGGAGATTGGAGCCCAGCATGTCTCCCGATAAAGTCAGACCATGCCGCACCCCCCAAGTCGTATTTATTTGCGCTCCATATTTCAGCGCGGTTGAGATGTAACAGCTTAATTTGCCACCAATCATATTTCTTCTCACCTAGAGGATAATGAGGTGATATTGGTTATTTTAGACTTGGCTGCGTGGATGCCTGTGGTAATTTGAAGCTCTGCCATGTTAGGATGGGCCAAGTTGCGAAGGTGCTGCAGTGCTCCTTGGCTTTGGCTCATGTCTGAAATTGGCAGGTAAATAAGAACGGTACTCCATACAGTGGTCACATGCAGAACTACCAGCATTGTGATACTATACCAGCATTTATGAAAACATTTGTTTAAACAGAACAATTGAATTAACCCTTAAGTTTTCAGATGATGACGAGCATTCTGAATACACATAGATCATTCAGGCAAGTGGGGGAGTTATGTCAGTAGTTTATATTGTAACTGATTTCAATTGATATCAGTGTTAGTTTAATGTTACAGTTAGGAGGCATTTATGTGACACCTTTCCTTCAAGAGTCCACTAAACTTCGCAGTAAACATTGTGTTTTTAAACCACACATTTAAGTAGTGAAACCATTTTGTCATGTCTGGTACCTCTCGGTCACGCCCCCAGCGAAGCTCCTCGCCCACGTGTTAGGGGATATACCGCTCTGGGCGTGAAGGTAGGTATGACATCTTTCTCCAGAATGCTGTAAAAAGTGCCATAAACTTCCAACAAACAAGACTGAAGAGGGCTTATCTGTCAGTCACTCATCCAGCAATAAATAAAGGCTTGTTATGTCTGTTTTTGAACACCTGGAGATCTAAACAATCTGAAAGTAAAAAAAAGTTTGCCATTCATCAGTATATTTGTCGGCTTCACCTTGTTTATTGCCTGTTTTCATCTTTTGTATTGTCACAGTTTGCTGTTGACGTACTCTACCCAGCTATCCAGGTTCTTAAAAAGCAGTCACAGTTAGTCATGACCTTACAGTTTTTCATTATAAACATATGCTTTATTTATTCAGCTGCTGGCACTGTCCTTTTTGGCATAAAAAATTGGAAATAATGAAAAAAAGTCTTGAAACAATGTTCAAGGCTTCATTTACTTTGCTTTTGATATTGATATTGCTTGGCTAAACCATTCCTCAAATGATTGAATCTTTGCAGAATGAATCTCAGTATATGTCATTACTTTCTGTGTAATTAAATTTGTAATTATGCAATTACACAATTGGAATAATCTAGCAACTGAATTACACTAAATAATATAGCTTTACCCTAGAAGGATTAAGGAAGGTTCTGGCTGAAAAATTTGACTAATGCGTCTGAAAGAGAGCCTAAAACCACAATTCATTTTGGCACATTCTGATGACGATCCCAGCACATTCTTTGGTGGGTTGCAGGCCACCTTTGGAGGAAGCTCTGTTGGTTGGCTCCATTTTTTTTCCTTTTACCCTCCCGTTTTTTCCCAGAGATGTGTTCCTCTGCCTGAGCTGTAAATTGAAAACAGTGCCTGTATTCCTCTCTCATCTCACTCTTCGGAAATGGACTTCATTCGTTCACATGAACTTCGTATAACCCCTCACGTGTGAGACACTCATCATCTCGTGTGGGCCTCAGACTGAAGGCTGCTCCATCATGACAATAGTGAAAGAGCTTCACCAAATGACACCAGCACCCCTTCTCACCATCCAGGATCTGATTAGGTAACTCCATACAATCTAGCCCAACACAATGCGCTTTCATTACACTGCAGATGTTGTCTTCTCTCTCTTTCTTGATTTTTTTCTTACTGGACCCCCACCCTTTTTTTAAACAAGTATTCATCTCCAAACTCTGATCAGTGGTCACACTTTCATCAGTCTAATGGATCTGCCTATCCGCAGGTCCAGGGCTTGCACTCACGCACCAATGCGACTGCTCCTTAATCTCATTTCCTTAACCTCCTTTAATATTGCTTGAAGTGGAGCAATTCTTTTCCATATTGTAAATCACCCAGTTCTGTGGTTATGTGGGTGCTACCGAGATGAAAGAGGGGTTCTGATTGGACGCCTTTGCCCGTCCTCTATCAGAGTGATATCACCCTACCTGCTTTCTGCCAGTGTGACAAGTTACTAACCTCTTCCCCACCCGGACAAAGCGACAAGGAACAAACGCATAAATATATAAATATGTCACCCACCGTTTTGATTAAAATGGAGTGTAAAAATACAGAAATAATGGTTTTATTTGGAGTCCAGGAATAACTTTAATCATACAATTACAATAAGAGCCCTGTTAATATTCAGAGCTTCTCGCCTTCACACTACTCAGATGAATTAATTCACTCCAGCAAACTGTGCTGATTTGGCTGCCCCCCCACCACCTCATATTCATGCCTTTCAACTGTATCACCCTCCACAGTATCCTTTATAACGCAAGACCTGCAGCCACACGCTTCGTTCATTACTGCATCTCTATGGATGACTTGCCACCATGAGGAACCCTTACAAAAGCCGCTTCACACTCTCAAGTTCACAGTGTAACATTAAGACGCAGGTCACTGCATATGGGCCACTGTTAGCAAAGCAGGCACTGAAAGATTAATCTATTTAAGATTCAAACTTTTACTTATAAGAAGTGTTCCATTGAAATGGCTAAATGCAGCAAGGGATGTTCTTTAATGTGCTCTGTGACTTGGGAGCACTCGAGCGGTAGCCATCTTAAGAGCTATTTGAATTCTTTCAATTCAGGAAGGAAATGTGCGTTATCTGTCTTTTCCGCCATTCCTTTCACCTATGTTGCATGGGAGCACCTTTTCATAAGGAAAGGTGGAATTCATGTCACTTTTAATTGCAGTGTTCATGAATATGGGACATACACTCAGTCCACCTTAGTTTCCTGAAGGTAATCTAGAGGAATATTTATGTATGTTGCTAGACTATGGTACATGGCTTGGGAAAATGTTTTTTTATGTGTGCTCAAAACCACACATACAGTGAACTCAATAGTAGTAGTATTTTTATTACAGATTTACTTAGCAATATCTCTCTGTTGTGTGGAAGTAAAAGGTTAGAAGTAAAACTTATAACCATGACCTATGTATACAGATTTGTATCTGTACACCAATGTTGGTATTGAAGAATTAGAATTAATTATCAGAATTAAATTCAAGCAAATTAATCATCACATTTGTAGCATCATTGGCACATCACTTTTCTATATGTTTAACACATTTTGGGTTCTTGTAATCTTTCTATAAAGTGCATATGTAATGTTGGTTAGAAAGAGTTCTGAACATTCCGTGGCATACCTTAGTAAAAATGAAACTTAATTAAAAATGAATTTATACAACCATTCATTTATTAATTCACTTTCTGCAACCACTTAATCATTATTAGGGTCATGGGTACCCAGAGCATATCCCGGGTTTCTACGAGTGTGAGTCAGGGGCTGGACGGGGTTATGCTGTGAACATTGTATGCATTAATTGAATTGAAAATTTCCATACATTGTCAGAAAATTAAACATGACATTATCAATGAAATATCCATTTAGAAATCACTAATTGTGACATCCCTGGTCAGCAGCCGCTAGGAGCCGCCTTTGTTTAATTTGTGTTATGTGAGACTCTTATTTTGAAAATTAAGTGGATAAGTTCTTCTGCTGGCTGTCTTCTTCTGTCGGATCTTCTGTCGGCTGTCATGTATTTATGTAAAGTGATTATCAGTTCTCATTGGTTCTTGTCCTAGTTCTTACTTCTTGCTCTTGTGTCAGTCCACCCTCACACTACCCATCCTTTGTATTTTGCTATTTAAGTTGGTGGCAGCCCACTGCTTCACTTGGTCAATGGGTTAAAGGCAGAGATAGAATTTCACTATGTGTTGTACTTGTGTGTCTATGCGTATGATGAATAAAGAATCTTCTTATGTGTGTTTGTTTTTTTTGTGTTTTGGTTTGCTATTTGGCGATGCGGGAGTTCCGTACCTCGGAGGCGTAAGAGATGGGTCGCCACACCCCCGTCTGCAGTCAGCTGATCGTGTGCCAAAGAAGTCATGACCTCCATCGGGGCTAATCCACCCACGCTCAGTCCCAACTCACCTTTCAAAGTGACTCCCATGTTGGTCTGGCAAACCTCCTTTGTGGCCACAAGCTCACATGTATGCAAACAGCGAAAGGAGGCTGCCCAAACTCTGGCAGCTCAGAAGGGGCCAGAGCCAATGCTATGGGCTCCACCCACACCAGCTCCTTGGCTGGCCTAGCCAAGGCTGCACTGTGGACACAGGCTCCTCAGCCCACATAGAGCACTCTAGCTCTCGAGCTTGCGCTGAGGGACGTCTTCCCTGGTGCTCCTCTAGTCTCAGTGTTGGTCCCCAGGCAGGCTCCCATGCCTGCACCCAGGAAATGGGTCTGAGGGATGTCACCTCTGGTGCTCCTTTGGTCCCCAAGTTGGCATTACTACTGGCGCCAATGCTGGCTCTGAGGCTGGGTCCCTGTTCCCTGTTCCTGCTCACACTGCTGCAGCAACCATTTCTGTTCACACCACTGCAACACCTGTTCCTGCTCACACTGCAGAGTCCCCTGTTCCTACTCATGTCTCTGCAGCCCTTGTTCCTGGTCACAGCGCTGTGGCCCTTCTTCTTGCTCACGCTGCTGTGGCCCCAGTTCCTACTCATGTCTCTGCAGCCCTTCTTCCTGCTCACGCTGCTGCGGCCCCAGTTCCTACTCACGCCTCTGCAGCCCTCGTCCCTCTCTGGGTTCCTGGCGTGGAAATAAAGAGAAGAAAAAGTTAAGAAAAAATTTAAACTAGCATTTGTGCCTCGATACCTGAACCGTTTGTAACACTAATGTACTCCTTTTAACTTTTAGATTTTTGTAATAGGAGTCGCGGAGTCGCGGATTCAGACACATGCTGATTTTTTTTTGAGAACCAAACTCGGTTTATGCGGAAATACCCACCGTGGTGTGGAAACTGCAAATATCATCCACCTATTTTTGCTTTTTTGTGGCAATACATTTATTTTTCTGGATGCTTTCACACAAGGGCAGGCTGTAACTGACATGGAAGCACTGTTTCCGAATTTCACACTACGATTGAGCCCCTGCGCTCCAAGCACGATTTCTCCACGGTGCAAGAACTCAGACACTTCAAACTCCACAGTTTGATTTAGTGTTGTCACGGTACCAAAATTTCAGTATTCGGTACCAATACCAGTGAAAATCCACGGTTTTCTGTACCAATTTCAGTACCAAAGCAAAACAAGCTTTTTTTTTACAAACAATAATTAAACAAACATGACTGAATAACTCACTCTTCTTATTTATAAACTTAGATAACACTTAGATAATGTTTTTGACTGGACTTTTATTTAATAAAACTGCGCAAACCATATTTCATAACTGCTTTCCTGATATACTGATTTTAAAGATACAAACACATATTTTGGCTACATAGGTCATTTAAAAGCCTCTGGTGTGTAAAAATAGTACGCTATTGTGTCTTGTTTTTAAACGCTACAGGAGCATTAAATAGTTAATCAAGAAACTTATTTCTGATACTCGTGTTAGCATTAGCCGTATTATGCTAACGATGAACTAAGCAAATGGCGATGTTTATTTCAGTCCGACATTCAAATTACTATAGGATATATTTTTTTATAACAAAAGCTCTAAATATAAAATGAAATTAAAACTTGCCTGCTTGAATTCTTTCATTAAATCTGGACTGTCTTTGAGGTGTTTTATAAGGTTCGATGTATTTCCTCCTGTTGACCGCTTGCAAATGGGTGATCAATGATGTTGCCCTTGTCATCAGCTGCAAAAACAAAGTACTTCCGCAGGCGGCTCTTTCCTCCTTTCTTTACAATGAGCGGATTCAGAGCCGCCTCATCAGCAGCACCGCCGGTCACCATGTCTCTGTGTTTTTACGAACAAGATGCAACTGCACAATACGTACATTGTGCAGCAAGAACCGGGTTGACCGGGTGTTCGGTACCACCGGTACTTCAGAAAACCTGGTACTGTAACATTTACATTTTTTTAGTACCGACTGGGTACCGAAGTACCGGGTCTTTTGACAACACTAGTTTGATTGATCTCCAGGAGACCTTTCCAGCGAGCCTTCATTTGTATTTTTAGCCCAAGTAGATCAGTGGTTGTTCCCTGAAAACCGTTCATCTCGCCTTACAAGTTGCATATCTTGGGGGGGAATTTAAATTAAAGAAACGAATACGGGTTTACATTTACATTTTCTTTAAGGGTAATGCATTAAACTGAGATAAAAATGAAAATCACATGTTCTGGGAGCATATTTGGGGGCTATTTAGGCTTTACACTATAAAAATAGGCATTTTAGGCTTTTTTTTTTAGGGTTTTTTTTTCTACCAAAAAACAACAATGCGGTTTTTCACTATACACGAGTGCTCTTGGATTACTGTACTTTCTAACAAAGCTGTTAGCCTAAAATAATGCATTTTCTGCTTTAATTGTAAAGACAGTATTGTTAATCTCATTTAGTTAGATTTAAGGCAATACAGTATTTAAAACAAAAAAGAAGCTAATGGCTCTAGTTCAGATAAATTACATAATAAATTACAATAATAATTAATTGCAAAAAATGTATTGTGTTATGATGTGAAATGTGTTATGATATATTTTTGCCATATCGTCCATCATTAATTCAACCCTCATGGCCCATATGTATGTATTGGTAAAGGTATATATCTTCTTTTCATCATGGGCAATTTTCACATTACAGTGAACAGCAATTTGTAAAGCAAAGTAGGGCTGCATGATATTAAGAAAACATGCGATATGCGATACTGATGTTGAGTGTTGCGATGGGGATATCACATGCGATAAGGGAGTAAAAACTTAGCCTTAATAGTGTTAATGTTTTTCTGCTTTGGATTTGCTGGTCACATAGACTCCAGGTGCTGACTAGTCTATGCAGGAAAAAATATTTCCATTCCAACATGTTTTTTTTTTAAAGAATTTATTTAAGCAGAGCATTTAATGCCTCCCATAAAACATTTGAACCATTGAACATTGTTGAAAATATTTTAAAAATAATATTAAATCTTAAATAAATGTAAACATAATTTAAATTATAGTAAGTCGTTAGCCAGAAAAACAAGCAAATGGAACAATCTATAACAGTAGCACAGAAGATGAAGAAAATTGCTTTTAGATTTTTTTTAGTTCAGTCAGTTTTTTGCGATATGTATATTGTGCATTTTGATATCGCGATAATGGTAAATTTGAGATATATTGTACAGCCCTAAAGCAAAGCTTCTCTTCATGTAACAAACTTAGTTTAAATGTTGCTAGCTGAGGGAAAAAAGATCGGTATTTGATCTAATCTGCTTTTGGGCCTTGCCTTTTCACCTTAACCAAGAAAATGTTATTAAAATGCTTCTGGTTATTTTAAATAATAAAATTAACCTCTATATAATAAAATGAATCCAAAAGGCTTTTGCTAGAACTGTAGACTCAAGCGTCTTCATCATGGCTGCTAGAACTCCAGCTGTTGCACTGAGAGCGTCTCACTTTGCATGGGTCATCATTTACAATAACATTTACAAAGTTCGTTTGGTCATGCGACCACATGGCCCAGATTCATGACCTTTATAAGAATGTGCTGCGTCTGCCTTGGGCTAACAGCGGCTGATGGCCTCAGCCAACTGGTGTGTACTCAGCAAGTCCCACAGCTACTGTAGCCTCTCCCACCTATGTCACAGAGCCAGTTGTGATTTTTACGTATTGTACTCCAGGGCACAGCACCACACTTGGCTTTATAAACTATTTTAAACGTCACATTTGCCAGATCCACGTTGTGACTTTAGCTGGTGCTCAGAGCTCATTTATCGTTGCTGATATTTAAAGCTTGGTACCTTGTTAGGAATTTTTTTTCACCAGTTCATTGAAATAAGAGAAAATGGTGTGGACTCTTCATGCATAATATATTTTAGTTTGTAAGGAAAGGAAGAGTCTTGATTCACAGTAAAGATGTCTATTATGTTTGTTTGCACTGAACCAGAAAAAAGTCACACATATGATCCAGCAGAAGTAATTATAGTGTGTAAATCGTTGAATTTCAGTGTGTACTGCACTGTTGAAATATGTGATTTGTATTATTTCATTTTTGTATGTTAAAGCTCTTCTTTTCTAACCTTGTATATTTCTCACATTAGTCTAGTGGTTACTAGCGAAAAGGAACAGATTTCAAATTCATTAAGAAGATCTGGCGAGTGGAGGGGGAGAGGGGGCAGATGGTGATATTAAGAAATGTTTATTAAACATCACGTCACCCCTTCAGACAGGCATGTTTGACAGAACGGTAATTTAAATAACACAAATAGCGTAAGGGAAAGGGCTTGAAAAGAGTAAGGCAGGTTAAAATAATCTGCATAGCTGCTCTAGCAGTCAGATTGCTGCTTGTTGTAGTGGCCGGGGTGCTCGTCATGTGCGGTTTTAAATTATAGTCAGACGGCTACAATTGAGAGCTGCCACCATTGTGGGGGCCCCAGAATCCTATAGTCTCCATCAGGCTGTTTTGTCCAATGGGATTACAGTAAAGCCCATGCAGTAGCAGCCACCTCCTCGGTGCTGCTACCTATCAGAAATTCATATCCCCTGGACGCTAGATTGCTCTCTTCACTCTGTCCTTGTGTGATGGCCAGTTTCTCTGTCATGGTGTCAGGTTGAGGAGGGAAAAAAAAAACAAAACAGGAAAAAAAACGATTTGCATTGTGCAGCCCTCAAAATTTTGCTGTCCAGTACATAATCAGAAAAGAAAGTGGCCGAATGGTAATTCATTCTGTCAGAAAATGGAAATTGTGTCACCACGGAGCGGCGGCCATCTGTGGTCAGAGAGAAAATGTGTGTAAGTGCAAACGTGTGTGTGAAGGCAGAAAATATTATGATGGCGACTGGCGACTGCTTCCCTCTCTTCACCAAACCTCCATTTTGACTGACGACTGATGAAGTGCCCTGTGATCCTTTTTTTCCATTTTCCCCTTTTCCTGTATTTTTACCCTTTATTCTTTATTAGACACTATGTTTTTTTTCTCTCTGTGTGTATGTGTTGGGCTCAGTTGATGTCCTGGCATTGTTAAAAAAGGACCCATCCTACGAATGAACAAATATTAAAGTGCTTTTGCAGAGTTTTTATTTTAACCCAAGAATGTGTTTTTGCTTATTAAGGTTGGGTTTAGGCTCAGCCTAATTGAATTTTTGTGACCAATATTGTGACTATGTTTTAAACGGTAATCATTTTCTATTAAGTTGAATGCTGAACATAGTGAACCAGACAGCGTGCTAGTAGAGGTCATGTTTTCATTTACACAGCACATAGGAGTTGTAACTAGTCTAACTATATGTATATGTATATGTATATGTAACAGTCATATAAAGGCTGTTCACAAACTGAGTCATATTTGGTTCAGTTTTCCCACTTACAACGTTGTTTTGAATGTAAGCTATAATAAATTGTAGATTTGCAGTTGCCCTCTTAGTCATATAACATATAAAAAATTGTATATATGTATATATTATTATATTATGTGTGTATGTGTATCTGGGTCATGTTGCTGTTGTATTTTATTATACAACACAGATGGGACATATCACTATGAGTGCAATAGTGCACTCAGTCCATGTTTCTATTGCATTCATGATACAGGTTTGTGATTCAATATTACAAGATTTTGCATTAAATGATTAATCAGATGTTTAGAAAACACATGACATCTAAGATACTTATGGTCACGTTGCATTTCGATATCACAATGTAGAAGGCACCACTAGTTACTTCGTTTAAGTAATGACAAAAACTCATATGTAAAATGGTAACTTTTCAAAAAATGGGGAAAAAACTTGTCTGGAAATATTCCAAGAGATTTTGGCCCATTTCGGTTGGTTCATTAATCATGAAATTCTGTAAGCCTTTGTAATTATGCAAGAAAGCTTAAATGGAGACATTCATATGAGGCATGTTGTTATTATTACCTATTAGTACTTAGACAGATGATTGCATTAAGTAAAGATGCATGAAGATGCACCCTGTGTGAACGTGTGTGTGCTTAAGTTTCAGTACAGTCAGCGTGTGCCTGTGTGTGTATGTGTTACCATACAAGGGGTTTGTGGAAGGGTTTGTGAGGGGGGTCCAGTTTGGGGGGGTATACACATCTTTGAATTGTCCCGTGTGTGAAGGGCAGAGGGAATTAATCACCGGGGGCCGGCTGGCGGGAGGTCACTGAATGACTCCTGAGCATCACTGTGGGTCATGCGTCTCGGGGCCATGGTTGCGTATACACACACACACACACACACACACACACACATACACACTCACACACACACACACACACACACACGTACACTACACACTACACTGTCTTATCCCCCTTCTGCTTTTGCGGTCCAAGAGAGAAGGCTAGGCTCAAGCTCACACACCACACACACTCTCACTCACACTCAAACACACAGTGAATAGGGCGGTTGTGAGGACCGAAAACACTGGTAAATATCTCTGAATGTCTGTCATTTTTTTGTGTGTCTTGTCAAGTTGAGTGTGACCATGCTGCATGTTTATTATCCATCCTCCTCACTCTATCTCATTCACATTCATGATGTGCAATGCGGGTGAATTCTTGAGTTTTATGCATTATTATTAGAGGTCCAAGCACTGGAGCCTTATTGTTTTTGTTATTACTATTTTTATTATTATATTCTGTCCCGTGCTTCCTTCAGTCAGGTTGGTGACATAATGCGGCCGTGCTGGCCAAGTAATTCCATGCTTGCACTTGTAATTCTGCTCCGTTCCTGATGAGGGATGTCTTGTTCTAGCTCACTATTTCGGCTCTCTCGGGAGGCACCGGCGCTGCCCATTGTAATATACAGGAGACGAGGCGCTTTTTAAACAGGCGCCTTGTTATTCCCCCATCGGCTTAATCCTGACGCGTTAATTCTCTTTCTTTTATATGTGTGAGCGTGTCATGCAGGCTGACGTTTAAGGTGTGTAATTTTTTTTTCCTGTGTTTTTTTTTTTTTTTTTATCAGCCAAGGAGATCCATCATCTTTAATCACGCGTGGGGCAGGATTGCTTCATCACTCACTGCGATTGGTCAGGCACGCCAGGACAGGGCTGCCGTTTGCTTGAGCCGATAGAAGAGTGATGCGCCAGACAAATGCAGTCAAATGATCATTAAGAAATGCAATTTGCAAGCAGAGGCTCCATAGCCGTGATGACGCTTGTTTCAGGGCGGTGATGTGTTTAAATCTCTTGCACTTGGCAGAGGGTTGTATTTTTTTTTTTCCCCTCTCCTTTGCCCGTGTAGCATTTTAGTGAGGGTTCTGCATAGTAATAAGCCCGGCTTCCTTCCACACCCTGCTTTACACATGGCTTTAACAAACACAGTGCCAGTCAGCTGATTGCAGCACTGCTGTCTACACACACATTTCAGCGATCCCTTCATGCTTGTCTCTGCCATAATGTCCTGTCGAGGAAGCAAGCTTCTCAGATTTGAATTCTTTTTTGGTTGTTTGACTCAGAATCGCCACGACTCATGCTGCTGAATTTTAAATGAAATGTGTAACTGTTAAAGTGATATTCTAACCATTACTTTAGAAACCTATTAAATATGTATTAAATGTATATGTTGATTGTTTAAATGTTGGAAAGGGTGAATGCTCTACATTACTGTTGTTTGTAATAAACATGACCAGGTAGGATATAAATATTATGTGATTGTGCTTTTTTTTTTTTGCCTTTATTACATAAAACCCTCAAATACACAAGTGGATGGAGCAGACTTTCTACACTCTCTCTGTGTTTATATGTAGGTGTGCTGATCGAAACTTTTCGATATATACGTGCAAATGATTCTCCTTTTCACAACAACATCTGGTTTTGGTTTATGCCCGAAGTGAAAAATTCAAGAAGCTTCTTTGTTTAGTCATATTGTGGGACATTTGCTGAGTGGAAACAGATGCTGCTAAATATACAAAACAACTATTTATTATCAGCAAGGAATTTGAAATATTTCTCATGATGTAGGATGCAGATGAAAGAGATACCTTGGCCTGCTCTGTTCTTGATTTTCTGTGTTTTAGTGCAACTGAAACAGAATTAACATCATAAAAAAATAAGTCTAAAGCTTAAGAGGAGGCTGTTTTGTCGACATAAAGCTACCATATCATATTCATTTGATGTAGTGCATTCTTTTTGTATTTAAAATGGAACAGTTTTTCTTAAAAAAAATCCCCAAAAAATAAAACCAGAATAAGCCTCTTTGTGGCTTTGATGCCCAGCTGCATGCTGTAATATGAGGCTCATAGGTAAAAAGAAAAGCGGTGTCCTCTCTCTCTCACTGGCTGACATGCAGCTAATGAAAACAGGGTGTGGGTTTCCTTCAGTGCCTTTCATACGCTTTAATAAAAGGTGCAGCAGACATTTTGGCTGCCCCCCTCGCCCTGTCACCCCCGTCATCCTCGCTCTAAACATGTGTGTGAATATGGAAATTCAAAACACCTAACTACAGGGGCTTAAGTGTAATCATGAAGGCAGGGTGGAGGGACGTATCCGCAGTTAACCGCTCGTTTCTGAAATAATCCTTTGATTATTCCTTAAATATTACTACACCCTTCATTCCAAAAGACTGCTTCCATATGATGTGGCCTGACAGTGTAGGTTTATTTGGACTTGCATTAGCATTTGGGTTAGTCAACTCTCTGAATGAATGTGAACCACTGCTTTATTTCTACATACTTGTTTAGGTGCTGACTTACTTGTTTGTGTGTTTGCAAATTATTTTTTTTATATATGGAGTTGTTGCCTGCCCCCCTGCATAGCGGAATAGGGAGTCCTCTTATTGCTTCCAGCTTTGCCATGCTGAGAGATTGTTGCTGATCTATTTTTTTGTCCGTAATGTGCATGTCATGTACACGCTGCCTGTGCCTGGAGGAATGTATTACTTAACATGCAGGTCATTTGCATCTTTTCTTGTATATTTTGAAAAGGCTATTTGCAAGGCTATTCTTTACATTTAGTCTGGCCAGTAGGTGGCAGTGTTTCCCCAAGCATTCTCTCAGGTCCAGAAGGCTGTCCATGCTGGAAATTTGTAAGAATGAGGCCTGGAATGAACTATTGTTGAGCAGTTATTTTGAGATGGGAAATTGTAAACAAGACGTTCGTTATGTACTCTCATAGAGTATGCAAAAAGTGACAAGTATAGTGTTCTTCTTGATCTATTTGCATTATCGTGAAGTGCTTTTGTGATTTAAAACCATAAATATTCAATGTAAAATGGGATTTTCACCCCCCTTGTGCCAGACAATGTGAGAATGCATCAAAAATGCATCGTCTCTGTGGCCGTTTTGAAAATATTTTGTCCCCAATCTGCTTATTGTATTATGCGGTTAAGAAATGCCTTGGATGTCACAGAATAATTAAAAAATTCCAAGAAAAGGATTGCTGGGCTTGTTGTTGTAGAGAGCTTGATTTTTTTTCTTTTTTTGTGTACACTGCATCCCCATCAAATCCATTTCTAATTTTTTATGGATTTTCTTCTGACTGTACCACCACTGACCCCTAACTTTGACATATAATGTTCTTAATATCCAGATTAAATTTTCTTTAATCTGCTCTGGAACATGTGAAATAATTTCTGCAATCAAATGCAAAGTCCTCCCCCTGATTGCAGTTTAATGCTCCAAATAAGAATCCATCGAGAGACAGTATTTTAAAATGTATGATCAACATGCAATTAGAAAGTGAAAAGCAGTAAAGGTGGCATTCTGTTGTCATCTCTGCTAATAAAAGAGAGGAGATTAGAGAGGGGAGGATTTAAGATGGATTAATGGCCCACATGCTGAGACAAAAGATCTGAGAGTCCCCTTAAAAACATGCTAAATGAACATACACTTTACGCCGCTTCATTTGCATAATGCCAAAACACTTACACTAAATACTTGACTCTGTAGGTAGGCTTTTGATACAGGCAGATTAATATGCTTGTATCCTCCAAAAGAAAGAAAATCAAGGTCTTGCTACCTTTTTTTAAAGATATGTAACCTTTTGTGTTGTGTTTGAAATGAAAACAGCTGTGTTGAGAGGCAGAGTTGGTCTCCAGTCACACAGAAGGCTGAAAAGACACCACACTCACTCCCACATCCATTGTCCCAAACATGACTAAGTTAAGGGTATGCCCTTTATCTTTTGTTTCTCTGTGGCGTTTGTAATCGATGGCCATTTGAGAGTGTAATGTAGTCTAAAATACTGGTGGCTTAAAAATGAGAGACTTGTATATTTGCTTTATAAAGTTTATCGTCACTGTCGCTTCAGAACCTTTTATTTATTTATTATTTGTTTG
>JBBPDH010000001.1:7814980-7829093 GCA_037974565.1 Clupeocharax schoutedeni
AAAGATTTACATTGACTGTGGAATGGTTTTATCTGATATCTGATTCATACCATTATCAATGTTAATAGTGATACCGATCTAATTCACCAGTGATTACAGTTTTGTATCAAATAATTCACGCAAACATTTAGCCACTTCGGTTGCAGTTTTTAATGGGACCTATTGCTGAATGAAACTGCTCAAATTTATTGTTAGCATCACAATTTTACTTTATTTGACTATAATTAGAATAGCATTGATAAAGTTGTGTTCCCTGAGGGGTGCTATGGAACTGAGTGGAACAACTCTGGCCTTCACTGGCCGGTGTCTAGCACAATTACGTAGTTCCCCTATTCAGTAAACCTGATCACCAAATCACCAAAGTGTGCTTAACACGGGTCTTCTGGGATCAGAGTTCAGACCATTGCTATAGAAGGACTTCCCTAAGGATGTGTGGTTCTTAAAAGTGTGAAGAACCTTAAATGAGTAGAGTAAAGGTTCGTGGAAGAACTTAAATCAGTAAACATTCATTATATTTCAAGATGGAGTTTTATATCCCTAAATGTTTATTATATATCTCATTTGCAGGTTATTTAGGGATCTAAATGGCATCACATAAACATCTTTGTCACAGGTTTATTTTTTAAAGAGATAATGCTAAGGAAATATCTTACAAACCTAAAACTGATTGATTGTTGAAATGTTTTACTTTCCTCTACATTTAGGCAAATGTGTGTCAAATTATTCAAACATAAACCAAAAAGGCAGTTTAATGTGAAGTCATGGATAAAATGCAATTTAAAAGATAAAAACAAAAATCATGAATCAGATTAGTTGTAGATATAATGTTTACAAAGCTCACACCGATATTATATATTAGCATTACTTACAAAGAAATCTGTAGTACTATGAAGACAAAATTATATGTCTAGGCTTTTGCTTGTTAAATGTGCACCATTTGTGGAGTTTGTGGCTGGACTTTTAGATACTTTGGGTTCCAGGAGTAGTCCGGATACTAAAAGTGGGCTTTTTGAACGTGACCTTGATTACTTTTGAAAGCACATGTAATCTATGCATTTATAATGCATGCATAATGTATGCATTTCTGGTTTTTGTTAAAGTATAAACACACACCACAGCTTGGGTAAACAAGATTCACTCAGAAAGTGTGACATGCTCATAAAGGATTTTTTTTGATCAAAGATCAAAGATGTTCTGCATTTCTTTAGTGCCACATATCCTGGAGCTGTGAAGCACAAATCTAGAGCTGATCTAGCTGCTCTTACAAGGTATTACTTTAATTTTGTAGCCTGAAAAGGAAGTACAGGGGGAAAAATACATACATCTTGCATGTAACCTTGTTTCCTATCACAATACACAGTGTACCACCTGCTCCTTATTTCCGCTAAAATCAGTTGTGTATCAAAATGAAAAGCAATTTTCCTTCGTTTATAATCCTCGGTAATAGTCAACCATCATTTTTAATCTTTAGATGCATTTTAAATCCAAGCTGTAATGTCGTAACTCCTTGACAAGGTCAAATATCTTAGCAAATAAAGCTTAAGCTTTGTTTTATATGAAAGAATTACATGATTAATACCGAAGAATTAATCACGTACTGTTCAGATCCTCCAGATTTGGTTCCGATGAGGATTATATGAGAGTTCCTGGCCTACTTTGTCTGCAACAAATGAATTTATGCAGTTTGTTTAGCAAACCTCTGCTAAAAATAAATGTCTAAATATTAGACTTGATTATATTCTACCAGAATAATATGTCTGCTTTAAAAAGCAAAATTAATTACACTGATACTCATCATTGTATATGTATCATTGTATGTGTAGGTTTATACACATTTGCTTATGCAAACTTATTTGTTATTCTTTTTTGCAAGTCAAGATTAACAAGTTAGTTATCACTTTGGATTAGTTATCACTTTACATTAGTAATTATGTGATCTGCCAGTGATTTTGCCGGTTAAATGTGTTTTTAGAGTTTTTAAAAAGGGACCATAACCAGGATGCTTAATATGCAAATGCTTTAGGTACTAGAAAATTAAAAAAGCCAAATAAAATGCTTTTTAGTTTTTAGGCAGTTTGCTTGCTCACACACACACATACACACACACACACACACTCACTCCCCCACAAACACACATCCACACACACACTCACTCCCCAACAAACAAACAAACACACACACACACACACACACACACACACACACACACACGCGCGTATATAAATATTGGGTAGAAGACTTCTATTAGCACCTTATGTTTTAGTGTAATGAAGGACTGTATGGATAAAATTATTGGATGGTAAATATCAGTGCTGGCCTTCCTCAAGAAAAGTTTGGGAAATGGTTAACACACTGACAGAAAACAAACTGCAGTGAATTGTTTATTTGTTTAAGTTTTTCATATTACTGTTTTAAACAAAAGAATACATGCATCCAAATGCCACTGCATTTTATTTTATCAGATACATGAATCTTTCACACAGTACTGCATTATGTTTCTGTAGACTCTGTTATTTGCAATTTTTTTTTCACTTGGTTCTTTCTGCTCTTTCTCACCCTTTCCCTCTGTAATTTCAGTGAAGTTGTGGCAGCTGTGCTGCCGTGGACCGAGTGTTGGTCTTCAGCACTGAGTGAAGCCTCCAGAGACCCTGCTGGACTCCTCTGCAGGTATGACAGGTAGGAGAAGCTACCAAACAACTTGCATCCAGACAAGCAGAGAGCTGCTCTGCACAACGTGTCCTCTTTTCTCTGCCTTTTTTTCTCTCACTGTGACTAGATAATAATTTCACGCCTTACTTTTCCATATTTATGATTGCCCATGAGGACATATTTTATTTATGCTGACTTCTTTCATAAACTGGACAGCAGTTTCTTTTCTCCCCTCATGTGTCAAAACAAACTCTGATTTATAATTTATGTGATTTATGATGTATTGGAGAACTAAGCTATCGAAAAAAGTCTCAGCAGAGAACTTTGCACAAAGTCAAAAAATCATTCCAGGGCCATGTGTTTGTGACTGATTTAATTCATAATCTTCTATGGTTTATGAATGTGTCTAACTGATGCTTTATCAGTTTGTCTGGCCAGTGTTGTCCTAATACCATACTATTTATTGAATCTTTGGGCAAAGAGTTGGAATTCAGTTGAAAGTTGTTGAGATATCTAAAAAGAGTTTCTTTGAGTGATGTTTTTGAGTGGCATGATGGGAGTTCATTCAGAATGCGAGCTTTGTGCATAGTTAAGTGAGGCCCTGTGATTTTGGTTCTTTAGTGCAGTACATGGGCCTTTATTGTGATTTGCGACATGGATTGCAATGTGACATGTCGCAATATGATCTTTTATATAATCTAGTTTTGACTGCTAATTATAAAATTGTAGTGAAACATACCCTTACACAAAACAGAATTGCAAAATCCTTCATATTTACCAGATTTATGCTCCAGAGAGTTTTACAGCAGTAGGTGTATATAACATCCAGATTTTTGCCCAAGGACTCTTATTGATGTATTGGAGGTATTCTTAATTCCTGCATGAACGAGGAATCAAACTCCATTCTCTCATAGCGAAGACTATGCGGCTATCTGTTTTTCTGTCCATTTGTTTTTGCCAAGAGCAAAAAATGAATTCTTGGCGTGATTTGTGGACTACGAAAACTGTGGATTTTGGTATCTTATTGGTGTGCCTAATACACTCTAACCCAATTCTCTGTAAACATAAAAAAATGAAACATTGATACTTGGACTGATATAATACTATTTTTACCCAAAATATAGGAATAATGCATAAATGTATTTAATATTGCAACCTTTATTAGCTAGATGTTCAACCTCCACTATTCCTCTTCGCTCATTCCTAATGATGATTTGCACAATATAACAAGTGTAAAGTTTAGGAAAATTCACAAGTTAGCAATATTTCAGTGGTAGACTATAATTCGTGACAATTACATCCTAATATGTTAGAGCCATTTTTCTGATGCTAAAAGCATTGTTATCTACAACATGAAAAAGACACGCATGTTTTATGTTTGCATATGATTGACCATATGCCACTGCTGTTAGTGCAGTCTGTATCATATGTATGTCAAAATATTTGAACCATGTCACTGATGAAGGCAATTCATTGAACTTTTATGCAAAAATCACCAATATTTTTCCTCGTATGGTGGGTGTTACCTTTCTGAGAGTAAAATTGACTTTGACGCCTGCCTAGATCATGGATATTACTCAATGCAAATATACCCCTAAAACTATCTGTTTGGCATAATTGCGGCTGTTTAAAAGTGCATTGGATTTGACGGAATTGGCCATCATTTTGAGATCCATCTGGTGCTAAAACATATCAGCAACTGACATTTCTGGACTCCATTAAAAAGACCCATGATTACTTTAAGGAGAAATAACACCCCAAGTTCAGATATTTGCATTTCATTGTGTAGATGAGCTCAAAATGTGGGTGCTCGAGTGCTCAGTTGGAAAGTGCTTCGCTGTGTTATTTTGAATAGAACGATTATCCATTGGAGTGTATTATACCCTCAACTGATCTGCATATTGTTGGTTTTACTGCACCAGCTGAAAACTCTGCAACTAATTTTATTAGTGCATGGTTAGCACCAAACCAAACACAAGTTTAAATAATGTGCAATAGGAGTGTAAGTACAGGTATGGAGATACAAACACGGACTCAATGACGATGACGATGAAGGACAGTGACAACTTTGCTCTTTGAGGCAGGGAATGGGACGGCCACTTCGGAGTGTTCCTGCTTTAATGGAACTGTACTTATCTCCATTCCAATCAAGGTCCTCTGACATATCCAGCTCTCAGACAATGGGGCCAAAACATTTCCCCTGATTGACTCATTATTTGGGGCCTGGCACAGTGCTCAGCTTTGACGTTTCTCGCAGAGTACGCCATATCTACAGCACTCAATCATGGAAGTAGGGCAATTGATGTGAATCTTAGCATCTGCCAATCAAGCAGCTCTAATGAGTTAAACTTGCTGACTGTTTGTCAGTTGGGGGTCCCTGGTGAACTGTAGGAAATTACTACTTTACAGGACCTTTTCTCAGGAGAGATTAGGCTTGGTAGGTTAAAGGAATTGCTCCCTGATCACTGTTCATTGGACCAATAATATCATATTCCGCACTGTGATCTCATGACAGATGCGTTCACATACAGTACATCACTCAGGACGTCCTGTTGGGGAGTAATTGCGGCTTTTGTGAACACTGCCCATTACTATCAATATATTTTTGTTTCATTTAAATGATGTAATTGGATCAATGTCTTGATCTTTATAGTATGAGACATGCTGAAAGAAATGCATTCAATATTTAGCAAGTGTTAGATTTTAGCAAGTGTTAGATTAAATGTTAGATTATGAATTATTAGTGTATGAATATGTTTTACATTTTTGTCATCAAGTCTTTGATGTCTTTGTGAATTGGTTATGATGTTCTTTGGAAGAAGAAATGACTAAAAATGCAATTGCATCAATGGTTCAATCCTCAATTTAAGTGGCAAACCATTGAGTTTTGGTCAACATTTGCCCAAATGTTACACTGTGTATGTGTATGTGTATGTGTATTGTACAGTACATTCAGTTAATGAAAGCACCTCCTTTTTACTCAAGCATATTCCAAAAGGTGCACAGTGCTTTCATTCAATTACAAGAGATAATATAATTGAGGTCTCATAGTTTTCATATGATTTAAATTAGTGTTGCAGAGGATGGCATTCTGTTGTATTCTCAATAGCGCATCTAAATGAATGTCAACTTGTTTTACCTTGGCTGCAGCCGATCGATACTTCATTAGGCCGAATTGTCTTGTGTCCATGCAACCTTGAAGCTGTGGCTTAATTATCTCCAGTATTATGCAGGGGGCTGTGTGTGCATGGCAAGCTCAGCTGCGTCCCTTCTCCAACAAAGCCCCCTCGGCGGCCTAAAGGTTGGGCTAGGGGGAGGGTGGGGTGTTTGAGGGGGCTTGGGGCAGGAGGAGGAGGAGGAGGGGGAGGCCATGGTTGAAGGGAAGTGTGCTATCAAAAAAAAAAAAGAAAAGTCGCCCCGGCCAGTTTATTCATTCCAAATGGAGGCCCGCAATGAGGAGAGATGAACATTTCTGAAATGTCACCAAGCTCAGGGCTTTGATGCTCTGACTGTGTGTGTATTGTGCAGAGTGCAAATCTAATTCCACCTCCGTTCACTGAAAGGTTTGCCTCGCCCCGATCAAGAAAAGGAAAGGAAGAAAAGGAGAAAAAAATCACAGATACATTCAAAACTGAATTTATAATGCACATGCAAGGCACTGTTTGGCAAATTTGGATAATTTAAAATTAATGGCTATTAAGGTAACATTCGTCTTGGAGCGAGGTGGGGTGTGGGGGGGAAGTTCAGTCAAATGGCAATCATGACAAATGACATCTCCTGTCTGAGAGCCACTTCCCTTCACTGGACTGATTTGTCATCTCCACTTTTGACATTTTTCATCCCAGTATCAAATCACAGTGACAGTCTGATATTTTCTAATTCTCTCTAGCCAAGAGCGCACCAAAAATAATGCCTCATATATATATATATATATATATATATATATATATACAAACACACACACTTACACACATGGGTAGAAGACACAAAAATATATAAACATAGTAGGGGAGTGTCTGACGAACGATTAAGCAAGATATCATTTTGAGGTCAGATAGCTTTAAAAACTATTCTTTAATTATTAATTGCTTCAGTAGTTATAGTCAGTAGTCTATTTAGTCAAATTAGCATACAGGCCACAGTTAGCCAGGTAATTGGCCAAAATCAAATATATACATGCTGTGCAGGGTGATTTTTAGCAAAGGAAATGTGAAGATGAATTCTGAGTCTGTCGTGAAAAAGGGACAGAGACCTTTTGTTATCACTCTGTAGCTTTAGGAATATGCATATGGCAAGATTAGTTGCTAATCCCTGCTGAGACTGTCCCTATCTCCAGCAGCATCACAGTGAAAGGTAAGGAGTCGAAGTGAATCTCTGTGAAGCAGGCTCATTGAGTGCTGATAAACAGTGGCCTGTAATATTAGCCCTGTTAAACTGGGGGCTCATGATGTCTCCCTTTATCAGTAGTATCACTCCAGGGTGGCTGCAGGCACTCCAGTAAAGCAGATGGCCATTGATTTTTTTTTTTTTTTGAGGACACTCTCATCGTGCCCAGTCCAATCTGTTTTAAACGGTGTAATTATGCAGTAAGACTTTTTGCCCCTTGTTGTTTTATGTAATAAACGTCAAGTATGCATGGCTTCACATGCTTTGTTAGTATGTACGTGCCAGTCCCCACCAGTGCCTGCCACTAACCAAATGCTGGCATCATTAACAGCCACAATTACTTCAGTAAGCTGGTATAAAACTTTTGTGACTAATACCAAATTTAAAGATGTTCAAGATCTGACAAGATAAGACTATTAAAATAAACATAATTAGTTTTAATGAAACAGCTTTTTACTAACTAATATGATTATCAGATGTCAGATGCTCTCAACTGCCCAATTTCTTAAACGTTCAAATTATTATTATTATTATTATTATTATTATTATTATTATTATTATTATTATTATTATTATTATTATTATTATGGTTTTAGGTTTGGTTTGCTGCACTATCTCAGCCTATGAATACCTAGTAACTGCTGATATTGGTCTATAGGCCAATTTAGAGGTCTGTGTTCAGTATGTAGGGAAATTCAAAGCAGTATTGGTCCTTACTCGGATTTTCACTAGTGTTTTTAAATCAGTGGAAACGTATTAGCAGATTTTATAAGATGACTATAGTATCTTGGATTGCCTTGGATAAAGGCAAAAAGTTAATCATTTAACCTTGGCAAGGCAATACCGTCTTGCTCTCTTCTATCCTCTCCCATCCCTCCATCTACGAAACTCCAGGAATATGAAGTGTGACAGGAGCAGCAGTCCAGTGGTGCAGTTCAGCAGCATAACTCTGTCCCATGGTGAAATCATGGTGAACTGCCTCACATGTAATGAAAGCTTCATGTTAGCGAGCCGAGGCCCTGAACGCCCTCTCCTTTCTTCAGTTCTAGCGTAATCGCTCACTGCTACACAGGTCATGTCCACAGAGCTGCCACAAAAGAGCCCGAACGACCTAAACCCCACCAGAACCAGACGGCATGCTAAAAAAAAAAAGAAGCAGAGCAAAGATTGGCATACAAGTTCTGCTTCCTGGGATTTTTTAGACAGTTCATGAAGGATATGTTTTATTGTGCTCATAGGAATAATGAGGCCAGAAAGGGTTCTTAGAGCCAACATTTGGTTCTTAAAGAACTTTTCACTGGGTGTTGCCACTGAACAAAATGTTTCTGAGATGTGGTCCTTAAAATGGTACAAAGAAGCATGATAAATTACTTGAAAGGATTGTATAGTACCTCTGAAGAGCTATTTCTGTTTTTTTTCTGAAGAAATTGAAATAGATGGTTTTTAAAAGAATGATTTATGTAAACAAGATGTGTATGAAGACTCTTTTTAAGGTCTAAAGAATGTCCATGTAATTTAAAAGTTCTGTACCACTTATAGAGCCAGTTATGAGGATCATCCTGTAGTATACAGTGGTTTGGGAAGTCACAGGAGTTATGCATAGACTTATGCCAGACTTGTAGAACTGAAAAGAGGGTGTTAGAATACCTGTCACGATTCATTTTCAGAGCAAATTTTTTTGTCTGCCTATATGATGACTTGGATAGTTGGAAAAGTTGAGATGTTGACCCCTCCGCAGAATAAGCCATTGCCTTCTGATTGTTTCTGAATTTTGTTTTCTACATTTCCTCCTAACACTCGTCTTATTCTGCGGCTTATGAAATGTTCTTAGACAGCAGTCCTAATGCGGGGGCCAAAGTCTGACCTTGGAGGAGAGGTGCATGTGTGTGTGTGTGTGTATGTGTGTGTGTGTGTGTGTGTGCGTGTGTATGTGGATCCTTTCTGTATGTGTGTGTGTATCTCAAATCAGTGGCACCTTGTGGGAGCTGAAGTGACTGACTGCTCCTAGCTGCATACACTTGTGCACACACCATCATTAATGTGTATTATTACTCCTCCAGTGTCAGAAGGAGACAAACAGTCTCTTTTCCTCACCCCCCCTTCTTTCTCCTTCCCCTCTCATTCTTTTCTTCTTTTCTTGATTTTCTTTCATTATATTCTCTCTTTCTCTTTCTATCCATCTTCTCTCTCTCTCTTTGTCTCTCTCTTGATGTCCCCTTCTCCCCCGTACTCTTTCTCTCTCTCTCTCTCTCTCTGTCTGTGTGTCTTTCTCTCTGTCTCTTTTGTCTTTCAATTGAGTTCACTATTGTATATTTTTATCATTAACAAAAAAAATATCATTAACAGTAACAACAAACAAAATAGTAAAGAAAAAGATCATGTAGAGAATCTACCCCACATTGGAAGTTGAAGGTAAGATACGAATAATATACAACAAAGGAGAAAGAAAAAGAAGTGCACATAGAACATGCCGGTCTTTAATTTAGCATGCTGACCAAGCAAAAAGCAATGGAGAGAATTTACCCCTGAGAATTTTTTTTTCTGTCATCTCTGCCATCTATTGATAACAAAGCTATAAGCTAATATAGTTTGATTTGTTTGTCACTCATTTTTCATGTGACCTTTCCTGGTATCATTAATACTACTGTGGAGTGGGGCGAGATGGAGAGATGAGGGAGGGCTGACAGATTGCCTTTACAAGTACATGCGGTCAGCTCTAGCAATTTATGCTTTCATTCAATCTAGCACTGGCTGCAGGACAAGGATTGTTATTAACATCTGAAATAACTGCCTATGACCTGCCACCTGGAATTTGCAACTGTCTGCTCCAAGATGAGCGGCGTGGCATTAAGCGAATTTCTGCTTAAACGATGGTGTCAATAAAATGCCACACTTGTCCTAATCCATAGCCATGTACTTAGGTAAGATACTTTTTAATGCACTCGCTGCGGGACACTGTGGCTGAGTGTTAGCTGTTATAATACTTTATACAGGGACTATTGTAAAAGGTATAATTTGGCATTAATTAGAGGCATTAGTGTTGCAAATTATTTGATTTACTTTTTTCATGCTGTTATTAAGATAAGTGTTCATTTAAATCATCACAGCTAATATCACAGCTGCTTTACAGGTACTTATGAATCTAGCTGAAAGATACATTTGAATGAGACATTTTCAGAAAATTAATTCATTTCTATGTCCATTTACTGTAAAATTAGTGTCATCCATTCATTCAGATATGGCATGTCTTTTGTGATATTTCTGATAATAAAAACTATACAAAAAATGAAAAATAAAGTATTAGTAGTATTTCTTTAGACAAAATAGTTTATATATAAATGACCTAACCCGATTATTTTAGGATCTACAGTTATTTTAATATGTACTTTAGAGGCAAAGGTCAGAGCCCAAATATGTTTTTATTATGTTTACACACCTGCTTTATTTTTGCTCATAGATTATTTACCCTTTCATTCTCATTAAGTTGATTATGAAGAGCAGTAAAGAGGGTTGTTGGAGAGATGCATGTTTACATGTAAACATATAAATCTTAACAAAGAACGCAGGGACCTCTCGCATCGCTCCTTGGTGTCAAAGCCTGCCTGTTACCAATCAGCACTGGGTTTCCATGGAGACCGGGTCAGGGAATCTGCCTTTTTCCCCCTCGGTTGTCCAGGGCTCGCTCATGTCACTTGTGAAACTATGAATTTTATATACAGGTCAGGAGATGCATATCAAAGAAATAAGCGGTGAATCGGACCATAACGACAGCAAGTGTGCAGATGTCCTTGAAATTCACATTTCGGTCAAAGAAATGATTTGTGGATCTTCTTGTTGCTTTTAGGCACAATTAGTATTTTCTGAATGCATCTGCAAGATGGACAGGCAGAAAAGGTTGCGCAGGGAGAGGCGGGCCAGGGGAAAGAAATATAGAAAGAAGACAGAGAGACAAGAGAGAAATTAAATGAGGCAGAATTTGCCTCATGTTTTTTGTGTGTGTTTTTTTTTAAAGAAAGGTAGTAGAATGGTTTTCAGCATTTTAAGGAGATTTCACTAAGTACTTTAAGGATTTTTAAGCGCCTGCTTATTGCAAGTGTTTTAATTTATAGTGCAGTTTAAGCCATCAGTATAATTATTTTTATTAATTTTTTTTTTTCGAATAAGGACATACAATAGAAAAATGAAAGGCTTTACTCGGATAATGGAGCTTTGACGTATAAAACCTTTTATATGGATCAAGCATCACAATCTCTTTTGTGTTTCTTCAGCAGTCCAGACAGCTTCCGCTATTAACAACCTAAGGAACTGAACTCTAATGTAATACAGAATAATAGATTTTTTTTTTAAATGCTGAATGTCACCACCTTTGCAGATTTGAAAGTACTGTATAGTGTGCATAACGACGATTTCTTTGCATTATTTAAAAAGATGCATCTTAATGTTGTAAATATTCACTGATAATATCAAACTTAACATCACAGTGGTGTCAATTTTGAACATTTCTGATGAAGCAGATTTTCTTGGTTAAATATTTTTTCCCATTTTTATGTTAAAAACCTTTTAATTACCATTAAATAATAATTGAAATGGCATATCGATTGTACCTCAGTTCTGACCTTTTTATAAATCTCACACCTGATGGGTAGAAAAGGCCGCTAATCAGAAATGTTTTATCTAATGGCTTACAAGAATTGCCAGTCATTCTCCCTATAACAGGCTTTTATGACAGGCTCCCTATCATTCTGCCTCTTTCGCTTTACCCTTTTCTGACCTTTGCGATGCCCAAACGTGTCTGGGTTATATATCTTGTGTCCTGAGTGCAGCCTGGCCCATTAGCTAGTCCCTAAACCGCTGGTGGAGAGGATCAAGCCTAGGCTGTTTTCTACACTTCATTCATTTTGTTACTCCCCAGTGATCACGGCCCTGCTTCCAAATCCCTCCTTTATAGTAGACTGAACTGACAAAGGCAGCCTTGTCTTTTCATTTCCTTGATGTGCTCTGTACAGCTCTATGGCTTTTGTTGGTATTGATGCAAACATTACCATAAACCACCACCATGGGAGCCAGAAACAATTGACTAACTGTTTCCAAATCCAATACACTTTAGCTGGTCATATGCTAAGTGTAGTTTTGGTTAGGCAGAGACTAAGCACTGCATTTGCCTGTGTGGTCCTGGCTTTTATTAGCGAGGAAAGAAGCTCCATCTGTGTGCGAAGAGACTATGGGTGTAATGATTTCAGTGTAGTACCAAAAATGAAAAGATAAAATGATAAGACCAGTATCTTGCAACTTTCATGTATCCCCTCTGATATCCATTTATTATGTTTGTGTGTTTTTGTAGTTCTAATTCTGTTTAATGTTTACATTTCCAGGTGTTATTAGAATTAAACAGGATTGCATCTCTTATCTTCGTTTCAGTTGATTGAAGCATCTCATTCACTTCTTATAACTTTAACACATAAGCAGCAGTGAACTGATATATGTCAGTTTGTGACATCATAAAAGTACTGAAAAAAATGGCCTGGTTCTACAACTTATTGATTCATTTATTAACTATATGGACTGGCGAGTGAGTGTAAGTTTACAGTACATTCATTTGAAAAAAAGAACAACATGAAATGGACCTTTGTCATAATACTGTATTACCAAGACATTAATTGGCCTCTTCATTAAATACATATATTCATGTATTTTTTTTGTGTCACTTGTAATGAGAAGAACTTTTTGCTTTACTAATGATTTCTTATCATTTTTCAATTTCTAAAAAATGCATGCCGATCTTTTCTGGACCAAACCAATCTATGTTAGATCTCTGTAGAACGAAGGCAGTTTCAACACAAAATATAGAATAATATTTCATAGAATCCTGAAATCGTATAGGCATCAAACTTTGTATTGTTACACCCCTGAAACAGACTGCAGGGGAAAGAAGGGGAATCAAATTTGTCGCCAAGATCCTCGTCTTGATTTTTGATAACTCAGATCTCCCCTCGCCCCTGTCTTCCCCCACTCTTCATCGCTCGCTCTCCGTATCGTCAGCTCTCACCTTCTGTTCAGGTTCAACAATAGTGGGATTACACTTTAAAGAAGCTGCAGTTCAGCTGAGAAAGAGGGATTTGGCCAGGATGAGTGTTTAAAATGAAGTGCCTTTGAAAGCATAGACATTAATTACCACCCCAGCACAGAGTGACAAATACTTTACTGATTACCATTGGAAATACTTTTGGGTGGGTGGGTGTGAGGATTGTGGGAGAATTTCAAAAGTTTCTTGAATTGTAAATGCAAAATGGTGCCTGACCTCTTTTTTGTGCACGGCCTTTTGGGAGGGGGGCAAGGAGGGTCATTTGCTTCTCGGAACTTGGTGGGATCCGAGAGTCAAGCTTTGTAGAGAGGGGGGCATTCAGAGTTCAGTTTCCGATACACGCTTCAAAGGCGTCAGCTGCATGTTTGATGTGCCCTCTTAAGTGAAGTAATGGAGGAATTGTGGCAAGCAGGAAATAATGGAGGTGAATCCACTGTCATTATATGCTTCATTTCTTTAAACATGCTAATCCCTCTGAAGCTACACATTTACGCTGCCATTTGTAGCACGCATCAATATTTATTGCTGTCTTAATGCACGCAATTGCGCTTGTGAATACGCAATGCACATGCATATAGCCTTAAAGTAATGTAGCGCTTTTTTCACTTGCGCATTTATAGAATGGCATTAATTCTTAAACTGTAGGTTGTTTTGTGCTGAACTTATTATTTTTCCAGAAGTGTTTGTTTTATACTTAGTTTTGATTTGTTGCATTGTGCATTTTGTGAAGATGACACTTAATATTACAAGGTAAAGCTTGTTCAATAGCTGTTTTGCTATATTCATCATATAAATGTCACTATAATGCAGTTATACATTGAGCTGAGTGCAAAGTAGAATAAAGCTGAAAGAAAAAGATCAAGAATAAATAAATAGTCAACAGATGCAGTTCTTCTCTTAGGATTATTAGCATGTTTACTTTTCTTTTGTTGCCTCCTAAAAAAGTTACAAACTTGTGTTTATGTTGACTTATTTTAAAATAATATATATATATAT
>JBBPDH010000001.1:7849334-7860247 GCA_037974565.1 Clupeocharax schoutedeni
AGGGGACAGTCTCCCTGGAGCAGCTTGGGGTTAAGGGTCTTGCTCAGGGACCCAGTGATGGTGCTGAAGGTAGGATTCGAACCTGTGACCTCTTGATCTGGAGGCATTATCTACCCCTTTTTCCCGCACTCAGGGTCAGGGGTGCTGGAGCCTATCCCAACTTCAATGGGCGATGGCAGGGTACACCCTGGACATTTGCCAACACGTCACAGGGTCACAATGTACATGATACATTATACATTATTTGAAAACTTATTGAAGCTTGTTTTTTGTCATTTTTCTTAGATTGCTTTCTTTTAAGAGCAAATCTAAGAGCATCTGTGTGATTCCTTATCAGAACATTCCTTTAAGAACATGAAAAACTTCACAGATTCACAGTTTTTTTTCTTTGAAACGCTTTTGTAATGGGATCCTGAAATTTCGAACCTGAAAAGCACTCCTGATAATGACTTGTGGCAGCTTTTAATGAGATTCCGAAATTAAAGGCAATCAGTGATGATAACGGTGAGATTTAATGAGATCAGGAACTATCATTTACATTAGTGAATCAATCAAAGGAGCGGAAAAGTGAGGTAGTTTGACATGGTGATGAACTGCTTCATGCCCAAGCCGGGATTCATTAATGACTCATTCATTTACATTTTATCAATCCTCTGGCAGCTGCCAAACACAGAGGCCAATTAGTTAATGTGTTTGCTTAAACTCTTTAGACTTCGTAATTAGCAAGCAACAGATAATGGGAACAATTCATCAGTTAATGTCTAATCAGAACAATAATCTCCGTATTGCTGTCAGATAGCTCTTAGTGCTCTCCACACAACACAGCTGAAGGTTCTCTTTCTCTAATTACACCAGACAGCCCACCAAAGCATATTTTATGAAAGGCGAATAAAGCAATTAGATGTTCAGTTTTGTCTGTAATTAATCCCAGATCAAAGCGTTAATTACTGCTGTTTCAGAACATCCTCCGCTAAGCGTAGAGTTTTCTCGTCAGCTGCTGGGAGCAATATTTTTAGCAAAATTAACAAAGCCTTTTTTCCCTTTCCTCCCTGTGTAGGAGAGCAACAGAGGGTCTTTCCATTAGTACCTTTCAGAGTCTCTCAAGTGTAGAGGCTCCATGTTCAGAGCTCACAAAGCGTACAGTGAGATATGGCACTATGCCGCTGGCCGTGATCAGGCCTTTTCCTCCTACAGGTATCTTTGTTTCTCTCAACCTCGATTTGGACACAATACGAAATCTGTGCTGTTTTTAACACTCACTATCTGTCAAAAGCAGCTGCAGCCACCTCCGAAATATACAGGGGAGGTGCTTTTTATGGCACTTTTGGAGAGATTTTACGGGGTGCAGTAATTGAAAACATGTCTAAATCTAAACAAAGGCCTTTAAATGTCAAGTCAAGGTCAAGTCTACAAACTCTTGTATGTGTTGATAGAAGTGTATTACTAGAGGTAAATACAGCATTCACCTCAGTGCAAAGTTTCAAAACTAGAGAAAAAAGCTGTTTTTTAGAAACAGTGGTGTAATACAGCCTTTATACTGGCTTTCATAACTTTTTTGACAAAATCAGAACAGAGAATTTGAAACCATCTATAGTATAAATATTTGGCATTTTCTGATTTATGGTACAGATACTGATTTTTAGCCAGTATAATTGAATATTTAGTATACTTTAATTTTTAATATTTTCGGTAAAAGCCCTTTACTGATTAATATAATAGTCAGCTGGATTGTGAGATATGACTGTCACTTCACATGACCATTTTTCATCCTCATAGCACAAATTAACAGCACAAACTGATGAGGCCAGTTGGTTTATTCTAATGATCAATTTCTTTTTTATTTTCCCATAAAATATTTTTTGTGTTATGAATATGATTAATCATAATGTTTCCAGTTCATGCTTACTCTTAGGGATTTGTATTGCTATAAGCAGTAGTGAGACAGTGACAGATGCTTTAAGTTCTGTAAGTTGTGAGGTGGGGCCTCCATAGATCAGACTAGTTTGTCCAGAATATTCCATAGATGCTCATTTGGTTAGTGATCTGGGGAATATGGAGGGCAGAATGTACTGCTGTTAGGGAATTTCATTACCATGAAGGGTCTGCAACAATTTTTAACTTCTTCAGCAGTTTGTGCTACAGTAGTTCTTCTGTGAGATTTAATGCACATTATTTCATATACAAACTTTCCTCATTCAATTCTTGCATACAAAATAAATTGAGTATGCTGGATAAGTAGAATATTGCCCCTATTGCCCCTACAATGTCTCCCAAATGACCAGGAATGGTCCAGCAAGTTCATTCTTAGTGATATGAGCCTGAAACCACCAAATACCCAGAAGTGAAGTCATTTCCTTATATTATAGATCCAGTTGCTTGGTACTACATTTGACACTACCCTTTTTCAATCAAAAGCGTTGATACTCATAATGACAAATCTGCTTGTTGCTAAGCCTTGATGATCATATAGTGCAATTTTAATTAAAAATGCAGAAAGGTGGCTTGCTGTTGTCACCTCGGCCTTCGGATATCTTCCAGGCCTGCGGTGCTTTACATAGACATCAACCCCATGTGATTCCTCATTGCGTGTGATAAAAGCTCATTTCTGCCTTGAAAGAGGTCGGCGGTGGTGCGGTTGAAGGTGTTACATTCAGGCAGGGCATCTGCCTCCCACCAGACGGAAGTTGACCTTGAAGAGCGACGTTGACGATGAATTCACATTAATTAACTGGCGTGAAACTTGTTATTGAGAGCTGGGTGGTGGTGCTGAGGGGGGGCACACCACTCATGTGGGACAAGCACAAGTGTAGGGCTTCACAGGAGGCAGCACATGCAAAATTGACGAGAGGATGTAGAAAAAAGGGAGTTGGCAAGGATGAATAAAACAAATCAGGAGCCTGACTGGAGGTGCTTTAAAAAATTCTATGTCTTCATTTACGCTGGAGAATATAATATAATATCCCTACAGGAGGGCTAGCCAGCCGATGGGCTCCAGTCACAACGCGGGGGGATAAAAAATTAATTAAAAGACGAGGGAGAGAGAAGAAAGAGAGGGTTGAAAATAAATAAGGGCTGTGATGCCAAACACTGGATGTGGTTCTTCATTGTGAAGGTGGCCGCCCCACTGTAAAAAATGTATCACAGCCAGCCTCAGAGAGTTAACTTTTTTTTTGCTTTTGTTCTGGAGACTGTGTATTTCTGGCAAAAACTTTGTCATGGGAGTTGAAAGACACATCTGCTCCTTTTTGGGCCAATACATATGTGTGAAAACCATAGGCCTCAGTCTTACAGCCGACTGGTATGGACATGTAGACCTACAGCCATGATGAAAGCAAATGAACTTGGTCCTAAGCCTATTAACAGCAGGCACAATGGAGGCCTTCACACAGAATTCCGAGCCACGCCTCTACCAGCCGACAGACTCTGGCTCTGTAATAAACTGTGAAGTGATGCTTTCGTGAGCTGATGCATTTTCACCTTTGGCTTAGCAGAGCAGTCTATTTGGAAGTGCACTGTGTGTCACACACAAGTGTTTGCATGTTCTGTGAGACAGAGCAGACACACTCGAGCAGACTGTTGAATGACCGCTGTGAATAGCATATGCATATATACCCTCTACTGTCAGGCACCGAAATGCCTCAGATGCCGGGCACGTGTCTGACATTGCCATTTGCTTGGTGCTTGTCTGGGTCAGAGAGGGCTGCAATATACTTGCAGTTTTTAAACACACATGTATGTGTGCATGTCAAAATTCAATTGGTTCGTGCATGATCCTCCCACAAATGCATCTTAACATATTAAATGTTGTGACACCGGCAAAAATTCCTTCCAACCTAATGAGAAAAACTAAACAGTTTTTTGTCAAAAATTAGACTGCCTTATTTTAAACAAATTATTCAAATTGAACAACAGCTATACATGCAATTAGACTGTCACTCTTAACAAAGTTTTGAACAATTTCTCATTAGGTTTTACTAAAGTGTGTCAAATCTCACAGTTGGATCTGTGCCAGGATCTCCAAGTAAGTGATTTTAAATGTGGTCTCTTTGTAGGAGCTTTATAGGAGAAGGACAAATGTTCACAACGTTCACTGTAAATGAATATAACTAGATCTAGATGGACAATTCATAATAATAAAAAAAAGAAAAATCACACAATGGAGATACAATAAGTTAATTCTACAATTGACAAATTAACACAACTTTTCTAGCAATAAACTTAAATGCTGCTGTTTGTATGGTCCTTTTTTGTAATAGTTTTATGTAATTATGTTTGGAGATGTCTCCACCATTTTCTGAACATGCTTTGTGTTTTTCCTTTCTCCATTTTTTAACAATACAAGAACTATATGGACCTGCTAAGCATCAAATTGGCTGATGTATTGCGATACACACTGGTCTCGCTAATATAAATTGTGTGGAGACTCAGTGTGGCATCTGAGAGGACAGAAGAGCTATGAGGTCATTAGTTCTGTCCTCAAGGTAAAGCACAGTTTTAGGCAAAACCCACAAAGCCATGTCTCCCCATGACTCGTCTTATGAAACCGAAGCATGATATAGAGCGCAGGTTTGTCAAAATGTCTGCAAATTTGCTGGGTCCGAACTGGAATTTTGTGCCATGACTTATTTGACCTAATGATCTAGAACATTGAAATTGCTCCACCCCAAAGGCAATTTTGGAGGCGCAGTGGGCCGATTTAAATGGTCCGTAGTGTACATCCACATACTTTTTCACCCCCCACCCCAAATGGAAGCCGATGTGATGCGCCTCCCTAGTGGCAAATTCTTCTTTCTCTCTCTTTTTCTGTCTCTCTCTCTCTCTCTCTCTCTCTCTCTGTCTATCTGTCTGGCTATTTTTTTCTCTCGTTTCCTCGCTCAGAACTCAATTAATGCGAGGGTCTCTTTTGTGACCAAGTCCAGGGCTGAAGTGGCAAAAGGCTCAACTGATATTTAGAGCAAGGACGAATGACGGATGAGTCTTTGCTGGACCTATTGAAATGACCATATGTGTTCCAGAGAGCGTGGTGTCATTGGGCATACAAAGCTGGTGCTCATCAACAGAACAGATTGTAAGCAAGAGCAGAGAGGGCAAAGGTGAACAAACTAGCCACTCTTTTCTCCTTCTGTGGATTTGATGGCTATAGGTTATATTGGGTGAAAAGGAGTGTCTTTGGACCAATAGTCCTTTTTCAGTGGTTTAATGTGAAATTAGCTTACATGGGTGGCAAACTTGGCCATATGAAAAACAGTAGCATTGTGCAAATATTCGAATCTCTGAATGATATATTGAAAGGATATATAAATGCTGAACTGAAATTAGAATATGCCAGTACTCTGTAATTCACATAAGGTATATTATTTTTTACATATCTGTCCTCGCTTGACTTGCTTTTTATTTTATATTAAAAATGCCCACTGATGACTCGGTTCATTGTGATCTGAGTGTTCCAGCATGGCTTGGGAAAGTTAGCAGTGGCATGTCAGTGTCTATTAAAGGCCCATCTTTCAGATGTGTTTGCACTTCACTGAAAGCGCATTGTTTACCCCCTTTCTCTAGCAGACTGCCTCCAGGTAGAGTCAGCCATACAAAGGTTGCATGATTTTTTGCTATGTGCTGCAGATGAAAAGCCAGGTTAGCCCAACGCTTCTAATAACAGTTCTAATTTTGTCCCTGCTGCACATTTGAAATAATTAGCAGGAACACTCCAGGCAAGTCCTTAAAAGATCTGCTATGCCGTTAATTTTATTTTCATTCATTAGCACATATTTCCTCGAGGTATTTCGACTAATGAGAGTCCGGCAAACAAATGGGTATGATCTTTATATGTTCTGTCAGGAAATTATTGATTTTTTTAATACTTTTTAGTGAAGAGGGTAGTGTACAAGAGGAGCTGTCTACCATGTTGTCATTTATTTCCAGCTCATACGGCTGTTTAGTCGAATGTATGGTCCATTGTGTGGTAGCAGGCTGTGTGTGTGTGTGTGTGTGTGTTTGTGAGAGTGCACTAGAGCAGGTCATAAATTTGCTTCTGCATGTAAGTTCAAATCTGGCACTGTGTAGCATATGACTATTTTCATTATGGTACTGTAGCTTGTAATGAAAGAGGGGGAAAAGCCACAATACACTGCAAAATATAACTAAGCAACATTTCACTGAAAATATGTTTAATTCATAAATCAGCTTGGCATCTGGGTTATTTCCCCTAAAGGGAACCAAAGGCTGTGTCTTTAACTAAAGTCCTCATTATGGTTTGTTGATTGGGTAGAAATGGAGAATACAATAACAGTTACGGGAAAAAGTCCTAATCGGTCAGAATTCTGGCTGCCGGTGAAGGCAGTCCAATATAATTACGAGCAAAGCAGAGACTGAGGGCCTAGCTGCTTCACTTACCAGTGATTTGCACCTCTTGACAGTACTGTACAGAGCAAAAACAGCATGGGGAGATGTGCCTGTTTCCAGAATTCGGCCCAAATTATGGAGGCAGAAGGTTTTCGTTCTGTCAGTGTCACAGAATATTACAGTTGAGTGTAGCTTTGATTTTTAGCTGAGTGTGTATATGGAAGCGTTCCTGCCATATCTGTCTGTGTAAAGTGAAGCATGTCACATTCTTTGTCACAAGTTCAAGTGCTCTTTCTAGTGTAACAGCACCATATGATATGCTGTTGTTGGTGTTGGGACAAAACCTTCTATCTCCATTTTGGTTGTTTTTTCTTTTTTTCACAGAATTGAAAAATGGCAGCTTTTGTTTGCACTGTGTCGAATAGATAAATTGACCAATAGTTATGGTCCAAAGTTTCATAAAATACATTCTAAATGAATAGCATTTTTTTTATCCAAAGTGCTGGCAAAAAATTCAAAGTTTTGCCTGAAATTGGGTAGATAGCATTCACATGCCCTCATAAAAGAGACAAAAAAAATATGTTTTACCATCAACATGCAAGAAATATATATACACACTCCATATATATGGACAATACATACAGCTCTGATAAAAAATAAAAAACCACAGCAATTTATTTTTAAATCAGCGTCTTTATGAGTACGACAACCGTTCCATGCCAGACTCTGTTAAATTCCTACACAAGCACCTCATTCTGCTTCATGAGGTACCTATTAGTGATCTCTTGAATCAAATCTTATTTAACGAGGAAAAGTAGGAAAATAAGTCAGAGACATTTCTAGTGGCCCATGCAGCCTGAATAATTATCCTGAATTTGACAAAAGCATTTAGATTTTCCACCACATATTCTAGGACCTTTCTTAGCCACAATAAAAGACATATGTATATATGCCATACACGCATACATACATATATGTGTAGTAAAAGGCAAGTTACTGATTTCTGTTTGCAATGTCCTATACTTCTCCTTTAAGCACAGCATCAGTAACACTATTCCTCCTCTTTAATCCACCTTTTTTTCTGACCAACATTTATAATGAACTGTTAGCCAGACAAAAGCAGGAGAGGCCAGTGTCTCAGTGGTATGGTCCTCCGACCCTGGAACTGTGACAGTGATAAAAGAAGATAGATTGCGCATAGGCCACACAGAGGTGACCTAAACAGCATTTAACATTTGCCTCCCAAGGTGTTTGTGATAAAAGAAGAAGGGACAGCTTTTTCTTTTTCTTTTTTCTTTTTTCGAAAGATTAAATTACATGTCAGTGCTCCGTCCCGAGCGTCAACTAGAACAGACACTTGTCAGCACGTGCTGCAGACCTATATAGTCGAAGTTCATGACTTTTCTACTTTTGATTGCTAACATGCTACGAAGGCTATTGACAGTATCAAAGTTGACAAAGTGGATTTGCTTGTTTGTTATTGTCAAGTGTCCTTGCAATAAGAGTGATGTGAAGATGAATAGGATGCACGCTTTCGTGCCATGAAGAAAGCGAAGCTGAATGGTCCATGGGCTTGAAAGACAGCGCCCTTAAGGAATGAACAGAATATTTTTGACAGTAAGCGTGGATGCCTGTTTAAATTGCTGTTAACTGAGGGCTTTCTCCTCACAGGCTGAAGTGGATCTCAAGGCGAGCAATGGATTTGCACTGGTCTTGACCCATCTCTTCTTGCATTCATGCAAATAGGGTATTTATCTTTCACTGGCCAGAGCTGCTATTGTATGTGTCTGCTCCCGTTCTGCTGTGAAGCATCAAATAAAGCAGATACCTGTAGCAAAATCTAAGGTTGTGATCAGGATTTTATAAGCTTTTTAGAACTTGCTCAGTTACTACATATCAGTAAAATGAACAGTCATGTAAAAATCGCTGAAATCTTTACAGGGTGAAAAGAAACATGAAATTCTGAATGTACTGAGTAGATGTTTGGTACTATCATGCATCAGTTACACAAGATGGATGTGTACTAGTCATGTAAATGTTTACAAATGTTTACGCTTTAATTCTCTCCAACTGCTACTAATAAAAAGAAGATAATAGTACTACTGAGGGCGAAAATCTGCTGCCATTCCTCATAATAATCTGTGTTCTCTGTTGATTAGTTTCATAATTCTGACATTCCATATCTACTGCTATATCTTGAATAAATGTATGTAGACTGATTTAGGCTAATATCACCAACAAAGTCTAAAAATAGCCACATCAAAAAAGTATTCCAGCTTGCATTCTGGTGCACATAGTTTTTATCTATAAACTAATTTTATCATTTCATTTATTCACCCTCACGAAATAACAGTGTGTACAGCTGACATACTATTTCTGCTTCATTATTTAAAATTCAGCTCTGTTTTATTATGAGCATGTTGTGCATGCTCATTTCAGCAGTGGTTCTCAGTCAGTCAGTAAGAAACTCCAAGGCTGACTCTGTGGGTGGCCAACAGTTTTGATTACAGTGTGACTTTTATAGTTTTCGGGTGAAGCAAAAGTAAAATGATGAAAATATATCAATTTTGTACCTTAATATCAGTGCACTGAAATGTAACTTTTATTTTTCAGACCCCCTAGAATGGTTTTTTTATTCACATATTTACTGATCCTCCTGAAGCAAAACAGTAATAGTTGATCATTGTACTATGGGAATGGACAGGATGTTTGTGTGTGTATGTGTGAAAGTATGTGTATGTGCGTGTGTCCCGTGGCTTGTGAATGCCCCCGTGATTGGTTCACTGTAGCAGAAATCCTCATGGGGAACCGTGCCACTTCCTGAATCAGATAATGCTCCTGAGCTTACATTGGGCCGCTTCCATGTTTAACTAAAAGGGCCTTACATCAACTGTTATGGCTGCCGGAGTGTCTCCTTGAGCCATAGACACAGTGCATCTGCTCTGGGCCTTGTGGGCCATTCATCACAGCGTATTTGAATTTGCTGCTCCACAACGCTTGCTGCAGAGATCCTTTCATTATCAATCATTGCAGTTTTTAGATCGTCTGCCGCAGCTCCTCCAGGCCCTTCGCTTGATGGTTTTGGGATGATAATCTTATCTACTACATTTGCTAGAATATTCTGTTACATATCAATTTCAGCCATTTTCTCATCATTCCAGTGGCTCCAAGAAAATAGAATTATTTGTGCTTTCAGCTACTATTGATTGGTTCCGAGTCGAAAAAGTACTGGCCATTAAGCTGCTAGTCTGTGTTAACATGTGATTTAAGAATATATATATATGTGTGTGTGTGTGTGTGCGTGTGTGTGTGTGTGTGTGTGTGTGTGTGTTTGTATAATGCATGCATATTCTTTTATAGTATAGATTCTGTCATCAGCACCTTAGCCATTTTGTTTTTTTAATCATGTATTTTGTACGTGTACTTCCTCGTTTGAATACCCTGCCTCGCAAATTTTGAAATGTAATGTTTCTTTGAAGGACTCATGCCTCATTGATATTCACTCTCTTCTTTTCTTTGCCTGCACGGAAAGTGCTGCTGGAAATATCCAAACAGTGGTAGTGATTGAAAAACCACTGTAATTTATAGATGGACCCCCTCTTCTTCGCTCACAAGCAAGAAGTGCATTACTCTGTGATTCACAAACAAGCTGCCTATGACTTTGAAAGTGCTCAGAAAAAAATCAATAAGGCCTGATCACAGCTTGTGCTGTAAGTCCTCCTCTAGACTCGCGCTTGGGAAACCTTTAGCCCTGGGCCACCGCTGCATCTCGGAACAAGTTCCCTTTCTGCTCCTCTGCGTAAGTCCGAGCACATAACCTCCCCTAAATATAAATCAGGCCTGAACCGAACAACCAGCTCACAAGCGTCTGGTCACTTACGATCAGAAAGAACACGCTTGTGTGTGTGTGTGTGTGTGTGTGTGTGTGTGTGTGTGTGTGGAGGGCTAGAGCAGAGCTAACGTCTCAGGTGGAACTTCAGATGAATGGTGACGTTGCTCAGGGGAGCACGTCTGGCGTCGGACCGCAGTGAGTGGGGGGGAATAAAAGTGCCTGGGGCTCTTGCTCATCAACAGAGGGACCACTTTGGACAGAGAGCCAAACACACCAGGCAGTGCTGTCCCTGGTCTAATAAATAATGCCGGTTGTTAATAATGAATTAATAATTATGCTCCTCCTTTCATCTTTGTTGACCAGGCCATGCTGAGTTTTATGGACCCTAGCATTACCAGCATGGCCTGGCTGCCACAGGCACCGTCTAGCTCCCCCAAGCCCCACTCTGATGACTGAGCTAGGCCTTAACCATGGGCACAGCGGTGGACCATGTGTTCAAGACACATTTAAGGTTCAGCAGGAATTTCAAAGAGCCATCTTGCTGAGCATGTATACTCTTAGAAATAAGAAAAATAATAAGAAAAGTTATTTGGAGCCAAGAAAAAGAACTTCTTTATTTGAGGGAACCTTTCAATGATTGAAGAACCAGTGCTAGATAAACCAGAGCCTGTGAAAAAGAACTTCTTTATTTGAGGGAACCTTTCAATGATTGAAGAACCAGTGCTAGATAAACCAGATGGTT
>JBBPDH010000001.1:7874254-7888666 GCA_037974565.1 Clupeocharax schoutedeni
TACAAAGGGACTACAAGACAGAAGGCACGTGACATAAACAAAACTCAGAACACAAACAGAAAACTGGCCCATACGACATTCAGCCGTGACAGGAGAGGTGATATTCTGATAACCTCCTGACCTTCTTGATGTCTTTTAGAGGATGATTGATGTGGTCATATCCGCAGCATCTCCAAACAAACGCGGGCGGACAGTTTCAGGATGATTGCCATATTTTGTTTATGACGGATAAACATATTACGCGTTTGAAACCTTCACATCCAACTTGCATTAGAAAATGTAATGATGATTTGTGTGCAGCTCTGCTGCAGAAGCCCACTTATTGCACATAAGTGTTATAATTGGAAGTTTATTGCATTACTGGCTGCAGAGTGTTATTTCCTGCTATTTGTCTAATGCATCTTAAAGAATTGTAATCTAATAAAAATCATTATTTCTTCCCAGGCTTTTAGACATTGCAAATGATTTAAGGGAATGTCATTTTCAAAATGTGTTGAGGATAGTGTGAATTAATACCTCACCTTGTATGAATATGTACATCTTTTTTTTTCATTGAACAATGCAATTTTATTAAAAAGGATGTGCATGCTTTCCATATTGCCATAAGCTAGGATCATTTTAGATAAATAGCTTCACTCAAATAATGGCTTGCATGGAAATGTGTTTTTACTTTCCGAGCAGCTTTTCCTAATGTACCTTGTAACTCTTAATGGTGTATTATGAGATCTACCAGAGCGTTTTTCTTTTTTCTCTTTTTTTCTCTACAGAAGATGCATTCTGACAGGCAGCCAACCTGGCAATCGAGCACAACATGGCTGTTCTTAAGGATGGCACAAAGAACATGTAAATTATGGGCAAGACTGATGAATCTGTTTGCTTTTAAAATATATTGCTTTGATATTTAGTGACCAGAGCTACGTTTTAGCATATAGGCACCACTGATGTGTGAAAAATCTGTCACTTTATTGAGACTGACACTCACCTCTTACTCTTAGTTCTATAAATCTACAAACACAATAAACTAAACTGGTAAAGATGAACACAAACACATTATTGGTTAAAATGCCAGTAGCATGTCGAATGCATGCAAACCTATTCTTAGGAATGATGATTAAAAATCTTTCTATAAAGACAACTGATATAAAACAAAAAAGATAAGAGCTAATTGACGGAAACTAACAAACACTAAGAATGCTAAGACTCTGTGCCCCATACACCAATATTTATATTATATAAGACTTGTGAGTTTCTTCTCTCTGTGTTTAAGAAAGTGAACTTTCTTAACTAACAATACGTTGTATCAGTTCTCACTAAACTTCTGTGTGCTGTGTGTTTAACTAAAGCTTTCTAAAGTTTGTTTAATTAACCACCAATCAACCAATTTAAATCATTCATATAATTTGACCATATTAACTTAAATCAACTGAAATATTCATGTCCAATAGTTCAATTTAGTATAACAAGAAAAATTGCAACAGAATGTGCTCTGATTCATCTAAAGCCATCTAAGAACATTTGGTATAGTAACATCTAACAGATGTTTAAAGTGCTTTAATTGTAAGCAATCTTCATGCTTGTACTTGTATACGTATAGATAAGTGCTTACAGCAGTTTCAAGATCACAGAGATGTTTAGATTTTAAATTGATATTTTGCAATGTATTTATTGTACTCCAGAAGAACAAGACAGAAGGGCTTTAACTAAAATGGCAGCATTTTATTCATATTGCTGCATTTGTATTATAAATTTGCAATTAAATATTATATTTCTCCAGTTAGTTACATCATTTTGCCATGATATTAAAACCACATGCCTAATACTGCGTAGGTCCTCCCTGTGCCGCAGAAACAGCTCTGATCCTTCTAGCCATGGACTTCACATGGGGCTGGGTAGCCTAGTGGTTAGGGCATTCGCCTTGCGACCAGAATGTCTGGGTACGATCCCTAGGACCGCTAGGCACCGCTGAGGTACCCTGAGCAAGGTACCGTCCCCACACACTGCTCCCCGCGTGCCCTGTTCCTGGCTGCCCCCTGCTTCAGTTGGTGAATGGGTTAAATGCATAGAAAGTATTTCGTACTGTGTGCTGTGGTGTATTCACGTATGACAAATGGTCACTTTCACAAGACCTTTGCAGCTGTGCTGCGCTATACAACACCGAGATGTTCTCAACAGATCCTTTAAGTCTTGTGAGGTGGGGCCTCTTTGCATCTGACTTGTTTGTCCAGCACATCACACAGATGCTCTGTTTTATGCTCCATCAGAGACCAGTTCTACACTTTGAACCCCTCTTTTACTGTTAACTGAATAATTTTTGCAGTGTGGCAGTGTACATTATCTTGCTGAGAAAGGCCATAGTCACTAAGAAATATGTTGCCATGAAGGGCTATACTTGGTCTGTCCAGAGCATCAAACTGCTTCCTGATGCAGCGACAAACACAGCCAGCCATCCACATGATGCAAAAGAAAATGTGATTCAATTTAATCAGACCGGTCTGCTTTCTTCCATTGCTCCATAGTCCAGCTCTGATGCTCACATGCCCATTGTATGATTTCAGTGGTGGTCAGGGGTCATTATGGGGTCCTCTGACTCCTTCTGCACATGTTACCCATTTTTTTCTGTTTCCAACACCTCAACAACTTGCTGCATAATATAAGCAACCCCTTGACATCCGCCACTGTAAGAAAATTGCATTATTCATTTCAATGTTGTGCCTGATTGGTGTATAGTTCTATTTTCTCTGTCTTTGTCAGCTCTGGCTGACAATTTCCATGCTGCTGCATTCCTAGAAAGTTTTTCATAGGATCAGTATCTTTTGTGAAAAGACCACATGTAAGTAATAAAACATAAACAATAAAACTCTTTGGTTGCGATTTTCAGATTTGTACTTAAAATAGACCAAAGGAAATATAAATTTCTAGATGTAAACCTTATATTAAATCAGTTGTGGTCACGCAGTAATGGAGATGCAATCTCAGACCTCTAGCCCTTACGTTCTGTGTTGATCAACAGTATAAGAAAACACAAAGACTCTATACAGACAGAGCTATCTGAGGGAATCAGGCCTGAGAGCTCTAGCTGAATCCTCTGGCCTGAGTGAAGAGTGAAAAGGTACAGGAATGCCTGATTGCAGTATGATCTTATGGCTGGTGGATTGTGTGTGAAAGTGCCTCAGCCACACAAACGCACATTGATGCCTAGCTGCCTTGGCTTGCTCTCTCTCTAGGGAGAGTCAAGCTGACTCGCACTTACCATTGCTGTGAAGAAATGAATAAAACCAGAATGAGATATCCCAGTGACAGTCCTGCCTTTAAAAGCCATGGATTGTCATTGTGTGACACACTGCCTGCTCTCTTTTGTTGATGTTATGAAAAATGTATTGTGCGGAGATAGAATGGAAGAGTGGCCTTTTTGAGAATATTAAGGTTTGCTGAGTGGTCCACCTGTCCACCATTTCACTTTGCCTCTTTGAATCTCAGATTTTGAATCTTAGTTCATTTTTGATGTAGTCTTAGTTTTAGCATGTTGAATAAATCTGATCACTATCCATTTTAGTCTAGTGTTAACCAACCAAAACAATACACATTTTAATCAAATTCTAGTCAAATGCAGTCACATTTTTGTCAATTTGCATTTTTGAATGCCTGCTCCTCTGCATCTGTACATCTGACGAGAGAAACAGTTAAGGGCTGGGTGGACTAGTAAGAATTGTGATTGGGCAGCCCAGTGTCAGTAAAGAAAAGGAACCAATAGACTTCTATTCTTTATTTGGTAGGAAAGGGGCAGCCTAAATTAAGGAACTGTGTCGCTAGATCATAGAAAGACAAACTGACTTTGTTCTTTTTGTAATGTTTACATCCATCTTGCACCCAGATGAGTAGCCTATTTGTATGTACAATTACTGTTACCGAGTCAAGTGAACAAGCTTCTAGCCAAAAATGTCAAGCAATTAAGCTCAAGTTAACATCAACCATTTTGCATCAACCATATACATGCAATACATGACTGTGTATGTCTTGAACATTGTTTGTGCATGTTATTGGATAAAAAATATATAGGATAATGGCAGATAAAATGCTTGTTAGTCAAATAATAGTAATAATGTCCAACGATGCATTTTTACTTAGTTATTATCTCGTTTTTATAATACAGAGATTAATTTAACTTTGTAATGTTTCTTTTTCACATCTTATCCATTGTGAAGTTGCTCCAAAGAATTGTGTGTTGGTGTATTGGCTTTGGTTAAATTGGCTTTGGTGGAGTTTGTGTACTCCTTTTGCAGTCATGTCAGTTAATTCCTATAAATCTTTTCTTTCCTGGTGTTTGGCCTCACCTGCCAGAGGTGACCAATGGATGGCCTCCGATCTGTCTCTGTCACGCACATAATTGAGTACTTCCTTAATTTATGAGACAGACTTTTCCATTAACAGCGAAATCTCTGGAATTAAAGAAGAAACAGACCTTCGGACGCTAGGCCACAGAGGCTTACAGAATAAACAGTGATAAATAGCCAAAACCATCTCCGTGCCTGACTTTGAAAAATACCTGCATGGAGTTTCAGGTCAGACTCTGACAACAATTAGCTGGAGAAAAATAAATAGACTTTGACCTTTTTTTAAGCTCCTTTTTCCTCCCCCTGCAAGGCTCTGGGGTGTGGTTGACAGGATGTGCAAATGCATGGATGAACCAATCAGTGCTGATCTTTTAATGACCTCACTGTTAAACTGCTAATTTTACTGGACGACTCACAGGGGAGCCGTTTGCTTTTGACACCAACCATGATTCTTACCTTCTTCATTAGAGGTTTTGATGAAGCACACTGCTGTGTACAGCTACCTGCTACCTGCATGCAGAGAATGGGAGCTGTGGTGAAGGCACAGCATCATGATACTGTTCAATGGCTTTTCCATGATACACATTTCACAAAACAAATATAGTACTAAAGAATAACAAATGGAAACAGATACATAAAGTAGGATATGTGTCTAATGAGCTGACAGCCAATCAACTACTTTGTTACTAGGTAGCTCATGCAGTTCTTATTGTTTACAGATTCTGTAAGTGATAATTGGTCTGTATCTCTTTTTATAACGCATGCAGGTCTAGAGCTATAAAATATTGTCATATTGACCATTACTGCTGACCTATTTTGACAATTTTTGTTTGACTTTATATGTGCAATCCATATATGTTTAATACTTACCAAACAGTCAATTGTTTATACTTTTAAGCTTATTCATTATGATGTCTTTCCCCCTTTTTATGAGAAGGTATTGATTAGGGGATTTTTCGTAGACTGTCCTTAATTCTCCGTCTCATTTTTGAAAATCCTCAAATTCACTGCATGGAGCAGCCTTTTAGCAGCCCCAGTTCCCAGCTCTGAATAAATGACATGGATATAAGCTCCCCTAGACGCCATGGTGTAAATGTATTAGCTGCACTAAGAGACCTACTCCTGGTATAATTATGTTAGGAACCAATAAGACAGCTCAGAAATCAATATGCTAAGACAGATAGAGTATAGGAGCATGGGCAGTGAACTGGGGATAGATTAGGCTGGCAGGTCCCCTAGCTGAGTATTGCTAGCATTTAAGCCATGTTAGACTTAACATTTCTCTGCAAGGAAAATCATCCAGGCTTTTCCTCTCCACTTGGGGCAGTGGATTAGCTCCTCTCAGCAATTATGTTCCTCTCGTCTAATTACACGATTTTGACCAGTTAAATCCTGCTCATTTTAATTTGACTGATTTTTAACTTCCCCTTTTAATTTCAATCAATATGCAGTATCAGTGTGCTGCGAGGAGAATGTTCATGTCTGATAATTAATGCATGCTCTTCAATTACTGAAATTTACCCCCCATTTTATCGTTCAAGTATTGCTCTTTCTTGGCTCAAATAGCACTCAGTTCTGCTCTCGGATATGATGGGGAGGGAAAAAAGGCATATTTCAGTGTTTCAATGAAACGTCTTATGAATCCTTGTCTCTTTTTTTCCCCTTTCTTTCTTTTTGTACTTGTTGTTGGTCATAGGCAGTGAAATAAATGCTATGATATGCTTTAAAGGCTTTCTGTGTAAACAGAGACAGAGCTGTAATTTATATTCAATTAGGTCTAAAATAAAAAGCCACTACAGGAGGAAACAAAAGGCGTCCCTTTTGGGTACAGTACATCTGCTTCAAGGCCAATCAAGCTTTCAAAGCCACGGCAGGGAACAATAGCCTTCATCAGGCAGGAACAAAGTCACAGACATAAGTGGTCCGAGTAAGTGTGCAATTTCTGCCCATATGACTGTCCTGACACAATTGCTCTAATTTTCCTCCTTTGAAATGACTGATAAAAGACTTAGGTAATTGCTATGGAGACAGCATTTCTTCCATCAGGGCAAGGGGGGGGTAGGCGGGTGGGGGGTGGTTCAAGTAATACTGCCTCAGGGCTGGGGGATAGAGTGTCAGTTTCTGCACCGTCCCAAATTAATACTTGTCCTTTTCTTCAGCCCTATTTCCTCAGGATCTTATTATGTGATGGTTATCCATCCTGACGTTGTATTGGAAATCACTCAATCACGTGGCTTTTAGAAATGGCTGAAAATATTCCTAAACATGCCAAGGCGTTGACCGGACTAATTCTTCTGAGGTCACGAGCGACACTGGCATCGCCACGCAAAACGCTCTAATACCTTGCTTCTATGAAGCAGATTAAGCAAATGCCATGTGAATTAATAGGAGGCGGGCCCACTGGAGCACAGGGCGAGGAGATAGCTCACTCTGACGCCGTTCTTCGACCTGTGTCCATTCAGCCCGTGACCTTGTCCCCTGAAATCAAACTTTATTTATCTGCCTGATCTCTGATTATCTGGCCATTGCACTGTACACTCAGGAGCAGGCCTCCGTTAGCTAATGGGAAAGAGGGATCTTCCGCATGGACTCACATGAGCTCCAACAACACAAGCAAATTACTGCCATGACCTCTGATTACATCTGTTTATTGTAAGCAATACCGCTCTGTCTTTTCTCCGAAAGACAAATGCTCTTATCGCTCAGTATAATTGGTACTGGTTTATCAGCGTTTTCACTGTTTGCTGTTTATACAGTTTTTGCTTTTTAGATTGCCTTTTGAAATTTGGGGTATGTTAAATTTTGTTACATATGTGTCATACATTTAGCTAAAATAGTCACTACCTGCCAGTAATGATTATTTCTAGAATCAAACTATCATCTGTTGTTTTGTCTTCAGAGAAGGAAATGAATGAATGAATTAATTAATTAAGAATGAGTTACATAACATTATTTTTTATATTGAGTTTTGTAGGATTCAATGAATCACTTCATAGCCTATAGATAGTGTAGAAAGGTGACCCAAGATGCAGTATAAAGTGTGTACATTGGGAGAATATGGTTCTGAAGTGTAATATAATCAATAATGCCTATTTTTCTAGCTAGAAAAATTCGCCTTAGTAAATCTGATGTTTATTTCATGGTGCCTGGTTCCTAAGCCACTTATGAACGTACTTGGTTGTAAGAAAAACCTTTAAATATAGAACCATTGCATTTTAAAACTTTAATCTTGACATTTGCGCATCTCATATGCAAAATTACAAAATCCATTAATAAGTGCTTTAGGGAAGCACAAAAGTAGTTCTATTGCTCTCAAGAACTCTTTCTGGGACCTTTATCCAGGAGTGCATGACTAGTAGAAGTAAATGTATCCTCATTGTGATCATGCCTCTTTCCTATCAACCCTTTGAGATCAGAGAGCTGCTGCAGAGACATTTATTGTGCTTCACATTCCCCTGAATCAGCTGAAGAAGGATCCCAACGGTCCATCTTCACTACAACCCCTTGGACCCCAGCACTCACAGGTGACCAGGAGAACCTCAGTCAGGAGCCGCCTCGCACTGACCAGTCCTAAGGCGCTGACTTTAAAGTGCAGCCTGAGCCCAAAGCCAGGGAATAATACACCATAATGAGTTAATCAATACTTATTATGGTTTCATTGGTTCACTAAAGCAGGAACAGAGCATGGTGAGCACAGAGCAATGGAAGGAAGAAAAAAAAAAACAGTGTGTCTGATCCAGATAGCATCAACCTTCCCCCGGGGATTTCCCTATTCAGGAATCCAATTTACCATGCCTGATTGACATGAATTGGATCCCAGGGAATCTCATAACTCCTTTAAGGCCCTAATAAAGATCTAATGGATTTGTCCCCGTCTCAGGCAGTTTTTTAAACTTTTACTAAACTATACGACTCACTCACAATTAGCACTCTTCTGCACAGCGCATGATGTGGTACGGCTATCTCTCGGGAAGTTGTATGTAGTGCATGTGAGAGAAGGCTTTTCTCTGATTAAGCATACAATGTAGACTGGTCATCCTCTTTAACACTATCCCAGTACACCGATTTGTAAACAGGCAAAAGCTGGTTTCATCTTATAAGCAACAATAAATGGAACCTGATTGCAAGAAGCTAGATAAAGTGACTTCACCTACAATCAAAAATGAAATAAGGCTTTGTTGCTTTGTTCTTACTTCCTCATGTAGCCTCTTGCCAAGCTGATGGTCATTCTGCCCCATGCAGTGATCCCTGAATGGTTCACAGGCACTTTAGACTGGGAAAGCCTTTAATTTGTGTAGGATAATGCTAACTATGTTATAATATATATATATATAAATCTACAAAATACAAAAAATCCAAAAGAATGGAATCAAAAGGGCATGATAGATGATGATAGTCACAGAAGAAAGACACATATGATCATGAGATTCCAGACATCTCAAGCATGCAATTACATTTTCACATTCTTCCAAAAAAGAATTAAGCTGGAAAAGATGGACTTCTGAGAAATTAGCTGTCTAGAACCTGGACGTTAATGAAGGAATCCGGTGTCGGGTAACTCAGTAGAGACAAAAGCAGGGATTCATGGCTTGCAGGGCCTAAGCCTTGGACCAGGCTAGAAGAAAGACAAGAAGATTACTCACGCAACCTGAACCTAGGATCAGCGATGAAGGGTATTACCCTCAGTGATACTATCGACAGGCAACAAAGGACAGGTCAGCCACAAATATCGTACTGTCAGCTGGCCAACATCTAAACACCTTGTGTTTCTTGTCACTGAGGCTGTCAGTAGAGTGTTCCTGGTTGTGGAGGGAGACAGCTTTGAGGCTGTGTTGGATAGTCCATAGCATCTGCTTGTGAACATCCAGGTACCTTACTACCAACATTCTGGCATCATGTAGGATGACCAAAGCAGGCCTTCTGGGTTCATGAAGGACAGAGATGAACATGAGACTATCACTCTGGCTCTTTGCAGTTAAGGTACATTTTTATTTATCCTGAAGTGAAATGTTGCTCAAACAAGATATAGGAAAACCTCTCTCTCTCTCTCTCTCTCTCTCTCTCTCCCTCTCTCTCTCTCTCTCCTCTCTCTCTCTGAATGCCCTGTAGTGGCAAATAGCATTAGTTTTATATTTCATTTCATTACAGTAATGTTTAAGTTGAGTTTTGCATAAATATTTGAACTGTAACCCATGTAACTGTGTTAAAGGGAACACTGCTGTCCTTATTTTTAAAAAATATTTGCATATATTCTGAATGCCTTTGGCAGAATTCAAATGAGCCATTTTAATCTAGATTAATCTAGATTAATTCCAAGATTACAGTGAGATTAATCTAGACTAAAAAATAATCTATGCCCACCACTAATTAAAACACAATACAATGTAAAATGTAGGCTACTGCAATAAACTGTTTTTATTAAGTATAATGTACAGCATTCGCTGGTCGTCTTTTTTAAATTCTCAAACCAGCCCCGACTGGCTCTCCCAAGGCCTCGTTCGCAAAAGTGCCTGGGTCTGCTGGAGCAAATTGGCGTAAACAGTTTGAGTCTTCTCGTAAATTATCACCGCCGTTACGGGATCTACGAGCTGCTTCTCTTTCAACCACACTGTCATCAGCTTCTCGGTATTTTCATGGATAGATGTTCGCTGTTTATAAAATCTTTTGATTCGCCAAGTCGACGCACACCTTGGTCAATGATTTTCAAATTTATTTCTTTAATTCAATGCACATCTGCTTTTTCCAATTTCTTTGGACATATGGATGCAAATGCTCCTAACCCAAATTTTAGCTCTCAACTTCTGTACATATATATATATATATATATATATATATACATATATATATATATATATGTATATACTGTTTTTGATGTTTTGCTGACTTCCAGATAATACATCCAGAGAATTATTCTCGTTTATCTGCTCATGGAAATCTGTACCTCAAATTTGATTTTAAGTCCTTCATTTGATATTGATTCCTTGCTCTCTTTGTAGATATTGTGCTCAGTGTTTATTGTTTCTTAGCATTCTCTGACAAAGTGACAGGTTGAAATGGAATGGTTTTCAATGCCTGGTTTGATCATAGCAGTTATCACTGTATGCGGTAAAATGGCCGTGCCAATGGGGGACACATGGAAGGGGTTGAGTTAGATTGGGGAGGGTGCGCAGCAGAAATGTAAAATAGGCTCCAACAAGTAATTTTTATGTGCTGCATTTTAGCCTGTCATCACATTATAGGCTGCCAGGGAGTAGAAAGTAGGGAAGGTGCAGCAGGACAGGAATACAGAGCCTATCATTCTCTCGATGTTGAGCAGGAGAGGCTATAGGGAGGGCACCCAGCAGGAAGCTTTGATGTAGATTGACAGATTAATCATTTCCAGCGTCCTGTGTTCCTGCTGACCTTGACAGCGCTGGAACCTTTCGGAAGAAAAGCAGCGAAAAGGGAAAGAGAAGTATCAGTAAATGCAAGCATTTTCAACATACTTTAATGTGAAGTCCAAGGAGAGTTTGAAGATGATATCGTTGCTTCCATTTGAAAACCTTCATTTTTTTTTTTTTTTTAGTTTTTTTCATATCATATGAAAATGCCAGCAGTCCTTTGTAATTTTTGTAATGTTAATATTTCATAATGAATGTATTTACAGAAGTAGTCCGAAATGACTTAATCAAGCATTACAATCAAGTTACCATTTTGTCGATATAAAGTTTTCTAAAAGCAGTAACGATATTCAGTCCTTAGACATTTTCCCCCATACCTTAGAAGTCCCTCTCCATTTAGTGGCTTTCAGAGCGCATTTATCTTGAAAAGAACCTTGACTCAGAAATATATGGCTCGATAATTTCAAAGCGGGGGATTCTAGGAGTCATTGCATGTTCTTGATAGCTGAAAAAGTGGAATTTATGTTAACATAATGCATTGCCTTTAGCGTCTCTACTCTCTGCCTTTGTTTCTCAAACTTTTTTTGCCTCAAAACAGCAAAAAAAAAAAACAGCTGAACTTATTCAAGCAACTGCTTTTATTTAATTTGATCTCAAAACACCTCACAGAAGGCATACTCTGACTGTGTGCGCATGGTTTATTTTGCTGGGTTTGGTCTGAGTGACCTCATTCCCACCTTCTAACTTACGACAGGCAACCTCTGGCACTGTAACCTTTGACAGGTATTCAGTAACAATCTTTCAGGTAACGAGCCAAGAGCCTCTGTGCTGTTGGCTTTTCCTCGACTGCTCAGGGTGAGGAAGATGTCATGTTTAGTTTGTGCTTAAATAACCCTGTGCTCTCCTGTTACATATGGCTTTTTGGTGTAAAGATCCATAGTGATATTAATGTAAATCTCGAACGTAATTCATTGCATTCCATAATTACTGTAAGAAGTAGGGATGCTTGTATAAATCTTCTATGGATATGTGTGCAAGTCTCAGCCAAAGCTAAAAGTAAGTTGTTTTTTTCTTCTTCTTAGTCTTACATTCTGGATTGAGATTTCACAGGTTTTGGCATGTTGATGTGAGGTGTTTTGAGACGAGGCTTTGCGTCAGTGGGGCATTGATTGGAGAAAGTCAAGTGCTATTAAATTGTACACGAGACCTTGCAAGAGTGTAGCAAAAGAAGTGAAAAAGACAAGACAAGAGGGAAGACAAGCCTAAATGTACCTGATTGCTGCACCATGCTGACTCATTAACAATCAGGGCATGGTAGTTGCATAATGCAAAGGTGATGATCTCTGCTTGGTGTGTGTTTGGACAAATAGAGAGTCTATTAAAGCAGGGTAAGTCACTCACAGACACACACACACAGTGCTTCGCAGCTGCCAGCAACAGCCATCACCCAGTACTTCCTCGCTGTGATTCATAATCTATATTGATGCCTCTGAGACAGCAGGCTATTGATCTGGCCCTGTCTATAATCCCGCACCATATCCGCTGCTTGTTAGACATCTGTGGGAATATAAACTGGGTTTTCCATGCAACTTAGAGAGCTTCTGCCAGTAATGCAGCATAGGCCGGCATGAGACCTCCACCCCAACCCAAAAAAAAAGATTTTCAAGGAAGTCTTTCAACAACATAGGATATCCCTAGCACTCTTCATGTGTGCGAGCTGGTATTCCCAGAGAGTGAAAGTTTCTTTCTGTTGATACTTTCAGAAGTATAACTTCTGAAAATGCTGAAACTTAGACAGAGTGTCTCTCCTGTACTGTCTGAATGACCATCACTTAAGGTGATTATTGAAAAAAAAGTAGGAAAAAATGTATGCATTGCCCATCAAAGTTCAAGGATTCTTTGCCTTCTTTTGAAGTAATGTTTCTCACTGTTGTTCTTCCATTAAGAAGAAAATAGACAAATAGGCGAATAGATAACAGGATTTGCCAATGCTAGGAGAGTTGGTTTCCTGGGTAAGGATTAAGCCTAGTCCTTGACTTCAATTTTCATTGAAAAGAAAATATAGTCAATGGCTAAGGTCAATGATTACACCTTAAGGCCCATGTTTATTCCTTCTCCCAGCACTAGATTTTCTTTTGTTATTCTTTTGTGTCATCCTTGCTATGAACAAATAAACAAACTAGCACCACAAACCTACGGAGATCATCGGATCAGGTCTCCGCTGTGCATGATTATGGGCGTCTATAGCATTTACTGGCAGAAATGTCAGGTTAAGTTCTGATGTTACACAGCAGGACAGAATAGAGTAGAAAAAACATGAATTTTGAATTAATCATTCTCATTGAGGTGGCATGGCCATAAATCAGATATGTATCTGAAATATGGATGTGGATACTGAAATATAGATGTGGTTGTGATAGAAATGATCAGATTTGTGTGTCCACACAGCTTTAAAAATCAGATTTGTGGTGCATCAGGGCAAAAAATGTATTTGTGGCAATTTAACCTGGTAATGTAAATATAGCCAAATTAATACACAAGAGGCGTAAAAATGAGGGCTTTACCATGTGACATTTTGTTTAAAGGTAGTAATTGTTCAATTTGGGCAGCGAAAAATGTATGACCAGTGTTTTAAATGTTCAGTTATTACAAATAGAGAATAAGTGTCTTCAAATATTTGGTGGACGGAATATTTCTCTGTAATATCTTTCATGGTGTTCTATTGTAAAATGACAAAAAATATTTAATCTCCCTTTATATTTTTTAATGTAACTTGCCCTCTTTGCAATAAAAAGAATACAGTCCCTAACTAATAATTTTCTTTAAGGGCTTTGTGCAGCACTGGAGGAATAGTTACATAAAAAAACATTTGTTCAGTCCCTGTATGCAGGGCAAAGACTGTCTGTTGTCCAGTTTCTAGATACAAATCTCCTCCGTTCTGTCTAATCCAGAGACAAATGATGGAACAATTCAAACAAGGGTACTTAACTCAATCACATAATTCTCTTTTAGAAGAGTGACTACAACAGTGACCTTAATTAAACATACAAATAATTAGTTGACCTTAGCTAATACGATTTCTCCCAAAATAACATAGACTGTAAGGACAGCCATGGAAAAAAGGGTCTGAGACAGTATGACAGTGTCAATGGCCAGTGTGGTGGTAAAATGTTAATTCTGACGGTGCCTTTTCAGCACCCAGTCTGTGATGATAAACTCTACAATAGAAAATCAAACACTGACATTTAACTATTTGAATTTATAATAGTGAAGAATGGGGTAGATAAAGCATAGAATGGTGCCTTATAGTAGCTCAGTCTCAGAATCACAACGTGGATTCACTCTAACGTAGCTGGTCATATCCAAATCATGGTCAAGAAAAAAGTGGAATATTAAGCAGTAGGGCATTAAGCATAATGCAGATTACTCCACTGGAAAGTCTTAATTCTTTTCTTAGGATTATACTTTCTTAGCAATTTTGTTTAAAATGAACCTTTTCAGTTGTATAATGTACATGGATTCGTCGAGATATTATCTAGATTTTTAAAAAGGTGTTAGGATTCCGGTCAGTGGCACCTTAGCCACTGCTTTTGTTTTGGGGTTTTGGGGCTTTTTCTGTGTTATGGCATGTGGGCATGTTCTGTGTTCTGTTCTCTGTTCGGTCTGGTCTCGTGTGTGTTATCTGTTCCCCCTCTGTAGGT
>JBBPDH010000001.1:7888766-7904872 GCA_037974565.1 Clupeocharax schoutedeni
TCATCCCTGGTCCAGCTGTCTGTGCTTCTGTTTAATCTGGGTCTGTGTATTTAAGCCTGTGTCTGTTCTGTTTTCTTGATCCGTCCATCGCTTTAGAGCGCCTGTGAGTGTCTGCCTTTTGTTTTTGGCCCACGTGCCTATGTTTGTTTCTTAATAAATCCTCGTCATGGATCCCTGGTCGTGGTCTGGCGTTTTTCCAGGTAGCTCCGGGGCCACGCGTAACAGCGTGCCCCGTGACAGAAGGAAAGTTTTTACCTTCAAAGTCTTATTCATTTAATTCTAGTCATACACACAAATCAAATAGTGTATAAAAATTTGTATTTTAATTAAAATAATAAGTTGGACAAAGCAAGTAACCATTTGTAGGTATGCCTGAAAAAATGTGAAGATTTTTTTCTCATTAAGCTAGAATAATTTGCAAAAAAGGGTTATATTTTTCACTTCATTAACCTAATCAATCTTTTAAAAAAGCAAATTCTAGAGCTTTTCTATCTGTGCCTTAGTGAGGTTGCTTCTACTTTAGGCATAGTTTCTAAATTGCTTAATTCAACTCTGGTTTGTTGTGTTGTACAATGATTATTTTTGGCACTTAATTAGCTAAAGCAAACTGTTTATAGGTTGATGAGGAAAGTGACCTTTCATAGTCACTAATTGTTCAGGGGAAGTGTTTATGCCTAGAAAGAAAAGAAAATAAAAATAAAAAAGGCCAGAATTTCCTGCAATAACCCCCACACCCTTTCCTAATCTGGTTAAGTGAAATCGTTAGTGGTTGAGGTTGGATTTCTGCAAGAAAATCTAAATGGTTTAATTCAACACTGATTTGTTGTGGTTGAGGATCCTTATGGTTTATGTTTGTACTTAATTAACCCAAATAGACTCCTTGCAGTTTGGCTGAGAAAACAAGCTTTTCTGGTTATGTTTGAAAAAAAATTATGTGAAACTGTTGAAATCCGGATTTGCCTATGTCCACCTCCTTCCATCTCAATCGTTCAAAACCCATTTGGGCAAATAAAATGATATTTACCGCATCTTCTGTTACAAGCTTTCAAGATTACAGGCTTCAGGGAAAATCAATACAAAATACCGGCTTATCTGCAGATATATGCTCTGAGAGAATGCTAACTTTTCCACTATGTGTTCCACCTCTTTCACCTCAGTCCTGCCCCTGGAGAGAAAAGCAAAGGCGTCCACTATGAAAGGTCCTTCAATGACATGCTGGGGAAAAGTTTATATACTATGGCAAACACTCACGAGATCTCAAACTGTGGTGTCTGTATGAACAGCTAACCTTTAGCATGCGGACGTTTCTCTACACATCTTTCAAACTTCAGGCAGAGAAGGAAGCGCTGAAGACACTTTGGATGATTTGAAGACTTAAATACCACTTTCATTTATTATTTATCCCTGCAGGCCGAAGGGAAAGGATGCGTGCCGAGAGTGTCATACCTGACTGACTAATGTAAAGAAGTGGCCATCTCTGTGAGGCTTGACCCCAGGGACTCAAATCCCATTAAAGGCACAGGAAATTTGCTTAATATTCAGAGCTAAAATAAGCTTTGGAGCAAAACATTTGGATGGACGGACAGGACAACGCTAACCTTATATAGCAGTCCCTGTTTGCTTTTTTTAATTCACTCAAGTGACAGTTTTGTTCCTTAGAAAGAACTTGACATTGTTTCTGCATTTAGGGCTAAATATTGCATGTGCCGTAATTCTCACTTTTACGTTTCTGATTTGTGCTTTGTATTAAGGATGTTTATGAAAGTGACCATTCTGTCATACTTGAACACACCACAGCACCACAGCATGTGCACCTCTGCATTTAACCCATTCACCAAGTGAAGCAGTGGGCAGCTAGGAACACGGCGCCCAGGGAGCAGTGTTTGGGGACGGTACCTTGCTCAGGGTACCTCAGCGGTGCCTAGCGGTCTTGGGAATCAAACCCAGACTTTCTGATTGCAGAGCGAATGCCCTAACCACTAGGCTACCAGTTGCCCCAATATGATAAAGTTAAAAAAAAAAAAACACTTAAGTATCTTTCTTAAGTATCATCAATGTGATATCCCAAAAGGCATGTGTTATGGTACTAGCTTGTTAATTGCTGATCGTGTTTTATATGATTCTGAAAACATGCTACCATTGATGATTTATTGTGTAAGAACTACAGCTGAGCAGGATGCTATCTGTTTGTATAGTTATCCCTCCATGGTATACTGTTAGAATAAGTTCATATACGGGCCTAATTTTTCAGACTCATGTTTTCTGTCTATCTATCTATTCTGGTATGTTTGTAATATTAGTACACCACTGATCATTTCTTTTTTAAAATCTATAATCAGTTTGTCTGCTCAGCCTTTGGTCTTTAATCCTACAGTTGATTGAGGTATTAATTTGTCTCATGTGACATCACTGAATGACTGTCCCATAATTTTATTGAGAATCCATATTGAGAATCCAAAAGTATTGAGAATCCATATTGAGAAAAAACATATCGGTTTATTATATTCTCATGTAAGCTAACCAACATGACAGTCTTTCATTACATCATTATTAGATCACTAACTTCTAATAACATTCAAAACAAAAAAATATAAAATGTGTATAAAATGTGATTTTACAGCAACTCAAATAGATTAACTAACCAAATGCAAAATTATTTTTTGTAGTCTTTTTAAAAATGTAGCACTACTGTCTTTCTGGTGCAATTTCTTTTCTGTTACACAGCCACCATGAAACGTGCTTATATATGGACAACATGCCCCATCTAACAAATGCTAAGTCTTTTTAATTTGCAAAAAAATGTTATTTCGAGGGATAGGAGGGCAAACCAAACAGCTGGTAAAAATATGTTAATGAAATTAGATAATGGCATGAAGAGCTGACATCCAGTTACTTGTCACCATGTACTTTGTGCAGTTGCTATTAACGTTCACTGACCGTTGTTTTTACAGACTTCCCGTGTGTGGTCTGTTTTTGCTGTTTTTGTTTTTGTTGTTTTAAAATTTAGTCGTTAGATCTTCCAGAAGTACTATGATTACCTTGTCTTAATTGGCCTTAACCTTATAAAATAACATTTTATTCCTATCAATGTTTTATACTTATAATTTTCTATGCACTTCTATTCAAAGCCATGATGAAAAACAAGCTGAGTTCGTAATGCCAGTCACTCAGCCCATGGCCACAAACGAGCACCATTAGCTTGTCTCTGCTTAGTTGCACTTATATCTTTTGTCTTTCTCTGCAGTGTTAATGCTCTTGGGAAGGTAATGAACCTATATAATTGCAGGAGGATGTAATGATGCATGTATGTATGAAGCATGGCCCTGTACCCGCATGCTGAATTTTTATCAATAAGAGAAATTGGATTAATATTTCAAAGTTAATGTTTTTGTTCGCGACTTTGTGCTAAGCAAACATGAATTAAGTTTCACAGTCACTTGTGCAAAAATACAATTTTCTTTGGCATCGTAACTGATCTTTTTAATTATCCCCTTAATAGCTTTATGGATTTTTGAAAGATAAATTAATATTGGCATTCGTGCAATTACAGGTCTTTATTGTTTTTTATGAAAATAATGGTCAAGGCTCATTCACTCTCTTTGAAGTCCATGGGCAAGACATATTTCCTTGCATCTGGAGCGAAAAATAACTTTCAGTCAATAAAGTGATTTATTTATTTATAAGATATTTGTTTATTTTGCTCTATGAAAGCCAGAAAGCTGGCTGCAGTGTCCTCAACATTGGATAAACTAGAGCTGAAGGATTAATCATTTTTATATTGAAAGATATGCGTTTGAAAGACTGCAGCTTTTATTATTATTTTTGAAGGAATAGTTTGGTGAAAAATCAACTCACACAATTTTCAATTTGACCCATATATAGTCGATCAGCCAACACATATTTGAGTCTATTTTATTCTTGGGGCTTTGCTGGAGCTGTGAGGCTGACATTGACTATCATCACCCTAATAGTTGGTGTAAATGCATTCCTAGCCTGCTCAAACCTGCTCGAACCACATACTTGTTAGTGTGGTTTAGGACAAAGTATGATCTAAAACACCGTTTAGCTAAACTGTGGCTTTCACGTTTTAGACAACAGGATGTTTTTCTAAACCACTTCGGGAGTAGGAGTTCTGATTCCGTTTTTGTGACAACAACTATCATAAATACCAAGGAATGTGACCCATGGTCAGCCCTGTAAAGTCCTGGGGCCTTCTTTATCAATTAGTCAAAAATCCTATGTTGGACAGTAGGCTACCTGGATATAAACAAGTACGGCTTTTGTGCGCTTGGTTTCGCGCTGTAGCGAAGGTCCCAAATCATGACATAAATCGAGCAATATTTGTCTCAGAAAGCATTACTTACTCAAAAGTCATTCTGTACTTTCGGCAAACAAATCAGCACACTCTCTGAATATTCACTCAAGCAGTGCAAGATGAGCCATGTTACCTTTTGGAACACATGTCCTATGTATGATTTATATGCGCATCACTTGTGCTAATTTCGCTAATTAATACAAGTAATTATGAATCAAAAGACATTCAAAATAGATGGTCACATTGTTGCAAGGTTTGAACATGCAGGTTCGCAATTCTGGGTGTTCTGTGTGTATGTATGGTCAGAGGTATGCGTATATTTAAGCACAAGTACAAATTAATACATTTTACACTTAGTGCAGAAACGATTGTACACACCCTTTACACACAGATTTTGTGTGAAATTGTGTATTGTTATATCTCCCAATATGTCACACTGTTCCCAAAACAACTCTGTACCTCCTTAATAAAGACCTGGATGTGGTTTAAGTGAGTAAACACAAGTATTGACCTCTGGTGTTTGTTAGCTCACATTGTTGGCCTCACAGCTTCATTTCTAACTAAAGCTGATAAATTTGGATTCTGAACATGTCTGGGCTGGTCGACTATTTCAGTGGAGAACGGAAATGTGTGGAAACGAGATCTTCGTTGAACCATTTTTTGAAGCAAGTTTTACTTGATGTTTGCCTCTGTTGGCCCAATAAAAATCAAACATTTATTTTTTTCCCCCCACATCGTTCAAGTCAAGTTCAAACTAAGAAAATACATGAGAATGCTTTATAACATTTATATCATTTTCTCATATATGCTGGGAGCAGATTTGACCGTTTCAGCTTGCAAGCAGACAGCTTGCGTCGAAACAGTAATCCAATAAAAGTGTGTAGAACTGGATTCATTTCACTGAAAGGGAAATATGCATTGATTTAGCCCTGAACTCCCTTATGAACTTGACTTGGCATGACTGCATGTGTGGTTTTCCAGCACATTTCCAACCCTTCTGCGTTCAGCTCGAATCCCAATATAGACAATCACCGGAAAGTGTTTTAGACCATTATAAATAAGTGGATGCAAATTCCACACTTTCAGGGAAAAAAAGGCCATCTGGTTTATCTATAATATCGAGCAGCAAGCTCTGCAGTCATGGAAGATTTTAAATCCTGTTTCCTCGATTCGTTTAGACACTACGAAAACACAAAGCCTGACAAATCTTAAAGGCTGCACACAGCATACAGCGCAGAAAGTATCCATCACCCCATATTGCCTACTTGCGAGACTACAGAAAGCAGAAGTTAACACAGCATACTATTTCTGGCTCTTTTCAGAACAGGCAAAAAAAGGAGGAAAAGAATTCTCTTTTGTGTCTCAGGGCTGTGGGAAAAGCGAAGGGCATCAACTTGCACTCCAAGCTCGAACACATTTCCCTACACCTCAAAGGACCTAAACCCTCCAAAGCACCCCCAAGCATCTCTAGCATGCATGTAAGTCGATGTCCCTTGTGCAGTGTTCCCTGTGGTCAGCCCTGCTTAAATCCAGCACCTCCCCTGCTGAAAACAGGTTGAGTGAGCAGACTTTACGTGGTCGCAACGTTTGTTTTTCATTTGTGTGTGATACGTATCTATGAGCCCCAGCCCTCTATATATATGTAATGTAAATCTCAGGTCTGGATGCAGGCTGGACGTATGCGAATGTGTCTGACAGATGTTTGCCAGCTGTCAGCTTAGCGGTTTTGCTTGTTTCTGGCCTCTGGAGGGAAATGCTGTGCCACACAGTAGCATCCTGCAGTCAGACTGGTTTAGTCTGGGTCAGAGAGAGGCTACCAAAGTATCTCAATATTAGAACCAGGATCTGAACTGCCCATGGGGGTAGATACCCAAGACCAAGAGTGAACATAGGTTCTGTTCCAATTGATCTATCCAAGGTGTTCTTTCCCATTTAACCATTTTTGTCAAAATAACAAAATGTGGTAGTATTCCAGTTGTGATTAGTTTTGATTAGCTACAACATAGTCCTGCTTGTTTGTGTAGCATTTTTAAACAAGAATCTTAACATCTTAATGTGTGCTATTGTTTTTAGGCGGACTGATGATTTTTTTCCAACTTTCTGGAAAAGCGCATTTCTTAAAGCAGAACATTCTTGTGACCAAAGCATCAATACATCAATTAAAGGTCCATCCAAGCCATGAACTGTTTAGGAACTGTTATGTTTTAGAGGGCCTTTCAGCTAATAGTAGACATAATTTCCAAGTCAGCAGCACTTTGGTTGCAGTCAGATTGTAACTCAGAATGCTGATTTCTTCTTGAACAACCCAAACATCATGGGCAGTCAGAGGGACTCCCATTTGAGGCTCTGTCAGCTAGTCTATATGTGGAACGTATCATAATTTACAGTGTAAATATGGATTTAGACTATACAATCCATCCAAACCACAGACTGAAATAAAAAAAATGTATTTGAAAATGTGCTATAAAGAAGATACAGGGCTGCATATAAACCACTAAGCTGTGTGGTTTGTTATTTCATTCCTCGCAAGAATTCAAGGGAGGCGGTGGTGGTTTTTGGAAATACATGAGATTTAATTGTTTTTCTATTTTTCATATCTTGCTTCAGTCTGCGTATATTGTGCTGGCATAGTTGAGTGATACCTCAGTGTATTTGTGGAATAGCAAACAAAGTGGACGAAGTTGTTAGGCAAGTAGTTTCTGCAGTGTTCTTTAAACTATCTGATGTAATTAACAAGCGCCTCTATTTTATTAGCCGGTCTGAAAAATGATTGCTCTTAGTGTGTAGCCAAAATCCAGTTCACTTTTTTATTTTATGCCAAGTTACAGTGTTCACTGGAGAAAAAAAAAGGCGCAGTATGTTTTACGCTGCTTTTTTAGCCGAGGGTATAATTACCTTGATTGGAATCCTTTGTAATCGTGGTGTCATAAGTAAGTCTGAATGCAATATGGAGGCTTTGATCAGCCACAGGGGATCATTTGTGCCTTTGCCTTTGTGTGGTGACCACACAGTGTAAAAGAACAGGGCCTTTATGTTGCTGGCTTTGACTTTCAGATGGAAACCTATATAAAAGTGATTCTGAACATGAAAGTCCTCGTTTATGCTGCAACTGCACTTATACGACATGAATATAGCGTTTGGGCTCCACGTGTACAGTATTCTGGCAGAAGGCTTCGGTCATTTGGATTCAACTCGTGTTTCAGGTATAATGAATGCTCCCTTGTTAGCTACTCTTGTAATCCTTAGTTGAGGGAGTGTGTTGAATATTGGCAAAACTCTCTCTGACCTAGAATAAGGCAAAAATGTAGAAGACTCCTAGACTCCTAGGATAATAAAAATCAACAGCATCTACACAACATTATATTTAATAATATGGCTTTTCTATAAAAATGAGAGAACCTCTTCTGTCTCTCTCACCCTCCTTCTTTCTCTCTCTCCGCTTTTCTCTCTCTAGGCGTTGTTCCTTCAGGTCTCATTTGCTTGAGATCCATAATTCATTTGTATTAGCATTGGAGGTGTGCTCTAATGAAGCCTCCTTGGCCTCAAGGCCAGGGGAATCCTACATTTCCCTTAGCAGTGGAACGCCAATGAGGAGGGGAGGACGCTGGCATTTAAGTCACCTGACTACATGCCCCTAATTGACTTGCATACTAGTATCTTTTTTTTGTCATTTAAATAACTTGTTTTAGTAAGCTTTCAATTAAGCGTAGAACAGGCTCGGAGTCGCTGTACAAGATTAATGAGCTGCGATATTGGAGTGTCCCGGAATGACAAAGACTTCCTCTAGCACACCTTAAACCCTGTTGTCTATTGATTCTTGTCTTCCTTATTCATTGGGGTCATGCATCTGCCAGCTACAGCCCCCCTATCAGGAAAGGATAAACTGACTTTACACCAGCCAACACTATTAGGTAGTTCCTCAAAAAAGTAGTCTATTACAATGACTAATTACTCTCTCTTACTGCAGTGGAATTACTTTATTTATTATTTTCTGTAAACATAAGTTCTCCCCTATCAATACATAATAGTACGGGCTATACTTGAACAGTATACAACAATCTCTGAAAACCACTACACATCATTTAAAATAATTGTCAATCTCTACCTTTTATCTGGAAAGATGTATTCAGATGGGCTTTATTAAAATTATGAATTTCAATAATCACATAATTATTACAAATTATTAAAACGGTCAAATTTGATTCACTGTAGTTTGTGTAGAGAAATCAAAAGAATCCTAAACTAACCTCTTAAAAATAATAGTAGTAGATTCTTTATGTTCTTTGTGTGATGCCAGAAAATACCATTTTTAGGTTACTTTAACTCCTTTAAGCAGATGGTTCTGTAAACCATTAAGATGAGACATGTGAGTATTAAGAAACTTTTTAACATTTAAAGAACCTCCATATTATGCAAAGAATCCTTAAATATATAAATAACCTAGAACCCTATTATGAACCATTGTGTGATGGTCTTTATAAGGTCTTTATACCTCTTCACACTTTCACATCTTATTTAAAAAATGCTTGAGAAAAAAAAATTATTGCATAATTGAAAGACCCTTTTTAGTTGGGATGTTGAGTTATGGGACCCTTAAAATCCCCCTTAGATAACACTTAATTGTCACAGATACAAATCATTTTACTGTTTTACAGTATTGCAAGCATATTTACAGTATTTAGTATTGTAACATGTAGGGATGCTCCAGTGAAATATATTTTGATTTTGAAAATCTGTGTTGCAGCTGTATGTCATAAATCACAAAAGCCAGGTAAGGTGCTGCCACACATAATTGCCATATTTATACATACTTTATCATACTAAACAGCCATTTGGCTCTTACATTTAAATGTATTTGTATAGATGTATTTGTATGAGAGAAATGTAGGCCTTTTGTTTGCTTTACACTTAATGATACTACTATATGATGAAAGCTATTTAGACGTTTGTACAAATGGATTTTTGTATTTGCTTATCTTGCACTTTTTTCAGGTGCTTTCAGGTATAATGTGGTAAAGCAACACTGCTGTTTCCCACACATCTTTCGGGGTGTGCATTACTGTATACATAGTTTGTATAGTAGTATCCTCTGTTTGGTTTATGTCGGCTTTCTTTAAAACCATCCCTTAAGTGATGTTATACTGTATTGTTTTTCCTCTGGCTACAAGGTAAATACAGCTTGTCTCTGCAAAGGCCAGGCATGAAGTTTGCCAAGGTTACAGGTGTAGGTGAAGGTGATTATATATTTAGGGACTGGCCTGTAATGAATGACATGGAGTGAAAAGGTCATGGACTGGTCAAGAAAAAGTAAGCTATGTTCTCTTTGCAAAGGTCATCTTACTTAGCCCACTGCAGGAGTCCTCACACATTCCTGTAATTCTTGCCTGCAAATAAAACGCAGAGTTAGCTCTGAGTTTGGAAGATAATAGGATCAACTAGGCAAGGAAACTTTGCAGGGACCTCAAAAGATCACACATTTTATGGCATAGTAGCAAAATTAGACAGCAGTTCAAGTTTTATTGACTTTTCCATTGACTTTGTGGTATGAAGGGCAATAAAATCATGTTGTGTTGACTGGAGCAAGAGCAAAGCGGCAACTCAGCGGGATCTAAAGGCGATAGCAGAGGTTACCTCGCGGTTATATTTTCAAGCCCATATCCATGTCTGATTATGCAATTCACTTTTTCATTTGTTTCTTTTTTTGTATGTATACTCATACACACAAACAAAAAGCTGACCCTTAAACATAAGATCACTTTTGGGACAAGACCTTGTATCTCCTTTTATTTATTAAGCCTTAAGCGTTAATGTTAAGTATAGCAAATGGTCCGAAATCACTTGGAAAACAAACTGGATTCATTAACTTACACTTTGAGTTATTAAGTGTTTCACTTTTTAACAATAAACTTTAAAACTCTGCAACTTTATAAGAAAGGATAAGGTGATACGACCCAGACACAGCCCTCCAAAGGTAATTGTCTGACAAAGAAAATAAGCCATGAGTAATCTGTTCTGTAATATCCTTCAGTCCTTAAACAAAATCCTTTCAGGCCTACCCAGTATAATACAGAGTAGGCCTTTTTTTCACCTTTCTAATGGGATTTTGCAGAAAATAGTTCTCCAGATCACACTCGCCGTCTTGCTATGGAATACTGTAGTTTCTGTTGTGAAGTGGTTAATTGCTTTAAATGACTGATGATACATGGGTGGAACCTGGAGCTAGGTAGAATGATGGAGAGCAGATAGCTAATCCAGGTCCTGCTGCTGTAGGTAAATGGTGAAACATGAGGGTCGATGGTCAATTTCTCCTTGGTGACACTCCCCTAACAGATGGCACAGATGAATTACACTTGTCAAACAGGAGAGAAGATGGACCTGGTGCCTCAGTCCTGATTAAAAATGAACTGAATTATTCACTGCACCTTTATGTTCTTTGTGGGGTTTGCCTGTATCAGTCTGATTTCAGCTGTTTCAACTGTACAGTAATTTCACGAGATTGCTATATTTCACTAAACACTTTTACATTATTTTGGTGGATATTGAGTGTTGTATTTGTTATGGCTATTTTCTAAATATGACCAGTGCTTTCAAAATAAATGCATATTTTGTATTTGTTTATTTGTCTATACTCAATTTTCTCCCAGAGACCGGGTTGTGTAACATGTTTCTACACACTTCCCTATGATTTGAACTATTCAAAATCTTAAATTGTAAATATAATATTGCAAATATTAATATCAATTAATCCCAATGCATTTAAAAAATGAATTGGGTGCCTGCTAATTTGTTTTTACAGAGTCACTTTGCTTTATGCCGTAAGGGGTAAATCTCTGTCATGTTGTATGTACAATACCAGTCAAAAATTTGGACACACCATCTCATTCAATGATTTCCTTTTTTATTATTGGCTACTTTGTAGATTAATATTGAGAACATCACCTATTTCTCTGGTGACAACTTTGCACACTCAGCATTTTTTCAGCTAGATTCATGAGGAATTGACCTGAAATGGTATTTAATTAACAGGTGTTCTTCGTCAAAAGTCAGTACTGGAAATTTTCCCACATTATGGCAAGAACCAATTGAATAAGTAAAAAAACAGCAGTCTATAGTTACTTTATTACAAAACATATTCTGGTTTGTTTAACTACTTTTTTTTCTCCATGTGTTCCTTCATCATTTGTTTGTTTTCAATATTAATCTACAATGAATCTACAGGTGAGAAGTAGTCTTTATGACAATTGATTATTGTCGGAATTAACCTAAGAATATTAAAGTAGGTTTTATGTCAGCTGTCATAACAGACTTATGGATGTGTCTTAGAAATGCTGCCCTTCAGTAAAGTGTTACCAAACATTCCAAAACAGATTAAATTAGAGCACTACCCACGTTCAGACTAATGCACCCTGATATACCGGTGTATTGCTTTAGTGTTGTCAAAGTTGAAATGTTTTTTAGTGCTGTCGAAATTAAAACACATAACATTATCAACATCACTGTTTTTGTAGTGCAATTAATACATTTTCTTTTTTTAACCCATTGAAACTATTCATAGACCCGGGCTGGAGACCAGCTGCTCCTGCACTGTTACTGTGACCCTACAGTTGCTCTGTCATCCAAAAATAGCTTTTAAATGTTAAGCTCTATTGGTAGCTCCCTTAGTAATTATTCAATGCCTTGCCATGGTAAATTTATTTTTAACCATGCTAAACACACTGCTGATGCCAGAAATATCAGTTACATTAGCAGTGGGGGACCCTTTGGTTAGTTTTCTCAGAATAACTATGGATAAATGAATGAGCAGCAAACTAACAAAAGCAACTGCAAAGTGGCACGTTTCAGTTCCCCTAAAGATTCCCCACATTAACAAGAATTTACAGGCTGTTTTAATATAAGCAAGAGGCTACAGACGCAGATGACATGTCCATGTATTGTATCCCATGTAAATATGAATGGTACTGTTTTTTTTCATTTTTTCAAAAGATTTTCAAAGTATACATATTTTTAGGGTCATTCTGTGTAAGATAGATGTTATGAAATTATATTTACCGATATTTCACTAATTTGATAAAGGTAGTATTTTCGCATCCTCATTATCCTTAATTGTAAAGATTCTAGAGTGCAGGGTCCAGGGCCTGACAGGCAGAATGGAAGTGACACTCAAAGCACACTAAGCCCTCTAGCTGTTTCAGAAACATGGCCACCCATCATTCTGTTTGCTACTCGCTCATCCCGCTATGTCTGGCCGAGAGTCTTCGGAAAGCTAGGCCTGAGGCACCAGAGAAAGATGAAACTATTTTCAGCACTCTTCTTTTAAAAGCAATGGAATTTCCTTTTATTCTGATCACCCTTCAGGACTGTATAGTCTTATCTGTATACCCATTTATTGTTTGCTGTTGTATCTCAAGATGGCAACTGAAACAAAACAGCAAAGTTCACTGAGATATCAGGAAAAGTCATTAACATTTCTTTCATTAATTTAGACAATCTTTCAGTTGTGAAATTATTGCTGAACCATGTAAAATCCATCAAAATGTTGCATCAAAGTGGCCTTAATTCATTAAGCGGATCTCTGCATTGGTTTATTACATTGGAGTTTTGGCAAATGTAGTACTCTGGATTGAGAACTGTTCAGCTAGTGATTCTGGCTTGCTTGAGCATTTGATTCAGATTTTTGGCTCCTTTGAAGGAAATGAACTGTAGAGTTTAGAATGAGGCTCACTCCTTAAAATATTCTTTCCTATTAAAAGCTGAAAGGCCAGGCCTCCTCTCGGAAAAAAGAACATCAAAGCGAGAAGCGAAAAGAGCTGTTCAAAGTGGGCGTTTTTAAGGAATGAGACAAGGTACAGAACTTGCCTGTGTTTGAAACTCAGACTTACCTGTGGTTGCAGGCAGATAGATCGAAGCCGCACTACCAGGGGACATTTTGTTTATAGTCTAACCGGCTTTCTGATCTCGTGTCTGATTTTTAACAAGTGTTCATTTCATAATTGTGATTTTATCAGTGCTGGATATTTGTGTTTTGTGGACTTTGTATTTTCAGCACCTCTTGGATACACAATAAGAGGCTCTGTTAAAAGTGTGCTAAAAGGCGTTATGAATGGTTCTTTGGAATGATGTCATAGAACTGCTTTGATTTCCTAAAAAACTTTAAGTGGATGGCTGTTTAAAGAAGCATTTTTGTAAATTAGATGTTAGTATGTGAAGACGTGTAAAATAGTATGTGTAGAATGTGTAAATTGGTATGTTTGTATGGGGCATTCGCCCTGCGATCGGCAAGTCTTGGGTTCGATTCCCTAGGCGCCTCTGGGGTACCCTGAGCACCGCCTCCACACGCTGCTCCCCAGGCGCTGTGCAAAGGAAGTGCTGTTCACGCTGTGTGCTGTGGTGTGTTCACGTATGTCAGAATGGTCACTTTCACTTCACACACTTTTTGTGATTTGAATAATCTGTGCATAATGTTATTGTTCTATTAAACTAAAACCCAATAAAATGTCTTTTTTTGCAAAAGACTCTGTGCTCAGGTGTGTTGTTAGACAATCTCTGGCTTTGTTTAAGCTACATAAAAATTTGTTAATCATTAAAATCATTAAACACATTTGATCCCTGACAAGAACGGCTGATTTTCATTTTCTTTATGTGTTACCATTCAATGGATTTTAATCATGTAAAGTCTAAGTTTAAGTCTATATAAAGCCAGACATACACATCGTCAATATCTGGTTGTTTGGTGACAGCTCCCACTGCAAATTTGAATCACCCATTGTGGATAACCTATGATTTATATTCTGAAACTGCACAAAATCACTCTGTCTGATTGGTGTGATTTGACGTGGGTGCTCTCTCTACATGTTCAAACAGATCTGTCTATAGAGACTTTTCAAAAGGTGTGTCATTCAAAACAACATATTACTGCAAGCTAAGTACTAAGTAATGTTGAGAAAAATGTGCTACAGCAGCTTGGTAAATTGTGCCATACTAACCACAGTAAACAGTATAGGATATACATGGGCTTGAAAGCACTGTTTTGGCCTACTTTGCAGACAATTTTATAAACGTGGTAAATCAAACAAAGCAAAGCTGCATAAAATATTTACTTCTGTTGTCTCAATTTTTTCAGCCCATGTGCATTTCTTATACTTTTGTAGGGACAGTAGATGTGTTTGTGAGAGGTGCTGGTTAATAAATCAGTTTGTGAATTGTCTTCAAATTTTAAGGGAACAAAATACTCCAAAAATTCATCCCATCTTGCGATTGGCCTAATTGACTAAATCAGGTTTAAATGATCTAAAATGACATAAGCAACCTGATCATTCATCATGGCCTTTAAGGTTTTTTCGGTAATCAAATGAATATTTGGTTGTAACAAAAGCTATTTATTTGATTTTAACTGAAATATTAATAAATGTGGTTAATTATGTGAGCTGAATTTGCTGAATTTAGGTGATTTGGTCAGTGACATTTCCACTGGATGCTAGTTTTCACAACTTTTCCGCAAAAATAGGCTCTGCAAGAGATGAGAGCAGTAATGCATCCAGTGAATTCTCTTGGTGATAAATCCGATTTAGTGTATTTTTCTAAGCTATTTGTTCTGGACTAATCCAAGTTCAGAGCACTTAGATCCAGAACAACATGGCATTGTCAATCAGACTGTGACAGCGCCGCAACAGAGTAAAGCTCCATAACATTCCAGTATGTGTACCACCATGACCTTGAAGCAGCAATACTTCCTGGGCCCACAAAGCATACTGCATGTTCTGAGGGCCTGTGTCACCTCTCATCCTCTGGGATCTGACCTTATGGGTCAAGAGAGTCCTCAGCTGAGGCTACCAGACACACTCCCTGTCTCCAAGCAGAACTATCCTGGCTAATTCAAAGCCATATAAAATGCTCAAAATATACCGATATCATCACAAGCATGAATTAAAGACTTATCAGTAACCAGTAAAACTGTTCTTTGAATTATCTTTACCAGTTGCCTGGCAACCACAGCATAATGATAATAAACTATTGATAACAATTGCATTTATCTTAATTGGAAATGTAATTATTTTTCAAACATTGCCACATTATGCTATATTTGTAACTCTTTTATGCAAGCAATAAGCCACTTTGATCTATGGACCTGTTTTTAAGCACATCTTAACTTTGGTAAAAATCACTGTAATGCATGTGACTGTTGTTTTTTTTAAAAATTATTTTACTGCTGTTATTTTATTTATGTTATTATTAGTTCAATATCACCTAAATAAAAACTTATTATGATTTATATAACCTTAAGAATATGAAGTAGCATTGGCATCTAGTTTCATTTACATTTTACCCTTATTGCTTTTTATATACAGATTGTGTTGTAAACTTGTTTTAACAAGCAAAAATAAAAGAACCAGTGGTAAGAATAACTGAAGCATTTTGGCATACAAATGCAGAACTAAATGAGATGTCTGCATGTTTTACTTTTGTTATCCTACCTAATTTATTTTGAGCAGTCATTGGTGGCATACATGTTGGCACTGTTGATGTACAAAAATACATACAAAATGTAATTGCAAGGAACAAACACTCTTGAAGTCTTGGAGAGAATCAAAAGACAAGAAATCAGAGTCCCCATTTTTCACAGTTAGGATTGTCACAGGCTGAAATTGACTTTGCCCCGTTTTCTGGGATGGAAAGGAGATCTGTGAGTGCTCTGTCAGACATTTATTAATCCAGCCATATCTATGTGTGTGTGTGTGTGTGTGTGTGTGTGTGTGTGTGTGTGTGTGTGTGTGTGTGTGTGTGTGTGTGTGTG
>JBBPDH010000001.1:7904972-7922314 GCA_037974565.1 Clupeocharax schoutedeni
TATATATATATATAGATAGATAGATAGATAGATAGATAGATAGATAGATAGATAGATAGATAGATAGATAGATAGAGGTACAATGTTTAATTACGAGACTATAATAGAAATAAATTGCAATATTTTGTGTGGTAATACATGAAAAAAAATGAAATAATGAAAATGTTTTTTAGAGGGAGCATTATGACAGTACTTTAATATGCTGGAAAGAGATACTCAGTTTCAACACAATATCATCTTGCTGCATACTAGTAATATACCTTCCACTGTATTTAATACCCATAATGAAACAGTTTTGATGATTTTAGAATGAGAATGTTTTGATTCATTCAAACTCCGTAAAATCAAATATATGATTAGTGAACAGTAAAAAGTGCAAAGTAAAGCATGTAATGACTGGATAAAGGGCATGTTTACATACTGCAGACTTCTGCAGTATTAGAATTATGAAAGGGCACATTGCAGTAATGATTCAGGAACTATATATTGTACAGTCCTAGGGTACATTAATAGTGTGTATACCTTGGCATTAAGAATGTTGCTCTTTGCCTCATAGCAGAATTGGCGGCAATACACAGCACGCAGCCATGTAAACACTGCCATGGTAATAACCTAACTTGACAGTGTTGCTATTTTATGCAAAAATGTGTTGTCAGTCTGAAAATATCCAATGGCATTGGATCTATAAATAAAATGCATATAAATAAAATGCTGTAAATTTGAATCTCATCGCTGTAAATTTGAAAATGTCTTGATTAGAGTCAGTTACTGCTGGATTTGCTGTGTAGAATCAAAGTACTCCATTTTTCAAACAGTAGGAGAGATGCAACTTATCCATTTTGCCTTACTTGTGATCCCTCCCCCAGATCAACAAAGTATTAGCAGCCAGCAAAAATAAAATTGTAACTGGACTACAACTGGGGGCAAGAAAATTCTGTTAACCTATGGTCATAAAATGTGCTTTGCTTTTATTCATATCATGCACCAGCAAAAGCTGAGAAAAGTGAAGTCTTGGTGGAAATTTGCCATTGGTGATTGCAGTAATTTCTGTTCTGCTCCATCGAAAACAAAGATGTTTATTTTTTCTTATCCCAAGCATGAAGACACAGCATAACAATCTTTAGCATATTGTATGTAGACTGGTGAATATGGTCAATGTAAAGCACTGAAATCTAATGTGATTTCATACATTTTACCTCAGTCCGTGCAGTATGTTTCACATAACATGCATGTGACGAGAATTTTTGTTCCCTTTTTTAACATCACAGACAGTGGTGAAAAAATAAAGTGAGATATGCTTGTACAGTTGGACAAGGCCCAGTCCCTACATTCCACCGGTAGGGAAATACAAACAGTTCTCAACCAGTGCGATAAATCAGTCGAATTCTGTATATTTCTCTTTGTTTTAATAATCTTAACAAAAGCCAGGCTCCTTTTTGAGCTGCATAATGGCAGTCTGGTGTGTGGGATGTCTCCTTCCTCTCCCCCTCCTCCTCCTCCTCCTCCTCCTCCTTGTTTTTCCTTCTCTTTTTCTCGGCTTGCCGTTATTAATTTTCTCCCGTGTTACATTCAGCTGCTTTAAGCTGTTTTGTTTTCCTGGAGGATCTCTCCCGCTAGTTTTCTCCAGCTCTAGCAACCGTGGCCGCCATCCATTTTCTCTCCACGCGCGCCCGGCTCTCATTTTCTGGGTGCTTCATTTTGAAGCTCACCCCAGGCATGCCGCTGTGCCCTGGAGCACTGTCACTGGTGCTGCTTTATGACCAGTGATTTCCATTAGATCCCTGCCATGCTAGCAGGCCTACTTTATTCACCCACCCCACCCCCACCCGCCCCTCATTTGCATTTTATTTAATGAGGATCCTGATCACCAGTGCACATTCATCACTCCTGCCTACATATGGGACAGGCAGACTACTGTCAGTGGAGCCCCTTACTACTGCAACCACACACAAACACACACGCACAAACACACATACACATCTCTACTTTCTAAATCTGTTCAAGAGCAGCATTTTATTGAAATGAACTATAGTTGCAGAAAACTACTTTTTATCGACACTGTTTGCCTCCAGCTCTGTGCTGAACAATCAGAGGCATCGACTAAACCAGTTTCCCGCTGATGTTCCTAATTCATATCATTGTATCATCTTTATTTACTTCTTTTGTGGGTATGTTTTAGGATGGGCACAAGTAATGGACAACCATTTAATGTACTAGTAAAGTACCACATTGCTTTTGCGCTGGCTTCACTATGAAAAAAAAAAATCCCAACATGTATGTTAACTGAGCCTCAGAGTTACTGTTGAGTCCAAGATGTGGCAATATTACAAGCAGTGGCACTGCACTTCAGTGCAATACAGTGTGTGAAATTGTATTGGGTGCGAAAGGTGTAACCCAAAATATATATATTGTGACACAACATGGATTGTAAACATTTATTGTGACATTTTGTGATAGCATTTTAAATCTGTTGTTCACTTGCTATTAACTGCAGAAAGCAGTGAACATCAAATTGTGTACCTTACATATGCCCCTTTCCTAGGGACATTATTTGTACCCTTTCATAACCTAATGTTTTAAAAAAGAAATACAGAGGTTTGGGTTAACACAGGGAATTCAAAATCAGTGCAACAGTAGAACTGCAATAGAATATGTTATGTTTGCCATCCTAAAGTACTGCAGACATACCCCTGAGGTCAAATAGACATTCCCACAGTATACCTTGGAGTTGGGAATGTGGCTGTAAGTTCACCTTGGACTTGGATCTAAAAAGAATAGACTGAAATCACCTGTCTGAGTTTACAGTTCTACCATATTCAATGAAAAAAGCATTGTATTGTAAATTTATTGGCATCTATTGGAGAAACTCAGTTCAAGATTTTTTTTGGACGGCTTTCCATCATTTCAGTCTCTTTTTTCTTTTTCTTGGCTAACTAGTACCTGTTTTTCCAAGCTGCATTTTTATGTTATTGCTGTCTGCTTTGCATCGCTCCAGTGAATGATGTACTTTAGATTATAATAGACAGACCTCAAATATGTCAAACTTTTTTGTGAGAAAAGGAGACTTACGGAATAACTATTTAAGCCATAGATATCTACTTTTCATTCTGTTGCTATGATTGACATACATGAATTTGCACCCCTAATGCATATTCTAGCCAAGACTCAATTACATGTGCGAATACAATCATGTCATTTAATAATGATCATAGTTTTGGCAAGTAACTGTTCAAAATGAGTGTTATAAGGAGGATACCGGCTGTCATGTTGCCCAAAATCCCAGAGATTTTTGGCCTGTATATATTGTTTTATCAGTGACCTGTATCCTGTTTACCTGACAGAAATAATGTCCAAGCAGTGGCGCTCCTTAAAAGCAGAGGCAGCGGGTATGTTTGGAGGAACGCATCTAAACGTATTCCACATGTTATCGTCTGTAGTCCAGGCACAGGGCGCCATGGTTACCTTGGAAGTTTAACTTTAAACAGCTGGTGTACTTGGATTGTGAAATTGCATTGCTCTGCCTAAATTCACTTAAGATCAAAGCCCTCTGCTTAACACAGCAGCTCTCCTTTCTGGCCTCAAGCCAAATGATAATTTTAACATTTTGTCTACTTTAGGGGAACACTTTTTGTCAGTGTGTTCCCCAAATCCTTCAAAATTGAGAGTGCTCAGAGTTGAAGAACTTGTGGGCCACTGTAATGAAGACAGCCGTGTTGCTTCTTTCTGAAAAACATCTGCAGAAGTAAGGATTCTCTATAGCAGGTCTTTCCACTGAAAGTTAATTTAAGAAATGTGTTTCATGCATTTTTTGAATCTAGCACCTAAATTCTAATCTATGTCCAGGGTGTGTCTTCTGAACTCTGATAATTATTTATTTATATCTGTATGATATCTGAACATGTATACCTATGGTTAAAATGACACATTTTGCCAAAATAAGCAAAAAGTACACATTCTCTATATTAGGGCTTCCCAACCTTAACATTACATAAAACACAATAATAGTAGATGTCTTTATTTTCACCACAAAAACCACGAAAATGAGTACACATTTATGTAGTTGGTGTTTGCACTCAGCACTTCAGTTACATTTTCTTGTCCAGTATGCTCTTTTGTTCCATCCATAAGAATTGTTTTAGCTTTTCAGGTTCAACTGTATGAGGTCATGTTGTGTTGATGTTTCTTCCTGTAGGGTGCTGGATTGCCAACTGAAAGTCCACTATCAAAGCGACCGATCCAGTGGTGCATACTCCTCAGAAGTAAGTGCTCTACATGGACTTGCATTGTTTCAGTTGATTTTTAAAGACCTTTTTTCTTTAAGATATACATCAAAATGGAACCTTTTTTCTGCAGAGTGTAACATCAAATCACTTGTAATGACAAACGCGATAACACAGTTGATTGCTTGATTTCTACTTGATTGCTTGATTTCTGTTGTTAAAATAATGCTAATATTGCTGTGTATGAGAATCACTGTATTATGTAGCTACAACTATCTTGATGAAATTATACATCAGGTAATTATTGTCAAAGCCAACCGTCTTCCTGCTGAGACATCTGAAGCAAGTTCATGTGGAGCCTTATGTCTGTTTGAAATTCCAACTCCAGACAGGGCTAATATACTGGATGCCTCCTCATTGATTGAGGTGGGGGGTGGTTTGACTTAAGGTAGGCAAAAGCCTGCATACATGGGAGACGTGGAAGCTCCAATCAGTCTGATTGTGATTCTGTGGCGCTCTTTAGCTCTTTCTAACATTCCCATCAATACCAATGGGGTTTAATCAAGCTGCAGTGGAAGTAGCCTAATCATTACTTTTAAAATAAAACCTGTGGAATCAATATTTGGGTTTAAATCTATATTAGGGCTTCCCAACCCTAGATAATTCAAATGTTTTTTTCTAAAATGTTTTTTTTTTCTGTGTAATTAAATAGTTGAAATGTTCACACTCAGATTGTGATAGGACCCACCACTACTGATGTCTATAATATGTTGGCTATTTTATTTGCTATCCAAAACAAATAGTAAACCTGAGAAAAAAATTACATGAATGTAAAAGCGTTTTACATGAATGTCTTTGTTTATATCTTAACCATTTAATTATGTATGGATTTTAAAAACATAACTGGAATTTCCCTTTATGATTTTGATGGTAGCCCTTTCTGCTATTATTACCTTTATAAAAATGGAGAAAAACAGGTCGGGAACATTTCAGCTGTAAACAAAACAAGTGCGTGTTCCCTCCTTTGTCTGAAAAACATGTGTCCAGTATTTCTTCATTGCTCACAGTGCTTGTAATTGGAGCTGTTTCCCAGACAGCTAGCGCTGTCTGCTTTTTGTTGTTGTATCTGTGGCACTTTTGTGTTATTTCAGTCTCTCGATTTACAGCTAAGAACATTAAAAATCACGAACAAGCTCACAGAACGCAGATGTGACCCTGCAGAAAGGCATCCTGCGCACAGACGTTGCATTAAAATGGAGCTCATGATACCTATTCCTGGCCGCTGGTGGAGCCAAATATTTGTTTTCCGTCCCTTGAAGTGCACTCCTCCACAATGGCTGTATTTACAATAATCTCCATGTGCGTGAGTAGCATGCAGAGATGCACAGGCCCTAACTGCCATTGTGAAGCCCAAACTTTAATTAAATGAACTCTATCACTGATAAAGGTTTATGGTTGCTCTAGCATAGCCATGTTCATGATAACAAATCATAGGCCTCATTTGCATTACAATTGCAGACTGTGCAACGTTTTCTGTGGTGCACTGCGTTTGGGAGCTGGTTTAAATTCATGAGGGTCTGCTTCCCAAGGTCTGTGTGTCAGATTGGACTGTTGCAGTACAGCTTAGAGGGTTTGGGTTGTGAAGGCATGGCCAGAACTTGCTGTGTTTATGTGTGTGTGTGGGGGGGGGGGGTTTCAAGTGTTCAAGTGTATTTCTTTAATTTTGCTCTAGTGCTGCAAGGCTAATATAGCTAACGAGTACGATTAGCGCCAGGTCATGTAGCATGCCAAAGTTAAAGTAAAGTGGCCATTCTGTCAAACGTGAACACACCACAGCACACTGCAAGCACAAAATTCTTCTCTGCATTTACCCATTCACCAAGTAAAGCAGTGGGCAGCCAGGAATACAGTGACCAGGGAGCATTGTGTTGGTATGGTACCTTAGAGGTGCCACTAGCAGTCCTGGGAGTCAAACCCATGACTTTCTGATTGCAGGGAAACTACCAAGCCACTACTAAGTAACCCTCTACAACGAGAGTTGGGGACTCGAGTCTGTGACTTGGACTCGAGTTGCACTTAAGTCGCACAGACAGAGACTTCCCTCAGCGACTTGACCCGAAAACCATGTGTCCCATGCCACAGTCACCTCATGACTTTTCTGAGGTGAATGGTTTTTAGCTAATAACGGTTTTCATGGGGTCATTGGAAAGGTGTCACCGAGCCCTATTGAACTGCGGAGTTTCATATTTGGAGTGCGCAATATATTTCTCATATTTGATGTTTAGATTTAAGATTATTTTAGGCAAATCCTCCATGTTGGTGAGTGCATATCACAGCATGCCGTCCAGCTAAGTAATAGCCAACTGTAATTGTGGGGCATAGCCAATTACAATATCGTTTAGAGCTTAACATTTACAACTCAAATCCCACATTTACAGCCATTTGATTTGGTCTCTACCAACAACTACTGTTCATGGCAATTGATGTAAATGTAATACAATGTTTTAAGACTCTTTACAACAAACATTTATCAACATAAAGGTTCATTTTGTCTGTTTTTCATCCTAAAAGACTTCTGTAGCTATTTTTTCAGTAGAGGACAGCAATCATAGCGTATCACACTGTGCTAGAGTATCACACTGTCATTTGAGTGTCATTTGAGCTGGCGTGTCAAATTGTCATTTCAATCCAACAATTTAGAGATGGACCAGAAATCGGGCTGTTCTCTACATGTTTGTGTTAAATGTGATGAGTTTGCCTAGAATGCTATATAATCTATGTCTTTGGTCAGTTGTGTTCAGCAGTCACATCTATTTTTTTTAGCTGTGCTATCTATTTGTCATTGGTTTCTTTTCAGGCTTCAGCTGTTGGGCTCCTTAGCAGTTCCTTTCAGTTGTGTTCAAGACTAGGCTAGTTTTTCTTTCAAATATAAGTACTTTTGTCCTGTTGCTCTTGCATGTCTTTACCATTTTCTTTTTTTTTCTCTGAAGCAAATAAGAACATGCGGTCTATATAAGCTTGGACTATATAAGATGGTGTATTGTATTCTGATAATATAATTTGTTGTACTTTTGTGCTGTGAAGGTCTCACCAGAGATGAAGGGAGTGTTCTGAGAGTGGACGGTTATATCTATTTGTTGAAGGTCTCGTGTGCCCAAAGCAGGCCTGTGCTCCATGTGAGGTAGAAAGAAATCTTTGTTTGCCTCTGCAGGAAGCTATTGACTTTGAAGGCTGACTTTGTAGTCTGCGACCTGTTGCATTTAGCCTCATGAACTACAGTCAATGTGCCACACGCTGCAATTACTGTTCTGCATTTGTTTACTTTGTCAGGCATATCTATTGTGAATTTGACCTAGGTTCCACTGGTGTTGCAAAAGATCTAGAGCTGTAAGTATTCCATGTTAATGCTTTAAGTATGTATAACTGTGAACAGATTCTAACCACATGATGTTTTTATATTCCACTATTTATTGTGTTTTCTATGGGAGGTGAATGTGGAGGATCCTAGTATGTGCTACTATTTGATACTAGCTTCTAGTCACCTTTTGGTGCCAGCCATGTTGCAGGTTTCACATTATTAAAGAAATCAAATCCAGGTGTTTACTTTGCACATTTAGTAGAGCTACAGTTTCTGTGTGCAAATCCCCAGTGTAATAAAAAAAAGATAATATTTAAACCTCCTTCTTTGAGCTGACAGATATTGACTTTGGAGTGCAGACATGTGTTAGCAAATATAGCATTCAGGAACAATGACAAATTTTTCCATGCAAGTATCTTTTGTGACCTTAATGATGGCTTCGGACCATCAAAAAAAAGCTTCTGCTAAAGGTCCAACTGGTGAATAAGTGTATAGTTGGAAAGTATTTGAATCCTAATCAAAGTCAAAAGTATATCCAATGATAAGGCCATGTACATATTATAACTTGACTTTTATCTTTATGTACTGGTTTTGAGTATTGTACATATATATATATATATATATATTGTTTTAATAGCTTTAGGCTTATATTTCTTTGGGTGCTTTGCATTTCCTCTTCTCTGATGTTACCGTCAAAATAAAAAGCGGCTAACGTGACCCGAAGATGACTTGCCGGCTGATGCAGGCTGATTAATTAATCTGCTAAAACAAATTTTTTACAACCTTTTTTTTTTTACCTACCCCCAAACGCCGCAAGGGCATTCCACAGGCTTATTGATGTATAAATCAGGCAATTTGATGACTGCCAGTGTGGCAGCTAATGTTATTTCCCTGAAACAGATAACAATAATAATATGCATGTCTCACAAAGCTCATAAATATTGCACTCAATTTCAGCAGAGAGGGTGCATATGCATAAAAGGGCACTTTAGATAGGTGTGCGAATGGGGCTGCTATGCAGAACACCCTTTGTTGAGAGATGAGAGTTCAATTCAGTGACCTAGCCGCTACCTCGCTATGCATATAAAAACAGGAGTCGGCATTAATATCTCCCAGATGACCCCACTGAATAAAAGCCCATTAGGCTAATGATACTACTACCTTGCTGTTTTCTTGTTCTCTGAGTGAGCACAGAGGTAAACATGCAAAAGAATTTGGGAAATGCCAAGATGCTAATGTAAGCATTAGGCTGCAGTGTTTGCATTTTGCAATTACAGAAATTAGCTTCCTGACACCTACCAATTGTCGGTACCTTTGTGCCAGTAAACAAACCCGTTTTCACCTCCACATCACCCTGATGGTTGGAGGTTCGTTTTTTGTGGGATATCTGCTGGATGGTATCCAACTGCATCACCATTTTGTTCTTGAGCAGGCAGAGGAGTGTAGGACTGGATCTTTTTTCACTGATTAGCTGAGACACCATTGAACTTAGGAAACAGAAATTGTCATATCTATATTATCAGTTTGTGAAAAGTATAAGTGTATGAGTATGTGAAATCGTTAATACAATTGTGTTTTGGAGTGGTTTGTTTGCACCTCTTTAAAAACATGAGGGCATATCTCCCCACTTCCTTGTTATCAGCAGTTACAGTAATGATGCCACAACACTGATGAGAAGCACCTCAGTATACACAACAGCTATAAATAAGCAGTTTATGTTCACATAGCAGTTGCATATCCATTTTCCTCCAGCACATGCAATAAAGATAATTAAAATATCCAAAAGGGACACCCACATTGTAATTGCATTAGCATTTTCCTGCAGCACAGTGAAGATAATTAAAATACACAAAATGGGCACGCAGATTGTAATTGAATTTGCAAAAGGTTTATTTCATTCTGGAAAAGAAATCTTTGTAAAGACCTACTTCACAAATCACAACAGACCACATTTAAACAGTCACAATATTCAAACGGTTGTTGACATACTGGTTGCATAAACAACCTGAGCTCTTGTGGTTATGAAACCTACCTTTGTCTCAATGCAGTACATTTATTATTGTCCATATTAAGACCCCATAATATTGCAACATTCCAAGTGAGGGTCTGCCTCTCTTCACCTCAACTGATCGCTCTAATTGCAATTTTTAATATCCAAGTTTCATTAAGGAAGACAAATTGCAGTCCCATTGCAACCTGACTGCTAACACACAGACAATCTATTACAATATCAACTTATATCCTCGTCTCGTCTAATAAATAACTCGACAAACAGACCAGTGCTTTGATCAATAATTTAAAAATAAATTTCAGATGCCGCCTTCTCGTCTGTTGTTTGGATATTTGTGTCGCGGAAAATTAACCGGTAGAACAAAAAGAAGGGTAATTTATTCCGAGCGAGCGGCAGCTCCCTCAGCTGACCTTACATCGCATCCTAGTCCGTCTGTAATAGCCTTGCCTTCTGGAGCCCACCGCCACTCTAATTAAAATGCAGATATGCATAAGCACATTGGCAATTCAAATTGCCATCTCTCTGTAATGTACCTCGAAATTGTTCTAGTTTAAACATTGCGTTCCCACCCCCCGGCATCCCAGTAACGTCTCCCTTTATCCAGACCATGACCCGTTTATTGGACAGTCTGTTCTGACTCAATACTGTAGCTGCCTCCGAGAAGAGCCCTCCCCAAAGCAGTGTGGTGGTCACCCTGGGCCAGCTATTGCCGTATCCTTGAGCAGGACGTGGGCAAGTTTCCTGTGCTGGATTTTTGATGCGCTGGCATTGCTCCTTTTTCTGGAATTCCCTTTCCTTGGTGGCTCCCTGTAAAACTCCAAGTCCGTGGCACAGTCCAGTGGAGACGGGAGGAGGCTGCAGTCTAACTCAGCATGTATTTAGCATGCGGTGCATATCTCAGAATTGAGTGCCAGCTTTCCACCCCTCATTAGGCAAAAGAGGGGACCTGCATCGGCGCTATTGCCACCCCGCCCCCTCCCTCCCCTTGTGCACACGCCTCCCCTGGCGGAGCAGATCCTTACCAGTGTTGTTGTGTGTGTGTTGGATAACACGTGAGCATGTTGCCTGATGGAGTGCAGGCGTGGGGTTCCTCTCCACCAGGCAACAAGTGGCAGAGCTGGTGGTGAACAGTCATTCTGCCAGCTCTGGCACAATGCCAGATTAACCATCTGCCTCTTCACATGTCTGATCCCCTCCTGACACTTGGCCACACGTTTCGTAATGTTCCACGCCTGAGATTCCTGTGATGTGTCAGAGATGTGTAACCCCCCCTGGTTATGATAAGGGGCTCCCCAGGGGCCAGAGGGCACAGTGCCAGTGCTGCTTTTGTGCCAAATGCACAACATACGCATAAAAAAAGAACATTCATTCAGTCATTCAAAAATGTTTGTATCTCCATTGAGGTTCTCTCATTCTTCTGAAGCTTCTTGCTATTTTTTCCTTCCTCTTCCTCTGGTTGATGTCCAGTCCTCAGCTTTTCCCCCTCTCTCTCTCACCCTCTCTCTCTCTTTAAGTGCTGAGGTAGGTCCTGTTCACTCTGGATGCCTTTTTCCCCTCTGCTTGCAAAGACCCAGTGCGGTTTTCCTGTCGGGGATGCTGGCACCTTTACACGCAACCACCAATGTGCTCCTTGCTGTGGTGCCTTCTGCTGCCGCCGCCTGCTTCTTACCTCCTAGAGCTCTGCCACCAAGACTGCCTCCAGCCAGCCCTGCCTTCCTGCTTTCCTTCTGTCTGGGAAAAGGAGAGAACGCTCTGGGATCTATCGCATGCGCGAGCCGTTTGAAGCTGCAGAAAAGTGAATAATCAATTAAGTATTGATTTCTTGTAAGATTTTGTAAATTTCAAAGGCGAGACAAAAAGGATAGCTTAAGGAAAAGGATGACAGGGACCCAGCGTAAATTAGCCGACAAACAGCGCTGTGGAATAAACTAACGCCTCATCAGGATCATCGTTTTTTTCCATCTCCTTCACGGAATTAATGCTAGTTTGCTTGAAGACAATGGCTCTTTTTAAATGAGGATGGCTGGCAAACGAGAGTTTAACCCAGCCGCAGTGAGCCAAGCTAATTACGTCGCCCTGCACAATGGAGCTAATTTGAATGTGGCTATGCAAATCGCGCGTGCTGCCTTTTTATGGATCAGAAAGCCAGCCATGCTGGGAAGAATTAGAGGCTATTATGCACGCGAAGCACTTTATTTGTCAAGCAGGAGAAGGTGAGAGGGAAATACACTCTGCAGCGGAAGAGGCAATGGAGGGTCTTCATGACACAACACAAAAAGATCACAAGTGGATAACTGGAAGGATTCCGCTATTTTGTTTTCTTTTTTTCCACTGAGAAAAAAAACGCAATCAATTATGCAGCGTCAATCCTGTTACGACAATCTGTGCATACAGATAGAGTCCTCTGCGATTGATAATTATTGTCGCCGGGCACACCGAGACTTGCCAACGCGCATGGAAAACTGGAGGGAAAACGTTCACCGCTAATGATATTCAGCATGCAGAGCATGTCATATGCATGATGACAACGGGCAATTATAATGAAGCGCTCATTTCTCTGCCCAGATAACCAGCACAGACTGAGAAGGAGGAGGCAGAGACAAAACGAGCAAAACTTCAGCCTGTCTTTGTCCTGCCAACGATTATCCAGCTAGCCACATGGTGGATTAATGCACACGCTTTTTATGTTAAAAAGACGAGAAAAACAAGGGCACTCGAGGAAAAGGAAGGCAATTAGCAGTCGGTTAAAAATCAAGCGATGGTGGATTAATGCGTGCCGGTGGTGATGTCGTCCTTCCTTTGGCGCGAAGCGGTCCGTACGTGTGGCAAACGGAAAATCCTTTCTGTCTCTTTCTCTGGCAAGTGATGTGTGTGTGCTCAGTCTCCAGCCTCACAAGCCTCTCCGCCCATCCCTGCTTTGCATATATGCAGACGCCTGCAAGAGCCTGGAATAATAGCAGCGTGTTAAACAAGCGAATTTACATGTGAGTGTGTGATGGCTGGGCAAGGAGGAGAAGGGAGGGGAGGCAGGTACAGGAAGACGTGATGCAAGGGAACACCTGCGCTAAGGGATCTTGGGGGATCATGTTGGGGAACGATATGACAAGATCCTGACAGGTCGACCCCCCCCTTACTTCCCTCCCTCCATCGCCTCCTCGTGGGAATGTTGCAGGAGGTGTGGCTGGCAGCTATGTGACTGCCCTCACCCCTCCCAGTCTTGCCCATATGGAAGAAAGAGTGGCGCTGGCACAGGTTGGTCATTCCTGCTGAGGGTGGTACAGGGACTTGGAACAGCTCACCCAACTCTGTGGGATCTCAGACCTCTTGGTCACTTACTTTTGGACCTTATGCCTTTTTTTTATCTCAAATCTGGCACAGGAGGGTTTTGGTGCATTCTGATGCTGATGCAGCTTCATTTTTTAAAAAATCTGTTACTCACTGATTTCTATAGGAAAGTGACATTGCTTAACACGAGGAATAACTTTTTGCTACACATATGACACTCTCTGAAACCAGGAACATACAAAGTACATTCGACATGCAGAATCTGTCTCACATGGAATTAAAACTGAATTTTGCTCGATGTTGTTGGACTTTGTGGTACCAAATACAGCCTGTATCAAAATGGATAAATGTCAAGCTAAGAAGTGTGAGAAATCTTCTGGTATCTAAAACAGGAAAGGCGAAAGATGAAACGCAATGTTGAAATGTATTTCTTGTTAAAACAAAGTAAAGTACAAGTAAAAACCTGCAAGATAGTCTAATAGAGAATAATGTAGTACTGGAAAAAGAGGAACTCAAATGCTTAAATAGTTAAAACAGTAATTTCAACAAACTTATTGTAATATATTTTGTTCACCATAAAATACAGACATAGGTGCACATCCACCTACACACTCCTACATATGTGTAAGCCTAGTAGAGCTTTTGGCCTTCTCTCCTGTTTAAAGAGTTTTGTAAGAGACATCTGTAGCATATGAGCTGTTACATAAAGTGGTAGGAGGACCTTTAGTAGCTCTATGTATTTTCCAATAGATATTTGCTGGACAGGTATTTAAATAGAAAGGGAACCATTTAGACTTCAGTTGTGCAGGCTCAAACAGCATTTAGTATGTTTTTTGTGAGGCCTGAATTTATAGTTTAAGTGTAACCCGTACATACTGAAACCGAAAAGTGATATAAGCTGCTGTCTCATTGTTTAACCTATTTTTGTTTACATTCATGACTTTTTTTTAGAATGTCATGACAGTTAATAAGCATTACAATATTGACATCATACAATAATGCAATAATTATATAATTTGTTTATATCATTTGTTTTGAAACTACCTTTCGGCCTTAAACTATAGTACACAGGTGCACACGGATCATGCTTCTTGAGATCTACTCATAATTTAGTTCCAGAGATGTCACCGTAATACTTTCAGTGTTAGACATATAGTCTTAGTGTGGACGGCCCTAGTCAAATGACATTTAGTATGATTTAGTTTGTAGGTAAACATATTGCTGTCTTTTATTTGCTGGGTTTATTTACAAAAGTTACATTTTACAAATACTTAGTAATGTCCATCTGTAATGTCCATCTGTAATGTCCATCTGAAATACATATCGTTTGACCAGGAGTGGCCTTTTACAAAACATTATATCAAATTATATGAATATATTTTTTGTATGTAGTACACTTATACACATATACTGGTGAGAAAGCTGAAGTTAGTGTTGGAATTGGTTGTGCAAACACCTTAGATCACAGCCCAGGATTCCAGTTTTCCAGCCAGTCCTCACATTGTACAGTGCAGTACAGTACAGACTCAATAATGTCCACATCACTGATGAAATGAAATCTTTGACTTTGGCTCTTGACATCACCTTTATGATTCTATTAGACTCACTGGCAAATGAAGGTTATCTAAAGGATAAAATGAAATATTAATGGTGAGGTCATTTAGAGCAGACCCATTAAAACACTATTATGCAATTTCCTTTAACAAATTTCATTTTGGAAAACCATTACATTGGAAATAATAAATTAGCTCGCCGTGGTTTAATACAATTAGTGTAACCTAATATCATTATGAACCTAAAATAGAAGTCGATGCATGAAAGGCCCAGTGCTAGCACCAGCCTAAATGAGAGAATATTAAAGTCATCAGTGATGTGATGTCCCATTTTAATGGCTGTTTCTGGGGTGCAATGTGACAGCAGAAATACAATCTTTCATAGCTGACAGTCCTGGGTTTGCGTAGCCTGGGGTCGCAGGGCCTGGACAATAAACTGTAATTTGATTGATGGAAAATTGAAGTGGTCCATCTAACATGTTGTTCCACTTTACCCCAGGCCCTGTGAGAGCATGTACTGGCTGATGATGTTTCACATTTTTAGAAACTCCATTTGTTTTGTTCGAGATTCCTTTTCTAACTAGCGTCCATGATATTAGACTTTAATTGTGTGGCACCGACCATATTAGAAATATATAGCTATATAAATGAAAGGAACCAGAAGGAGAACTGTTGCAATGATAGATAGAGTAGGAGTATTTCTTTATCATGCTGTCCGGTACCCACCACCACCACCACCATCTCCCTTTGGATTAGAAGACCTACCTTAAAGGCAGTCATTACATCAGTCAAAGAAAAAGGACATTATGAATTGATGCTGTTTGTCAAGATTCATATCGTTCCCATCTCAGTAATCTGCTGTTCATTAGTAAAGTTCACTTTCCCATGCTATCACCAAAGCTTTGGTCCTCTGTTTTGCCTTTTCATTTGAAGAGAAAAGCTTTCCAAGCTACATTTTATGAATCTCTATTAAAAGATTCTTATCTGGTATACAGAGTTTGTGAAATACTTTATATACTTTATACTTCATGTGTGCTTCACTATATTGATAGCAGAGACATTGTCTGGCTGCTATATGCCTGTTCAAACCATTCATTTTGAGAGGTACATCTTATTGTTAAGATTTGTTTTATAATGTCTAGGATTCTTGATTTTATAGGCTTTTGCAGTCAAAGACTTACATTCCTGCAAAGTCTTTCATCACAGCTTCTAAGTATTTGTGTTTGCAAAAGTAGATATGCTGCATCTGAAGAGCATGCCAAATTAAAAAAATAAGAACGAAAGTTTTGCTGTTATAGAAAAAGAATGTGTTTTTTTCTCTGGTAATTGCGAATGCTTTATGTGAAACCCAACTCTCCGGTTCTATTGAAGATTCCGTTTTTATTGGAGCAGTCTGATGGAGGCTTAAAAGATGGCTTTTCCTCACATGGTGCTGGTCACTGTGCTGGATAGTTCCTTATTTGATTAAAAGTCAGTTACTTGGATGTTTAAAAAGAGGGCAGTGCAAAAACACAAGGAACCCATATTTCAGCAACTTGCACAGGGCTTTTGTTCTTGTCTTTCATTATGAAACCAAATTGCTTTGGAAGGCCAACGAGAAATACAGCTCAGTGATTCAAACCAGCAGTGTTGGACTATTTACGATGAGTGCCCTCAGAAATGTTGGACAAGTAATGAGATTCAAGACTTTTTATTGTTGGATTAAGACAAGAACTGAATCTTCATGGGAAAATATGAATCGGGCATAAATAGTGCAAATTAAATTTGTGCAAATAGATTCACTCTTCGCTTTTCTTTGTCTATGCTGGGTTGATTATTAGATAAGTAAAACCACTCTCATATGGACCTTTGTTATTGGTTGCTAGATTAGTTAGAGCCCAAAGGCCAGTTAAGGCTGAATTAGTGCTTAGTGATATATATGTATAACACATACACAGTAATATTATTCTATCCAAGAAACCATTTTGTTCTATATCTTTAATATTGATGTGCACCAATCAGCTATTAAAACCACCAGCATAATTTTGTGTACATACACACTTGCATCAGTAAGCCTAATGCAAATGATCCCTGTCACTGCTTCACCAGTTGTCTGTCCATGGACCACTTTTGATTGAACCTCTGCATAGTGGCAACTCCACACAAGATCTTCCATTTTGGAGGTGTTCTGACCTAGCTCTCTAGCCATCACTATTTGGCCTTGTCAAAATCATGCAGATCCTTACACTGGCCCATTTTTCCTGCCTCTGACACATGACAGGTTACATTATAATTAGTTAATCAGTGTTATTTCGTTCAATTGTCTATGGAATTAATTTTGTAAGTGATTGATTTCTGCAAACTGGCTGTATTTGTGTCAAAGTCCACTCATCTGGCCATTCAGCCTCTTCCCATGGTTCCACACCCTTGGCTGTACAAACCCAGTGCTCTGGCTTTCCAGATCTCTTGTTTTCCTGCCCATCACCAACCTTTTAAGAACTCTCTTGCTCCTCAGTTCCCTCATGCAGCACAGCACTTTTCATTATTCTGTCTGTTTACCATTTTGTATTGTTTTATTGTTCTTAAATTACTTTTTGCCCTGCAGCCCTGTTTTAGTGTCATTGGTTTGGTTTGGCTTTGTCTTCTTTCTAGTTTAGTTGCACTAATATTTTCAAGTTGCTTTTCTTGTGTTCTCTCTCATTTCTGACACATATATGTCCCTTGTTGTTTCTCTTTTGTACCTTTTATCTGTGAATAAATTGTTAGATTTTCCATTCTTGTCTGTCTCTCCAGCATTACAGTCAGTGGCGGAGCCTTTCTTGGGGGGGCGGGGGGGGGGCAAAGCTATTTCAGGGGGGGCAGTATATAACAATGAATTTTCAACAAACACAATCAATTGCGATCAAAATCTTTTCATATAGTACATCTTAAACACG
>JBBPDH010000001.1:7931768-7941797 GCA_037974565.1 Clupeocharax schoutedeni
CGTTCAACATATTTTGTTTCTAAGTTTGGATGACATTATTATTCTAAAATGTGATAAACATTACATATATGGTAGGACACAAAAAAGGAGTATCTCAAATTTTGACTGCTACTTTATATTAAAAATTAACACCTACAAGTCTTCTTGTAAGTGGTTTTGTAGGATAACCATTTTTAGTGCTCTAGAGAATAGTTCGCCTAATTACATTTTTGTACAGTTTTGTAAATGAGAATAACCTTTGTAAAACTTAAAAGGCCTCTGCATAGTGTAAACTTTCCACACTGATTTGTTTTGTTGAAGAATTGTACCTCCAAACCAAGCGTTACTTATGGATCTTAATTGTTAGGAGTGTAGGTCTGTGTAACTTGTTCCTGAAAAGTACCAGTGCTGGAAAAGCATGAATGCTGGAACTAGCATGACTTGTCTAGACAGTGTGATTGCATCAGTCATTATAAATGAAGCGCTACATTGCATGTCTATGGTTGGTGTTATTTACTGTAGTAAACACTGCTTCTCCATGACTGCCCCTCTAATTAAACCCTCAGACAGTCTTCCTGCTTGGCTGCCGGTAAACCTGAGCTTGAATGCTAGCATAATCTGCTGGACCAAATAATGAGCCATTTATTGCCGGCTGTGTTTCTGCTTAATGAATTGGAGGTAATTGCTCAAACATCTCATGGCTTTCTGCCTCAGACCAGTTTTGAGGTCTTCTTCTTACTTTTTTCCCCTCCTTCCTTCCTTTTTCCTCTTACAGATATGAAATGAATTATTGAAAGCTTGAAGGTTTCGGAAATCCTCTGAATTTCAAGCACCATTTCCATCTTTGTCAACTTCAGAGGCCCTTACCGGAGCAAGCTCTCATGTCTGAGTAACCTAACACTTTATTCTGCCAGTGTGTGTGCACGTGTGCGTGTGTGTATGTGAAGCCCTGGCCCAGCACTCTACACTTGAAAGGTAGGGGAATGTGTAAAACCAAGTGGCCTGGCTTCCATGCTTTATGGTGAATATTAAACATGTGCTGTTGTATTTATATGCTGTCGTCCGGGCTCTGCTGGAAGACAGGCCATTTTTTTTTGTCCAGCTGGGATATGGGAGGCGGACCCTAACGTTAAAAACTTCAGAGAAAGCATGACGTGACAACAGACGATGAAACCCGTGCTTCACACTTTGGAATATTTAAAGAAGAGATGTATGTGCAGTAACACTTGGCTCATTTAGAAGTCTCTGCTCTACCTTCTACACCTGCATGGGATGAAATAATTGAAAAATCATGTAAGGGGCAGATATGTGGAGTGCAGCACAGGGGAAATATCATCAGCTTCTCAGTCTCTCCCCGCACCCCCCCTCCTACCCATAGCCTCTTTTGTCTGCTCTGGAGAACCAGCCAGGAGCGGGATAGTAATCAGAGGCAGTAGGTTAAAGGTTGAGTTTAATATCGCAAAATTAATTTACTTGATTCCTCGAGTCAGATTATAAATCTTACTTATGAAAGACTCCTCCCCCTCTTTATCATAGCACTACCTCATTTATCCAGCCAATAAAACTGGCCACATGTGTAATAGATCCCCCTCTGAATTTAATTTTCCCCCCGTGTTAATTACAAAGAATGGTTGGAGCTGGGTCACCGAAGAAACAAATCAATACCTCCAAAAGATATATTCAAACGTGACCCAGAAAAGCATTACCCCATTTTACCTATTGATTTTTCATGTGCACGGCTTTGTGCTAGATTATTTTGTGCAGAAAAGCAACTAAACATGTTTACTAGCAGAGCTCTAAAGATTAACACAGCAATCTTTCGGCAGCATTTGCACAATGTCATTTTCATTCGGCCTGTTTTAAAAGAGCTTGCATTTTGTTTTAATCTTAATCTAAATTTGTTTTAATGCATTCTTACTCTTTGATAATGGATGAAAGTGGCATCTAAAAGGAGCTTCAGTGAAAATGTTATCCTGTCGGCTTGGTCTGGCACAAACGCCACCCAATATCTGATGCTTATGATTGGAGGTGATGGATTTAGAGGTTACATTTGTGCAAGAATCTGATTCTGGGTTTGGGGTGGGGGGGGTCTGGGGGGGGTATGGAAGATGCTTGACTTGATTGTGATTTCACCAACTGCCATTATTTATGACACATTAATGCAGCAAGCTGCAAAGTCAGCTGGCCTCTCACTTACTTTCTGAACTGTGTTCTTGGCAGGCACTAGGGGGATAAGGACCTGTGGCTAAGCCCGGTATGGCTTAAAGGAGTGTGATTATCCATGCAGGGGGCTCCCAGCATGCTCTGCAAGGTGACCCACCTGGGTGTAAGGATGGACATGGTTGGGCCCAACCACTTGACTGAATTCTGCTGATGTGTCTGGCCAGAAGAGCTTCTCCAGCAAAGCTCATTTGGTCATGGTGATAAGAGTAAAAGCATTTAGGATGGATGGAATAACCTTCCCTCGTTCCTTCACTCTCTGCAATCACCTCTTGTGGCTTCATTGTCTGGGATTAAGCAGTGAATTAAGGATCCAGTATTCTAAAAAGGTCCAAAGTCTGTTTATGTATGATTATAGTTGTTATCATGCAGTCCTCCTGTGATCTTCTTGCATCTTGTGTAAGCATTTGAGGAACCAGAACCTGTATATTCAGTTTTCATCTAATCATGTTACCTCAGTTTCTTAAAAGAAGCTTTCTGCAGTCCTCAGATGTTCCTCTGCAGAAAAAAGAGCAGCCCATGGTGAATACCTGGGCTGCTGAGAGAGAATGACTTCACGTTCCTCATGAAAACGAGGAGAAGGATCTTGCAGCCCAAAGCCCCTTGTGTATCTGGAGGATTACCATGATGGATAAGGTGATTACTGTATGGTTTGCCAATTTCTCCCAGCCGGAGCCTGGATGTAGACTGAAATAGGATTTCCTCATTCAACTCTTCGCGCAAAAAAGTTCTCTCCTCTAACCCCAAACCCCCGCCGAAGTTTGGCATGTCTATCACATTTCCGGCTCTGAAATGAGATTTCAGCTCACTCGTTAATTTCACATGTGACTAAAGCCTTTCGCCTCTGCAGACCCGCAGCCCACTTTAAAAATGGGCCGCAATTCATTCCTTTTGATTTAATTCGTCTCTTGCTCTTTTATGTGCTCTGGCCATTGATAATATTTCTGTCATATTAAAATTGGCAAACAGAAAGGCGGCCATCCATATCCATGTTTGGCCTCTCCAGCTACAGGCTATGGTCAGTTGTGGTGGTGGTGGTAAATATACATGGGCTGTCTTAGCCCTGACCACTGGTGGAAATCCATGTATATTTGACTTCTTTCAATTGCAAATTGCAAATGTATTCTTCTGGTGAGATGCGTCACCTTGAAGAATGACTCCTTGCCCCTTGGGACAGTGCCAAACAGTTCTTTCATTCAGAATGATAATCAGCCCAAGCTCAGGCAACATCCAGCACCTAGCCTTAATGGTCGCTAGTGATTACGTTTTAAAATGAAGGATCATTTTCGTCCATTTAGAGGAAAAAGAACCTCATGATAGTGCTCTGCATTCATTTGCCAAAATAGAGGTCAAATAATTTAGAATAATATTGCTTTTTTTTTCTTTGCTTTGAGCTGTGTTGTGTCGCAAATTACATTGGAATTAATAGATGATGGTCTGAAAAATGACCTGACTATACAGAAATGTTTGAGGTTGATTAGGGGAAAGTTAAGAGAATATGCTTGCATATTTTTCCCATTTAAAATGTTTTTCCTCTCCTCTACTGATATACTGCTACACGCTCACCTAAAGTGTTGTTTGTGAAGTTGCATTTGCCATTGCAGTTGAATATAAATGCCTAAATGTGTCCATGTCCATGTATGTCAGTTAGTCAGTCAGAAAGCACTTCCACTGGGTGACAAATTGGGGGACAGTTGTGTGAGGAGAGTGATGGTTTTGGAATGTGACGATGGGGAGTGTTTGCCGGCTTCTCATTCACGGACGAGTGCAGGCAGAGAGAATGAAGGCTGCAACAGCAGCACTGCAGCAATATGAATGATACATTACGTGATTGTCTCCGACTGGACCCCGACAATCATGCCAGACTGCAGATGCTGACTTCCTCCTGCGTTGTCATTCTCCATTTTCCATCTCGGAGCCCGCAATCTGCTGTTGCACTCTGCCTGTCTTCTAGCCGCCCGGGTAAAATATGAGCGAGCCGCAATACGGACTGGCTACTGGTTCTCCGAGAATCCCAGAATGTAGAGAAACCTAGTGAACAGCATTAACACAATTGAGACTGACAACAAAATGCTAATGTGGTTTATAATGATATAAGACTGAAATATATAATAACATATAATAGCAAGTAAACACAGCATCAACCGAAGTAGCACTGGAATCGTCATTCATATGTATCCATATGTAACTTCCATCAGCAGAAAGGAAATGCTGTGGCCATCAACTAGACATCATTTCCCCTTTTATTTCACTCTTTACCTTAACTTTGCATATAAACAGAACTGGACAAAAATATTAATGGGAATAAGGAATCAAGATTAGGTTGATAAAAGGTTTAAAGGTCCAAAAAGGCCATGGCTAACCCCCTTGGTAAATTATTGAAGAGAAGTGGAATGGCTACATGAGTGAATGGCATTGTGGCTTTCATCCCTCTAACCTTTTCACTGTCCTTTTTTCTCCTTTGGCCAGTCGGTATAGCTAATAAAGAACAAGGCAGAGGTAACCTAAAGCCAAAGCTTTGATGATAAGGCCTGATTAAATAGCTGAAACTTTGCATACATTTTTATATGGTGTCGGGCCATGCTGTTGATTGAAAAATTGTAAGCATAATAAATTTTTTTTTTTTTTGCTTAGCCGCCATGCAAGAAAGGACTTTAAATGGACAGCTTATTGCGTATGTGTGAGTGGAGCACTTTTGTGCAAGATGTGGGCCCTTGATATTCAGTGTATAATTTTGTCTAAAGAAGGAGAAGCATGCAATTATACGTAATGGCAAAGAATGTAGATTAACGTGGTATAGAAACAAAAAAGCACTCTGCGGATCTCAGAGTGACTGTTTTGACCATAATGGAGAATGTATGGCTGACATTAGAATGTCATGCTGTTCAGACTGCTGCACATTAATTGACACCCAGGAAAGAATGGCTGCGAATGTGATGCAGTGGCGCAAAAGTTAGCAGAAGTGGCTAGCATATTATTCATTTCCCAATGGGGGATTTTGCAGAATATGCAATATGGTAAAAAAATAAAAAACTGGGCATTATCTATGTCCTGTAGCCAAGGCTTTTTTCTCATTTATGGGACTTGCTTCAGTGTGCACTATGAATATCATGCTGGTGCACTTGGTGGATTTTGTTGTTGTTGAACCCGCCCCCCCACCCCCCAGTGATTGAAACCAATCCCCCCTTGCCACCACCACCCCTAGCACATCATGCTAAAAAGAATGACTGCCACAGACTGATGACTTTCAATATGCTTGTGTCTAGCTTGCTAGCCGTGTGTGGGGGCAGGGTGGGGGTCAACAGTAATTCATAACTGCTTTAAGATTGTGTGCAGCCCAGCAGCTGTCAGTGGGGCTGTGCTTGTTCTGCGGCTCCAGCAAGCCTTTTTTGGTTTATGCATGTTAAATGGGCCCGAATTTCTCCACCGCCGTGCTTCCCCAGCCCAGCTTCAATCAGGCCTTCTGAATACATCAGGGGTATTTTCATTATGCCCAGTTATTTACTACATCACAACAAATTACCTAGGCATGCCGGCCAGCCTTTTTCTGAATGCAGTGTGGCCAAGAGGGCCCTGGCGCATGGATCTTTTTGTAAACACTGCTGGATAAATCTGCCAATTGAGCATATCAATCTCTCTCCATTGCAGATGCCCACCAGCAACACAGAGACTGTGCTACCAGTCACCAATTTCCTTTGTTTGCTTTATTTCTTTTACATTTTTGTTTGACCAGATCACAGTCTAGTCCCTCTATTTCGCTCTTTGTTTGACCTTTTTTTGTTTGTATTTCTGCATATCTCTCTCTGCTCAATTAAGTTTAGTAAGCTTTATTAGCATGGCCCTATTTACATACATCAGCAAAGTATCATTTAAACAAGCACATTAAACATTTAGAACATTTGGGGATTAATGTCTTGATTACAAAACTACAGAAGCCCAATTTGCCTGTCTCTCTGCCCCACCTCCCTCTTTTTCTGTCTGTGTACACTCCCAGTCAAAAGTTTGGACACACCTTCTCATTCAGTGATTTCCTTTGTTTTTATTATTGGGTACATTGTAGATTAATATTGAAAACATCTCCTACTGCTCTGATGACAGCTTTGCACACTCTTTGGCATTTTGCATTCAGCTTCATTTGCAATCAGATTCATGAGGAATCGACCTGGAATGCTATTTTATTTTACAGGTGTTCTTTGGCAAGAGTTCATTAGTGGAATTTCTTGCCCTCCTAATGTGTTTGTTATCATCAGTTGTGATGGTACGGTTGGTACACACAGTTTTCTTTCTTTCTCTCTTTGTTTGCCTCTCTCCATCTCTTCCATTCACTCTGTCTCAGCCCTCCTTTCTTCCTACTTCTCTTGACTCTCCTTATACCCACCATTTCAGAGGTGCTTGTCCTGTTACCTAACTGGAGATGAAACATGTCTCATTCTGCATGGGGAGACAAGAAGTCTAACAAGTGGAAGGTTACAATGCTATGATCCTTACCCTTGTCCGGAACCCAGTTCTCTAACAGGAGTAACATCCTCCTTTCTAAAGTTTCTGTGCTAATTCACATCCCATTTCTATGTGTTGAGCAAATACATGAATGAAATACAGCCTTTTCAGAACATTTCTCTTCCATTTTAAAGGTGTCTATAGGGGCCAGTCTGGCTGTACTTGTGTGTACTGTCCTCTGTAAAGGCTCCTCGCTCTCCCTCTCTTCCCCATCACCCTGTAATGGTGGTATCAGTCACTGACCTGTCATCCTTCCAGAGATGACTACCCATCTACAGCCTCATCTCATCTCAGCCTAATCCCCAGCCTCAGCCACACTCATGAATTAAATATCTATAATTACATTTATGTGGACCTCCACTGAAATAAGGTCTATTTTTTTAAAAACTGGTTATTCTTTTCACATTTGTCTCTTGAGTGAGGATCTAGTCTTTAATGAATTAAGATTATTTGTTTAAATTAGATGCACCAGTCTCTAATGCTGTACAAATGAGTGTTATATTACAACAGAAATAACTTACTTCTGCACCGGTCCAATTTAATTTTGTACTAACCCAGAGAGTTATTTGAAACGAAGGCTGGAACTAATATTCACCAGATTTGAAAACAGTTAAGCCATTCAGATAACTGACATTTTTATGACATCCACACTGTGGAGAAAGAAACATTTGTTTATCAGTCTAGCTTGTCATTTGGAGCACACAGTTCCATCTCTGCACACCAGACTCTTTAGAGATCATTGATAGTCCATTCCTCTCTGATTGGAGGCGACAGTCAGTTTTAACTCCAGGTGCAGTTCACGACTGCTCCAGATTGTTTGCTCGCAAGCATGCTCTCAAGTCATGGTGGTTCAAGTTCAAGTTTAAGCACATTATCATAGACAAATTGTAATTCAGTGTGCTTTACAGAAACATAAAACGAAATTAAATAATATACAACATAACACAATAGAATAAGGTAATTTGTGAGATAAATGAAAGGAAAAAATACATAAGAATATAAGTCCAATGTTTAAAAGAAGGCAGAGGACAACAGTCCAGCCATTTGTGTAGATCTGATACTGATGGGCAGTTTGTTCCAGCAGCGAGCTGCATACTGACGAAACACCATTTCACCATGTTTACTTTCTTCTGACCAGTAGCTGACCAGCTCCTGCAGATCTAAGTGACCTGCCAGGAATATATACTTTAAACATATCAGAGATAATTGCCATTTTTGTGAACTATTGATCAAATAATGCTTAATCCTGTGTGGGAGTATTTGAAACCATTTTAAATTGGAAAACTATTATTAAAAAGGAAAAATCTTTTTAGATTGTTTTGTATAAACAAAACATTGATATAATTATTATTAGGAATTCAATGGTTAAATAAATTAGTTCTGGCCTCAAGCACAACCAGATTTGACCATTTATCACTAATGTTCAGTCTGTTCAGTCTTGAAATGAGACAGTTCCATCGCTGACTGGATGCAAGTTATCTTATCTTTTCAGGTTTGCACACATTCTAATTCTGACAAGTCTATGGTAACTGTATAAAGTGTAAAATAACAAGTAGACCCATTATCTTGTTCTATTCATTTATTTATACAGTTTAGTTTTAGCACAATTTAAACAAACAAATGCAGTTTTCAATAGCCATTTTAGCAATGTTTATCAATATTGTTTGCTTTGTGCATTTGGTCTGTTGAAATAATATGAATTCTTATACATAAATATATGTAAAAACAGGGACATGAGGTCATGTATATATAGTTTTTGCTATGCTGCCCACCTTTGCTAGAGACCAGTTTTCTGTCGCAGACATCCTTATTATTTGACTCGTGTAGTATTACGATGGTACGTCTGCACCTTTTCTTTATCCCCCATCCCCCACAATCTTCACATGACGCTCTCTCATTCTCTGTTGTATTCATGAGGCTGCCCCCAATAAGGCTGGAGTTGGGTGGGTACGTTAGATAGGCAGTAAATAGGAATATGAAGTGCTTATTGCAGCAGGCAGAATGCAACTGTGATTTCTGAGCTGGACGCTGTGCGTTTGAGCACAGACGTGCATTTCTGTTCGCTTCAATGATTGCATTCTTCATGAAACACACCCACACACACGCAAACCGAAATGCACCCCCTGTGACAGGTTCTATGGTCTATGTGTGGCTATTTGTGCCAGTGTTTGTATTAGTACAATTACACCTGGTGTCTAAAGATCTGGCACTAATTGACAGCTTGTGTGTATGTGTGTGTGTGTGTGTGTGTACGGGTGTGTTTGTGTGGTGGGTGTAAAATGAAGGTCAGTGCTCACATGACCTTTGTCATATGTGAGGCAGGTACAGGTTCAAGGTGGAGCTGTATTGTTTTGTCCAGTGAGAGATGGAGAGAAGAGTAAGATAGAAAAAAGAAAGAAAAGCGAGATGAGAGAGAGTGAGAGAGAGAAAGAGAGAGAGAGTATTAAAAAAGGTGGGGAGTGGGAGTCTTATCTCCCCCAGTAATGCCTACCGTGAGATAATGTGCTTTGTGGAGATAGAAGACATCTACAGTGGATAGATGGAAAAATCAATAACTCATGCAAAGGCATTAGCAGGACATGGCTTTATCATTAAATGTAAAGATATACCTTGTTTTTCAATATGAAATTAAAAACGTCATCCAAAATGTTTTCTATTGCACATCAAACACACATATTACTGATGTGATGAAAGTTGCCTGCAAGCTAGTGTGTATTTGTTAAGTATTAAGTATTTCTGCCTTTGCATTATTGACAATAATAATAACAGCAACAACAACAACAACAACAACAACAATAATGTTTCCTTCATACTGGGTCAGTCAATTAAAAAGACTGTAATTTTAATGTAGTTAGTTAGACCTTGCATGTCAATGTGATGAAATCTGCAAGCTCTTAATGAATCAGCCCAAATTCATTTGTATCAAGGCTGAGGTCAAGGCCACCCATTTTTACTTACTGCTGAACGCTTTGGGAAACTGAAGATGGGCCCAGGAAGTTCAGAGATAAACTTTACTTCTTAACTTCATGAATCTTGACAACTTTAATGATGGTGACTCCTTACACTGAGTGGCAAAACAGAGAATCCAAGTGTCTAGAGTAGGGGTTTTAAAATACATCAGAAGGTGACAAAACAGATTTGTACAGTTATCAATAAGGTATGTACACATTTTGGCCATGTCCTATTTTCAAAAGCTTGGTGTCACCTGTATACTATCACTTTGTAAAGAAAGATTTTAAATACTTTAATATTCAGTGTAGTGTTAGGGTTCGGGTCAGTGGCACCTTAGCCACTGCTTTTGTTTTGGGGTTTTGGGGCTTTTTCTGTTCTGGT
>JBBPDH010000001.1:7953734-7965190 GCA_037974565.1 Clupeocharax schoutedeni
AGCTGATTAACTTATTTCACTGATATCAGACTGGTTTTATTAACTAACTTCTTTTCAGTGACCAGTAGACCAGCGGTTCTGGAGATGGTCTACCGGTCTCAATTGTCTAGTAATCACTTTGACCCCTGTCAGAGTCACTCAGATTCCTACTCTTAAACATTTTTCCTGCTTCCAGCACATCAGCTTCAAAATCTGACAGTTTACTTTCTGCTTAACGAGCTAATCTGTGTTATTCACATCAACTGTCAGTGGTTTTAATGTCGAGACTGATCAGCGTGTGCATATGAGAGTAGATAGAAGTAACAAGTTAATATTAAATAACTTGAGGCAAAAACAAACTTTCTAGAGACGTACTTGTTTGTAGGCCATTGCATGTGTGGGTTTACACGTTCATCTACTTTAGGTAGATGTCAAAAAGAATTGTAAGACGGCATTTCAAGCTTGAGACGATCGCAGGTTTCAGTTTTTTGTTTGATTCTTTTATCTTTTGTAGCTTTTTCCCCATTTGACAAATGTAATGTCATCTCAGGACAACAAGAGAGCCGTTCTGTTTGTATCTGTCATATCATTTAAAAGTGCTCTTTTTTCACTTTGTATTTTGGAATATCAGTAAATAGGTAACGTGTGAGGAGGACGTGTTTGTTCTGCGCTGTCATTCTCATTATTTTACTTCACATTTGATCTCAGTTCTTCAGTTCCTGTGGCGTTTCCTCCACACTGCATCAAGCCGAGGTCCTACATCAAAAACACAGGAGAACAGGTAGCAGTGGATTATATAATACGCTCTTTTTGTGTTTCAAATGGAGAAAGGCTTATGCTCCTGACAGGTGTGAATGGAAAAGGTGGGATACACACGTGCGAGCTAGGAATCATGAGCATGCATAAAGCGTGCCGATCAATAGTGACTACTCAGCGGGGTCTCTGGATCAGGTACTAGCGCGAATAACACAATGTATAGAACAAACTGTCAACATTTCGCACCTGTCGCCTGATGACAGGAACACCAGCATAAAATAAATGATTGAAAATACCTGTTTGACAGAAGAGTCTGCCTTCCAAAAGCAAGTTGAGTTTTATCATTGACAGTTTAGAGACACCAAACTGTTCAAAATACCGTAAGGAAGTTTACAATAACTTCTCACATTAAAGCCTAACTGGGTTTAGAAATATAATTTGTAAGGAAAACAGTACCACAGGCAAATCTATTTGTGACAGTCCTGAGGACCAAAGCCCACATATTTTATGATGCGGTTCATGAGCACACAGAGCTTGCGGGTGTTTATGTTAAAAAAGTTTGTGTGTGCTTTGTAAACTATAGCCACACATAACCAAGTATTACAAGTATTAGCAAATAATTGTTTCTCTTTTCTTTTAAACAAATCTTTTTTTATATATTCAATTTCAATATCTACCTGTGCCTGATAATTACCTGAAACTACAAATTATACACATATAATATAATTATACATGTTAAGGGCAGTTGATGTTTTTAGGCCGTGTTAAAAAATTACATTAAAAAAAGTGACAAAATGTTCTTAGGAAGCTTATAACAATGATGTTATGCTCTCGGTGGAATTGGGCCTACTCTCTTACTGTATTATCTTACACACAGCTACAAACACTGCTCTGTCCCTCTCTCTCTTCTCTCTCTCTCTCTCTGTCTCTCTCTTGTGCTCTCTCTCTCTCTCTTGCTCTCATTCTCTCTCACTTGCTCTCTTTTACTTGCTCTCTCTCTCGCTGTGGCTCTGTGCTGTAATGTTTGCGCTGTTGAAGACTCGGTCAGTGTGGTGTGTTGTCCTTGTTCTGGACTCTCTGGTGGCCTGAGGGTCAGCGTCTGGGCTGTGGCTGGAAAGTGGAGGGGAGGGGCGGGGGAGAAGAGCGGATGAGAAAGGTGTCAGAGAAATGAAGTAACTCTACCTCCGTCGACTCCCTCCATATGTACATCGGCCTCCACCACCTACGCTTATGGAATAAGACTGTTAGGGTGGGCAGGGTATGCTTTAAGATATTTTTATTATAGTACATAATACAATTCATCAAACAAAAACAATCACATAATCCATTAACTTTTCTAGATTTGTAAGATGATTAATTTAATACTATTTGATTATGTTAACCATAAAAAAAAAATCAAAGCCTGTTTATCTCGGCTCTTTCGGAAAGGGAGCTAGAGGACCACAGGACGTACTTATGCACCATACTCTCCTGCTGCTGTTGTAAATTTCAGCTTCTTCTCCTCCATCTTTCCCAGCCTGCCCATTAAAAGTCACACAGTCTGATCCCTGTATAAATTTCACCTCTCACCACCCCCCACCCCCAAAAAAAGAAAAAACGCCTCTGGCCGAAGATGGTATCATATTCACGCGCAGCAGGGTGCAGGCCCCGCCGTCATAAATCTCAGGCCAACATGTGAGAAATCTTCAGATGAGTAAGTGGGCCGAGAGCGCTTGGTGACCCCCCTGTACCCAAACAATGGGCCCTCATGCGCTCGGCAGCTTAGCAGACGGGCCAGGAATTTCTGTTTGGAAGTGATAGCTACTGTCTATATAATATTTAGGGGGCCTATTCATGGAGCAGCTGGCGGAGAATAAAAGGGCTTCCCCTGCTCGCATCTGCTGCAGAAGGATGTGCTCCTGCGCCTGCTCCTCCTCTCCTGCCTCCGTGCAAATAGCACTACATAGGAAGACAGTTGTTTCTGGCTGCCCCTCTGCCTGTCATGGCTGTCAAGCCAAATCCCATGACTTATGGCTCCTCCAGATGTAAGAGATTTCTAAGCTGCCTCGAACAGCCTGCGGTTTGTGGTGAGAGAGAGAGAGAGAGAAGGAGAGAGAGAGACACACAGAGAGAGAGACAGGAAGAGGGAAGAAGAAAACGAGAGAGAGAGAGAGAGGGAGAGGGAGAAACAGAGAGTGAAAGAGAGAGAGAGAGAGTCTATACTTTGTCTCATCTACAACACCCACAGTCTGTGTTTTTTTTCCTTTCTCGGTTAGCTCACTGAATTCTTTTTTTTGTTTGTCGTTGGTCTGTTACACAAATCTGCCATTTTACACCACTTAAGCTTTGGGGAAACAAGGAGTACTAGTGAAGCAGGAGAGGAAAAAATACACAAAGATTTTTTCCCTTTGCGATGCCCCCTAAAAAGTTGGTTTTCTGGAGCAAACAGTTTTTTTCCTTTCTGAGACTGAACCCAGAAAACTTATGGGCTGTGATTAAACATACAGATTGTTTATGATAACAGTATTACCTTCTCATGCTGGTGATCCAAAATACTGAGCTGGGCTTTTACTGTCAGTTCTTTCAGTAGTGGAATGACCCATTGAGTATTATATGATTTATAAATGCATTGCTTATTATTTTTAAGTGCATTTTTTTTTCAGAAACAGCAAAGGAAAAGCCAAAATAACTTAGCCTGGCACATTTACATCAGAAAATAATATACTGATTAATGTGTATTATGTAAAAATACATGTTAAAATCTTCAATTAATTATTTAAAATGACAAATCGGTCAAACATGTTTTTTATGTGTGCATATGTGTGTTCCTATCAAACTCTTTTTATTACAATTTGCAATAGAATTAATCGAGAAGGTCTATATAAAAAAAATTGTAGTAAGTATATAAAGTATATAAAGTTAAAGATATTTTGGATAGCTTTTTGACATTTTGACTCTTCTTTGACTTACAATAGTGTGTAATGTAAAATTCACTCATTTGCAATGACTTTGTAATTTTGTTAGCCTGTTAGTGCATCTTATTGAGACTTTGCAACAGGACAGTTTATTTGGAATTATGAAAGCATTAAGTTCACTAATGTATCAGTTTAAAAAATCGATACCTGAAACCGGATCTCACACTCTGAGTTGTGTCTCTTTTGGTTGGATGTAATTTTCTCCCTTCTCTACTCTTAAATGGTAATTTAATTTGCCGTCACTAAAACCTTCTCTGTAATTGCTGATTGCCGTGACTGGAGCTGAATGTGTATTAGATACCCCACCACCACCACCACACACACACACACACACTGCCATCAGCACTGTGATCAGTACAGTGTGATGATTTCACAGAGCCACTGTGACACCGGCTATCAGAGGTACAGACCTGTTAATCATAAGGTTGACCTGCTCCTAACTGATCTTTAGCAGCATGTTTTACATGTAGACAGAATTAACAAAATGGTGTTAATAAAGACTGCGGCTGTCCTGGAACATGTGCAGGAACATGTGGAAGTGATTGATGAGAAATGCAGCGATGTTAGGTCAGAGCGGAAGAATCTTTGTTTAAATTTAAATTGTGTGTGTCTGTGTGTGTCTGGGGGATAGCACTGGATGATTTTATTTCATGACATTTTCCAAATCTATCTCAGTATGATATCGAAGTGTGCATTAAAGTGGAATTCCACCCATTTTTCATAATTCTGCATAGGTCAAGTGCTGAGTGAGTCAGAGCAGCTTACAGACTCTTCCGTTGCTGTGGTGGTGAAAAGAAACAGGGGATGTGTACAAAGCAACTATAGACATTATATTTACTGTCCAAAATTACCAGTGGACCTGTAATGTGTTGTTAATGATAAATAGGGATTTTTTTTCAAAGTTTTATGGAGGAGACTATTTTGCTTTGCTTGTAAATTTCTACGGTAACAATAAATACTTGTTTTAGGCCAAAACGTTCTCCAAAAGCAAGCCAAACATATTTATAACCTCATCTAATATTTTTTCTGTGATGTAGTTTTCAGTGGAATTAAATGCTTCAGACGCCTGGTTCCATTCACCACCACTGTGAACAATTTAGACTCCAGAGTTTTTCCAAAACTAAGCATTCTGAGTATTCACACCTCTCTGAATAACTTATAACTGTTTATATCTTCGAGGTTTGATAATGAACACAGTTTGAACAATTAATGGAATTCCCTTTTAATTACATTAATGAGCTCATTCTGTAGAGTCGTACAAACCTTACATGGCCTTAGTTACACTATTTATTCTATTAGTTACTCTTAAAATTTCACTTAATGCTGGGCAATATAGGATATTATCTGTATAGCTATACCGTTTCATATCACTCCATATCATTGGTAGTGTCACTTTTAACAAGCAGCATATTTTTGTTTTATTTCTTATGTGCACTTTAAATTATATAAAGCTAATATTTACACCAAGTTTATAAGTGCACATACGAATTTAAACAAAAACAAGCTGTCTACAAATTATATGGAGTGATACGGAATGGTGTAGCTATACAGAAAACAGCCTACATTACCCAGCATTACATGAAATTCCCCTTTAATAAGGTTAATAAGAGTTAACTCCAGTCTATCATTACTTGGAGCATAAACATTAAACAAATGTTATGTTTGCTGTCTAGAAATTAGATTTTTAATCATTTATGTGTATTCTATGTATGGTTTATGTCTTGTTAATATATGAAAGCAAAGCAAAAATAAAGACAGCCGAATTAAACAAAAACTAATGAATAAGAAAATATCAGGTCTATTAGACTCAGCATGGAGAACTAAGATTTATGTATTTATAAATTACCTGAAACTGCAATTTTAAAAAAATGTTTGAAATATCATAATCGTGTTTATCGATACCACGCAGCACTGATTACACAGGTGGTGATCCATACACAGGAGTGTAAATGTTGACCAGTTAAAAAACTGATGTACTGAAAAGAATCTTACTGTTTACTCAGGTTTGAACTGCTACTTGAAAGTGATCACTGCAAACAACAAACACTGTGGTTACCTTAAAACCCATTAAAAAATATTTTTTTAATGCCAGTATTGATATTTCAGTATCGATGATACATCATCCAGCATTAGCACAGGGCCTGAGCGAATTAAAGGTAGAGTATAGCGCTGTACCATATGCAAGGTCCTGTCAGAGTAATCCCTCTCTGTTTTATGTGGATCCAAAAGCACAGCCCTTTTTTTCACACAGTCCCGGCCCACTGCGGAGCACAACTCGCTGGCAGGCCTGAAAAACAGCGGTGCTGGAAAGCAACAAAGTCTTTTAGAAAAGTCAGAGGGAAAAAAAAGAAAAAAGAGGAGAGAGGGTGAGAGTGAGGGAGCAAGTGAGAGTGAGAGAGAAAGAGAGAAGGGGAGGGAGGCCGAAGTAGCAGGAGAGAGAGTGAAACAGAGAGAGTGAGGGATGCCACATGGGGATAGAGAGGGAGATTTCTGAGGGGTGATTACTGTATTTGTTTGATCCTGGCTCCATGCAGAAGGTAATTCCTCCATTCCCTTCATTACAGGTGCCACTTTGGGTTACTTTCTGCTTCGACTGCATCAGCAAAACCCCCTTTTTTCTTTCACAGCTGTTTAATTTATTCATCGCTGCTGTCTTGTGGAGCTCTGGAATAAGTCTCTTTGTTCCTGGAGGATTAGGGGATCGGCGATGCACGACCGAGGCTGCCGTAACTCAAACCCTGGCAGGCCCTGGAAAAAAACCCCTCCAAATCAACAGGATCGTGAGCGGGAGTGTGTGTGTGGGGGGGTGGTGGTGGTGGTTTTGCCGCGCAAAAAAAATTCAAAGCCATTAGCATTCCAATGGTGTCATTAACGCTAAGGCCCCAATTTGCGCTGCTTTTAACGTGAAATCGGAGCCAGGAGCCAAAATAGCAGTGTCCATGACACTATCCGAAAAGAGTGTGTCTTATGCCCTGTTCTTTAGATGCATCTGCCCTCTCTGAATGGCAGAAGTAAGCCTCTGACGAAGCACTCAATTTACAGGGTGGCAGGAATGACTTTGCTCAATGTTATGCCCCTGTTAATGATGAAAATAAGATGACAGATGAACTACCCTTGGCTAGCATTAAGCATCAAGTACTGAACTGGTACAGTCTTCAGCAAGATATAGCAGTACATGAACTTTAGAATAGGTGTATATAGAGATACATTCAGTGCATTTAGTTAAGTTCTGTTTGAGTGTAGTGCTTTATACAATAGTCCCAAAGCAACTTTCCAGAGACACATTATGAGCTTAGAAATCAAAACTAGATCAGACAGAACATACATACATACCCTTTCTAGTAATGTGTTAATATAATATACTAATTAGATTTTTAAAAATGTAGTTTAACAGTCAAGACATGCTTGGTGTCCTGAGTTTGTTACTTTGTAAATGTGTTTAGGAGCTACAAGGCTATTGTAGCCATCAAGCAATGGAAGCGTAAATTAGCATGAACATGCCACACACTCACCTTAGAATATACGCTAGAGTTTTCTGAGTAAACTAAAATAGACTTGCTTATATGGTTTTTGACACTGTATGATGTATTGTAACCTATACAAATCTTTATATAGTTGTATTGATAAGACAGTGTCAGAAACAATTTGACTTTAAGTATGTTATGGTATTAGCATGTAATGTGCTCAATGTTAAGCAATTATTTACCTTGTTAACATCTAGCGCACATGAGAAAATGTTCGTATTGTACTGTATGTGTATCCACAAAGGGAGTTTTACACTGGATATAGAAGCTAATTCCACCTTAAGCCAGTGTCTTTCCTTGTTGGTGCTGATTTTTCCCCCTGTTTCATTATTCTAGAGTTAATTAAAGTCTCATGTAATGAGAGATTGACTTTATGGCAACACTTAAGGCTCCCTTTGAACTGTTTTCCCCATCTCTGGATCCCTGTTATCCTCTTCTACTGATCTGTTGATGAGTCTGAACACAATTAGCCCACCATTTTGACGTCCTAATTGCTGCCGTTTGATCCTAGACCTCGAGTTACTTCACATGCCTTTAATCTTTATAGATTATTGCGCTTAGAGCGTCTTCTGCTAAAACTTAGTAACAGGTTTGGAATTAGTGGATCTTAAGCAGCTAACATCACTTTGTCTTATCATGCTTTTAAGCATTTGTTCTCTGGTGGAGAGCATTGGGCTGCTGCCTTCTGCAGGCTTGCTTTAGGCCTGCCAGTGTTTTGCTTTTGTTGTCATGGTGCTTAGCCATCACAGTTGTCTGGGCAACATATGTCATTTTTCATCGAGAGCATATAAATGTCTTGTGTGAAGCAGCCTATTTGAAAATCAAAGTGTCCTCTGCCAAGAGTTTGCACCCACTAGTGTTCACGGTGCCATGTTGCATTACGATCCCCGCACGTTTTAACCATCAACCCTTTCACCCATACGACACTCACTCACACACACACGCACACACACAATACACCCAAAATGCAGTTTTACAGTCATCTTAGTGAATTTCCCTCTTGTCGTTTTATCTTAAAGCAAGTAAAACGATCTTAGATCATAACAGTCTTTATAGTCCTGTTGATTTGGGCCAAATTCTATATATGCATCATATGCATTCGTTGTGTGGCCTTCATACAGATCAACTTATTAAATTTTATTTTTCAACCTCAAGGTCCTCTTATGACGATTGTGTGGTTATATGTACCAAAAAAGTCAGAATTCATTTTTACATGACCACTTTCCAGCCTTGGTTTTAAACAGGTTCTTTTTGTTACAGTAAGATGAAGTTGAATTAACTTTGTTCTGATGAACTGCTCTGTATCATGCCTTCAAAAAACTGTCTGGGCCAAACCACAACTTCAGTGTGCTTAGATAGGTCTAAAAGGCTTCAGACTCAAAGGGTGGATATATGTGAACGTGTAGAACGTGTAGCTTTTTGATGAAGTCACAAAAAACAGTAAATACAAAGTGAGACATTTTCCACATATGGACTGTGTGACTGAGGAATTGACAATACATTTTGAAACTTTACTAGAGTTTACATTCCAGATTAGGCTCTTTTACTAAAAAACTGAGGAAAAGTCAGTTTTCCATGATATGGACCCTTTAAAGCACATAACAAATTCTTCTACAAGAAGACGATGCCTGTTTTCAGATTTACCCAAAGAGGCCCGCAGCATGAACGTCTGTTTGCTTCGCCCGCTGTCAGCAGCCTAATTCAACATGTAAATATTTCATCCACCTCTGGAACCATGTCCAGCATCGGCCCTTTCAAAGAGCCGCTTGATTTAACATATTCTAATACTTTTTCAGTCCTGCCCAGATTTACAATGTGAGTTGGAATTTAGGAGTAAATTGAAGTTTTTTTCATCTGAAATGCCACAGGGCTTGTTGCATGTAGCTTGTGATAGCTTGACTTATTGATTATGGAAGGCAGTATGCCCAATTTCAAAGAGAAGGGTAGCACTCACCATGGAACTTCAGAGAATTAATTTGATTCGGTATGGCCCTTCATGAGAAACACATGTCTGTACACAGCTTCAGGTAATAAGATCTCTCTCTCTCTCCATTGCTGTAATGAAAGGGTACTGTACCATCCACACACACAGACACATACACACACACACACACACACACACACACACACATACACTGACAGAGTTGTAAAAATCCGCCCAAAAAAGAAAGCAGAGGGCATCTCTCTCTCCCACCCCCTCTCTCTCTCTTTCTCTCGTCCTCACTCTCTCTCTCTCTCTGGGATGAAATCACATCCAGAGAATGTCTCCAGGTCTTCTACTGCCTTATCGGCTCCAGTTGCCAGTGTTTTCTTTGGAGTGTCCAGAAATGCGCTTATACATTCACACGGTGCACATGTAAATATGGCGGATCAGAATACAGTATAGTGTATCATAAGCCCATTAAGGCTAATTTATCATCATGCCCAGGGTGCTGATGGACAACACATCTGTGCTGAGGGCTTGTGGGAACGGGCCGGGACACCGCTGCTCAGACAGGAATGATCCACAAAGTAGGGTGGCTGTGTGTTGTGTACTGTTTCAAACAGAGCTGGACTTGGGTTAGTATGCCTTTGGCTTTGCAAACTATTAGGTTTGTTATTGGTCATCACAATACTAAGCCTGGTGTTAAATTTATCTATAAAATTCTTATTCCAGTATTTTTTTTTATGGTCAGATTTAAATTTACATTCATCGAGCTAATGTACCCATTTTCCTGAGTAATGTTCATCTAAGCTGAAAATATTAGTATCTCCTATTATCATCCTTCTTGTTTTGGATCTTCTAAAAGTGCAGTTTAATGACGTTTCTCTCTATCTATCTGTCTGTCTGTCTGTCTGTCTGTCTGACTGTCTGTCTGTCTGTCTGTCTATCTATCTATGTGTGTGCAAATAACTGCTTTAGACACCAATCTAGTGTAACTATGTAATGTTATTTGGTCAATGCAGGCCTTAACTTTGTGTCACATTTACAATAAATACACATCCATTTGTGCAACTCAAGTGTTCTACAAGAATCTTTATGTTTTAATCAGTACTGCATGCACATGACTGTTTCCGTGAGTGGTTTTATGTCATCCAGCGAATGTTTCTCCCCTTAGCACAGATGTAGTCTATCAGCCAAAGCATGTTTAGAGGCCAAATTCTGCTTCTTTAGTACTGAAACTGAGGCTAACATTGCTAACAAACATTAGAAATCAGCAAAACTGTTTCCAGAACAAGCTTTTCAAACCAGCTCATTAATGTAGGGTGTCCAGCTCGTTAATGTAGGGTGGCACAAAGATGTGGTTGATGTTGATGTGGTTTTGGATGCAGTATGACCTACTGTGAGCTACCAAAATTTGCAAAACTTTACTGCAGACAGTAACATGAGTTTAAACAAAAATGTTCAGAAGTGGGAATGCTGATCTAGAATCAGTGAAATAAGGCAGAATTTGATCCATGATCAGTCCTCCTTGTGATTGCTTTTGTGAATGTCTGGAATTTCTGCCTGTAGCGATGAGTATTAGTTTGTTGTTATAGCTCGCAGTAAGTCATACTATACTCTAAGTTGCACTGACTCTGTTCAGCTAAGTCTGTACAACCATAAAAAAGAGCTGGATGTGGTTTGAGTGGGTTGAGAGAAAGTGTGTTTACATAAAATATTTGGGTGACTATTGAATCCCTGTTTTTGTTTGTACCATTACCTCACAGCGCTTATGCTAAACCGAAAAAGGAAAATTTGGACTTGATCACGCCTTGACTGAACCGCTGCATTTTGGGTAATTGAAAAATTGTGTAAATATGATTTTTTGTCAGTCTGTTCCTTTAACCTTGTCAAATTAGGAATTCTTCAGTGTGTTTTTGCTAATCAAAACATGGTATTGTTCATGTCATGTAGTCCTACTTAGCTTAGAAAAAGGCTCCGTCTTCACTGGCTGCGGAGTATCTCTCACACACGAAAAACTCTAAAGAACTGATGTTTACAGCTGGTTGTAATTTCTAAACCAAATGCCCATGGGCTGTACTAACTCATAAATGTAAATCATTCACATAATGTTTATTTCTTTCGGAATAGCTTAAATACAGGACAGTAGGGGCGAGCTGGGTCGAAAAGTTTTTGTTTTAGTTGAAAGGTAGATCTGAATTTATAAGTAAAGCCTGAGAGGGTGAAACACAGCTTGTGTGTATGTGTGTGTGTGTGTGCGTGTGTGTGTGTGTGTGTGTGTGTGTGTGTGTGTGTGTGTGTGTGTGAGTGTGTGTGTGT
>JBBPDH010000001.1:7989950-8014079 GCA_037974565.1 Clupeocharax schoutedeni
TATATATATATTTTTTTTTTTTTTTTCGTTGTGTTTTGCGACAAAAAGTGTAAAATATCTAGCAGTTTCATAGAGTTAGAGGGTTGAGATTTTATGAGAATCAAATTGGATGCTTTTACGATTTAGAGCCGATTTAGAAATAAATTCTGAGATCTAGAGATAAAACGCTGCAAAAAAGTGCTATTTTATTGTTTAATTTTTTAAAGATAAAAATATATATATATATTTCGTTTAATTTGGCATATTTAAGTCTTGGTTTAATTTGCAGTGTTATTTACATTATTATTATTATTATTATTATTGTTATTATTATTATTATGGGCTCGTGCGTTTGTTTTGGCTGTGGTCGAGCTGCTGTTTGTAGGGCATATAGCAGGTCAGTCTCGGTCACATGGTGACCCTTCACACCCCAGAGGGCGCCACGGGCTTTGGCCCAAACCCCATCCGGGACCGCTTAAACAGGCGTGGAGGAAAGAACAGGGGTGTGTGTGAGTCAGTGTGAGTGCGTGCGTGTGTGTGTGTGTGTGTGTGTGTGTGTGTGTGTGTGTGTATGTTGTTCAGGAGCGCCTCTGTCCCGTGCACTTAACCAGAATAATTAAAACCACATGCTCCTTTTTATTTATCTGATAAACAGAAAAAAATGCATAACACATATAATGATGAATTGCAATAATAATAATATTATAGTTATAAAATAAATGATAAAGCAAAAAGCTATAAAAGATAATGATAATAACTCATCACCTACTTTTTTACACCATTTTTTATCGCCAAAAACGACAGAAAAAACTACATGCCGTTCAAAGGTACTGCTCTATTAATTTGGGAATTCGATAGCGTGGAAAATGAAAAAGAAATATTAAAAATATTAGTTAACACAATTATAAAAGAAAGAGAGAGAGCAGCAGCAGCAGGGGGGAAAAGGTAGATGGCTGGGATTCGGGAGAGGGGGCGCAGGACACTCACATAAGACCTATCAGCCCTCTTTTTCCATCCCTACTTACTTTTTTCGCGTGAAAAAAAACACGTTTTTTTTAAGGAGGGAGAGAAACGGCCCGTTAGAATAAAAACACGACCACTCTTGCACAATTACATCCGTCAGAAAAAAAACGAAAAAAAGAGAAGCGTGTGTACTTGCACAAGAGGGGAGTCCTGATAAACCGAGTTTGAGAGTCCTCCTCGCTCGGTTTTTCACTGAAAAATGACAGTGGAGAGAGAGAGTGAGAGAGAGAAAGACGTTGAGAGGGATAGAGAGAGAGAGAGAGAGAGAGAGAGAGAGAGAGAGAGCAAGTGTCCCGCCTGCTTCCAGTCCTCCATCGGCTCGCTCTCAGCTCTTTGCCCGGGCTGGTATGCTCCAGTCCAGGGAGGAGAGGACGCGTCGAGCCGCTGGACATCCAGTGAGCCTACTGATTCCTATCATCCTCCTTCTGGGATCCGGAAGGCTAGTGCTCTCTCTCGCTCTCTCTTTCTTTCTCTTTCTCTCTCTCTCTTTCTCTTTTCCTTCGACCTTTTTTCTTCTTGCCACAAATAAGAGTTATTCTCTTCGTCTTTTTTTGCTCTGTTTTCCCCTTCAGTAGCCAAAAGTCGTAGTGAAAAAAATAATCGTAAACAAAAAATTACATTTCTTCTCCCGCGTTTTAAAAGCATGAGTATCATCTCCAGGTCCTTTCCAACTCTCGGTTTGTGCCACCATGTCCAGACAAAACGTACCAAACTGGTGCCTTCCTCGGCAGCTAATATGAGCTAAAAAGACAAACAATATAAACACTGAACAAAAACAAAAATAAAAAATGAACTTTCCCCCCGTCCAAGCAGGACCGTGGCCCGCGTGCCTCTCCTTCCTCATCCCCAGCTGTGGAAAAAGGCTGGATGTGTCAACTTGGTCACGAAACTTATAGGCGGAATTATTGATCCGCTCTGTATTAGACTTTAAAGCCTTAAGCATCAACTCAACAGCTGCTTTTTTACCTTTATTTACTCAAAAGTGTTGCTATCAATAAAGAAGGCTTTGATCAAACCACATCATCGGTCGTCTAAACCATAATCCTCTATTATAATTCCTTATAGCATATTCACGTGTCTCTCATAAACAACCGTGCTTAAAATGATCAATACACCTGTCTGTAGTTACACCAGCTTGTACTTTTGACCAAAGAGGCGCACCTTGCATGTATAAAGCCTTTATTATTTAAAAATGCATTTTCTGAAAGCCAGTCTGCTTGACTCATGTATCATTCTACGGTCCTCTCGTTTCTCTCTTAGAAACGTGTTTCACTGATTAAAACATGTCACAATAAAATAAGAATAATAACAAAAAATCAAAGCGAGGCATTTAACATACAGATAGACGTGTGTATTCATCCGCCAACATTGTTGTTATTTACAGTTGTTTACAAACATAGGACTGTTTGTATCATGTTTGTATCAATCGGGGATAGGTGTGTATCGAAACCTACATTCTATTTTCCATACTATGTTTGTGTTCTGTAGTCTAAAATAGCTCAAATAAGCCTAAAATGTAGTGTACGTCTATCCGGACAGCTTAAATGGTGCGTCCGTGCCGAGGCGCGTGCTCCGTTTTATTTATTTTCTGCAATCTTTACGCACGAGTGGTTTGTGAAAAAATAATAAAAGTGGGGAAATAAGTCGAGTTGTTCATCAGCTTTGTGCTGCCTACCATTTTCTGTTTCTTTTTCTTTTCTTTTTGTGTGTGTTTTGTTTCCCCCATTACAGAAGGTAGGCTGAGTCCGGCCCTTCAGCTCGGCACAGTTGAACCGAGGCGTCATTTGCAATGTGGAGACTGTTGATCACCTCACTAATTACGCCTCTCTCTCTCTCTCTCTCGCCCTCACTCACTCTCCCTCCCTCCCTCCCTCTCTCTCTCTCTCTCTCTCTCCCTCTCTCTCTCATTCCCAGAGTGCATATCGGGAATAGACGCACAAAGACATGCGCACTCAACTTAATCAGCCATTTTTTTAAACAGGGCTAAAACGATAATAATTAGCAGAATAAAGACATATCGGATTTTCATTTTTCCCGTTCCTCCTTTCCCCGTACCCCTCCACAACCGAGACTGCTAGGCAGCCGTCGACACGTCTGTTTTTTACCAGCCGGACCCCCTTTTTAAAAGGATCGACTCTTTGCTGTCACCCCCGGTCGTATTTACGTTTTTCCTCTTTTTTTTACAATAAACTTGGAGGATTATTATTATTTTTCCACATTTTTGTTTTTGTTCACAACTTTCATTGGATGTGTTTTTTTTTGTTTTAATCTTCGCGAAGGAGGAGAAGAGGAGGGGAAGAAGCCGCGAAGGGAAGAAAGTAAGTTTTTTTTTATTTTGTTTCTGTTTAGTTTTTTTTTTTCTTTTTGTTTTTTCTCTAACTTCCATTGAGTAGCTGGTGTTAGGTTGAGATAGGGCAGCTGTCTGATTATTGGTGTGGGGCTATTTTTTTTCTTTTGCGGATCGCTCGTTTTTAAAGACTGCACACTTAACGGAGCTTCGCGTGCGATATGACTTTTTTTGCGCCTCGGTCTCTCGGAGCGGTGGGCTGTCGAGGGGGTTGTGGTGGTGGGGGGCAGGCGTCAGGGTGACACCGAGACACCAGAGAACACCTTCTACTGAGCCGCTTTGGCAACTTTTGAGCCCCGGTTTGTTGCCTCGGAGTGTCCGGGAGCGAGTTCGAGCCTCCCGGCCACGGAGCTGACCAGGCTCCGTTAGTGACTCCGCTTTTACGCTTTCCGTCTGCTTTTCTGGCACCACTTTTATACATGTTTCTCCTTTTTCTGCACCTAGACGCTGCTTAATTTATCCTTAAACAACAAAATTGAGACGTGTTTCTTTAAACAAAGCGTAACATGAGAAAGAAATCACGCGTAAACCCACCGACAGGACGCACTCCCATTTGTAATAGAGAGTTAAGGGCTCGCCTCTGTTTACCTGCTCCGGAGTGTCTCTTGGAGTGCAGGACGAACGGACGAAGGTGAAGCCTCTCCGTCCCCTCCCGAACGAGCCCTGGCTGTCAAAAAACGACGGGGATCTCAGTTTCTGTGCCTCGTCTGTTGTGGAGGATCCGTCTTTAGGCGCTTACTTCTCTCTCCATGCCGTAAGCTCCGTTTTCTCCGTTTCCCTTCAGATTTTTTTTTCCTTCTGTTTTTTTTCTCTTCTGGCTCTTTTACAATCGCCCGCGATGAGGTTCTTAAGTTGACATTGTGTTTTATGGGGGGTGTTTGGAGAACAGGGGGCTGTAGTGTGTGTGTGTGTGTGAGTGAGTGTGTGTGTGTTGCTTTTTGCTCTATGGCTGGTCTGCTGGCTCCGGTTGGGACGCGACGGTGACAGGGGGCATCGATCGCTCGCATCGAGAGCGTAGAAAAAAACCCTGAACACACACACACACACACACAGACCTGTTCCACACACACAGAACCGAATATGTGTGTGTGAGTTTGTGTGTGTATGTGTGTGTGTGTGTGTGTGTGTCAGTACTCTCCTGGATCTCAGCTGGAAAATGCTCCCTGGTTATTGGACTCCATGCACAATGTCTATATTTTTTTGTTCTCTCTTTAACGTTAACTGTGTTACTCAGCTTTAAGTCTGCCTGTATGTCCACTGGGCAGCTTTTTACACACATCTGTAGGGAAACTATCATTTTCAACTATCAAATTCTGGAAATGTTATTATTACTACTACTGTTATTATTATTATCCCAATGCTATCAGTACTATAATTACTATATTACTAATAATATTATTCAATTTATTTTCGCTTGTTTGCTAGAATTGTTTTAACCTCAAATTCCAAGGCCATTATGGCAACGGCATAATAAAGCACTAGATGTGGTTTGAGCTGTGAGCTTTTGTTTTATTTTTGTCTTCCAGTTGAAGTGTCTTTTTCTTGCCTTGGAACAGTGTTTTGCGTTAGGACCATACACCGTACAGTAATTTCCCTCCTGTGTGCAAGCAGCGGCAGCAACAGCAGCAGTAGGCACTACCACAGAGCTTATTATGTAAATCAAATCCCATCAGGTGATATTTTCATCAGGTAGCTTCATAAAACACAAGACAGAAACGCTAGGCAAGGAAGGGTGCAAAAGTGCAACATGACAAAGTGCTCGACTGGAAGTGTTGCAAAAAGTGTGGCGCGAAAATGTATGGGTTTGCAGAGAGTGGTGATAGTGTTGATTTTGAAAAATCGGAATGCGTTTTTGTTAGATGATAACTGTGCTGTTTTATGCAGCGTACAGCATTCGGGATGAAATTTGCCGAGCCGCTGAGAGAAGCCCTTAATAACTGGGGATTCAGACACGTTCTGCAGTAAGATTGGCTCAGGCTTCTCCAAGGGTCGACAATGTGTCATTTCCATGAAGCCAAATTGCCCTCTGCCTATACGATATTAATGTGCAAATCAATATTTCAGGGATTAAATTTCCCTTCTTCATATTTTATGGTTTCTACCTCAATAAGTCTCAAGTCTAATAGAAGAGGCCGGATGATTTAAAATCCCCCCACAGCAGCAAGGGTTGCTACAAGCCTATCGCAGCATTTCGCTGTTCAACACCGAAAAATCCTGTGGCGGCTGCACAGGGTGACGGCTGCCACTGCTTTGTGACACTAATGCACTCTGCTCGACTGAAGGGCTGAATGATGGTTGTGCATCCGCTTGAATGGCGAAACGTGGTTATTGGAGTGTTTATTATTATAATAATAATAATTAAACAGAAGCCTTCCTCACACGTGCGTATGCACACTGATATATGCACATAGACTAGATCCACTCACATGCAGACATAATGTATGCACATATTTTCAAAATTCTCATGAATAACCAGGAGATGTTCGTTGCTGGCGATATGATATTTTTTTTCTTCAGAAGCTGCAAACTGTGTTTTCTTCCCATAAAAGGCCTTTTCATAAGCGCTCAGTAAAATGCAGGTTTTGCTTTAGCGTGATATTAACCATTTAGAGCAGCGGTAGCTTCCAATCCCGAGGCTCTGAAAACACAAACTGGTGTGTTATTACATTCGAGTCTGTGGAAATTCATTACGATCTGGCTTTACAGTGGAGCAGCGGAAAGCTTTATTTCTGTTTTCTTTAACCTTGACATTATCGTGGTCCTCCAAGCTTTTGCTGTCCATCATCAGGTGTTTGTTTTTTTCCATTCCTCCTCCTGCACCATCTGGACTACATTCTGCACAGCTGCATGAATTTCAGATGTGATAGAACATTTTTTCCCCACCCCATTTGGCTCATCTTACACCTTCTGAAAAGTCCCGCTTAATTTAGTTGCTAAAAGAAATGCATGCAGAGGAGGACAAAGTCCCTTTTAATCTGGCCATGGCCCGTTTGATTTCCTTAAAGATTTCTGTCCATTACGATTTCAAAAGCGGCATGTTGTCTCACATCTGGGTGTGATGTGATGTTATGAGGAGCTTTTTTGGTCTTGTTTTGCCAAGGAAACGTTTGTCAGCATATGTGAGACATGTTTAAGTTATACCTGTCAAATCTTACATCAAGCATGACTTATTTTTAATTTTAGGGGGGGTGGAAAGTGTACTCAGCACTGCCTCTTGGCTCGCCTGGAAACATAAATATGCAGTGATTTGTTTGTGCTTGATGTGGCTTTGCCCGCGCTGCTTTAATAAGCTTCCCGTTCTCTCAGTTCCTGCGCCTGCGTTCCTCATGATTGCCACAGATAGCGTTGAGAAAATTATCGCATTGTTTGGCGTAGAAACTGTGGGGGCTTTTGTTGCAGGCCCAATTGAATTTGGTCCGGTTAAGGAGGCCACAGAACATGCTCTGGTCCACGGAGCTTGGCCTGCTGGAAAGCTGAGAAGTCAGGAGCTGGCTTAATGTATTAAGTGGGGGCCTTCTCGTGTCAGCCCCGAGGCGTTTTGTGGAGGAGGCTGGGCCTCCCCCTGCTTACAGGCTGTCTGAAGGGTTAAACACTTGGATGGGGTTCAAGCTCCACGGCGCCCAGGGAAAGTGCGTGTGAAACGCAGCGCAAGTTTCATGTAATTAGCGCTTAATTATATTAACATATGCAAATTGTCAGCTCGGAGGTTTGTTCAGCTGGCAGAGATCAGCTGAGCACAAATGGCTCATTGTTCCCGGGGCAAATAATGGATTTGGAGTTGGGATTGTGGAAACGCATAACCAGCTATCTAATTTAAGTCATACCATAGCAAAATTTCATTAGTCTCCATGGAGACGGGGTTAATTGTGCTGACTAATGGCCCTGAATACAGTGGGCCCCTACACTCACCATCCCAACCCTCACCCCTCCCCAAAATAACGACAGGGGGGGAGAGAACGTGCCAGCTTAATCCAGCTCACATTGACACTTGTTTATACACACTTCCCTTGTGTGGGAATTTGCATATGCAAATTCTGGTGAGGGGGGGACCTTCTGGTGTCGTTTGTCATGGCAGTCTGACGTACAAGTGAAGGGGAGGCCACTGCCTCCCCTCACTGCCAGCTACAGACAGCATCATCCAGCCTGGCAACATTCTTTCATAATTTGTTTCTGATTAAAAGACAAGACTGGATCTCGTTTTGTGCAGGGGCCTGGCAAAGAGAAGGTCAGGTCAGAAAAGAGTTTCCACAGCAACTAAAGCTCTCCCTTTGGCTAATTAAATAACATTCTTAAAGCCTCTTCACTTTTTTTTTTTTTCGAAGAGAAGGAAAGAGAATACCATCTGGAATAATCTCTAGTTTCCTTTAGCTAGTACGGGGGGATACCCGCCGCAGTGCTAGTACTCCTGCATTAATCCTGTTTTTTGACAGAAATGTAAACTGATATAATTGCTTTTCACTGGAGGGAATGGGGGTTTGTACAAGTGTGAAAGCATCGGAAAAGGATTAGCATTTTTTTGCATAATGCACAGTGGCTTTGAATGGAGCATTGAATGGTTGACTGAGTGACTGAGATGAAAGCAGAGTGAAAATGCTGCCTCTCTCTCTCTCTTTATTTCTGGGCCAGCTCTCCCTAAAGATGTGTTTGTCGAGGACTTGAGACAACAAGCGCGGGCTTCATATTCCTGGAGCCTCCCAAGATGCCTGCAGATTTTGTCGTCATGTGAAGTAATATGTATGGTAATGGCCCATCTCTCCGCTAGTGAATAGACGCTCCTGCGCCTTTATGCACTAGCGTTCAGGCACAATAGGAGAGCCAAGGACTGGATATTGCAGGTATTGAATTTCTTTTTTTCTTCCTAATGTAAGTAGATGAAAAAGAAATATTTATTTGTAATTTCTTTACTTTTTTCAGAGAAAGAGGGCCAGTCTAAAATGAGGCTGTTTTGAAAGATAAATATATATAGATGCATATATTGCCAATGTTAAGTTTTTTGAGCTGGTTCTACTGAGCCCTTTTTAGAAGATGGCGTCAAGGTGACGTGAATTTTGGACGCAGCTCAGCGTCACTTGCGTCGCATCTGCTGTATGGAAATGATCTCCAGACAGAACGTGCGTGGCCACAATAGAAACGTCCCTGTGCTGTGTTGTTTTTCAGCGTGCCTGGGTCTTCTTTCACTGACTTTTTATACACCATAACTGGCCTTTCATATGCTAATCGTTCCGGGGAGAGAAAAAAAAGAACTGTGGCCCGGCTGCTTGCAGGCCAGCATGGACAAAACGATTTCTTCTCGTTCTCATCAGTATGGCGAGCAACTTAATATTTCCAGCAGTGAAAAGGAAGTTAGCTTTGAGTTGATTGTGAAAGGTTCCAGTCTTTTTCGGTTTAACCTCATCAGCGCTGGGGGGATGTGCCGCGGAGGACGGCTTCTGCCTGCATTTTTAAACAGCCTTCACAGTTAGACGGGTCATGCTTTAATGTCTGGCTGGATCAGCCCTTGTGCTGACATGCTTTACCAGATGCTGACTTGTGCCTGGTTGCCAAGTGAGAGTCAGTGGAGTCCCCCCCCGCCCCCCCAGCGCCGCCACCAGCCCATGAGATGTGCACTCTTTACTCCACAGCTTGGATGCAGTTAAAACCTCTCTGCCTTTGTAAAGAGGAAGCTAATAGAGTTAGCGATGGCCCCCGATGTGTGAGTACACATGACTGATGAGGACACAGTCATCTCAGCCATTCGCAAAGCCTTGTTATGGGAAGGCCTCGTTATCGTGAGGAAATGTAATTTTTGTCTTCACTGAAAACTTTCATTATTGAGCACAGTTATCTAAATGTTTTTGTTGCTCTTGGTTTGCTGCCAGTAAGGATTGCATTACTTTTTCTGTCAACCCCGTGTCTCGTCAGAGTAAGGGGATTTTTCCTTGTCTTCTTCTCAGGCTTCTCTTTCTGCTTTGCGACTTCTGCTGGATATTCGAGAGGGATTGAGAGAGAAAGGGACAAAATAATAAATAAAATACAAATTTGGCTAAAAATGCTTTTATGTGTAGAAATCAACATGATGGACCTTGTATGTTAATCATTTGGCCCTTTAGCTGCATTTTCCTACCGGATCTGGAGAACGCCTTGTCCTGCTTCTGTAAACCCAGCTGCGTTCTTTAAATCTGGCAGTCGGAGAGCGCGTCAGACAGGCTTTGACAAATCAGGGATGATGATCCGAGCTCATCCTGGCATTTTTCTTTCCTGCTCCTAGCCTCCTGACCACGGGGGCCGCTAGCAACTCCATACTGCTACTGCATAGTGCGAGGTACTTTGGCTTGAATTTGTGTTTGCTTACTGATGTTTTTGAACCTGCTGTATGAGAGACGACTGAAAGCAATGAGGGGAGAGGTGATTGTTGCAGATTTATCTGCAGCTCCAGAGGATCTGTGTTGTGTTCTTTTAGCATAATGGAGAGTGAAGATCTCTAAGGCTGTAGAGAAAGAATGGAAAAATGTTTCTCTGGTCCATTTGCTTTACATCTGAAAACACAGTTTAATAATAATTTCATTCAAATGTGTTCAGCAGTACCATGTGCATGAAATCTATTAAAATGAACATGACTGCTGTGTTACAGCTTACTCTTTTTGCCACTGAACACATTTGAACAAAGCAAAACACTCTTTTCGTTCAGAACATGTCTGACCTTGGCTTGATTTCTCCCAGACTTTCTTGGTGCACTTGAGTGTAACAGTGAAGTGAGCTCATGTAGAAATTGTCCTCTGTGTGGATCAGAAATTCAGGAGCTCTTAGAAAGGCAAACTGTTTGGAACACAGGACAAGCACTTTCTTCCTGCTGTTCAAATTTGATGTTATCGACATGTAACTGGTAAATCCACCTCACTGTTTGTTTAATGGACATTATAGTTTACATGCTGATCCAGACTCATTCACCCACTACATCTATGAAGAAGCCCATGATAGAATCCACAGTTGTGCATCCGTAGAAGCTCTTATGCTTGGTCTTTTCCAGTCACATCTGGATATCAAGCCCGTTATTAGCCTTCTGCAAAGGGATGAGGCCATAATTGAATATGTATGACCGGTAGTGTCCTGTGTAAACAAATAAATGAGAGCTTGCCCTCATGAATATTCATGGAACTGCTTAGTTAGCTTAGCCCAAGAATGAGCTGGAAATATTAACATGGCTATTTCACCTGTATGTGAGCGTGGTCATGTGTTTGTGTTCATGTGTGTGTGTGTGTGTGTGTGTGTGTGCGCACGCACTGAGGAGAGAGCAGCTTTCCAGACACGACGCTGGCTCACTGTTTGTGTTAGGCCTGAGGTTGAGCAAAGCTGCTGCAGTCCCCAGAGAAGTATTTAGTTAATACTAGACTTCTCATATCCTGTCTCGCTCTGGTCTGGCATGTGCATTGGAATCATCTTTAATTATTTGCTTTAAAGCAGGCTTAGACTTTCCATCAGGACAGATGAGCCGGGCTCTGAAGGCTGGGTTTGTGTAGGTGCTGGAGGTGCTGCTGTTGGTCATCTTGTCAGCAGCTCTAATGATGGGTAAGCGGTAGACTAAATGAATGGTTGGTGGAATTTACAATTTGCGTCAAAGAGACCAGGCCAAAAAAAGAAAAGGCAAGAGAGGATTGCTCCGAATAGAGGGAACGGAGAAGGGTGAGGCGGGCATATGTCTTTTTCGAATTTCTGAGACATGTCATAATCCCAGATTTAGCTTTTAGCAAAACTATGATTTCCTTCATGGCTCTGTCCTTATTGTCTGTGCTTTTTTTTTTTTTTGTGCAGAAACAATGGAACCCAATCTAACCTCGTCTATTTCGACCAGTCCAAGTTATAGACAATCACTGAATATACGGAAAGTTCAAAAGTGTAATAGAAAAAGATACTTGGAAATGTATGAAAAACCCATTAGGGGGAAATTAAGGTCCGTTGGGGTATTTCATATAAAATCAAATCAGAGGCCCCTGCAAAGATCAAGCGATATATACAAATGGTGGGCCTGAGAGCTGTTCAAATTAAAGAAGGGTTGGAGGAGCTGGGTGAGGGCGAAATGGGGAAAGAATAGCCTAGTTTAAGAAACAAAGAACATTTTCCACTCCCAGCCAGTCTGCTGGGTTTGCTGAAATAAATGTATATGTGCCGTTTTATATGCGTACATCTGGACCGAGCAGTTCATTTAAACAAATACTCACTTGCCACAGTTTTCTGCAAATCACTGCATGGCATTTCATAGCAAAACAAATCATATTTCCTGCTTCGTATTAACATACAGGACTTTAGAAGTAATGTGTTTTCTTTGCTTTAATTAGCTCGCCGTAATGCTGACGCAGGGCTTGTTTGTTCGTTCAAGTTCTCATTGACCTTAAAATCCCCCCAATGTCTTATTGAGGCCTTTCACGAGCTGAGAAGCCTAAGACACAGTGGCCTTCCACTGTCTGCAGTCTAGTGATAATGTTTCAGCCAGGCCAAACTGCTGCCCATATGAGCTTTCAAATGGCACCAGTGGCAAAAAAGCAGTAGCTCTTTTAATGTTGCTCTTCATTACTGCTGCTCTGAACTACTTTTCATTCTCATGCCCTTTTCATCTAACAGAGAAATCTTTTTTTTTTCTTTCCCCTAACCAAACCATTAAATTAACGAATTAAAACCTTTCTGAAAGAAAAAAAAATGCAATTATATTTTGTGAATTATGATCATTTATTTCTGGTGCTTTTAGGAAGCAAATGGGATGTCATGACTGATTTGTTGAAGTTAACTTTCCCAAGCCAATTGGATTCATGGCTTGCGTGACATTCAGTTTATTTGATAATGGAATATTGTGGGTCTAATCGAGACCCATGCTAATTACATATGACAGTTGTTTGTTTGGAGTGAAATCCAATTAAAATGTACAATCTTCAGCTGGAACACTCCTGTTCTACGACTAAAGAAGTAACGACCCCATGATGGCAGGAAAAGCAAAAGTGTTCTTAATTTTTTTTTTTTTTTTTTTTCATGGTCATAGCGAAAGGTAAACTCACAACAGCTGTCAGAACCAAGTTTGTTTAGAAAGCAAATGCCTTTGGTCTAAAGTTCATTTGGAGAGCTCTCTAATTAAATATAGGGCTAGACCTTTAAGTTAATTAGTAATTCTCTGGCTCCAGAAATTAGAGTTATCGGGAAGGGGGGAGGGATCGCTTACATGACCTTATAAGGCCACTGGCCCTGGGTGGAGGAACTTATTTAGCTGCAGTTTTTCATACCTTAATAGACTGTTTGACATGTTTTGTGAAATACCTCAGCGAAGAATGCTTGGATTAGCGCATAGCTAACAGCTCTGGAATGCATGTAGGGATACCTGGCCTGTGATTATGTTTATAATACTAGATAATTACAGGACCAGGGAGTCTGGGGAGCGCCGCCTTTACCGAGGAGCTTGAACTTTTAACTTTTATTGTTTCTCTGGGAAAATGACAGTGCAGAAAGGTCAGAATCAGAGAAGGAGCTTCAATTAAAAGCGGCATCTCTTGTTCATCTTTAAAACAGCCTTTCCCAGACAACTGATGGTAGTGCCCTCTTGGGAAAGAAAATGTTTCTTCAAGTTTCTTCTGCAGTGAATTAAATATAGTGCTTACGTATAGAATCCTGGATCCTCAAAGAACGGCTTAAATGCATTCTCTATTGAAAAAATCTGTTTTATAAGGTTCTTTAAAAAACATAATTTGAAACTTTATGACACTATCTAGAACAGGTTTGCTGAGACTGTAGCCTGTTCAAAAAATTAACTGGGGAAATGCAAAACCACAGAGTGATATCTACTCTTGTACTCTTTTTTGTAGGAGTAAAAGCAGTGGTTTAATATAGAACCATGACAATTCAAACCATTTGAAGTGGTAGCACAGAAGGTTCCACATTTTTCATTGTGGTACTATATTATTGCTAAGAGTGTATCATTTTTGTTGCATGTGTGTGTGTGTGTGTGTGTGTGTGTGTGTGTGTGTGTGTGTATGTGTGTCTCCCAGGCATACAGTCCATGTTTGCTCAGTCATCCGCATGCTCTGTGAGATGGTAGCATGTCTGGCATGTCTGTAGTGTACATAGTTGTTGAAGTGCAGAGGTCTGAAGGCTTGAGCCCAGCCCTGAACATGCTGAAGAGAGCTTACATGCCTAGTCAAACAAGCAAACAAACCGTGTGATTGGTTAATCTGAATCCTCATTAATTAAGTGCATCTCTGTTCTGACAAAAGCTCTCTGGATTGCAGGATTTATCTTTAGCACAATTATTCATATCAATTCATTTCAGATTTTTGTTGGTTTGTTTGTGTAGGTTTTTTTTGTTGTTGTTCAGGAATGATTTGGCAGGTTTACTTTCAAACAGATGCGTCTAAGGCGTGATTTACGTAACTGGTAAGCACTTTCATATTGTATATATCGTACCTAGCAAGGGCATGATTGACCAGTAGATTAATATTTATTTAGTACATGGAAATCAAGGGATTAGGCAGTCATCATTTTAACTCTAATCCTGCTTTGCATGGACTAGACAAAGAGAGGGTGATTACTGAGCATGAGGCTGGCAAAGCCGCAATTAGATTCTCTGCTTTCTTGTTGGGCATGAAAAAAAAAAAACACGCGCACACACCAAAGCAAAGAGCCAAGACATTTTCCCCCCTCTGTCAAAGCAGCAGAAAGTGAACATATTCATTGCTTCTGAATGCGAGGACAGCGGAAAGATCACGAGTCGGATTCACGTCAACTCAGTGAATCAGAGAATAACCACTGCTAATTTTCCTTAGTGCCTCCTCTGAAAAAGTGTGTGTGTGTGTGTGTTACAGTTTTGTGCCTAGCGTGTGCATTCATTCTCACATGAGTTTCTGTTGCTATTTTGCGTCTGTCTGCGGATGTCATTGCTTTATGGTCCCTTAGCTTCAGAATAACACATCTTCTTTGCTAATTAAGCCAAAATACTTGCCAGGGGAAGAAGGCAGATTCGAAAAGTGGGATAATGCACTGATTTGCATCTGGGCTATTTCTCTTAGCAAAATACACACAGTGCAAAGAGTGCTGATGTGTCTCAGGTGGGTAGGCGAGCAACATATGCGTGCTTTTCATTACAGTGTTGCCTCCTTTTTTGCTCTCCCTAAGTGCAATCCAAGTAAAAAATGCAAAGTGTCGAAGTTAACTTTGCAAAGCTGCCCATTAGGTGCAACACTCATTGTTGAAACAATGGCAGAGAGAGAGAGAGAGGGAAGGAAAGAGAGAAGGAGGGAGGCAGGGAGGGAGGTGGGCCATGAGGATGATTTGCCATCACATGGGCACCGGAAAGTGAAGATGTGAAACCAGATGTGAGGTGAAAAAAAGGGTAAAGAGGAAGGCCGACATAGAACCTGCCTCAAAAACACTGGGACTTTCTCACAGTTGTTGTGAATGTTAATGATTTTCTCTTTTTTTTCTTCCTTTCTTTTTTTTCCCTCAGTCCCTCTACTGCCCCCCCCCCCCTTCTCCAAAGACACAGCGTCATTGTTTGTTGCGAGGGCCCTTTTCTTTCAAACTTAATTACCTTCTCCCCTTTGTGGCTGCATGGGCCGAAAGTTTGCACCATGTCAGGAGAGGTCGTCACACATTCTTGGGCGGCGCTGCTCGTTAATCTCGGGCGTGCAGGCATTCCTCCTCCCCGTGCCGGGGATAGGACGAAGAAGAGCCCCAGGAACATCAGCAGGAAGCTCTAAGCTGGTTACTGCAGTATAATTGTCTGGACATAGACTGGCCTTTGTTTGTGCGGTTCGTTTCGAATCAGCTGTAATTAACTCCAGAGTGTTTCCAGATTGCCGGCAAAGAAAAATTGCAGCTTTTCCCTGCTTTGAATTTGGGGGAAAAGACATTAGCTATGTAGATTGTGTTTCTCTTTGATACCGGGCCCTCATGTTAAAAGTTTTCAAATGGACGAGGAGGTCGTAGAAAGCCACGCAAGGCCCGTGCATTATTTTCTTCTCTTTTCCATTCCTAGACAGTTAATAGGGTCTGAATGAAAAGAGTCTCTCTTCAGTTCACTTGGCAATTCGTAAAGGTAAAACATGTCACGTGATCTTGTTTTAGGTCCTCTTTTATGTTCACACAGGTAAAGCTGCATGCAAAAACAAGTAATCTTTTCTGTGGCTTCCTGCAAATTACGCTGCAGTACTTACAATGTTTTTTTAAAGACAAGATTACAGATAGGCTGCTTATATGTCATTGCCCATTTGATTGTGTTTGCTAAAAGGCATTTTGTGGACAGGTAATTTGTACAGAAAGATTCCAGTGCTAAATGCACTCCTTTTTTTGCCGGTGTAGAATTGTACCACACCCAACGGTAATGATATGGTGCCTTTTGAAAATGAGGGCCTTAACCATGTCTGTGGCACAGGGGAGTCCTGCTCCTTCTACTGTTACACCTCAAGGCACAAATAGTGTTGGCGAAAGGCTTTATGAAGAAACACCCAGGCAAAACCTTTTTTTCCCCCTTTCTCTCTCTTCCCCCCTTTGCAATTTCTTTACACAAGAACGAATTCTTTAAACAAGAAAGAATTAAGCCTCCCGGTGTCCTTGGAGGCCAAAGAAGCTCTTGATGTTTGGATAATACCACTTTGATGGATTTTTCATCACTCCTTTCTGCATGGCAACAAATAAACAAGTATAATTACTCTTGTGAAGGCCTATTCATGCTATTGTCAGGATTAGATATGTGGGCAGCTTTCACACTGCGACTCCCCCATTGTCTTTGCCTAACTCACTATGACATTTTGATAGAGGATTTGGTATAGGGAGAAAGCCACAGCCAGGACGGGGATGACCTTTGCTAAAACCTGATACAATTCATGGATTTTATTTTATTTTATTTTTCACTTTTTCCGCTGTTCCAGCCAACTAGTATGTGTACGAGTGTACGAGTGTTGTAACTTTTAACCTTGGTTTTGGCTTCTTCACAAAAAGACAGAGCGAATGAGGAATAATGTCAGGGGGGGAAAAAAAGGAGCGAGTGAAATCCCCGGCTTAAAAAAAAAGGGCCCGCTGTCCTTCTCGGTGAGCTCCTGAAAGGCAGAGAGAAAGGATGGGTGGAGGGGGGTGGGAGAAAAACAATAGGCAAAAGAAGCCTCTCAGCCCTCTTTTCCCAAGAACTTAGCACTCGGACCAGCCTAGCATTCCTTCCCCCATTATTCCTGTCTCTTGATCAGATCACATTCTTTTTAATCACTTCACAGGCCGCGTCTCAACGGACCGTGGAGAGGGAGAGAGGGGGCCAGGACAGTCTTAATTAAAAAACAGAGAGGTAGAAACACTGTTTGCCGTTTTCTTTGTTCTTAAGGGAACGGGAAACTGTTTCTGTGCAGGCGAGAGACATGTCCTTGTTGTTTTGAGAGAGAGAGGGGGAGAAAAAGAGAGAGAGAGTCTTTTTCTGGTCTAAAGGAAAGATCTTTGTATTAGGGATTTTTTTTTCCTTTTTTTTGTTCAGCCTTTTCTTTGTAGATTGAAAAGGAGGGAGAAAGTAAGAGAAAGGCAGGAAAACTGTTTCACAGTAAAGTTACCTCATGTGGGAGGAATCGGAGTGGTTTTTATAGAACCGCTGCTGTTTCACTCGGTTCAAAAGGTGTAAGTCAAAAAAAAAAAAAAGTTAAAAAGAATGTGGGACCTGTTTGGAAAGAAGGTACGTACTTAATGCTAGTTCTTGCATGCGTACCAAACACGAGCGTAATACTCAGCTCACTTCAAGTTGTGCTGCTTCTTTGTTTTCTGTCGGAGTTTGCATCAGTGGTGGGAGTGAGCAGAGTCGTATTGAAAAACAGCGATTGTTATGGGTTAGCCAGACATGGTAAGATTCAGAGGATGTCTAGATAACACTGATAAGCTTGTGTTAGGGCAGCATTCCCTTTCCCTGCCCCCCTTCGTTCATATGAAATAGATGGGCTTACCTCAGTCAGCAACGTTGGCGTTGATTGTGAAAGATCTCTGCTCCAAAGCGTAATATTGATAGAAAAGCAGTGGGTGCTTTCAGCATCGCGGAGTGGCTGCCTTGTATCAAAACCAAGATAGCTCTGAGCTGTTTAGTTCATAATTCAAAACTATGTAATGATTCTGATACGTTCCCATAAAGCCTGAGACGCAAGCATATCCCGTGGAGACGGTGCAACACTAAGTGTCAAGAAATACATAATTCATTACAAATAGTATGTTTTATGTCCACACTTACATCAAGAATAAAAAAAAAGAAACAAAAATGAACTATTTCCCTGCAAAGCAACAAGGGCAAACTCTCGATCTCTGTCATTTTAGTGCTCAAGCCATTTAAAATGAGCTTGGTAACACCTGGAAGAGGGAAAAAAAGAAGCGAACTGGACTGTGTGGTTGCATCTGCTAACAATTCCACATTGTGTTAGATAAATGTAAAAAGATCCAAATCGCAAAGGGGGTTCATGACAGGGACTGCGTTTGAATGTCGTGTGAAGTTTTTTTTTTTATGACGTGAAAAAGAGGCTGTGAATGTAGCAGGAATGTTGTGTGTGGCTCACACACACACACACACACACACACACGTTCATGCCCTGCGCCCACAGGCCCTGAAGACACAGCTGCTGGCTCTGTGATGGTGCCTTGTGATCTTGGAGGGGCGATACAGAAATTATCACACACAATGCTGTAATCTATACCTCACCTCGTTGCCAAACATGCTGTTCAGATACGCATTCCTCCAGGAGTGCATAAATGCTGGCCCACCTCACCGCACCAAATTTGGGTGTGGGAAGTTAAAGATAATAGGTGCTAATTTTGCCCTAATTTCACAACCAGAGCATTCAAACTTCGTCTCAGTTATACATGATCATGGCAGATTGTGCGAACAACACCAGCCTCACTTGTTTAAAATCAAATTTTATTTTTTCCTCCTCATGATCCTTCTTTATTTACTTGACTAATCTGACAGTTTTATCTGTCATGTGAAGAACAAATGACTGATTTTTTCCCCCACTGCTAATCTCTGTTGTTCCTCCCACAGCTTGCTTTAGCTGCTGAGATTACACTTGATTAGAGTGAAGGAAAAAAAACATTTTATTTCATTCCCTGTGATTAATATCCATAGGACCTCCCCACCAGCCCTGTTTAGCCAGGGGTTGTTTTAAATTAATCCCCAAATTGGAACTCAACAGAGAAGCAGAGAGACAAACAGACGCACACACACACACATATATATATATATATATGTGTGTGTGTGTGTGTGTGTGCAGAGGGCATTGTTGTTATTGTCTCTTTTTAGATAATTTTTCATGCTTATTTGTTCACATCTCCCACCAAAAACATCATTATTTTGGTTGATGCCATTACCACGTTCCATTACCATTTTTTTCTCTCCCCTACATTAATTTTAAAATAATGCTTGTTCTGGCTGATAGGGAACTGGTTTTTAAAATTCTGCACCAGGCTTTGGGTGTATTTCTTTTTAATTGAAAGTGCAGCAGTTGGAGCACAGCCATTGTTGCCTTTCACCACAAACCTCTCTTTTTTTTTGCACACCCTACCACTGCCCTGCTGAGGACCTGCTATGGTTCAGTCTAAGGCTAACTCTTTACTGTGTGCTGCTCAGGCCGCTCCCATCAGGCCTGGGCATGCTGAACACATGCTCCCCTGCTCTCTGGAGCCTTCCCTGTCCAAGAGAAATGTCCAGGGCACTGGGTCGGGGCTCTGTCTCCCAGGGAATGAATTCCAACTCTACACAGACAGAGGAAGGGAAAAAAATGATTGAAGGATTTTCATCAGTGAGGCGCACGTATGATTTGTGAAAGCCTAGAGAGGGCCTGATTGAAGCAGTGACGGCTGAAAGATGGGCAGCCTTCCAGGATTGATAACATCGCAGTGGTATTTCAAATGGTGTTCTTTATGTGCCAGGATTTTTATTTATTTATTTTTGTGAAGTACCAAGAAAAGAAAATGAAAAAAAAAAAAAGAAATCACTGGATGGCCCCCAAGGGTGATTGGACTAGGTGTACAAAATATTAATTTGAGTTGGGTTGTCCGTCAGGCCTGAGTGTGGGCTGGAATTCGGATGGGCGCTTAATCTGGGCTTGTTAGATACCTCCTGATGGGTCTTTCAAAGGGAAGATGTGGAGGAAACTGATTTACTGAGTAACAGGAACCATAGACGTATAACTTGTTTTAGCTGAAGTGCTGATGATTTGAATTTTGTTCCTCTGAGCACTACTTTTTATAGTAGATGAAAAGACTTGCTTTTGTGTTAGAATAATTAGATTTTAGGACTTTAGCTTCTTTATTTTTTATAACTTCTGTTTATTTTGACTTAATTCCAAAAAGTGTTCATTTATTATATTTTCCTGGTCATATTGAGATGTATCAGAGCTAATTGCTATGTATGATGTTGGTAAAACCTGGTGATGGTGTGGTATGCCATATATATATTTATAGTTCTATATATATATTCTAAACTTTTTTTTTGGTTTATTGTGCAGGTCCCTGACAGGCTGGATGAAATGAGATCCCCATGTAGCGATTGCCATGGAAACCTGTGACTCCCCTTCTCTCTCAAGGCAGGAAAATGGGCAGAAGATATCAAAGCTACGTGAAACGCCACATCTTGATAATGAGGTGCCAGAGAAAGTCCTTGGGATGGAGCCTGACAAGGAAAACAGCCCTGCGGATGACAACCTGAGGACGGACGAAAGCCGGCGAGAGATTGCATCGGGACTGAGTGCAGAGAATGCAGCTACCACCCCGGTCGCCTCTACTAAAGAGATCCCCTGCAACGAATGTGCCACTTCTTTCTCAAGTTTACAAAAATACATGGAGCACCACTGCCCAAACGCCCGCCTTCCCCTTTTGAAAGATGAGAATGAGAGCGAGGTCAGTGACCTCGAGGACAGCGATGTGGAGAACCTGACAGGAGAGATAGTTTACCAGCCTGATGGCTCAGCTTTCATTCTTGAGGACTCCAAAGAAAGTGGCCAGAACGCCCAGTCAGGCGTCAAAAGCCTCTTTTCCCCAGCACTGTTTCCGAACTCCCAAACTGCTGCGGGGGACAAGACTGAGCAGTCTGCCACTGCCCCCTTGTCCTTTTACCCACAGGTGATCAACACATTTCACATTGCTTCATCCCTCGGGAAACCATTTAAGGCCGATCAGGCTTTCCCAAATACCTCAGCATTAGCAGGCGTTGGTCCTGTGTTGCACAGTTTCCGTGTCTACGATCTCCGACACAAGAGTGATAAAGACTATCTTACCATTGATGGCGCAGCCAAAAACTCCTGTGTGTCCAAAGATGTTCCTAACAATGTGGACTTGTCCAAATTTGATGGTTGCATAAGCGATGGGAAAAGGAAACCCATTCTGATGTGTTTCTTGTGCAAGCTGTCTTTTGGTTTTAGTAGGTCATTTGTAACCCATGCTGTGCATGATCATCGAATGACCCTCAACGAGGAGGAGCAGAAGCTCCTTAGTAATAAGTATGTCTCTGCCATCATACAGGGCATTGGCAAAGACAAAGAACCTCTTATAAGCTTTCTGGAACCAAAAAAATCCAATTCTGTGTTACCCCACTTTTCTACTGCAAACTTCATGGGGCCTGATCCAGGCATTCGCAGCCTGTGGAATGCCTTCCATGTGGAAAACGGTGATTCCTTGCAGGCTGGTTTCGCCTTCTTGAAGGGAAGCGCCAGCTCTGCTTCCTCCTCTGCAGACCAGTCACCCAGGAGTACCCAGATGCCAAAGGCTGAGATGAACCTTGGGGGTGCCTCAGCACGCAAGTCTCCTGTCAGCTCTGCTTCCCTCCAGCGCTCATCACCGGGGGCCAGGGACCAGGAGAGCAACTGTGAGCGGCAGAAAAATGCTAGCACTTTGCATTCAAATGGGGAGTTCCCCATAAAAAGTGAACCTGGAGATGCAGTTGACGCAGAGGAGGATGAAGACATGTACTTAAACGAGCTTGATGAAGATGGCATCGGCGAAATGACAGACAGTACCAGTAGCAAAGATTTTCCTCTCTTAAACCAAAGCATTTCTCCTTTATCGTCCAGCGTGCCAAAATTTTCTGAAAGGGGTAACTCCTCTTCCTCCGTGACTGTTCCCGATGACCTAGAGAAGTCTAAGCCAGCCGCTACAAGCAGGGACTCTGTCAGTAGTGACTCTGCTAACTGCAGCGGAGGCAGCAAAGACTACAGTGAATCCAATGGTGGCAGAGATGGCACACCACCCTCTTACCCCCTTGACTTGATACGACGAGATGACGAGAGTCCAGGTCCTTTGCACCAGCATGCCGGTACACCTGGGACACCTGGTCCTGCTGAAGGTTCCCCGGGCAGCGGTATTGAGTGCCCCAAGTGCGACACTGTTCTCGGGTCCTCGCGGTCCCTGGGTGGCCACATGACCATGATGCACTCACGCAATTCTTGCAAGACGCTCAAGTGCCCGAAGTGCAACTGGCACTATAAGTACCAGCAGACCCTGGATGCCCACATGAAGGAAAAGCATCCAGAGTCAGGCGGCTCGTGTGCATATTGCCGTACGGGGCAGGCCCACCCACGTCTTGCTCGAGGTGAGAGCTACACATGTGGCTACAAGCCCTTCCGCTGCGAGGTGTGCAACTACTCTACCACCACTAAGGGCAACCTCAGCATCCACATGCAGTCAGATAAGCACCTTAACAATGTGCAGAACCTTCAGAATGGAGGCCCGGAACCCGTCTACAACCACACGGCACCTGTTACTGCAGCCAGCGTGGGAAGCTGTGGTGCGCCCTCACCCTCCAAGCCCAAGCAGAAGCCAACGTGGCGCTGCGAGGTGTGTGATTATGAGACCAATGTGGCCCGCAACCTGCGCATCCACATGACTAGTGAGAAGCACATGCACAACATGATGCTCCTGCAGCAGAACATGAAACAGATTCAGCACAACCTTCACCTTGGTCTGGCACCGGCTGAGGCTGAGCTCTACCAGTACTACCTGGCCCAGAATATTGGCCTGACCGGAATGAAACTAGAGAACCATTCAGACCCACAACTGATGATCAACCCATTCCAGATGGACCCAAGTGCAGCTGCTGCTGCTCTGGCTCCTGGGCTTGGTGTGTACATTTTGGCCTTTATGTTTGTTTCTCTCTGTTTCCTTCTTTCTGCCCTCACTGTCCTTCCCCTCTCTTTTCCACTCTTGCTGCATGCCTTCATCAATCCTCCAATTATTGTATCCTTCTATCGACCTGGTCCTTGATTAAAAAAATGATTATGAGCTGCCACATGGGAATTATTCTTAATCTCTTATTCTTAATTTTCTAAAGTCAGCTTAATCCTTTTCCACCCACCCACCCCCATCCCCAACCTGGAAAGTCTTATCTAAACACAGACTATATGGAGCAGATTCCCCCTGGAACTTTCACAGTGACCCAGTAGAAGCTTTCTCAGTCTTTATACCCACTCTTGTCTGCAGCCCATGACACAACTTACACAGCCTCTGCGTTCTCAATTCTGTAATGTCCCTCTGCCTGTACCTTAAACATTTAGTAGGAGCTGCCACATGTGTATTAGTCTGTCAAAAAACTTGTTAGCATTTGTTAGCATTTGTACATCTCAAACTGATGTAATTATTGACTTTGCAGTCTGTTATATTTTGGTCCAGCATGTGAAGAACTCATCTAGCCCACTTGTGAAAATGTGAGGAGATCAAAGCAATATTGTAAGACGATCTGCTTTTTGTTCAGGGCTCACATTGTGGCAAAGGCTCTTTTGTATTGATCAACTTTCATGTCTTTAGAAGAAGAAAAAAACACTACAAACTCAGGAACGATGTGCCCGGTAGGAGTAATTAAAGCTATCTGATGAGGGAGTTTAGAAGTTGAAAGGGATGATTGTAATTGATCCTGATTCAATCCTATTACAGCTTTTTATAGTTAAGGCTTTATAGAAGCCATACTCCTTACTGAAGCTTTATTTTATCAACGCCTTTTGTGTGGGTGCCCTGCACTGGTTTCTCAGCCATGTTTTAATTTTATTTAATAAAAAAACCTTTTTTCTCTTCCCTACCTCTGTCTATCGCACTTCCACCCTAACCTTCTTTCTTTCTTTCTTTCTTTCGTTTGTTCTTTCGTTCTTTCTTTTTCTCACTCTCTTTCTATCTCTGTCTCTCTCCCTCTCCTTCCCTGCAGTAAATAATGAGCTACAGGCAGAGCTGCGTCTCGCGAGTGGTCAGCTAATGGGTGATGACCTGTCCGTCCTCTCTGCTGGGGAGCTGTCACCTTGCATCAGCGACCCGTTGGTGAAGCTCTTCCAGTGTGCGGTGTGCAACAAATTCACCTCGGACAGCCTGGAGGCCCTGAGTGCCCATGTGGCGGCTGAGCGCCTGCTCCCAGAGGACGAGTGGAGGGCCGTGATGGGTGACGTCTACCAGTGCAAGCTGTGCAACTACAACACCCAGCTCAAGGCTAATTTCCAGCTTCACTGCAAGACCGACAAGCACATGCAGAAGTACCAACTGGTGGCCCACATCAAGGAAGGGGGCAAAGCTAACCAGTGGCGCCTGAAGTGCATTGCCATCGGCAACCCTGTACACCTGAAGTGCAATGCCTGTGACTACTACAGCAACAGTGTGGAAAAGCTGCGACTGCACACCACCAACCAGAGGCATGAGGCAGCACTCAAACTCTACAAGGTCAGGGCCTTTCATTCTCTGTGTTACTCATCTGATACCTTACTAATCTGTGTGTGTGTGTGTGTGTGTGTGTGTGTGTGTGTGTTTGTGTTTGTGTTTGTGTGTGTGTGTGTGTGTGTGTGTGT
>JBBPDH010000001.1:8014179-8029179 GCA_037974565.1 Clupeocharax schoutedeni
TGTGTGTGTGTGTGTGTGTGTGTGTGTGTGTGTTTGTGTTTGTGTGTGTGTGTGTGTGTGTGTGTGTGTGTGTGTGTATGACAGTAGGTGTACGCACAACCCACACTGTGCCCTGCAGAATGATTTGTTAAATGTAAAACAGAGTATGTACATTATCCTTCTCCATTACGCCCTGTAATGTACGCAAGGAAAATGGACAATGGCTAGTGCAGTGGCCTGAGACAGAGAGCTGATTCAGTGCCTGTGGTCGAGGGCAGGTAAATACAGGCTATTTGTTTTCCAGCACCTTTGTTTTTATGATGTCAAATGTCATTAACCAAGCTGTAAATTTGATTTGGCCCACCACGGTCACCCTTTCCCACTCTCCCTTCTCTTTTTCCTGTAAAGACGCTGCAGGCAGCCTATTTACATGACGCCTCTTGAAAATCAAACTTAATTGAATTTCTTGTCAGAAATATCAATACTCAGGCATTGAAGTGGGCTGATATTTGTTGTTTGGTTGTTTCCTAGATCCCTTACCTCACAAAAAATCTGCCTTGTCACCTCTGAGTAAGAGCTTCTCAGGGGCTTGTAAACATCATACAAGAAGGTGACTAATTGTGGGTATGTGTGTGAAGGTGCGGGCAGGTGTGTGTCTCGGGGTGTAAAAAGTCCCTCTGTAGTAGCCTTCGTGAGTGTAAATAGGTGACAGAGTCTTGATTATTGTCAGTGCCCCTGTGGACTGTGCCATGTTTTGAACGACTTTATGAATCATTTAGGTGCCTGAATATTCTTTTGCCGATTTGTAGGTCATTATCTGGCTGCTGTTTTCCAGGCCTGGGGAAAGATAGCTGATACATGGTGGGGAGGGCAGTGGATGAGGGGCAACTGGCTATTGGCTATTGTAGTCTCATCCTTCGCTTAAGTGCTTTCGGGTGTTGACTTACTGGCCTGGTGTGATTGCCTGAAACAATAATACTGACATCCTGAAATCATAGACCCACATCACATCCCAGACTCATTAGCGAACTTCTCTGGATAAACTATATTAACTTAATGAGGATCTATTGACCAGCTTCAGTCACTTTTGGCAAAGTGTGCACATAAGCCAGCCTTAGCTGTATATTTAGAAAAGTTAATTTAGCAACTGACAATGGCTAGACTGCATACGGAATTGGCAGGTCTGTAATCGTAATAATGAAATACGATTTTATTACCCTGACTCAGAATGAATGTAGTAACCTCTCTGAGGGGCCTTTTAGCAGGCTAGAACAAAAATAAGAAATGCACCGCACAAAGAGGCCTTCCAAGAATCAATTCGTTTAGCATTTTTTTCCCTTTTTAAGCCTGCCTAAAAAAGAAAAGTAAAAGTTGGGGGAGTGAGCAACTTATAGCGTTATTCATGCATTCACATAGTGTTAGTGATGTGTGGCGTTAGTAACTGAACAACAAAGAGCAAATCCTCCAACGAGTGAAGTCAGCGTGAGCCAAATGAAGGCCCAAAAAGAATCGCATGTGGAATTTTGAGGCCTGGCATTAAAGACCCTGTCCATGGGAATGTTTTGAAATCCTTAGCAGTTTAAAACTTTTTTTTCCTACTTTTTTTTTTGGGAGAGCTCAGCTAATTCTCTAAGCAAACAAAAAAGGATTCCATGGCAACAAAGAGCATTTGAGATCATGTTGGAAGACAAGTAGGCTAAAGATTAGGAGGTGAGAAAGGCCTAGCTTAGCCATGATCTCAATAGCCTGTGGTTGTTGCTGCATGCAGAGACATGGCTGTGGGTGCAGTTTGTATGGATGAAAGTTTGTTTGTGCACTCGCGTGTGTGAGTGGGTCACTGCTTATTTAGGCTTTCATTTTTTTTATTGGGATTAAATTCATCCAGATGTTGACTAGTTCAGCCACCCAGTCCATCAATAAAAGGGCCCTCATTTGCCAGTCTTGCTCATACTCAGAATGGACTTTTGGTAATTCTCATATTTGTTGGAACACAAAACATATCTTGAAATGAAGCCTTATTTATAAAGATGCAGGAAAGCAATGAGAGTCTTTGTATGGTGAAAACATGGCCAGTATTACCCTTCCTTGTACATTTCTATTTCATAGCTATTTCTTTTTGCCATTTTGTCCACAATTCAACTGTGTTTCATGTCACTGAAAACATCTTAGAAATCTTGGAATATTTGGATTGTAACATCAGAATGGGTGTCATTCCGTCCTTTTCCATAAGGGGTTTATGTGCATTGGTGCACAAAGCAGATGTAGTGTTAGTAAAGGACATAGTGATGGTTTTAATCTTACTAGCAGAACTTATTACATTTTTACACATAAATATGCAGTTACTATCACAGTTACTAACAGAGGTGCCGGAATGGAACAGATCTCACTGCTGTGTCCAGCACTTCCTGATTTTTTTCAGAATTTTGATAGACCAACATGGCAGCATCTTGACAGCACGATTTTGCGTTTTCATGTGGAGAGTTTTTTTTTAACTGTGCTTATGTTTATCAGGTTTATTTTTAAGAACGAAGAAGGAAAACCCCTATTTAAAAAAAATACCTGTGTATGTGTGGATTAGGCCCGATGCTGAATGAAAATAGCAGGTGGCTGTTGTTGGGATATGTGGGATTAAAGTGGTCCCATTCTTTTTGGATTCATGCGCCAGTAAATCCAACAGCAAGCATGACAAAGGCCGTTCTTTCTTTGACATTTGAAAGTAAGTAGTTTAATCCTTCGGGAAACAATGAGGCAACTTCATCAAAGCTTTATTTTGCCAGGACCGTTCAGTGGAACACCTTAGCACAAAGATGCAAAAGTATATATTTTTTTTGTTCTCTTGCTCCGACAATCATTCAGCAAAAACAACCCTTAAATGATGCTTTTGATGGAGAGGGAGCAGCGTCCATTTTGACAAGGACAGGGCGAAGGGTTCGTCCTGCACTCCTGCCTGCCTCATCTCTTCCTGCCTGTACCTTTTTACACTGCGAGGGGAAATCTGTTTTACAGATGCAGCCTTTTAATGCGTTTGGCAGGGATCTAACTATTTCACTCATAGACATATGGTAGTAAAGTTTTTTAAAAAAAAGGAAGAAAGAAAAGAGAGATTTCTTTATTTGACCAGAAAAACACCTCTTCTTTTATGTTTAAAGGTGAAAGGCCCATGGGATTGGGTAGTTTGGCTGGGCACACAAAAGAACAAAGTGTTGACGACCTTTCCATATGGCCCTGGAATACAGTTATATCTTTATGGTCGAGAAATGATTGAAGATACAAACAAAACGCATATTCAGTATTTTATTACTGCTCTGTACCTTCTGAATCTTTCTAGGGGGAATTTGCATCATATGATTCAAAAGATGACATTAGCAGTGCAAGCTGTTCTTTTTTCCCCACAAGTGCACAGCAGGTAAATGCACAACATGCAATGATTGTAGAAGGCAGAGGCACTGGATTCTCATAGGCTGTGGGAAAGCACAAAGCTAACACTGCTGTAGAGCGAGTAGGGTTTTTTCCCTTCTTTTTTTAACACAGAGTAACCCATCTATTAAAAATAGATGTAATGTTGCATACCCAAAACTGGCCCTGTTACTGTTTGGATTTAGCTTATAATAGTGATATATAGTCATAATATAATTATTAATAATAAACACTCAAATAAATGCAGATGTGGGACGGTGTAAATCTGTCAAGGCCATTCAAAGGCAGGGTAACGCTCGGTTAGGAAATGGCAGGAAATATGTGTTGCTCCAAAGAGAGGATTTGCGCTGGGCATTTGGGTCATTTAAAGCCAAGAATGTTCATGGTCAGTGTGACAGAAAAGCCTGAGCGAAGAAAGTCAAATACCAAACCACACCTGTTCATCAGCTGGTTCCCTTAAACTGTTCTCTTTATCTCTTAATTCTTTTTCTCCCACTCTCTCCCTCGTTCTCATTCCGTGGGTCTTGTATGGAACATCAGGATGTCTAAGGATGTGTAATATGACAATGCAATATAATTATTGCAATAAATTGTGCTTCTGAGCAGGAAAAATTACATTGTTTGACCAGTTAAAGGAACCTGTAAACAACAACAACCAGTATATTGTAACCACTTAAACAACATAGTTACAAGTCACTGATTAGACATCAGCTTGTTATCTTATGTTATGAATGCATCTTTACAAATTGTTTGTTTGTAACTGCTGCTGTTATGCTCTTGCATTTTGTAATACTTGACAGCCCCCAGGAAAAGTAAATATCCTAATATATTGGGTATTAGGGGAAAAAACCGTACATGCTATTTTGACTGGTATGTATATCCCTCGCCTGCTAGTCAGAAGCTATGAACTGCTTAATTACAGGACCCAGCCCCCCGTCCCAGGGTATCCATCACCACTCAAGCAGAATGCTCTGTCTGTCTGGAGCCCACCACATTACTTCCATATTTGTATTTTTTCCCTACTCCCTCATTCTCCCTCCTCTCTTTTTGCTCTTTCCCTCCTTCTCACTCTCTCTCTTCCTAGCTCCTCCCTCCTCCTCCTCTGCCATCCTTTTTCTTTCACTGTCTCATTCTTTTATCCAATATATCTATGTATGTCTCTCCTTCTCTTTCTTTCTCTCTCTTCTCTCTCACTAACTGTCTATCTCACTCTTTTATCCAATCTATATATGGCTGTCCTTTCTATCTCTCTCTCTCTCTCACACACACACTCTTTTTCAGTTTATGTATGGCTCTCCTTCCTCTCTCTCTCTCTCTCTCTCTCTCTCTCTCTCTCTCACGCTCTTTCTCTCCCCTTTTGAAGCCACAGGGGTCCAGACACGTATAATGCTCATCTTTCTGGTGGAGGCAGGCAAGGAGATGGAGTGGGGCAGCTTCGTTGGGGCCACTGGCTCTCCACAGCTCATCCCCGGGGGAGCAGCAGATAGCCCATCTCATTATCCATGATACGGATGGCAACACCATTGGTCGGGGCAGGGAAATGAGAGGGGAAATTAAAAGAGGAGAGAGCTTGTGGTGGAGGGAGGGGTGTGGAGGGAGGGATGGGGTGGGTGTAAAAGAGTGGAATTTCAAATTCCCCTCCCATTTTTTTGCAATTTCTACCTTTTTCTGCATTTTAGCACCTGACAGGGCAGTATATAAATCCTCCCCCATTTTTTTCTCCCCAAAATCAAGATGGCTGCCAGTTGATAGGCAGGTTATTAGGTCTGTGCAGTTATAGCACACTCATTACTGAAGGTCAACTCTACACCCCTCTCATTTGAAAATCAAATGCCCCATATATATGCAGCTCTAATTATTGGACTGTCATTTCACCCGGTGTGATTGCCGAATGGACAGGAGATTGAACTGAGAGTATTTGCATAAAAAGTCATTGTGCATAGTCCATAGCGGGCAGAGGGTCCTATTTCAGATCCTTCCTATATCATTACCGTCCTGCGGTTCCCCTTATAGACCTATCTGTTCTGAAGAGAAGCTTTAGTGCTTTAAAAAAGGCAGCATTTTGATAACCACATCTTCTTCTGACAGGCTGTCAATAGCAAATTGATATTTTTTGGTCAGCATACTCCTACTTAGAATTTCATATGCTATCTTTGTTTTTTGTTTTTTTTTTATTTAAAGGGAGATATTGCATATACTGCACTTCTAAAAGCAGAAAGAAAGGATAAAACCACAAGAAAAAAGCAATTTTCCTGGGACATGAGTAAGCTAGAAGGGTTCTGAGTGTTTTCTTGCTCAGTGGTTGATAAAGGTGGATTTGGATCAGTGTAACAGAGTGGTCCACAGGTAGGAATTTGGAAATGTTATTGTTTGATAAATATTCCAAATAAAAACTTAAGCTAAAAATTGGATCTGTAATAACAAGGTAACGCGATACTTAACATCCTTGAGGTTGAAACTCAGTTGCTAGCTTGGTCTAGTTGGTTATAGTAGCCTTTAGCAGTGGTGGATATTGCTGTGCCATTATACCAGCCACAACTGTGTTTTATTTCACACTGCAGCTTTTTTTTTAACCACATTAGCAAATAGACTCATCAACAGTGTTATGTTAAACGTCTTGCAAAATACTGTGGCAGACCACTACAAACATTCAAAATGTTCAGAGACAACTAATAGTTTGTAGGCTGTTAAAAATGATATCACTCAGTGATAGACATCTCTTTGTCTGTTAAGACAAGGGCAAGGTTTTGGTTGTTGTGTGTTTTGTGTTGACCACTGGTGTAACACACTGCATACAGTCACACATGCAGTCCTAAAGAAGGCACCCTCTCGGTAAACCACACTAGCATGTTTTGCTTCCTACCTGCATGCATAAACTGCATGTTGCCTCTCCCTGTGCCTCCTCCATGGCTGGTGGAGCGGCCAGATTATTCAAATACTCTCGTCTTTCACCTGCACGGGGGATTACAATTGGAATCTGTCAGGGGAGGGCTGTGCAGGGGGAGGGCATAATTAAAGCATAAAGACAGACAAGTGTGGCTGCAAACACAAAGCCGGGGCTTCAGCCAGGCCCTGCTGCTGTTAGTAATCCTCATAGATATTAATAGGAATTTCTCCCGTCCTACCTAAACCCCCTCATATGATGACTAACCCCTCCTCCCTGTACCCGAAAGCAGATGGTCATCTCCACGCTCAGAGGGGCCATGGGCTCTGGTCCGACGGGTGCTGATTGACAATACTAGCTGCTCCGTGCTTAATTGATGCCTATTTCTCCCTCCCCTCTCACTGTTTCCGGTGCAGGGTGGGGGGACCTTATTTGAGGATGCTCTGATATTAATAACCAGATGTGATCTTCCTGCTGGCCCAGGGTCAGCTAGGCCGGCCAGGTCAGCCCATTTGTCTGTGTGCAGCCACTGTGAAGGCTATTGAGGCTGACAGGTATGGGAGCAGGGGGAGACAAGGGGGGGGGGGTGGCTGGAGTGGGGAGGGGGGGTCAAATAGACTTCCACAGCACCAAAAGGGAGCGTCACACTACCACGAACAAAGAGTGGCAGAAGTTTGTCATTTTTTTCTTCTTTCTTTCTTTTTTCCATCCCCCTCCACACGGTTCATTTCTCATGGGATTTGGGCCTGGCTTAACAAAGGATGACTCATCAAGCTCTGATAAGGCCATCCCTGTAAGGAGTTGAATTGCAATAATATGATACTCTTGTTAAAGAAAAAAGGAAAAAAAGCAGACTGGAGGTAATTGGCTTTGTTTTAACTCTCTGGACACACAGATAGAGCAAACGCAGGACTTTGCCTGGAAAGCATTATTGGACGATAAATGTATGCCTCGACATCACCAATTCCCCAGAGCTCTTCCCTGGGTTCAGTTTTGACTTTTTCAGCCTATGGTCACCTTTTCCTTTCCCAGTTGTTTCACTTGAGCATACACATCTAACAAGCTCACAAACCTATTTATGCAAAAAGTCTTCAAGAAATGATGAAGCCATTAAACTATTGCATGAAACAGAAAGTGAGTGAAAATTATTAGGATGTGGATCAATATTGATATTGTATAATAACACCATTGCCTAAACAGTCTAGTCAAAAGAGCGCAGCCTTCTTTAGTGGCAAATTTTGCACGCGTTTAGAGTAAACGAAATCCAGAAAGCATTCTTCAGGTAATTGATTTTAAACATTAGGAACTCACTGAATAGATGAGTGGTGTGTGATATTCGATTACAGAGCAAAGAACTCATTTAACCTCCTGTTCTTCCCCAGCCAGGATTTCCAACACAATACGATTTACCTCCCTTAGGTTCAGCAGGATTAGACTGCTACTAGTAATCCTTAATGCTTTGAAATAGACCTGATAGAAGTCCCACTCCCTTGTTTGGGATTACACTCATGAGTTTTCAGCACATTTAGTTAAATTAACCCATTGAATTATCTTTTTTTTCATAAGTGTTGGAATTGCTTAAAAGCATTCTGTGGCAGCCAGATGGCCAACCTTTTAAAAGCCAACATTAGTACAATGCATTAGTGTTAGAATTAAAATTCTTTTTACTACATGTGTGTTTTCTCCCTCTCCTGTCCTGCTTAGGCAATGGTGTAGAAATGGCTGGCTGGCAGAACGATGGCTAATAATGCTGCTGTTTGAATGTAGTGGCCACTAAATAGATAGATAGCTGGTCACCAAAAATAACACTGGTTGTGATATCTATTTCCAGAAACTTCTGTCTTTATCGACCTTCCAGATAATCCCGTTCTCAAATACGCAGCTGTAACAAAAAGTGTTAGGCAGCTAAATATGTAGCAGCCACAAAAAGGTGAAGAAATATATTCTAAAACATTTTCGCAATAGCGGTCGATATTTTGTAATGTTTCTCATGATTCCTGACATAGGACATCATTTGTAGGTCTTACTGGAATAAATCTTGGCAAGTAATCAGCCTCATGAAAGCATTTGCAATCTCATATTGATGGAATTTTAACATTAATTAAAATGTATACAGGCAGCACTTTCAGCACTTATGTATACAGGCAGCACTTGTGTAGCTCTGATTCACCAGTGTCCCTTAAGAAGTAGAGTTGGTTACACAGTGGCAGTTCTGTGAATGCAGGCAATATTATATTACGTGTATTTTGAGGCTAGGATGGAGGACTGACTTGTTTCTGCCATTCGCTGGTGGGGAACAAAGGAAAACATTTCAGTAATCTTCAGAGTGGCCAGTGGTATGTTGAGTGGACCCTGGTATGCAGACTATGGCTAAACCTTTTCAGCAAAAAAACAATGCGCCTCCTTTTATGGGTCATGACTGCATAAACTGTGGTTTGAAGCTTTAGCAGTATTGGTTGTATCAGCTTACTTTGTCACACACTGAAAATAGATCTTCGGCAAGATTTGATATGTTTACGTATTTTTGAAGTTCTTTTTAACGTGAGCACTTGGCTGTGTGTGCGTGTACACTGCCTGTCAGAAGTTTGGGAGACCTAGGATTTTTTGTTGTTTTTTTTTTAATGCAAAGCATTTAGATAGTTCTTTTTATGTTAGCAAATACTTTGCGTGTGTTATTTTACCTAATTCAAAAGAATGTTAATGTTCTTAGTTGTTTTTAGACTCAGTATTGCTGTATCTGTCTTTCCTATGCACGCGTGTCTTTTATGTGTACATGCATTTGTGCTTGTGAGTGTGTGTGTGTGTGTGTGTGTGTGTGTGTGTGTGTGTGTGTGTGTGCATGACCACGTCAGTCTGTGTGCTTTGTTGCTATTTGCCTGGGCCCTCTTGAGAAAGCAAAGGTTAAAAGCATCTCCTGTAGCTTTTCGTAGAGAATATGCAAAGCTTTGCCTAAGAGGTGCTTTCATTGAGGACTGAGAGGAGTAAAGGAGGAGAAACGGCTCTCTAAACGTGTTCCCCCTTCACATCCCGATGCCACTCTTCCCTCCCTCCCTTCCTCCTTCTCTCCTCTAATAGGATGCAAATCAGGGACCCACCTCCACGCTGTTGTCAAAGGGGAAAAGGCAGATGGGACATGAAAAGCTTCAACATTTAAAAGCATGAATAGGGAGAAGCACCAGGCCCTGGCCAGGGCTTGCTTCGCAGCATTATCAGATATGTGACGTAGGAGATTGCCTCATCTTTAATAGCGGCTCCTTGTGAAGGAGAGATGCGGGCTAGGAGGCTGTGCATCATCACTTGGGGTGGATAGCACAGTTCTGCACAATCTAAACAAGTAGTGTCATTCTCTAAACCCATAAAGATTCTGTTCAGTTGAAATTCTTTTGGAAACAACTTAAAAACGTGAAGGTTTCAGGAGCAATTATGTTGCTGTTTACACAGTTGTGCACTGACAGTACAAACTACATTCCTTTTAGAGAGATTTTTTCAATCATAATGAATTGTGTAGTCTAATCAATGCTTCTAGATTCATTCGTTTTGTTGACCTTCAGTGCATGTTAGAATTGCTTCTCATCAAAAATTCCCACCAGAGAGGAGGAGCACATGGCCTTATATCCACTGTACATCTTGGAAATGTGTCATGTCATTTGCGATGTCAATAATTTCAATAACTAATGCGGCAGCTGTACCCTGCCTGAATGGCTTCTTCTGCATGTTGCCATTGTTGTTATACGTTTTTTGTTGAGACCGAGTATAACTCTGGTCATCCAGCTATTGTGAAACGTCCTTGTTTCTGTTCCTGGCACAAAAATGAATGAGTGTAGCCATATAAAAGAGGGAAGCTAGCCCGATAATTTGCCCTTTCCGAGCGATTTGAGTAGAGCTAGATGAAGAAGTCAAGTCCATGCTGATCTGGCTGAACTTGTGAAAGAAAAAAAACGCTTGGATAAATTAAATCATGGAAAGAAGAGGCTGAAGTGCACAGGCGTTGGAGCCTCTGGACTTTTTCACTTCCTGCTGAAGACAAGCAAAGCTTTTAAGGGTAATGGTGAGGTCAGTGGATTTAATGGGAAATAAGTGTTCAGGCGACAGATTTTAAATCACCATAATATAAATACACCTCCATTTTCATTGGGAGTTTGCTTTCTTTTAGGCCAGTTTGAAGAGCGGACGAGCACTCGTGTCTGTCTTTGCAGTGGGAAGGATTAGCAGAGTGAAGATTAAGCACTACTTCTTAATCTTCCATATCAACTATTGAGGCGAGAGGTGATATGCAGATGTAATTCCCCGGCACTCCTGCTTACACGTTTAAGCCTGGTTTTCTCTTGGAAAGGCTGGAGTTTCATCTTGTGGCAGATCAACAACAAGGGGATTCTATTACATTATTCTTTGCTGTGAATTAGATTTTTTAGAATACGCCTCGTTTGCATTTTAGAAATGTACATATTGCATAGATAAGCATAATCCTGCTGTAAAATATGTAAGAACACCTTGAGATATCATCAGTGAGAAAAGATTATCTGCAAGTTTCTTTCTTTGTCTTCTTCTTCTTTTTTTTTTTTTACAAATTTTATTCAGACTTCACATTTGCTTGAAGGTTATGACAGTCCAACACAGACCTTTTGACCTGAATGTATACAGAAGACAGTCTTTTCTCAGTCAGTGGGCCATTGGGACAAGCATGTGACCAGAGAATGCCACTGCATGCCAGTCTCTTAGTCCACACAGAGAAGGCCAGTGTTACTGCAGCGATAATGGCTCGGTCTCCGGTACCGTGTCTGCCACAAGGCTACATAATATATTGCCTGTTAGTCTGTATTGCAGTATTGAACTTTGTGATCCAACCTGTATGGATGAATTTGAGGATATTTTCTATACAACAGACACAAATGATTTTGCTCAAACAATGCAGGCCAACATCCTATTCAAATCATTTCTGAATAACTTTCTATCTTGTGGCTTTAGATAATCCGTTCTATCCTTTTTGACATCTGCTGATGTTAACAATGCATTGATACATTTTTTCCATGGCTGTACCTTTTCTATATGGAAAGGAACATATTAAGCCTATCACAACTTGTATTACAACATTCAAAGGAGTAAATTGTATCCATATCATGCAGCCCTTATGTGCAGTGCCCTGAGCTTTATATATTGGCTCCATTTTTGTCGTTCATGGGACACTCATAGTGCCTCTGCTTCTCAGGCCTAATGATACATACCACATCAACAGCATAAGCTCCCTGTGAAAATATCTCCTTCTCCGTCGCCCTCCACGTTCTATTACTGCGGGTGAGGTATGTGTGAAGTTGCTGGATGGGTTGTTCCCAAAGCACAGAGCTGTATTTACTTTAGGAGTGAGTGAGTGAGAATCGGTGCTAACAGCAATCAATGAAATATTGCACCGCAGATCAATCAGTGTTTTAAGATCGTTAAAAGCGTTTCTCACAGTGTGGTCTTGATGGACATACATACAAGCACTCATACACACACTGGCACATGCACATGCACACACACACACTGGGCAGGGCTCATAATGTAATATGTAATGCATATGTGGGGTAAAAAGAGCATATTTCCTGGGCCAGTAAATAATCTCATAGAAGGATGTAATCCCTAAGGAGATCTATTTGGGTCGTTCTCAGCCAGCCAGCATTTGCATGAACTGTTAGATTCTCATGGGCAGGCTATAGACACGGCCTCATTTGGGACTGGTCAGTGAGACGTTTGAACTTGATGTGCATATTATAGGAATTATGAAGTAAGTTATTAAAAAGGGTATAAAAATAGACTAAAGACTACAAAAATAGCAGATCGTAAATGTGTTAATTGAACAAGACAAACTGAAGCAGTTAGGAAGATCAAAAAGCAAAACTTGAGATAAAAATATAAATGAGTGCATCCATCAGGCAGTTTCTTACTGTAGAAGAGATCAGTCGGAGAAATAAGATGTGAATCATTATCACACAAATCACTAGTGTTGAGAGCTAGTGTTTTATCTTTTTAAAGAATAAGTGATCAAGATTAATTAAGTATAATGACAACACTTCACCTTAGATTCTTTACATCACCATTCTGGACTGGCTTTGCCGCATTGGGGCAAACACGGCTCCAGACCCGTGCTACTTATATGAGAGCGGTTATGGGAAATAACAGGCTGTGCATGGATATTTGCGGTAGTTATGGGCTAGTTTCTTCTGGAGAGACCCTTGGGTGTGTCCTCTCCTCCACGGCTCCTCTGCCTATTAGCCACCTCTGGGGGAAAGAGTGCGCCACAGAAAGACTCATTGTGCTAATTCGCTTACTCGTTTTGGCCTCCATTTGTAAGGATGATTATTATTGTTACATGACCTAAGCAGCTAACCAATACGGCTCTGCCTTGGCCGAGTACCCCTAGCCACAATTACATGTGACGTGCCGGACGGATTTTGAGAAGGGGGGAAAAAAAACAAATAGTGGAGGCAATTTGGAGCTCTTTGATACATTTCTTTGGATTTGTAGAGGCTGGAGAGAGCAGGGGTAGAAATAAGATGGTTTTCAAGGCCCATTGTGCACTTTTATCGGAGAAGACAGTGGCCTTGTGAAAGAGCCTGAAATGGAATGCAGGGGGCATACCTCTCACGAAAAAATTTCGGTCAGGTTGCCAACTTCCACAGTACCCATGATATAGCATTTCATTTATTTCTCCAGGCGGTTACTGGTAACATGTGTTTGTGGGGTGTCAGTATTGATGGAATTGTATACCTGGCTGCCCTCCAAGTGTAGCTGGTATGTGTTTAAAATGCTTTGAGGAACAAAACAAGCTTTTGTTGCTTGTCTCTTTTTTTTTCCTGACTCGCGGGGGCTGAGGAGTTGCACCGGAAACTGCTGTCGTTCTGAAAGCGTTCGAACAAGGCAACTTTGGAGAAGGGGAGGGGAGTGCAACAGAAAAAAAAATGCTGATGCGTATAGATACAGATACAGTTTTCATTTCACCGCACCATGTTATTAAGAAATAGTTGTGGTGGTACGTGGTTCCAGGGCAATTATGCCACAGCTTATTTTAGGTATGTGTTCATTAGTTGGCTCTTTTTTATGGTTAATGACAGGAAAAACGCATGTTTGTACAGAATGCCCTAATTTGTCTTTGGTTAGGGATGAAATGATTCTCTTTTTTTCTTCATTTCTTGTTCCAATTCTCTATGAGAGCGAACCAAAATGGGTGGAATTATCAGTGAGATTCGAGCAAACTGCCCCCTCACCTTGTTCAGAGTGCTGCTAATGAGACTGGTTTTGTCACTGCAAGCGTTACAACCAAACTCCTACTGCCGTCAGCAGACAGGCAGACGCGAGGGTGAGAGGAGCTGTTTTGTAATCATTGAAGTCAGCATAAATAAATAAGTCCCCTTGTCAGGTTGCAGAGGGGGAGGGAAAAAAAAAACATGCTCCCTGGGAATTGGGGCTTGGTTTTGACAGGTGAAGAGAGGTCCCCCGTGCTTTGATTTGCATTGTTTTGGCAGTCTGGCACTATACAACATTTTCCTCTGAGCCATCAAACGGATGCCTGATTAGGCCCTGAGAGTGTAGGGGGGAGAGGGACGTGACCCCTTGGACCACCCGCCTGGGACCGCCTGATGCCTGTGGCTCGGGCAGGGCATGGCACACTGGCATGCTTAGGGGTGCCCAGAGATGAGGCGTTAGCTAAAATGATTGGTCCCCATGGGGATGCCGCTCTTGGTTGTTTGCCAAATGCTAATCCGGAACAATTATCCATCAAAGGCACAAGTGCTCCCCCATATTGTCGCTGATGGGCCTTTTTGCCACCCACAACAACAACACTTGGACTGATTTCAGAGTTCTGCTTATTCCCTAAGTGCTTGACAGAGGCTTTGAAAGATTTATCTGCTGGCTTTTGTTTTTTCTTTTTGTTTTCTGGCGCTCTAATGCACCTCCTCAACAAGGTTCGGGTGCGGAAAGGCTGAATTCTGTTATAAATGGGGCTCCTCTCCCTTGGCAGCAGTTTCCTGACATTTAGGGGAGTGCACTGGAGGTTGTGGGGTGTAGAATATTTTACACGTTGCCACAAACATTTAGATTTTTGCAGGCTGCTTATAACCATTCTTTGAGTCTGGAACGACTGAAAATGGTAAGTTTAAACCTCATAAATCAGAAATCCTTGGACGTGAGGTTCAGAACACCTCGGGTAGTTGCCAAAGGGGTCTATAAAGGGGAAAGAAAAATAATGTATTTTAATACAGGCACTGAACAAACAACCACGAATTTGCTGATTGAGAATATATTAATGCTTTCTACAATTGTAGACAATTTGTTTCTGTCTAATTCCTAAACCATTTGACAAGTTCAGTTGTATTGTGTTTTATTAGGACCATGAAAATGGATACTCAGCAATAACTTTGATCCCGAATAATTTAGGAACTGCGGTCAGCTCCATTCAAAAGCAATGCAAATCTACTCCATATTACCCAGTAGTACAGGCTGCAAGAGTGGTGTAGAATTTAGCATGACCTCAAATACGGCAACATGAGGATGTGAGCGTACCACTCACAGTACTCCACCCGTGTGCCCTGAAGCAAATGGTTGTTTATTAGCAATAGATATTAATCGTAATATGCTTTGGTCATCATGAGAGAACACATCATATTAGTATTATTCTCAGTAACCCATCTTAATAAAGCCAGGCTGGAATGTTCTATTTGCTATTGCACTGTATAAGTATTGAA
>JBBPDH010000001.1:8031679-8069179 GCA_037974565.1 Clupeocharax schoutedeni
GCTCTGTAGATTTGTTTTCCTCTCTTTATCTACTCTCAGGTAGTAAATTACCCCCACCAGATCCCATCTTCTTTCATCCCCCTTATCCCTTGCCTAAAGTTGCGCAGGCCAGACTTAAAGTTAAGCTGGACTTTTTTGTCGTGGTGAATTACTCCTGTGTCCTGGATTATGTGATGCCAGACAGAGACACGTTAGCTCATCTCTTCCTCCATTCCTCTTCCCTTCCTCTTTATTTCATTCTCAGTTTGTCTGTCTTTCCTCATCAGGAGCACCCCTGAAGAACAGGGCTTTTGACAGACTATCTCTGTTATCAGTATTTACGTTCGAAACAAAGCTGGAAGGAATGCATTTTGTGTCGGGGGGTTTATTAAAGGGAAAAGGGCAGTATCTGGTTCGTGTAGGTGATCACTTGGTCAGACAGACAAACAGCTTGTTGTAATTCTATGTGAAGCATATTGGCTAATGACTTTTTCCCTCTCCATCTGTGTTTTCCCCTTTACCCACGGCAGCATCTGCAGAAGCATGAGAGTGCCTGTAGCTCGGACTCGTGCTCCTACCACTGTGCGCTGTGCGACTACTCCAGCAAGGCCAAGCTGAGCCTGGTGCAGCACTTGCGCTCACTCAAACACCAGCAGAACGAAGGTCTGCGCAAGCTGCAGCTGCACCAACAGGGCCTGCCACTGGAGGAGGACACCCTGGCCGACGTTTTCTTCGTCAAGGACTGCCCCTCAGCCGAGGCTGGTGAGTAAATCTTTTGTTTTTAGTCGTGAAACACTTCATGGACCAAACTGCTTATGCACTCACTCACGCAATCACACTGACTAACTCACATTTAGCAAATAGTTCATTATCAACACTGGAATCCAAGGCTTTGATTTAGTGCCGTTATCAATTAAGGGTGCCAATAACTTTAATGAGAGCTATCTAGTTTCACTACACTCTGTCCCTTTGCAGAGCCATTTTAATTTGCTTTCAAAATGTTTAACATAAAATAATTCTCATAGTTGCTGACTGACCAGTTTTCCTGTTCCCACCCTCTGTGTGGCATGTTAAGCAATATTAATAATGTTAATTAGCCCCAAAATAGCTAGGTGTGAATCTGTTAATGGCAGGAATCTAGCATGAATCCACAAAATGGGGTAGTTTCAAATTGTGTATATATGAAATGAAAAGTCTGAAAACATTTTGAAGTCATTCTACATAAGAACATAAGCACAAGGTTCAATTTGATTATCCTGCTGTTGCAGTTTTACTGATAGAGGAAACATTTACTGTTTACAGTGACTTCACTTGAGTATCAATGATACCGTGTGCCTTTATTTTCTTTCACTCTCTCCTCTCTCTTCCTGGTTCTGCCTGTTTTATTCCTTCATGTCATTTTCCTCCTCCACACCCACTCTCCTGCCAGCCTTCCTCCTCTTCCTCCTCCTCCCTCGGACCTGAAGTCTGTCTGTTCCCAATGTAAAACATGCCAGCCACCTAATCTTGCCGAAATGAACATGTTGTTCCCATTATGGCCCTTCTTTTTATATCAGTAACACACACACACACACATACACACACACACACACACACACACACACATATGCAGTCCTGTATGCGGTGACATCTTTAGCAGGCATGCAGGAGGTTATGAAACTCTACCTTGGGAGGATCTCGGAGTGAAATTCTTCCCCCTAGAGTGAGCTTTAATTTCCTTTCTCATGACCAAAGCAATTTGGCTTTCATTTAAAAGTTTTGGGGCTGCCAGCAGCTAATAAGTGTAACAGGACTGTAAAACATTTGGAAGAAAAAAAAGAAAAGATTAATAGTTTTATTTGAGAGGGACCTATAATTTAAAACATAAGACCCAAGTCAGGGTCCATTATATAATAATTCCTATGTTAATGCGGCTCTCTACAAAATGAGCGCTTAACTTGTTTTTGCTTTGCTTGACCTGGCCAGGGGAAACAGCTAACACATTTTGAATGGCATTCCAAAGCTGAATTAATCTCTGTTCCCCAAAGTGTCTTGTTTATATATGAACTCCAGAACCAGATGGGCCTGAACTGAGACCCACATGTGAAACTACGCCTTTGTAACTACCCGTTTTGGAAATAAATGAGACTGTTGTACTTTTGGCTTTAATTGCAGCTGGATCAAAGGTGGACCAGCATTTGGGTGCAGCAGTAAAGTCCAGTTAGATAAATCATTATTGTGAATTTAGCAAGGCAGCCTACTTTCTGCACACACACACACACACACACACACACACACACACACACACACACACACACACCTCCCAGACTCCCTCCCCTAACCCTTGGTTTTTCTTTAGACATGTGAATATAACATTTAAAATCTGTCAGAATCAATTTGCAGTAACTACACCTTCAAATGTTCCACCATTAAATGCTTTTTTTAAACATCTTTAGTTTCGTGCCACAAAGTAAATTTCCACAAGGAAGCGTCAAGCTCTACTTGAACATTTTTCAAAGCACATGTGTTCTTGGATGCCCCGCTTTTGCACAGACTGCATATTTTTTAGGAACAACGATATTCTTTCAGAGACTCCTAGTAAACATGTTACAGTGTATTTCCTTTTACAGGGTGCATATGAATGTTGGAGAGTGATTTAAATATCAAGGGCCTCGTGGTTTTGCCCAGTTCTTCAGATGGATGCTAAAGTAAAATACAGCCTGTTCACTCTAAGTTTGCAAAATCACAACACCAGCAAAGAAAGAATTGATTGAAAAGAGACAAATGTCAAAATCACAACATATCTAACAGGTGTTATTGCTGTGATTAAATGATTTTATTCCACATGAATGCTTGGTTCTGGTGAAGAGCAAGCACCTCTAATCAGTCAAAGCCTTGAACAAAGGGCAGGGGGTGGCGTTAAACTTTTTTTTTTTTTACTGTTCCAGCTCTTGGTAGGAGGGAGACTTTTCAGGTAGTTTAACCCTATAATCCCAGTGTTTGAACTGCTTTCAAACAGACTTTGCACCATAAAGGCTTAGGAAATGGATAGCTTGAATCAGATTAAGCTTGCTTTCTAAAAAGCTCAATCAAATTAGAGTTTTAGAAATAACAGTAGTCTTTCACAGACTCCTAGTAGAGTTTGCATATAAATGTTGTGAGAGTGACTTAAATTTACCTGAGAGTTTTAAACAACATACCATGGCACTTTTTTTACATACACACACACACACACACACACACACACACACACACACATATTGTGTTGGTTTTATGAATACATGATCTACCCAAAGGTGAAGTGAATAGTGAAGCTAGGTTTACACTGTAGGATGGGTGGGGGTGTCTCCCTGTGACTTGTGCCCATGCTGTTGAAGGACTGGGCCTGGTGCCTGCTGGGTGATGGCAGTAATTTGTGGCTGTGCTCCAGCGAAAGGTCCTGGAGTAAGCAACATTTCAGCCTGCACAGAATTACAGCTGGGTGTTAAAGGAGCTGGTAGGGCCTTTGTCAGGGTATAACTCCTGAGTTTAGCACTTTCTGATCATTAGTCAGTTTCGTGAGGAAAGGGGGGGGCATTCATTTAAATGCTGACTTGTATATTTCTCTTTAAAACAACTCTCTGGCACCTCACCAAATAATTATAAAGCCATTTGGGAATAAAGGTTATAATGCCATTGACTTTATGTACATGTGAGTGAATGTTGTTCAACAATTTTTGATATTATTTTTTATGGCATAATTAAGGGTGAGGTTTGCAAGACCTACAGCAGTTTGGAATTAAAGCTGAGCTGCATTAGTAGCCACCACTGCCACCATCACACAGCCCAATGTAGCCAAACCTTTAATCATAGACCAAACAGAAGGGAGTGGAAACAAAGCTAACTTAATGATTGGTTCTATTTAACTAAAAATACGCCAGCAAGTCACCGCTCTTCAAGGTGAATGCAGCATGGAGACTTTACATTAGACTCCTAATTATAACGTGATTTTTAAATATTTTATCCTTTTTTTAAATAAAAAGGATTTTTGAGACAAGGCTAAAGAAGTAGATCAGTAGTAGATTTAGCTTTGAAAGAAAAAATCACTTTGCATTATGAGAAATTTGGAGCTATATTCTTCAGGGCACTGAAAATATAGTCCAGACAGTCTTATCATTTCTGTCTGCAGCAGTGTGTGATAATGAATGTGATGTATCCAGTCCAGTGTGCTAAATTAGCCAAATGAGACCAAATAGGCCGGAGCTCTCTCAGTCAGTTCCCTGGCTGAATGGTAATATCCCGCTCTAAAGTGAGTGTATGAGCGTTGCGCTCCCTGAGAATCAGGCTGCAGATCTCCCAGGGTGACCGTAATTCCCCCTGCCCAGGGCCCACAAGACTCATCATTTACACAAGGTAAACATCATGAAGCTGAGAATTTGGAAAGGCAGGGGGGTTATGTGGTTAAACATGTTTTTGAAGTGGAGTTCCCCATTTGTAAATCACTGTAATCTAAGCCCTGCGCATGTGGGCCCCCACACACTCACTTTTTAACACAGATGTGCTATATAAAGGCCTACCTATAAAAATGTGTTAAACACAACATGCTGAGCCGAAGGGTTCGTCTCGACGCACTGTTTTGTTTTTTGAGAACTGTTGAACTGAGCTACTTTTTCTATTGTTTGTAATATACAAAAGATTAGTTTCACAAAGAACTCTGGTAGAGAATATTTGCAGTAAGAGCAAATGACTGTCTCATATATCAAATTACTTTTTGTTTTGTTACAAATTACATCAAACATTTTCTAGCAAATTGTTACACAAATGAGACATATTGTTATATATGCCGGAACAACACCTCTTGTCTCCAAATGTTAGTAAATGTAATTTAATGCAGCAGGGTTTTATTCCTGGCCATTTTGAGCAGTTCCTTTTGGTCAGTGTAAACATTGCTTCATATTGTACAGTAAAAAATGAAAAAGGACTAAAATGGATATGCAAGGTTTTGTTCAGACCGTGACGATACCTGTGTATGCATGCATGTATAAAACATATATCATGTATGACCCCACATCCTGACATAATTTAAAACCATATGTGTGTACCTAAGTATGTTTCATACCCTTAAAGAATCAGCAAAAGAAAAAAGAAGTATGTAATTGTGTGCGTATGGAGAGTGGGACCCATTTGCTTGGCCTCTAGCTCAACTGTAAATTGCCTGATGGGTTAGCTAGGCCATGCATAAAGGGCTTTTTGCATCCTTTGGTTGCTTCTCCATTTTGCCATGGCTCTGGGAGTGGAGATGAGATCTTATAGAGGTAATTATTTCTGAGAGCCCCCCTCCACATCCCCCCCCCCAACTCCATCACACTGCCCCCTCCCCAGCACCCCCACCCCAAACATGTATTAAAACTGGAGGAAGAAGAGGAGGCCTTTGTTTGGCTCACGCTTAGACAAAGGGCCTGGCTGACTTTGGAGATGAACAAGTCTTTAAATGCTGCGGCTGGATGCTCTCTGAAAGCTGAAAGAGCCAGGCTTGCCCGTCCTGGCCCTTTTGTTTCTTCTGAGTGATAATGCTTCAGGAGGTTTCCAACTAGGGCCAAATTACCAGTGCTGGAGTGAGAACCATTTACATAGCAGCTGTAGGCCAACAACACACACTAATGGACATGCCCTGCTTTTGTGTGGTGGTGAGTAGGGGGTCTGTTTTTCTATGTCTACGTGTGAGCATAAAAGGAGGGATGTGTTCTTGTTTCTGCCTGATGCAAACATGTATGAAAAAAAGACACAGTCCCTGAATTGGTTTAACTCAGATTGAAGATGGTGAAGAAATTCTGAAATTCTTTGTTCCCGCTGCGGCTGATTCTTCATTCGTTTTCTATCTGTGTCTACGTTTCATTGTGATGACACGGATGTCGTTTTAATGGTCTGATTTTTTTCTTTTTTTTATCTTTCTTTTTTTTGAGGGCATACAGGCAATTACAGCAGTTACTTTTCAAGATCATCTCCCCAGACAGTGTTTTCCAGAGGTTTGTAACCATCATTTGTGGCCATTACATAGACTGAAATGGGAAGGCAGTGGAGTGTAAGATATGATATACAGCCAAATCGGTCTCATCATTCTGTTAGCCATGGGTGATGTACTAATGCAAGGGCATCCATTTTCCTTTGATTCCTCGCACAAAGCAGGGCGGACACAGCAGCCGCTGCATTCCACTGTGATTAGAGAGACGGACTGGGGCTGCTAGCTTTTTTCCCTTTCACATATGTTTTTGCTGTTTTACCTGAGGGCACTTTTCAGTCAGCCCCAAGCCCTCCTGGAGCTCCTTCAGGAGCACAAACACACCAATGACTGTTAATTTTGCTCATCTGAGCGTTTGGAGTCAAAAAGTCATTTCCTTCATGACTGCCTTGGCAGCAAGAACAGACTATGGCACAGTATTACATTGAAGTTGGATTCCAGTGTGTAATACGGCCAAAAGTGCCATGTGAGGAGTGTCCCCCAAAACAGTAAACAAGTCATCCTCTAGAAATAGGCCATCCTATGACAAAGTTAAAACAATCAACTCTGGTTGTGTGTGTCAATTGAGACTCTGATTCCATGGATGTAAAATGTCCCAGGAGAGCCATAGCTGGCCCCGAGTTTATATTACTATATCATTAAATGGAGACAATGCCTAACACAATTCCTAGCAATTTTCATATCATAGGTTAATCTTCATATGCACCATTATTTTTTCAAAGACTAGCAATTTTAGACTCAAACCTATTTTTCAGATGGCAAGCACTCAAGATGGAGTCAGTTCTAAATAATTCTGCCTGCCCCACTGTATTATAATTACTCTGTGGTTTTTGTGTGCAGAAAGTCCAAAATTATTTTTGAAAATGGCTAACTAGCCCTAAACTATTTTTGAAAAGGCATGTTTCAGGGCTGAGTCTTCCTTTTGCTGTTTTTCTTTCAGTGAGATCCCCCCTTTGAAAGTGGGTAATACAAAAGCTAAATTGTTACCTCATGTTTTCATAGTCTGTTTGTGCCCACTGACAGTTATAATTTGCAGAAATTGCAATGATTATCCACATTAACATACCTGACTGCAGCCATTTATGCTTATTTACAATACAAAGCCCCCCTTTGGATCCTTGGAATGCTTTTTTTGCATATTAATGCGTATTAATTTTACCCATGAAAAACCTATTTCAGGGTTTTTTTCCCCCTGCCCTCCTCTGCCCATGCCTTTGTAGTTGTTGAAGAGCAGGTAGCGAATTTCTAAAGCGGCTCTTTTTAGACATGCAGGAACGTGATACCTTTAGAAGCAAATGCAGCTGCGGTGCTGTGGCAGCCCCTATTTACCCACGTTTTTAAAAAGCAGATCTTTTTTTTTTTTGTTCTGGCCTGAACAATAACAATAAGCCTAGCTTAGTGTGTTGAATAGCGGGCTGGTGACAAAAGGTGGATAGATGGTTTAAAGTGCAACCCATGTGACCTGGGAGAATGCGTAAGCAGTAATAGTGATTGCTGGAACCGGTGAGGTCGGAGTTGTGGAATTAGCAGAAGGAGTGTTGATGTGGCCTTAATTCAAACAGGAGAGGCAAATTGCTTGGCGGCGTTTTTCATTGTGCCATGACACCACTGACACTAACAACAGCAGATAGTACAATGCTTACTGTCACAGAGCATTAAGAGAGACAAGGCATTGTCGAAGCGCAGAGACAGGCAACATGGAGCTCAGATAAAACAGCAATTAACTGATTGCCTAAAGCAGTACAACACCAGACTAGTGTTAATATGAATGTGCAATGATATGGATGGATTTCTGCTTGGCCACACACAAACACATGCTGTGGTGAAACAGTGGTAGTGCAGTGCTTTTGTGTGTGTGTGTGTGTGTGTGTGTGTGCGTGTATCCAACACCCCTGTCATTAGCTATCATCTCTTGTAGAGTGTGGGGCCCAAGTCCTATCACTCCTGATTAGGCTGGGGGCCTGTGATGGCCATGGCGTTCAGGTGTCAGGCTAAAGTTAGTGACCCCTTCCTCCACAGCATAGCCTTGCCTGCAAGTAATTAGTCCTGACTCCAGCCATCACGCCATCCCTTCTCTTCCCTCCCCCTCCTCCTCCTTTCACTCTACTGACCTTGCATCCTACCCCTCATTCAGTGGACCAGGCCTGTGTGTGGGTGGACTCTAGACACTAGGAATGTTTCTTTATTTATTTACCTGTTTATGTATTTTGTCTACTAAAGCTTGCAAATTAAAGTCAAATGCCTACATGAATTCGATTCATTTGCCGAAGAGATTTATTTGACTTTTGCCTGTCGTTTTGAAGTCTGCTTCTGATGCCTCGCTAAGCAGGCAAGGTGGTTTTCATTCTTGCTCTCTCTCTATCTGTCTTTCTCTCACTCTAACTGCCTCTTTTTTCCCTTGCCCCTAGTTCCGGCACCTCATCCATCAGAACAAAGTATGGAATTGATAGCCGGTATTGATTATCCCTAGCCATGCCTAATCATCACTAACCATTGGAAGCTTTGCAGTTTCAGCCCATGTCATTCCAGGGCCGGTGCTAATACAGCTGGGAATTTCGACTTAATACTGTCGTCATGTTCTCTTAGTGGCTCTGTTCAAAACTATCACCGTCCAATCTGCGGCCAGCAGCATGAGCTAAAGCGTTAAACCTCCTCAGGCCTAGCACTAGGGCCTCAGAAATCATTGCAACTGCAATTCATGAAAGATCATGGCGAACATAATGTGTCAAATAACAAATAATAACGGTTAAACAGTGCTTTGCTCATGCTCTGTGTTTCTTGCATCGCGGGGAGCCATTATGCGTACTGGTTAGGAAGTTGATCGGGAAAATGTGCTCCTAGCTATCACCACATTTGAACCTTGCTAATGTATGTAAATGAAAAGAAGCCCGTCCTGGGGATCGGCGCAGTTTTAAATGAAAGGCGAGTGTGATGAAGGCGCTATCAGAGAGAGCCCGAAAGCTGATTTCTTGCCTGCTATCTCTCCCCGCCATCGCCATGGCCTGCATTAAAGATGCCTGGCTCATCAGACAGTACAGTAGGCAACACTATTTTACGAAAATTATCTCTGGGGCAAAGGCTTTTTTCTCTTAATCAGAAGACACTAGGGCTGCTTAAGTGGAGTGCTCCACTCTGCAATCACGCTGGATTTTCATTTAATTTGTTTGTGTGAAGGAGGAGCTCCTAAGGCTTGCATATGAGTGTGCGTGTGTCCTTTTTTGCCACAAAAAGTGCGCTCCTCGTGTTGTTTTATAGTGTGCATCTGTGTTAGTCTGTCCATATGAACTGGAGTGTTTTCTTCAGTACTGTTATTATGCTTGATGTGAATTAAACAAGTTGTGCGTGCACACACACACACACACACACTCTTGAGGGACTTGGTGAGCTGACAATGGGCTGTGTTAAGTGCAGTCATTAGTGAGCAGGGTTGCTGATTATTCCCCTACTGTGTTAGGTGTGCAGGAGAGGCACGGAAGCATTTGCATAATGTATGGTGTAAGAAACATTCCCAACATTTAGAAGCAGTGTGAGGTGATTAAGTGCTCATTTATATCTTTCAGAGCTGCTGAGATCCACTCTAGCGCTTACAATTACAACCAAGGATACCTGAAACAAGGGTTTCCCTCCAGGTCTGCGGCATTCTTTTATGAATATAACTGAGGTTAAAACCCTGCCGTAATGTGTGTTTTAGCCTTATTATCCATTGCAGAATGAAAACATTTCATACTTAAAGGCTACCCACTGCAAGTCAGTGAGATTTGTTAGAAAAAAAGCAGGGCTGATCTCATGTAATTTCTAATACTTATTTTACAGAAGAGAAGGTAAAGAAGGTAAGCTATACAAAATATATATAAACTATATATACAATATATATACTGACATATTTAAGTCAGCAAAACCTGTATGTGGTACAGTACTTGTTTCCCACAGTCTCAGTTCTATTTTTATTTAAACAGTGGTTTTCATACCAAATGGAGACTGTTTAAAGACATTGTGACCTGCATTATTTGACAAAGAATACAGCAGGAGTGCCGTGTGAATCTACTTTGGAAATAAAGGTGGTGCCAGTGTGTTAAAGGTGCTTCAGAACAGGGTGCTAACACATTAAATCTAGCCAAACATCTAAAGTACTGCCACGATGATTAGTACAGAGTTTGGTGGTCGTTCCCCGTTTTCAGTATCGCTGAAACATTTAACAAGTATAACTAAAACACCTAACATTTAACATTAAACTATCATACTGATAAATGCTTATTATCCTATTCTTGTGTTACAAGACTCACCACAAATATAGATTTTTGTAATATTTGTTTTGATAGGTTTATTTTTAGTCATTCACTTCTAGAGGTCATCTGAACAAATTTGAACAAGCGTGCAACACAGATCAGTGATAAAAGTGGATTATGACAATAGATAAGATTTATAGAAATCAAACAGCAGATTAAGGAGTTTTTTATATAATAATTTGTTTGGAGGTAACAGTAGTGAGATTATTAAAAAGAGACTGATCACAGGACACTAATGGGGATTTGTTTTTCTCTTCTGTTAACTGGAGGACTGAGCTGCACTCAGTGTCGTTCTCCCCCTGTCTGACTCTCTCTGTCCTCTAGCCTCTTCTTTTTCCCTCTGCCTCTTTCCCTGCTTCTCTGCAAGGCTATTAAGGCAGTGTCTTTAGCTTGTCAGATCATGGGATGGCAGAGGGGAAATATTCCATCCGAGAAGAGCGTTCTCTCCAAATGCCGCAATTAGGAGTGTCAGCTAGCGGACTCAGCCCTGTCTGATGGTGTGTGTGTGTGTGTGTGTGTGTGTGTGTGTGTGTGTGTGTGTGTTGGGGGTATCAGGCCTTGGCTAGACGTGGGTGGACCCCAGTGTCCCCCCTCCCTCGCCAAATGTGGAAACGGCACTCTCTGTTTGATAAAAGAAAACAGACGTTGCAGGCAGAAAGCCCCGTGAGTTAACAGCCAGCTAGACGCTCTCGTGGGTCAAGTGCTGCATTTGCATTTTGATGGGATGTTATCGAGTAATTAATGCACCAGTCAGAATGCATTACCCCAGGAGTGAATTGAAAGGTTCATTACCAAATCGCCCCTCACTCCAGGAATAGGTTTTTCTTTTGGCTCTTTTTTTTTTCATCTTGTCTCCAACATGTTGTTTTTTGCACTCTCGTTCACCCCTGTTGGCCATAGCGGAAGGGATAGAGAGGTGAACGACGACGCTTAATAAGGGCGTTCACTTTGGAGAGCGCTTGTCTTAATAAATGTACACATCAAGGCCCTGCTGCCGTGTCACTTTAATTGCTTCTCCAGCTCCTTAACAAGCCAATCTTCATCAGCGCAGGGCCTGTTATGAATAACAGAGGCATGGGAGGACCTCCATGCTTAATAAAAATGCACCCGATTTATTAGACTAGAGTGCATTGTTTATAAAGAGCCTTGCAAGCAGCGTGCACTCTCTCATTACATGGAGAAAGAGGCAAAGCAAATGGAGATGGCCATTTGACAGCTCAGATATGACAGAGCTACCGTGGCAAATAGAACATATTTTTATAGGCTTAAAAGCTATGATGAGTGTCTGTATTGCCAAGCAACAGAATAAGTGGGAAAAGAAAATCAAAATAAGAATAGTGGATCTGTTTCATAATGAAACCTCTTTATCTCCAGACTGTACATTTACAGGAGAGGAAATAACATTGCTGGAATTATTCTGTGCAACTGCAGACTATTTCTGTTGGTCATCATTCAGGGTGTAAAGGGCAGCCTTGACTTTAAGAGGAATTAAATAATTAAAATACAGAAAAATGGTAAATCACAGTCTTTGGACTTTAAACAGCTCCATTATGGAGATGTCACACAGTGATGGACTAATGAAACTTCTTTGACCTATACATCAGGTAATGGCCCAGGTGGGTTTCCCCAGTCTGCTGTCCATGCACACTACAATCCAGAACCTTTCTGCCTCTTACTGGGCTCCACATAAGGCCTCCTGGCTTCTTCTGGGCTCTGCCTGGTGCAGAGGGAAATGTGAGTGCGGAGGGAGATTAAAGCCGGGAATCAGGGCCGTGTGAGCAATCATCATTTCACGAGAACATTCTTTCATCTTCCCTTTTTCCAACCCAATGCTAACAGGGGCTCATGTCACAACACCACTGTTGCTTTTATCTTCCTATAATAACTCTGTACAAAAAGAACGAAAGGAAGAGGGAGGGAGAGGCGGGTGGTGGGGGGGCTGTTAGTGGCCTGTTCTTTCTCTGCCATCACTGTAAATTTACACAAGGCCCTGTGTTGTTATTGAAGCAGCCTCTTTTATATCATCAGCCTTGTTGTCAGCCAGGGCCTGAACCCCAAAATATCCCACCCAGACATTTATGCCTATTGTTCTTCTTTTTTAGAAAATGAAATCCCGCATTGTGTCCAGCTGCTGGTGTTCTTAGGTTAATAAGCCGGGTGGACGTAAGCAAACTAGTGTGCAAGTTACGACATCTCAAAAATAGTGGCCGATGGAGGGAATAGCAGTGGCTATTCCCGATGCAACAGCCCCTCTAGTCTGTGCTTCATCAGAGGTAGCAGGCAGTATCGGGAACCAACTCTTCTCCTGGTCCATCAGCGTCCCATCAGCAGGTCTCACACACACCAGCAGGCCCGCGCCTTTTGTTCTCTCACAGGTTAATAGAAATGGAGGAGATGGGCCGAGGAAAAGCAGGGCAATTTTCTGCTATTTAAGCTTGGGGAGATGGCACTCTTCAGGAAGCACTGGAGGAGTAAGAGAGTGTAATGGGCGTTCAGAAAAAGAAGGGAGAGTGGATGGAGTTACTGAAGGAGAATCTTAAGATTTAGGCATGCATGGAATTGGGAAGGGGGCAAAAGGTGAGATAATCAGCAATCTGAAATTGAAACCTGTCTGCTGGCCAGTTCCTGCCCAGGTCTCCCACACAAACACACACACACACACACACACACACACACAGACATTTATATGTTATTTGATTCCACAGAAGGGCCCGGGCGATATGAACATTATGTGACCAATGCTGATTTAAAGCTAAAACCTTAAATGGCAACCAGTGATCTAAGTTGAGTGCATTAGTCTGAGCTAAATAGTGCTTTACTCGCTGTGATGTTTTTCGTACAAAACTTAATTTTTTTGTACACGTGATTTAGGTGATGGTGATACATTTGTGGACCTCCATTTAGTTCATTATAGACATTATAATTCAAGGATAAAGGAAGCAATGTCATGTACATACAATTACATACACTCAAAGTAACTAACTACATTCGCAAGCTTCAGCTAAAAGAAGAATGGCGCAGTCCATACTATAGAGAGAGGGAGAGAGAGAGTGAGAGAGAGAGTGAGAGAGGGAGAGAGAGAGTGAGAGAGGGAGAATACATTTCAGACAGCCTCTACACTGATAGAAACTGATGTTTCTTTAATTGCCTCAAAAACAATGGCAAAGTTAATTACCTCAAAAATGAGCTGGCTCCAACAGGAAAGGATAGTATATATGCCATGTCTCGCCTGTAGCCATGTCAACAGAGGTAGTAAGAGCGCTCTTTATGAAGTACGTCATGTTGTATTATTTTAATTATTGTGTGTTGCTGTAATTTTGTTTGTGCTGATTTTTTTTCTCCCTTACCTCGGGTTATAAAACATCATATGCGTACTCATTATTGATCTAATTCGTTAGCTTGTTGAGCCAGCCATGTGACGTCTCCATCCCCACTCCCATGACAATTACAGACAATAGACTCCCTTTTAATGTTTAAGCATGGCTCTTTTCTAATTAGCAGAAGAATGTGCAGCAGATACAATGGGTTCTGTTAGGATGTGGCCTCCAGCATGTGTTTCTGATCCTAGATCAGTTTTGCTGTGGCTGGATCTGACATTAGATTAAGAGAGGTTATTGGTGCTGCTGGAGCTGCTCTGGCTACATCTGTTGAAGGGATGTATGTGGCTGGCTGGCTTGCCTCTGCTGTCTTCATTTTGAGTGCTGCTAAAGTGAGCAAACCCCTTCGCATTATTCACCCAGGCCGGCTGATCGAAGCCCAGCTCAATAGCACTAAACCAGCTCATGCTCCAAAGATTTGTCTTACAAAACCTTGAAAACTGCTCTGAACATCCATACATTGATTTTTGTTGGCGGGGATCTCCAGGGCTTTCATGTAGAGACAGGCTCCATGCAGAGGTGAGGAGAGGGCTTCCCCCACTAGAGTGTATGCTGAGAGAGAGAAAAGAAGGGGGATTCCCTTTCAGTAGCCAGGCCAAAAGAATTAGCAGCATGCAAAGCCACCCCACCTCGGTCACCCCTTATGTTGCAGCTTGCTCCCGACTCTTAAAAGTCCCCGCATTGATGTTTGGCTGGAGAGAATATACAGAAGCTTAGGGTATTTTTATGTAAAAAGATGTATGTATTTAAAGAGCCATCAACGTACATTCAAATTAAGAAAGTGTTATTTTGTCACTTAAACGTTTTACATTATTTTGGCATGTGATTGTTTTGGAATAGAAAGCTGTCAGATCATTAGTTAGGATACTCTTCATTCCAAGGAACTTCAATGAACATGAACAAGTTGCAAAAGTAGCAGTCCTAGCAAAGTTAACATCTGTCTTCCTTCAGAAAATCTGAGGATTAGTACAACATAAGGCTTCCTACAAGGCTTCCTACTCTGTGAATGTATGGAAAACAAGGCAATGCACTAACTGTATGGAAACGTACTGTTCATTTCTTCGAGTGTATAAGGGGTTAAATGACACGTACCAGCAAAAAAAAATCACAGTTAAAAAGAAGCCAAGCTGTCCTCAGAAATTTTGATGCAATGTATGTATGCACCATTTTGTTGCTTATTAATACCTAGAGGCATTTAAGTTCCCTGCTTCATCTTCACCATTTCCCCAACAAAACTAATTAAGTTGGCGGTGTGTGTGGAGTGGCAGCCGCTGCGTTTGAAAGCAAGCCGCACCGCTAAGCGCCGCAGTCAGTAGCATCGGAGGTAGACGGCGTAATTGCAGGCGCAGGTAGTAATGAACATTAATGAATGCACCATGCACTCGGAGGCAGCTGTGTTTTATGTTCCTCCGTGTTGCATATGAGCCGCTCACCTCGCTGGATCACTGATGAAATTATTAAAGCAGCCGCCAGCATACGAATAAAAGCCAAAAAGGGGAAAAAATGAATTCAACATCGTTATGCCGGCATCTGGACAGATGCATCTACCCCCCACCCCTTCTTTCAATATCTAAGCAAATCTACAACTTTTTTCTTTTTTTTGTTCCTCTTCCTTTTGCCTTTGAAGTGATAAGGAAGTGTTAAATCAAAGTGAAGCCTAATTACATATCTTGGGACTGGCTTGTTTAAAGTCATTGTTCGTATTGTTGGGCGGGCTGCTAGGAGGAAGGGCTCTGTGTGTGTGTGTGTGTGTGTGTCGGCAGCGCAGCAGACAGGGTGGCAGCTGCCAGTGTGTGTGCCACCTGCAGTACATCTCTCTATTAGCATAATCATCTCCCCAGCAAATGGCAATAATGGTGTCACGCACCTTTGTGTAATTGCTACTGTCATAATATATGCCAAATGATTGTGTTGTGTGATTAGACGTTGTGGGGAAAAGAGGTCTCCAGCGTCACATTCACACTCGATTGCCTTTATTTGGAGGCTTGGCTGTGAGGACACTGCTCTCACCTTGCCTCCACACCACTGCTATCATCCCCCTGTAATTTTGCCAAATGCAAATCAGAAAGAGATTACACACATTATTTGCAAATTTAACTGCCCTGATGTGTTTTGATGTCTTTGCAAGAGGTCATGTGGTACAAACTATGAATTAGTGTTGTCAAAAAGGACATCTGTATATGAGGGTGTTATTTCTATTGATAAATTAGATTACTGAAACTCAAAGGACAGTGTTTACCAAAAACATTAAATAGTGAAAAGCACTACAACAAGTATAGTTAACAATACGACCGAGGAAAGCATGATGATATGATTAGTGGATGAATTGAATGAGGTATTTGATTAGAAATAATCTTAGAAATAATATTTTCAGGTCTAAAGTGAAAAGTGTCTTTGTAATAGTATGACATTATAATATAGCATTGTGTAGCTTAGGGTATGCATTCCTCAGCATCAGTAGGCCTCATTCTTAGTGTTGAATGTTTGATCCATTAGAAACACAACAGGATATTAAAGAACGTAAGGGGGAAGAGAAAGGTTGAGGAATTGCAGGCCTTTGCCGCACTAATGTTTTACATAATTAGCCCACTCGCATTTTCCTCTGAGGGACGGCTCAGGCAAGCAAATGAATAGGTAATGATTGGAGTGGCCAGAGGCGCTCTGGTCTGAGCGTGAGTGGCAGCCGCCGCAGCCACTGTGACGAGCAAGGGGTCTAATTGGGCCAGCAGAAAGGGAAAATGGAAGAGTGGAGGGGAGAGCAGGGGGGGGCTGGGGGGCAGGGAACAATGCATAAACAGCAGACGATCCAAACAGGAATTCTAATGGATCCTGTGCTCCGCTCGCTGACACCTCATTGCACCAAAGATTGGTATGTTTTGCAAGAGAGGCAAAAAATTATACGTTTACTAATATGGCCTATATGTGGATTTTTCGCCTGTCAGACACAGGGCTGTCTGAGGCTAGCCGCTTCGTACACAGCGTGATGTATGACGCTCCTGTCTTTCATTTGAAATCTGGCTTTGAAGCACATGCGAACATGTCATTTTTATGAAGCAAAACATTTTGCTCTTTTTTTGTTTATTCTTACACTCTTGGGGGCATTTTTGTACAGTCCTTGCAGATGGAAGCCTACAATTTTACCTGCCAGTGGCCTAAAGAAAAAGAAAAATCATTTGACATAAAATAGCTAAACTGCTAAGAATTTGGGGAAATTATGATTAAAAGAGTTGTATACATAAAATTGGGATTCAGTGAGGATTTTTTTTCCCATGTTGGCCAGGGCCTAGTATTGACCTGCCTGAATCAGTGGACAGTGGTCTCCCTTGCCCCCCTGCTTTGAAGGTGGACACCCCGGTCTGAGCAATCCTGCCTAATCGTCACAAGCAGGAGGAAAACACACTGCCTTTTTAAAGCGTCTGTGTCTTAAGATGTCATTGATTAAATGTTAACTGATATACTCCAGTTGGCAGTCTTGTTAGACCTTCCAGTAGCCAAGATAGACAGTTTAGGGTCCCGGATGATCAATATTACAGATAAAGATTTCATCCATCAATGAGCTCCCAAAACAAAAGGTGTCTGTTACCTGATTAGGCCTACGGGGAGCTCTCTCTCTCTCTCGCTCTCTCTCACTCTCTCTCTCTCTTTTTCTCTCAGACTGCCGACACAGCACAAGAGTTTCAGTCGATCGGCTACAAACATGGAGGCCGTGTAATTACCGAGCCAAACAGTCCTGCAGATAACGCGCCTTTGACTTAGCTCCGGATAAAGGTTAATCTCCCTGTCTCTGTCCAGCAAGATGGGTCCTGAGCTTATATATTTATTTAAGGCAGAGAGAGCTTTCTCCACTGAGACATGGACTCCTGTACCGTTACCACTGAGCCTCCAAGGAAGAGTTAGAACCTGCTGCATACCAATGCCAGCCGCAAATGACCGAATCGATGGCGAAATGGCCACTGCTGTTTAAGGGTATCAATAAATGTTCCTTTACTTTAGCCTCAATGGATAAGTGTCGCAGTTAAAAGACCAGCGGATGTCTTAATTGAAAGTTAATTTTAAATCAATAGGTGAAGTCATTTAAATATTGATCCCCTTTTTCCACTCAAATTGTTGATATGTCACTTCCACTGTTCCTCTTTCCCCTCTTTTGCTTACAACTTTGTTAAAAAGCAGTCGATTAGCCGCAGTTAGTGGGTTAAGTGGGGAAAGTAATTGACAGTTGGTACCAAAATACCATCTGGGGTATTTCCCTGTTTGAAGACATATCTTTTACAGAGATCTAAAACGAATTTCTTTAACATAGCAGTGTGATATTGACATGACTATAACGGGAGTTTTTAACATCATATTACATCACAGGGTTGTTTTTTTTGTAGCAAATTATATTTCAGATTTCTTCACAACCAAATCACCTGATAAACCATAATATACCATATTCTTAAATACAACCATTAACAGGTTCTAGAAATTTTAAGTTTTATTACCCAGAGTATCAACTAAATGTGTATGTGCAATAAGTGACAATACAGGTAAAATAAAAATTGTTTGAGTTGCTGTGAATATTGTCCGATTCCAAGTATAATGTAAACTTGTTAGCCTGTCCTGATGACTGCAGAGCGAACTGACTATTAGTCATATCTTTCCTTTGTCCAAGCAAGACTGAGCCTTCAGGTCTTTTGCAGCTGGACACTCTGCATTACTACTGTTCCTGTATGAGTGTGAGACAAATGAGGATAAAACAGAGAGAGAGAGAAAGAAGGAGAGAGAAAGAGAGAGAGAGGGAGAACAGGCCCCATTGTCCATGGTCTCTGCCTATCAGTCTAATCTTATTTATTTAAAGCATATGTCTGCTGGTATTCCTTTGTGAGGCTCTGTTAAGGAGGGAGTGCAGCATATGACATTGTTTAGGGAGTAATGAAATAGACATTTTTTGCATGTTTTTATGGGGGTTGAGGGAAGCAAATGCGCCCGTTTGTTTCCGTCTGCGGATGCCATCTCCTTGCAGTTGCCAGCGGACGGCCTCTTGTCCTCTTCCTTGCCTTGTCTGTGTCTCTCCCAGCCATTGTAAACTACACTTCCAGTTTGTGAATTTGATTTGATTCAGGACCCAAGCACCCTAATTACTTCAGGCTTGTTTTTGTATTTTTTTCTTCTTCAATTTCATTCTTGTGTAAATTCGAACCAAAGCTGCTGCCTGCCTGTACCCAGAGAGCATGAACTCACTGAACTTTATGCCTGTTTGTGGCTTCCACAGCGTGGCGGTTATGACCAAAACCACATCTACTGTCATGGCAACTGCTGGACCAGCCATTGTAACCACTACAATGACCTCCAGTATTTTGTCTGAAAAGAAGTATTTGCTTATGAGGATGATTATTACTGCTTGTACTGTGTTTCCCAGTTTGGTTATTCCTAGTCCGTGTTTTTTCCAACCCTGCGATGCTTACCATGCTGGATTTATAGAAATATATAATTAAAACCAAAATAAATATATAAAAGCACCCATAGAAAACCTTTCTGAAACTGTGGTTTGTGCCTTGTTAGGTTTTGCCTTACTGTGTGAGGTTCCCTGAAGTGTAAGAGAAGCAGTTCATAAGTCATTCTTTTCATGTAGACTAACACTCAGGATTCTTTAGCTTTATTAATGCAACTCTTAATGTATTATACGATCATACTGTGGTATATTTAGAAAATAACAATATTGAATCTTATTAATGCTATTCAGCTCTTGACTCATTAATGACCACCAGAATATCCTTAGTGGACAAAAGAAGTGATGTGTATTGTAGGTGTTTGGACTCCTGGCTTGTTTTGAGTCGGCCACTGGCTTTCTTAGTTCCTAGGGCAGCTCCAGCCTACAGATTGGTGACAGATAGGTCTTATTTGTCTGATAGAGTTGAGCAGGGAAATGGAGCTACAGCTGGTTACTTCATTAGGTCCTCACATTGATTGAACCCCCCACTGAAGTGATGCTGCAGCCTCCTCCGATAACTGCTGGTAATAGAACAAAATGAATTCTTATCACAGAGATTGGAAAGGCCATTAACCCTGGCCTCCAGTGCTTTTTAGAAGTCACAGACAGGAAGCCAAGCAGTGAGCAGGAGAGGGAAAAAAACAGAAATGGTGAAAGGGGGGGGGGTTGCTCTGTCGGAGCCGAGGTCACGTTGGCGGCCGTGTGTGAAATTTCCAGGCCATTTTGGCTCCCGTGCAGATGAAACGGCTACCCAGGCAGATGTTTATAATCATGTCTTAAATAAATATTGGACAGAGAATAATAAAAGATGAACGGAGGGAGAAGGATAAGGGGGGAAAGAGCGAGACGAGAAGGAATCTTTTTAAATTATTTTCAAATTGTGCAGTAAGCCCGGCCGTGCTGCCCGCTCATGCCCTGTTTGATTTGCTCGGGACGCCTCGGGTGATCCGTACGGCAACCCGGCACACCATGGCTGTTGTGTAAGATCCAGGTGCGCCAAGATTTTTTTTTCTTTTTTTTTTCCTCAGCAAAAGCCCTTTGAAGATGTGTTCTTTTAAAGCTTTTGTGTTTGTTATTAGGAATCATTAATATCGTCTCGCGCTTGTGGGCGCAAAAACAAAAGTCGGCGAAAAAAGTGCGAGAGGAATATTTTTTTTCTGTCGGTGCAGCAAAAGGTATGGCTTTAATCTTCATGATGTTTATTCATATGACGGCTGGAAATAATAGGTGTGAGTGCATCATCCATTTTGACGAGAGGACTTAGAGGCTGGTGGCGGAAAAAGAGAGAGACTTCCTCGCGTGAAAATAATTGACAACAAGAAAGAGGACTGAGGCAAGTGCTGATACAAGCGTTTTGCTCCAAAAACTTTATGTTTCTGACTCTTTTGATAGGTGCCTTGAAAAAAATATATATTGACAACAACAAAATGGCAAGTCGAGATTTTCCTCTCCTTTGGGATTATTTTCACTCTGCCATAAGACACTGTCATAACAGCCATTATTCTGAACCTCGGTGTGCTCTTGCAGAGCACCGTGTTCAGAGAACGTCCTCATAACCTTCAGTAGTTCAATCTTAAAGTACGATCGCAGCCAAATGGGTTCAATATGTGCTCCGGAGTGCATGACGTCATGCCAGTTCACAGCGTGTGAGGAAGATTGTTGCTTTGTACTCCCGCTGATTCACCCTAAACCTGACCCAGTGGGGTGGTAACTCTACCGTATGTTTGTGTAGGCCCAGATCACAGCGAACTATAACCACTTGAACTCCACAATAAGACACCATCATTATACTTTCACTTGCATTTAAGTGTGCTGCTCTAGTTCCCTAGTGCTTTGGTGCATATACACTCTTAAGAGTAAGGGCTCTCTATAAGGGTTCTTCGCTAGACCATTTGGTTTTAAAAAGAATCTGTAACTGGCAGAGAACAGTATGTAACTTCAAAATTGATCTTCACACTCACAAATTTTATTACCAAATAGATAAGAGATTTTAAAAAACACTTTTAGTTCACCAAAAATGGTGTCCATCCAAGTAACCCTTTTTGGTACTTTCATTTTTCATTTTTAAGAGCGTAATACTTCAGATGAGCCCTAATCGGCCCAAAGCACTGCTGGAGAGCGGCCACTATCCACAGTGTAAGGTTACCAAGAGTAATGTTTTTACAAGTGTGTTTTTTGTCCTAAAATTCACATCGAACAAAGCATGTCAAACAATCTCACACCGAAAATAAAAGCTTTATTCTTGGAATTAGGATTTGAAAATATTAGAGAGGCCTTGGAACATTTTCACCAATAATCCCTTCTTCTTAGAGCCATGTAATATAGGTTAATGCGCAGCTACTTGGACATCTCCTTAGCAGTGCTAGCTGCTGCTGATGATAATGTTTGAGAGTGTGTGTGTTTGTGTGTGTGTGTGTGTGTGTGTGTGTGTGTGTGTATTTGTATGTACTCTGCTCCCGGGCTTAGCAGCAGCAGCAGCAACACCCACTCTCCACGTTGATGTTTAGTATTTTAGACATGGTACATTAACAGCATCTGGTTAAGATCTAAATGCTTGTTAAATACGCCGAAATTTGGAAAAAGAGGGAGAGAGAGGGGAGAAAAAAAGGACTCGGGTAAGGGGGGGTGGCGGAGGATCAACAAGTCAGTAAAGGTTATTATCCTGAAAGTATTACATCTGGCCCCTAACAAAGTGGTGCAGGGTGTAAGGTTTCAAAGATTCTTTTAAAACAGAGGGGCCAAATGAAAACCACGAGGGGAAAGAATGTGACATCACAGAGTCCATGGGCAGTGCAAAATTAGTGTTTCTTGCACCTCAAAAGGAGAAGACAGGCAAAAGTTAGAATCATATGCAGGCTGCATTGGAGAAAATGGCTTTACAAAGACAGCAACAGTGGTAACACAAGCAATTTAAGCAATTTCCTCCAGGATCAATAACGTTTTCTGATTCAGATTCGGAAAAGAAACTAATAATAGGAATAATATCTGTGGCCTCATTAAGTCCTCACCCCACAACATACTCACCACCTTCGTGTTGATCATATGTGGTTTTTGGGGGAAACGTACCCTATGTAGTGAATAATGAAATATAGAACATTAGTGCACTTCCTTCTTAGACACATTATTATTATTATTATTATTATTATTATTATTATTATTATTATTATTATTATTATTATTATTATTATTATTATTATGACAGTTATAATAATAATAATAATAATAATAATAATAATAATAATAATAAATTATAATAATAATTGTCAATTGTTCTATTATTATTATTATTATTATTATTATTATTGTTACATAAATTAAAGGGTACATATTCTCAAAAAGCATCAAAGTCTGGTGAGTTTGTAGTACGTTTGTAATGTATGGAGGCAGTGGACATACCTTAATGAGCCCGATCATTTCTGAAGCCGCTGTGTTTCTACCACTGTGTGCAGTGGGTGTCTCCTTTACCAGGCAGATAATGACCAGACTGAGGCATTATGGCACCCATGGGGAGAGAGGGAGCAGCCTGGCCTCCCTGGCCGTCATTAAGCTCTCACCACAGGACAGGCCCAGCGCTTTAATGACATGAAAGTTACCAGACTTGCATTTATGAATTTCCACATACATGCACCCCCTTACCCCACCCCCCTTTTTTCCTCTCTGTGGAGGAAAATGAATATGGTAACAGTGCACCTAGAAGCACTCCTCAAAACAAAGGACAGCTTGACGTGGCAGGCTGGCCATTTCCTTTGCTCTAATGCTAGGAATCATTTGTCTGTCTTTGACTGTTGCAGATGCTGACTATCTTATATTGGAGCGGGGGCTTGTGGGTAATGTGTTCTAGGTGCCGTTGGAAGGGGGGCAGTAAAAATTGTCCATGGCTGTGCTGTTAGCCATTAAGTTTGATGGGTAAAGACTCGACTGCAGTACCCCCCCTGACCCTACAACACACGTAAAAACACACATACACACATACACTGCTGACACAAAGCCTCTGTAGCACATGCAGATTACTCAAACTGTTGCCAGGGTCAGGCACGGGGCAGACACGGCCATGATGTATAGGAAAGCATGTCTGGGAATTTCTCTTGCTCTTGGAACACATACCAGAGAAGCTGTAGCACACCCCACCAAATAGAGAGAGAGAGAGAGAGAGAGCATGTGGAAGGAGAGAGCAAAAAACTGTCTGATGAGACCCAGATGATAGCGGCTTGTCTTTTTTTTCTTTTTCTCCCGCCTTTACTACCTTCATAATTTGCCCTTTTCTTTTGCTTGACATGCCATGTTTTATTAATGCATTCCACGATAGCCTTAAAAATTTGATGCCCCCTCGAGGTAGAGACACTCTCTAGCACTTTGACACTTCATTTTCCAGCCAGGGGGAATGGGTCAGTAAATCCAGCTCCACACACTCTCAGGCCAGCTAGAAGGAGGAGATGAGAGAAAGAGAGAGAGAAAGAGACTAGAGACAGAAGGGTGGGGCAAAGGGGAGGTGCTAAAGGCTTGCCCCATGCCCTTGAGTGTGCTTTTATGTGATTGTGTGTGTGTGTGTGTGTGTGTGTGAGAGAGAGAGAGAGAGAAAGAGAGACCGTGTCTCTTCTTTATTAACTGTCCTGAAATCTGGTCATGATCAGAGGCTCAGTGGCTCCAGCTGGCCTCCCCCCTCCCGTCCTCCACCAGGGTTGAGTCTCATCTGCCTAGTGAAGCTCAGAGCAATGCTCTTTTTCTCCCTCAGATTCTTTGATTAGCCTTCCGTGCAAACGCTGGCTTAAGCCCCTAGGGGTGTAAATCTCTGACCTCGAGCGATTTGATTCGTTTGCAGATTCTTTAGGTAATGGTTCTGTGCATCAGTAAAAAAAAGAAATCAAATTTGATTTAAAAAAATTATTCTTCAGGAAGCAGTTGAGTATTAATTTTTATGATTTCGTTTTTTTGTAAATACACTTAAACTCTATCGTTTTTATACATGAAAATAATAACAAATATTTATTCTAATCAAAAAGTACATACGTGCATCCTAAAATCAGTTAAGTTAAATCAGTTAAATCACCACCTTACTTTACTTTTTACCACCCCTCACCCACACAGATACGCACACACACACACACACACACACACACACACACACACACACACACACACACACACACTCTCTTTGGCTGCCTCAGTCTGCCCATTTTCTTTCTGATTTCTGAATCATATGCTAAGGGGAGGGAGGGGGCATACACTCATAAGCAAGGCACACTGTTGTGACCTTGCCTGTTTTCATTGTTTATCTGGGGTTTTTTTTCAGAGCGAAAAGTAAAATAGCAGAAGTACATGATTTTAAACAAGCATTTCTAATTTTGCAGTTTTCTTTGCTGCACAGCTTTATGAACAACATGTGCAGCATGTGCTTCTGAAGGGGCGCCCAACTACACTCCACATACAACGCACACATAAATGCACACACATACTGCGTATGCATGCATACCCACATGTGTACACACACACATACGCACACACATGCTGAGACACTGCCTTTGTTGCGGGATGAATTAGAATACACCGACACTGCACGAGCACCAAAATAGCAATTTTTGCAGCCAGCTGCCATCAGTGACAGGAGATATTTCATCCCGTTGTCAGAATATTATTAATAAAACATCAGGACTAGAGTGCAGCACAATTTCTCCTTTCAATCACGCCCAGCATCTGCCATGAAAATTTCATGCTGTATATAATTTCCACTTAATGTGTTGCACTTAAAATGTCGGCGCCAGCGCTGTGTGGGGAATTTGAAAGGGTTAATTATATCATGTATCCGCCAAAGCCAGGGCCGCTCTGCTTACCAAACAATGACTTGAGTGATTGTATGCAAATGTGCTTGTGACCCTTTTGCCACCTCGTGGTCAATTTATATGGTTATTAAGGTTTTATAAAATGGATGAGCACAGCACTTTGAGCACCATTTCAACCATCCAACCCCACCCCCCTGTTTTCCCCTCATTTATTTAATTTCTAGTAGGGGCTTCCAAAAATATTTCTAGTTTTTCCTGTCTCTGCCTTTTTTTTTTTTTCTTTTCCCCTCTCCAACCCTGACATGCGGCACGGTGGAAGCGGCATGGGGTGGAGAGGGAGAAGAGAGCCTGGTTATCTGGCATTACTCAGCCTGCTAAAAATTCATTAAAATGTGACATCAGCGCTGTGAGAGACAAATGATCTCTGGATGAAAGGGAACAGTGGGCCTTTCAGGGATTAGAGGCGCGCAGCCTCGACCTGGCAGCTAACAGCATAAACAGATTAATCCACTGGCAGCATAGCGAAGATCCACAGAATTATTAAACATGGGGGTGGTGGGCAAAGTGGGAGGGATGGAGGGGGCCAAGCACCAGAAAGATTTTATAGTGTAATCTGCCTAGTGCTAACAATCAGAAGAGGTGTGTGATCTGGCCCCTGAAAGAGAACTCAACTTACACAGCGGCCCTTACAAACACCCCACTCTTTCATACCACTTTTGCATATGTAGGGTAGAGCATGCTTGATCTAGACCAGTAGTCTGCAAGTTTGTGCATGCAGTCATCATGGTGCCTATCTATGGTTGACATGCTTAAGAAAACTATTCAAAAATGAATGCATTATCATCAAATTTACCACTATATAGTAAACAAACCTTAAAGTTAGATACAATGCCAAAATAAGTTTGTGTCATCTCATACATTTATATATTTACAAGTTGTGCCTGAAAAGAATTTAATCTTGGAAGGCAACCAAAACTCAAAATGTGATTAATTATGCTGATAACTGTTAGACTAATAAATTATATTTTGGCAATATCGGCTAAAGATAGAAATCCCTTTGCATGCAAGATGATGAAGTTTAGATAATGCAGTGTGGACCACTGATCTAGACACTGTTGCAGTGTCTGTTTTAATAATCTCCTTGAAATAAATCACTGTGGCTGTGGTCATCTGCTGTGTGACTTGGCTGGAGAGGCTAGAATTCTTTCCTGAGAGAGTGTGGGCTCATAGCAACCTGCAGTGGGTAACTGCTTGGCCTTCCTGTGCTCAATTGTAGAGGAACCAGGTGAGGACACCGAGGGACCCCAGCGAGCTTCCTCAGCCGAGGACAAAGACTTGAGCGAGAGGGAAGGTCAAGAGGGCAAGAGGACAGAGAAGGACTCCAGTAAGACCTTTAGTTTTGGTCTTTTTCTCTGGCACCCTCCTTCCTCACTAACTAACCCTCCTCAGTTAACATACACTGACCCTCACACACACACACACACACACACACACACACACACACACACACACACACACACACACACACAGAAACACACACCCATACAACATGCCTTCTTCTCTCCTGCCCTGCCCATCCCTGGCTCCCTTTCATCTCAACTATGGGGCTTTTCCTGCTGCATGTGTGGATTGCATGTGAATGCTATCAGTAGCCTCCCAATGACCCATTTTAATCATAACCATCTGACAGCATAGATGCGGATAAGTTGAAGAATATTACAGAATGACCAGTGAGATTATTTTTTAATCAAATCAGTTTGTGTGCTTGTAATTTTTAAGCGCCTTTCATTAATCTTCGCTGTACTTGTGATTCCTCTGATGACATATTAATTTTTGCGTAAGCATGGGATTAGATAGCACTCATGTATATATTTTTTCTAATATTGCACTGCAGCCTTGTAACCCTTAAATTAGTTTTTTTTATTCTTCTTTTTCCCCCCCTTGTGTTTTGCCTGCTTGGATTCAGGCAGTACTCCACCCATCAGAGCGCATTGTCCTCACTGGCGTTTAACTGCAAATCTACATATATGTGTAACTGGTAGCATATTAACAAGGGCAGCAATCCTTACAAAACAGTGTTGTGTTGAGATCAGGGAACAGCCCCTGGAGCTAGCATCTGGCACAGCTACCTCAGGCTTTGTTATATTTGCTTTGCCAAATAAGAATTCATACATGCTTTTTATGTATGAGATGGAAATCTGCGGTCAAAATGAATATTACATTGGATGTCTTTTCATGCACGCCAATACCTAGCTACATAATGTTGGGTTCAATGGTGCAGAAGAAATGCTGAAACAGGACGGAGCCTATTAGTTTAGCTAGTCATCTATCTTTTACCCATATATCCTTGACAGGCCTGTCTAAGGCAGCGGCTAGAATTTGCACTTTATATTATATGCGGCATCATTTAACACGGTGCTGGGGATGCACATTTCCGTTAGGTCAGACCTGCTCTTGTTGAAACAGATTTTTCCCTAAATAGTGCCTATAAAGCAACAACTCATAAATTGGGACTAGATCCCAAACGGATGCGTTGATTTCATCAAGATGTTAATCGACTTCTTTGCAGACTGAATAGTCAAGTGTGGCAAGAGAACGGCTTTTAGTGTTTGTGCTGTGGAACCCATATGTGAAATGTGTTTGGCTCATCTAAAATAAAATACTCTAATGTGGTCAACAATAGCAGAAACTAGACTCCTGCATATTGAAGATTATACATGCTGATATTCACTGCATTCAGCTGGTAGAATATGCAGTTCATCTTCACATGCAAGACCATTTTGCCCGAGCTTAATTTACTTTGTCATTTTAATCTAGTGTCACCATGGATTAATTATAATCCAAATTGCATTTTCCATGCAAATGTCTTAATCTGGATCAACTCCAGATTACTTTGTGCTTTGTTGAGATGTAACATGTCAGTGCAATGGCTCTGGGATACAGAAATCAGGCAGTAAACACTAGGAGAGATGAAAATTAGCTGTCATTACTGGTAAGAACGTTTCCCGCATACCTGCTTTAAATTAGCAAGGAAATTACTCAATGTTCATAATGCCCATTTTTTTTGTTGTATTAATATCTTATGCAATTCTAATAATGGATGCAAGACAGACCAAATGTTGCATATTTTAAATGAACATTTGCATTTGAAACATTGTTTGCATGTTTCCTAGACTTGAAATGAGCATTAGTCAGCTGCTTGTGTTTCTAGAAATTACATTAACTTACATTAAAGTTATTTGCATATATAATTGAAGGCCTGTGGCTATGCATTCTCTTGATGGCTTCATTTTACCAAAGCGAGTGTCACAAAGTATGTGTCAAATACAACATCTGCCTGTTCCTGTCACATCTAAAACGCATAGCACAAAAGCAAATGCATTTTTCTGGGTTGGGGGTAAAGCGTGGGTCCACTGTGAGAGCTGGGGGTTCAAAGTGTGGCATTCAAATGTTATCAAGTGAACCATAGGTCACTCTAATGTGTGACCTTAACCCAGCGTCCCCGTAAATCACTGAAGTTACTCAGAGGCTCCCAGGGCTCCAGCTTTATTTATAACCCTGTAACCTCAGCCAGACTGGCGGGTCTTAGGTCCAGAAAATTGAATAGTAAATTCATGCTGCCTTTATTAAGCGGGTCCGGTATAATTGACATTTGCTGGAAATGTAGAGACATATTATTTTGCCGTTAGATCATTTTATTATGCACTATTATATTATTTCATTGCTGTCATTTTACTAAACATGGGTTGTTGGTACAGGAATTACAAAATGCATCTTTATATATAGATCTATATTGTTTTACTTCTGTCATATTATGGTTCAAACAACAACAACAATGCAAATCGTATCATGACCTTTTGTGGTATAAATATAATATGATGCCTTGAAGTGGCCAAAATGTGGGAAAAAGACAAATAATACCAAAACTGGATGTAATGGACAACTGTAAACGTGTAGAGCATTTCTAAAGCTCATGAGCAGAAGCAGGGTGTCTGTCATTTGTCCTTTTATGAAAGCAACTTGCTCCAGTTATTGGAGGTATTTAAAGAGGCCATGTAGAATTTACTAATGCCATTGACAGTTGTAAATAGAGATGGGTAGCCCGTCTGCTGTCCTGGCTCTTATATTGCATACAGCTTGAATGTCATAAATCATTTTTTGATTTATCTAATCAACCAAGGTCCTGCTTCTGAAAGGCATTTGTCATTGGGGGATGGGCACAGTGTCACAATTATTTTATCTATTGCTTCATTGCTTTGTCTGAAAGACAAAGAAAAGGGCAATTTCATTTATTGGACAATCTAGATACTAAACCAAGAGATAGATTGAATTGCATTAGCCATACATAGCATACAAAAGCACTATGGACAAAGATAAGAAGCTCATAATTGCCCAGATAAAATAATGCCAGTGGTTTAAAATTCATCTGATGTTATCTCATTTTAGGTGTTGCACTGAATGTGTGGATCAGATATCAAAAACTGTGCTGTTTTTCTGTCTAGAGATACTACTCCATGGAAAGATTTCTCTCTCTCGTTCTTACTTGAGAGTGTCTATCTGCAGTTCATTTTAAGTGCTTATGAAAGCAGCATGTTGATTAAGAAAATAAATCATAAAGATGGATCCTCATGTAGCACACAATCAGATTAGCCCCTAGACTATACATTTACATTCAATATGATGGCAATCAATGGAAAGGACTCATCGCATTGTGAAATGTGTTTGCGCCCGGTTGTCCAGCAATTGGCTCCTCACCCTGGAAATAATTTAGTTGCAAATTGACTGGAAGATGGTGAAAATTGAAAGTTAAAATTAGAAATACTCATAATAAACAGCAAGAGGAGAAAAAAAGGTCAGAAGATGCGGTGCAGCAATAAGATTCGGCCGCCTGGCAAATGAGGTTTTCTGTTTGTCATGAAATGTATGTGACATGCCTCCCCAACGCTGCAGGGATATCAAAGCCGGGAGAAAAAAGATTACCTAGCAATTTGAGACTGCAGAAAATACTCTGATGCTCTTGGAAATTCGTATTGTGCCCTTGTGGGTTTTTTCCCTCTTGTGTCACTTTTCTTGACAGGCTAATATGTCAGGCTCCTGATATGTAGGATTACAATAAAATAAGTAGAATACCTCATGATGCGAAGAATTAACTTGCAAACCCAAATTTATATGCACAAAGAAACAAATAAAATGCAGTGTAATATAAAATACACTGAGTGGTTTCTTTTAAATCAGCACAGTTTTATTTACACCATCCTTTTTTTGGTGCAGCCTTTGCTAAGCTTTGATTCACAAGAGTAAGATACACATTTAGCCTAGAGTGACCAGATTAGAGAGCGGCATGGCAGCTGGGCTTTCTTTGTGTTCTGCATACTCGGGAAGGGGATAAATTGCATAGACTGAGCAGGCTGGGACAATGTCTGTATCTGGGGATGAGGGTAATGAAAGATTTATCACCCTGTGCAGCATCCTCTAAATACAACTGGGGGCTGATTTCACGAATTGAGCTCAGCTGAAATGGTAATAACATTTTTGCCCTCTTCAATGCACTTTACTGGGCATGGATATTTAGTGTAATGCTAGGGAAGGTGATTTGGCAATATATATATACACACACAAATAACCTGCATAATGGTACTGTGACATATACTGCGGTGATAAAAACTGAGCCTCTTTTTTTTGAGTCTCATAATGACTGGAATTGTATGGTGCTATTTTTATAGTCTTTTGTTTGAACAAGTAATCAACATCAATGCCTTTTATGTACTGCAGTGTTTGAAAATGTATGTCATGTTAATTCTGTTCAGTGTTTTGTCTTTGAGCACTTTGATTATTTTTCATTCTTGAAGACATTTACTCAGTCTTTTGAAATTATTTGAGATATTTATTCAAATGGCCAAAGCTCACAGACCACTAATCATTGGCATGAGATTTGTTGTAGGGTTATTTTAATTCTATGAGCAGATTTTTGGTGATTGAGAGCCTAAAAGGGGGTTGTGACTGGAGACATTTTGTCTGTTTACTCGCAGGAGTTGATACACTGGCTAAAGGAACCCTTGGGAATGCTGCAGCGGGGAAACGTTCACTTCTGCAGGAGAAAGAAAATGACACTCCACCCAAGAGGCCCAAATCAGCCGAGGAGAAGACACTTACCAATGAGCAAGTGAGTTACCCCATGTTTGAAAAAAAGAGATCAACTGCAGCCATCTTTGTGCTCAAGTGAAGTATGTGGATCAGCCTCATGCCTTTGCATCCTTTTAAATTATATGTGTTTTTAAATTAAATTATGAAGTATTAGCGTGCCTTGCAGGACCCTGAGTAGTGCACAACTTAAGTCATTTCTGAAATGGATTACATTAAGACAGGTGGTGGGAAGCAGCTATTTGAAAGTACTCCATGTAATGAGAGCTGGGCATAAAAGGATACACATCTTTGTCATTTGTAATCTTCTGATTAGAAATTCTAGCGAATCACGTTTTGTTATGAAAATTGCTGGGGTTGAGGACATAAGGGAATTATATAAAAAGTAGTCATATTGGATTCCAATGCACACATCTTTAACTTTATTGCACCAGTGAACCGTGAGCAGTAGTTTTTGGTTCAATGAATGATGACCACGGAATGATAAACGCTGTCATTTCAGGTGCAGCAATGCCCATACTGTAATTACAGTAGCAAGGACGCAAACCGTCTGCAGCTGCACATCATGTCCCAGCATTCCATGCAACCAGTCATCTCCTGCCCCCTGTGTCAGGATGTCCTCAGTAACAAGATTCACCTGCAGCTGCATCTCACCCACCTCCACAGTGTGGCTCCAGACTGTGTGGAGAAGCTGCTGATGACAGTAAGTAAATCACATGCTTTTTCTCCACAATGACCTTTTACACAGATCAGACACAGCATTAAAACCACTGACAGGTGAAGTGAATAATACTGATTATCTAATTTCAGTGGCACCCGTCAAGGGGTGTGATATATTAACCAGCAAGTAACCAATCAGTCATATTTTCAGTGTGGGATTGAGGTCCACATAGACATCCTTTTGTCATGGTCAATTATTTTTACTTTTAACTGTACACTTATTCTACCATGTAGTGATTTCATACAAATATGATAACACTGCATTTATGCCACATCCTCTCCAGGTTTCAGCTCCAGATACTACAATGCCCAATAACCTATTGATAACCGCTCCAGTACAAGACAAACCATCATCTTTGATGGAGTCTTCAGCTGTTGTCTCTGAGGGATCTGGAAAACCCATAGGTAAGCATATTATAAACATTTAACACTTTTTAAGAACTGAATTAATGGTACTACATAAAAAAGTTACAGTCTCTGTGTTACAAAAAAACAAGTCTCAAGAAGGCTTCTAAAACATAGTCTATATTCCCTTTTTATATGTTACCACAGGAAACAGCTCTAAGGATTTGAAAAATAGCACAGGCCCAGAAAAAAGTGAGCTTGAGCTTGCCAGTGAGGAACTCAAGCCACCAAAAGATGCTTCTGAGGCCCTTGACTGGAAGAAAGCCAGTGGGCAGGACAGGAAAAGTCCAGACTCGCTGCAGGAACATCTGAATGACCTGCAGAAGCGCCAGCAGCTCTCAGTCTCTGATCGCCACGTCTATAAATATCGCTGCAACCACTGCAGCCTGGCGTTTAAGACATTGCAGAAGCTTCAGATACATTCCCAGTACCACGCCATTCGGGCAGCCACCATGTGTAGCTTGTGCCAGCGCAGCTTCCGGACATTCCTTGCCCTCAGAAAGCACCTGGAGACTGGCCACCCGGAGCTTAGTGAAGCTGAAGTACAGCAGCTGTGTGGAAGTCTGCCCCTCAACGGTGATATCACAGAAAGCGAGGCGAGAGCACTAGAAGAGGCACAGGTCTTTGAACAGGACATGGATAAAGATGAGGAACTAGACCAAGAAGGGAAGGCCAGTCCCACAGGAAGTGACAGCAGCTCACTGCTTGATGACATGGGTTCTGAACCGAAGCGGACTTTGCCTTTTAGAAAAGGTCCAAATTTCACCATGGAGAAGTTTTTAGACCCTTCCCGTCCATACAAATGTACAGTGTGTAAGGAGTCATTTACTCAAAAGAACATTCTTCTGGTTCATTACAACTCTGTCTCACATTTGCACAAGCTAAAGAAAGTTCTCCAAGAAGCCTCAAGCCCAGTTCCCCAAGAGACCAGCAACAATGTTGACAACAAACCATACAAATGCAATACATGTAATGTTGCTTATAGCCAAAGTTCTACCCTGGAGATTCACATGAGGTCTGTCCTTCATCAAACTAAAGCCAGAACTGCCAAGCTGGAGACTAGCAGCAGTGTTGGAAGTGGAGCTGTATCAGCTAACAGCCCTGGACTGGCCAGTCAGGGAAACACAGAATCTGTGAGCTTACCAGTATCATCTAACAAAGAAAACACTGTAGATACCAAAGAAGCTAACGTAAAGCAAACTACTGATCATATCGCTGTTCAGCCAACTCATCAATCGACCCCATCACCAGCACAGCTCCAGATGCAACTGCAACATGAGCTCCAGCAACAGGCTGCCTTCTTTCAGCCTCAGTTTCTAAATCCAGCATTCTTTCCCCACTTCCCAATGACACCAGAGGCTTTGTTGCAGTTCCAACAGCCACAGTTCCTCTTCCCATTCTATATCCCTGGCACTGAGTTTAATATTAGCCCTGAGCTGGCACTCCATTCGGCTGCTTTTGGGATGCCTGGTATGGCAGGGTCATTCCTTGAGGATCTGAAGCAGCAGATGCAGCAACAGCACCAATTGGGCCAGCAGCAGCTTCAGCTTTCCCAACAAGCTCAACAGCAAGCCTCTCAGTCTCAGCTACAACAACAGCAGCAGCAACAAAAGGCACAGCAGCAGAGCCACAAGCCCAAGCCAGAGCCCAACCACATAGCGGTCTCTGAGATTCAAATGTCTAGGGAGGCTGAAGAGCACCTGGAGAAGCAAGAGAGTAAATCCAAGCAAGAGACTGTCAGTGATAATGACAACACTAAAGACAACAAAGATTCCAAAAAGCCTAAATTTTCAGAACCTTTGATTCCTCCCCCACGCATCATCTCTGGAGCCAGAGGTAATGCTGCCAAAGCCCTACTAGAAAACTTTGGCTTTGAATTAGTCATTCAGTACAACGAGAACAGACAAAAAAGCCAGAAAAAGAACCGAGAAGAAGAAATAACAAATGATAAATTAGAGTGTGGGATGTGTGGAAAATTTTTCTCCAATATGCTAATCCTCAAGAGCCATCAGGAGCATGTGCATGGGCAGTTCTTTCCATATGGGGAGTTGGAGAAGTTTGCGCAGCAGTACAGGGAGGCATATGACAAGCTCTATCCTATTAACCCATCCTCCCCAGAGACCCCTCCTCCACCACCACCTCCACCTCCACCACCCCCAGCTCCTGTGGCGACTCTTCCTGCCACTACCAGTGTAGGCAAGACACAGACACCATCTCCAGCACCCCTGCAAGCTCAACCACCACCACCACCACCTCCTCCTCCTCCTCCACCACCTCCACCACCCAGCGCACCTCCACAGGTGCAGCTTCCGGTCTCTCTTGACCTGCCAATTTTTCCACCATTGATGATGCAATCTGTGCAACACCCTGGGCTACCCCCACAGCTTGCCCTGCAGCTTCCAACAATGGATTCTTTATCTTCTGACCTCACACAGTTATGTCAACAGCAGCTGGGACTAGATCCAAACTTCTTGCGGCAATCCCAGTTCAAGCGTCCTCGTACCAGAATCACTGATGATCAGCTGAAAATCCTCCGAGCTTACTTTGATATTAACAATTCTCCTAATGAGGAGCAGATTCAAGAAATGGCAGAGAAGTCTGGACTTCCACAAAAGGTCATTAAGCACTGGTTCCGCAATACACTTTTCAAAGAGAGGCAACGAAGCAAAGACTCCCCTTACAACTTCAGCATTCCACCCATGACCACGCTGGATGACATTAGACTTGAATCCCAGCTAAATGCTCATGAATACTATAAGTCTGACTCTGCCCTGAACAAGAGGTCATCAAGGACTCGCTTTACAGACTACCAACTAAGAGTTCTACAAGACTTCTTTGATACAAATGCTTACCCTAAGGATGATGAGATTGAGCAGCTCTCAACTGTTCTAAGCCTGCCCACACGTGTGATTGTGGTGTGGTTCCAAAATGCTCGCCAGAAGGCAAGAAAGAGTTATGAAAACCAAGCAGATGCCAAGGACAGTGAAAAGAAAGAGCTAACAAATGAGCGTTACATTAGAACCAGCAACATGCAGTACCAGTGTAAGAAATGCAGTGTCATTTTCCCTCGAATTTTTGACCTAATCACGCACCAGAAGAAGCTGTGCTACAAAGATGAAGATGATGATTGTGCAGATGAAAACCACTCTGAGGAGAATATAGAAAACAGTGAGCCAAGTTCCACAAGACAGATAGAGTCCACTAAACTACACATTGTTACAGCTACCAGCTCTGGCTCCAGTTCCCCACTAATGCCATCCCCTCATCCGGATATGGGGAAAACCTCTCCCAAACCTGAGGTCTTCATTGAGAAACTGAAGCAGGCAGAGGCTGTCCCTTCACAAGCAGCAAAACATTTGGCAGATCTGAGACCCTCTAAAGCTTCCACCCCTCAACCTCCTCCACAGAAGATCCCTCAGCAGCAAATGACAAGACCCCACTCCCAGCCACAGTCTGCAGCTGTCCCATCCAGCCCTCTCTCCATTGCACTTTCCTCGCTTACCAACAGCCTCCCTCCTCAGATGTTACAGTACCAGTGTGACCAGTGCAAAATTGCTTTCCCAACTGTAGAACTGTGGCAGGAACACCAGCATATGCATTTCCTTGCAGCTCAAAATCAGTTTCTGCATTCGCAGTTCTTAGAAAGGCCGCTGGACATGCCCTACATGATCTTTGATCCCAATAACCCTTTAATGACAGGCCAGTTGCTGTCTGGAGCACTTTCCCAGATGCCCACACAAAGCAGCTCTGGCCTTGCTACTACTACTGGCTCTGGTTCTATGAAACGAAAATTAGAAGAAAAAGAGGATGGCTCCCATGAAAAAGATGGTGGAAACAGTGTTGAAGACCAGCATAGAGACAAACGCTTGAGAACCACTATCACACCAGAACAACTGGAGATCCTTTATGACAAGTACTTACTTGATTCTAACCCAACACGAAAGATGTTAGATCATATTGCCCATGAAGTGGGACTGAAGAAAAGAGTAGTTCAAGTCTGGTTTCAGAATACCCGTGCCAGAGAGAGGAAAGGTCAGTTTAGAGCTGTCGGGCCCTCCCAGACTCATAAGAAGTGCCCTTTCTGCAGGGCTCTTTTCAAGGCTAAGTCAGCCCTTGACAGCCACATACGCTCACGCCATTGGCATGAAGCTAAACAGGCAGGTTTTAGTTTGCCTCCAAGTCCAATGATGCTTCAGGACGATGGAGGCGAAAGCCCCCATAAATACACTGCCTTTGATTATCCACTTTTGCCACCAAAGACTGAGATGTATGAGTGTGAGCTTCCAGCTGCATCCTCCACCCCAGTCAAATCATCTGAGGCACAGATAAAAAACTTCTTGAGCCCTTCATCCTTAAAAGCAGAAAACAGTGAAGAGATTGAAGGGCTTAATATGAATTCTGCAGAGGTCTCTTGTGATACCAACAAAATTGATTTTGATGAGACCTCATCAATTAACACGGCTATAAGTGATGCAACAACTGGAGATGAGACAAATAATGAGGTTGAGAATCTCACAGCCAATGGTGGAGAGAAACTGGGTGAGAACAAACTAAACCTGGCACAAAACTCTGAGGCAAATGAAGATAGATTCCCTTTCAATATGGTGAGCCCTGCTCTTAGTTTCTCTGGGAAAGATAGTGAGTTTTATTTCAGTTCCAGAGATGATGACCTAGATGATAATGCTGATAGAAGTGAGACTTCAAGCTTAGCTGACCCAAGCTCACCTAGTCAATTTGGAGGTGCGAATTCCTTCAAGTCTTCAAAAAATGGTGGAGAAAGACCAGGACACAAGCGTTTTAGGACCCAAATGAGCAATCTGCAACTTAAAGTCCTGAAAGCTTGCTTCAGTGACTACCGGACTCCCACAATGCAGGAGTGTGAAATGCTTGGCAATGAAATAGGACTCCCAAAACGTGTTGTGCAGGTCTGGTTCCAGAATGCCCGTGCAAAAGAAAAGAAGTTCAAAATAAACATTGGAAAGCCATTCATGATAAGCCAAGGTTCCCCCGATGGACCAAGGCCTGAGTGTACTTTATGTGGTGTGAAGTATACAGCTAGACTTTCCATTCGTGATCACATCTTTTCTAGGCAGCACATTGCAAAGGTGCAAGAAACCCTGGGAAACCAGGTAGATAGAGAAAAGGACTATCTTCCACCTACCACTGTTCGCCAGCTTATGGCTCAACAGGAGCTTGACCGTCTGAAGAAGGTAACCGATGTCCTCAGCTTGCCAGCCCAGCAACAATCTGCAGTGGACAGTAATGCACTTCATGGCCTTAGCCTGCCAACTGGCTACCCAGGAATATCTGGCCTCCCACCAGTACTTCTTCCTGGTGTAAATGGGCCATCATCCCTTCCAGGTTTCCC
>JBBPDH010000001.1:8074179-8077687 GCA_037974565.1 Clupeocharax schoutedeni
TAGTAGTAAAAATATTAATAAAAATTTTTAATAAAAATTTTAACAGTTTGTATTCATTATATTTTTTAGTATTTTTAAACATGGCATGATATGTTTCTTGTGTCTTTTTTATGTTCCAACTAATCAAATGACCAAAATGACCAAATACCGAAAAACGAAATCCTGTGATGCATGTGCAAAAATGTCCAGAAGTTTTGTTACGTTATATTTTTGCTCATTTTTAATGCCGTATATATTCTGCAAGTCCTAAAGATGTAGGGCACCCTGCTCTGGACACTCACTCTTTGGAGTTCATTGCACATTAAGAGGAGGTCACATTGTAAATCCAGGCAGAGAGCCTTTTAATTTCACATCATATCCTGGTTTTGACATGTTATTTAGTTGGAATCTGGCTTTATCCAGATACTGTGGTTTATCTCTCGAAGTGTCAAGTAAAATGCCTTTAGGCAGGTATTTCAGTAAATCAGTGATAATACACACACACACACACACACATATATAAATAAATATATATATATATATATATATATGCATATTTACTTAGTGCTACATGCCAGTACAGCACCTGTCGAGAAAAAGGAGCAAAGAAAATGTGTTCTTAATTGTTAAGAAATTTTTTTTTTAATCTTCAGTCATTTTAGACTGTGTAGTTTAGATCACGACAACATTAGTGATGTTTGAAAAAAAAAAAAGAATTTTTCCCACGTAGCTCATTTTCTGAATTCAGGACTGGGCAAGCTGTTCCTGCCATTCTTCTCTAAAGTATACATTTCCCCTGTTCAGTGCTGGAGTCTTCCATATTCTGTGACTGGATGGGTTTTGACCTTTGTGAGAACAATAGCAAAAGGCCTTTCACTTTGCTCTCCTCCTGACACTGTGAAAACTCCCCTCCTGTCTTTCCACAGTTGTTTGCTGACATTTTAGACCCAGCGTCCCATCCCAGTAGCTCTGCATGTATCCTGTGCAGTGTGTCTTGGCTGATTGTTCTATTGTTTGGCCTCAGAGTGAGAAAAGACATCTGAAGTTAATCCCCAGAGCAGTGCTGAACAGGGCTCTGCAGCCACGGGCTCTGTTTGTCTGACCAGCGAGGGATATTTGGACACCTGTACTTGTAAACGGAACTCAAAACAGATCCAGTCCAGTGTAGGCGGCAGATGTTTTGGGTGGATGGAATGTTAATATATTGCATTCTTACCAGGCTGGGTATCATTTATTTACATTTGGGTTTGGTGCTGTGCAGTAGTTGAGCTTTTGACTGTCATTACTATAGTTATTAGTAGTAGTAGCAGTAGTAGTATTACTAGTAGTAGTAGTAGGAGGAGGAGAAGTAGAAGTATTGCAACTACTGGTGATGGTGTTTCTCCAGAATGTCTTGTCTGTTTGGGCCATCAGGCTTCTGAGATTTTAGAAGTGACAGTACAGTGCACTGTTCCAAAAAGAAACAAGGCCTTACACGTTGTTTTTTTCTGCAAATGAAGTAATCAATAAGGCACACCCGCATGTTCTCACAAAGAACCAGACAATTAGCTTGAATATATTGAATGCTCATCATAGTCTAATGATGCTCATACAGCCAACAAAGGAGATGCATGGCTTGGCCTATATGTCATGTAAGTTAATGTGTATTGACATATTGCTGATATTTTCTATCACCATTGGTTAGGTCTGGTGGTAGTAAACTAAATGAAAAGTGATTGCTTTGTTTTTTTTTCCTTCTTGCCAATGAAATCCCATGTGTGGAATACTAATTCCTGCATTTAGTTCTCTGGACTCAGGCCTTTCATTTAAACAGATCCCGTTCTAATTAAATTTTGCATGTGGGAATGTATCATTCCTGCCTAATCCCTAATTCACTGTCTCAAACATTGTATTATCCAGAGAAAATCCATTAGCTGCAGGCTATGTAAAAGCAGATTTCTTCTCTAAGGCCGCCCTAGCGTGACTCGCCAACCCACCAGCAAAAAAAAAAAACCTGCCACGCAAAGTCGTTCAGGAGGTAAACAGAGTAGGTGCAGCAGTTCTGTAAAATTAATTTCAGAAAGCGAGATGTGAATAAACAGATCAGAAACAAATGTGTCAAAAGTGTGTGAAGTAAACTGACAGATTATCCCAAACTGTGAATAATAGCTCAAACGAATAAATAAGTCAGTGATTGTCTCTGGTGTAATTTTCCCATCATTGCCAACAAAGGTATGCAAGTTGAATCATTAACACAGAAGTGGAGTTTGACTTTTGGAGTGCATTGAAAAACTGTAAAAACCTCCACCTGAAAAGTGTGATTTAAAGATTTTTTTTTTCCAGAAACGCATTGACCTCATTTTAATCTGTTGCCTCCTTTCTAACCTGCTTTGTTTTTGCTCCAGTCTCACCACCATCATATGGGCTATTTTGGATTCTGGTGTTTGATTCATAAACCTGTTCCAAACACCTGGGCTTAATTTACCAGAATGCACCTGAGCACAAAATAACAGTTCTTTATTAATGACCACCTCTGTTTAGAAGAGGTTTTATTTATAGGATGATTGTGGAAGTGGTTTAATAGAAGAGTGTGCAAAACTGAACATCAAGATGAAACTGATTCACTGATGAAACAGTGAATAATTGACCTAATAAAAATTTACCTATGTATATATCCATCCATCCTTCCTCCATCTATCTATCTACAAAAATATCTATATACATACTGCCTGAAAAGTTCATAATGACAAAAGTGATGAATTTCTTCATACATGAGCAATTTCCTCCAGGATCAACAAAGTTTTCTGATTCTGAGTACACTATATATGTATATATATATATATACGTGTGTGTGTGTGTGTGTGTGTGTGTGTGTGTATGTGTGTGTGTGTATGCACATATACACATGCACCTGATACCTTAGGAATTATTGTATTGTGTGAGCGAGACGCACTCATAATATTTCCAATATCCACTGTAGGCTACATAGTCAACAAACACAAGTATCTGAGGAATGAAAGATAGGGAAAATCAAAATAAGCCACAGTGCTACACCACCGAAACAAATGCAGGGAGCAAAAAAAAGGCGGATGCTGTCTCTTCCCCACTGGGACTTCCCAGTCAGATTGTCCTGTTATGTTTTCCAATATGTTCAGAAAACCACACATCCCAGATGGTTCAGGATGAAGGTTGGGAGATACTATTGCTTAAGACAGACAGAATCACTGCTATGATGCCGTTGCACACACAAAAACATCTTAATTCGATCCTTTGACCATACAGTTGCTTCTGTACTGATGCTCAGTGAATTTTAGGCGAGGCCAAGCATTAAAGATATGCAGCCGAGCACTCTGTCCCCGCACTGTCAGCTGCATCTTCAAGGCAGAACTTGGATTTCATATTACAAACAGCTCTCTTAATAGCTACAGCTATATATGTTCATATTTTGGGGCTTTTGATGAATATACATATATATATATATATATTAGGGGTGTGGCGAGACGCTTTTCCCACGAGACGAGACGAGACACGAGACTGGGTTCACGAGAAC
>JBBPDH010000001.1:8091702-8103022 GCA_037974565.1 Clupeocharax schoutedeni
TATATATGTGTGTGTGTGTGTGTATGTAGTATGTAGAGAGGTAGACAAATATATAGATAGATGCATGCATCTGTCAGTTAACAGTTCTAAAAACACATGTTCTGTTTGTATTCTATAAAGCATCACATTATCAAAAATACATTTCAGTGCAGTGTAGCTAAGACCCTCCCTCACACACACACAAACACATGTACTTTTCACTTTGAAAATCAACTAATTAAAACCAATTACAATAAAAAATGTTCCTTAACCTTTGTACACACCATTCTCCAAAATTTGAAAATCAGCAAATATATAGTAGTTGTGTATTAAAATGTGCAGAAGGCTGTTCTCTGTAGGGGATGTATACCTTTTTCACTTTAAAACACAAAAATAAAAAAATGTACAATTGAGGTACATTTCTCTAAAAAGGGGAATATATTAAATGTATATGTTGCATTGCTATGGAAGCAGTAGGTTAGTGGTGCGGGATGGGCCTGAGCCCTGTGTAGAGGCGCAGCTGTGGCGCATGTAAAGCAATCAGCCAGAGAATATCAAGGGCAGGCAGTCCTCACACAAGTGCAATGTCACCACTCGCTAAAGGACAAGTCTCTGCTTGGAAGATTAAAAGATTTTTAGATTTGACTTTGATGTTGGCGTGCTCGTAATGCTTTCCCATAACGCAGTCTTCAGTCAGGAAAAACATGGGTAGGTGTGCCTATCTTTTACCTCATCAAAAATATCCAGAAGAGCATTGGAAATGAAAACATGCCTTATTTCCTTTTTTCAGATCACACACATTTTGGCTTTGTTTTCATAATTCCAAGCACATAAGGCCAGCATTTCAGGAATGTCTCCTTTGCTTTTGCTCTCCAGGCTGGTTTCTTGCTGAGTTCGGTCAACAGTAAATGATGATGAAACACATGATGTATGAACCATCAGATGAGCAGCAGAGTGCTGGGTGGTTCCTTCTTTCTTCATTGTAAAAAAAAAAATCCCTCTCCAGAACATAGGGGAGGAAGTCTATGAAATTCAATTTCACTTCTGCTCAAAGTGAGCAGAACGTCCATGTTTTGGCTGTGGGTGGGGGTAGGGTGGAGGGTGGAATTTGCAAACAGAACAAATTCAGCTGCTCAGGTTAATCTTTGCAGACATGTCTGGTTCACTGATTTCCAGCAGGAGTTCACAAACGGGCACCTTTTGCAGTATGGTTGCCATGGTAACAGGAAAATGATTTTTTTTTTTCTCAGTGAATAGCCTGAAAGATTCAGTGCTAAAACATCCAGCGGTATGTTGTCATTATGTTTCAGGTGAACCGTATGGCTTTCCCGGCTCGTAGCGAGCCGGCATCCTGCCAGGGCTGTAATATCATCACCCTGTATTGTCTCTGCTGATTTGCTGCTCTGTATATGCATGCTTTGAACCATTCATGAATTTTTCAGCACAATCAATCATTAATCTTTCTTGATATAATTTACAAAGACACCAAAGACAATAAACAATAACACTCGCAGCCACTGTGGATTGCAATACTAGGCCCATATATGAAAAAAAACAATTGCTTTGGTCTAGCTATTAAGCTTTTAATTTTAGAATGCGACTGCACATAGTCAATGTCGGCCTCTGAAGCAGACCATACATCATTACTCTAATCACCTGTTCACACTTATTCTATAAGTATTGTTGCTGCCAGGTCTAAACCTTGCAATTTTAGAGTTTTACAACTTTTACTTGTCTAGACCACTTGAATGCCAATTGGCCTTTAGGCATTAAAGTACTATACAATAGTTTTAACAAGCTGAGGAAATTATACTTTAAAAGCTTTATATCTGGACAATAGGGATTTTTGTTGTTCACACAAACATAAATATTAAAATGTGCTTTTATATATAAAGTGTTTTTTTATATAAAAACCTTTGTTGAACTATTTCAAATGCTCTTTTCAAATCCAACCCTTTACTCATACTAGGCTTGTCATGATATTGAAATTTCAAACTGGATACTGATACTGAGGATGGTACTCGATACTATTTTCAATACTACAGGGGGAGAAAAAACAAACGCCATTGTTGTCCCAATACTTGTCCACTCTACATAGATTTAGTTCACAGTGCCTCTCAATGGGCAAAGGTACCGAGACAGCGCACCACTCATCTGTAAGGTCGAGTGTCACAATTACCCCCCATAACCCCCCCTCCCCCCATCGTACAGGAAATAATGTCCCTTCTCGTTTTAGGTAACGAAGATGAATACATTTTAGCATAGTTTTTATTTTGTAGACCACATTTAGTCTTGTTCTAATTCATCAAAAATATTTTGTTACAGTTATCATCACATGACCAGCATTTACCTTGCATTGCGTCTCGTTTTGTCACGTGATAACGTTTGTTGATATTTAGTCATAATTTTCATTGCCAAAAGCAACACCAGCTGAGGGTTGGTGTAAAATTTCACACGCTAGGTTGTTCCCCGGCCGACCTGTAAACATTGGGTCCTCCAGGTAGCTGTAAATAAAGTTTTGAATTCTAGGTTACTACGCGTCAGCCTGGACTGCTTATTTGAGCAGTGCATGATACAGCACAGCCAATTGGAACATATTTACATACGTGTTATAGGCCTAGTAATTCTCAGGGACACATCATGGTTTGAAAATCGTCCTCTAAACCTAAAGTATGGCTGTTTTTACTTCATAAAACCATTTAATTATTATAACCTCAGGGTGAAACAGTAAGAAAAATTTAGTTCATGAAAATGTAGAACGATAATGTAGAATTTTGTTTCTTGAAGTTTTGTAAATGAGGAAAATTGGCCTGATAGTTGGTGAAGCGACTGCAACCAGTGTTTTAGATTCTGTTATTTGTACAGCGAGAGAAGCCTGCTTCCTTTTTTAAAATTCAACTCCCAAGATGTTTCTCTTACAGTGCAGAGAGAACTTTAGGTAACTGTAAAACTCCTCAGAGATGGCAGGACACTAGGACCCAAGTTAAACATCTTTAGAGTTATACATGCCACATTCTTCTGTGCGCACGGTTTCAATCAAATTTGCCAAAGTTATCAAAACTTTCAAAGTGCTCTGCATCTTCTTAAGCTGCAGGAAATTCAAGGGGACATCTGGAAGGCTGTCTGCAGATTATTTGAAATTTTGTGTGTATTATACATCAATGAGAGGGCCGCCTGGGCCCTGGCTGGAACCCGCCTCACCTCGGGCTCATTACAGCGCAGACTGGCCCCTAATCCCCCATAATTCCTGCTCCTCGTTCTCCTGCGCTCTAAGCCACTCGCGCTAAGGCTCAGCCAATGGCTGCAGGAGGCTGTGTTCATGCAGGTGTTGCCTGCTCCTCCCAGGCATCCAGCCTCTCTTTGTAGTTTCAGCAGAAGCGTGAGGGGCTATTGCTCAGTGCCCAGCGCTGCCCAGAAACCAGTAGATAACACCCATACTATTAGCATCAACACAGCTTTAAAAAACCCTGACATTTAAGGCACTCATGTAGTGCTAGTCCGATTTTTATAGTCCTTCCTATAAGGATTTTTAACCCATTACCTGAGCAACGACTTTCAGAAAAAGTCTGAAGGTTGTATATAAAATTTTGGATATCCTTGATCCAGTGGGGTGCTTTGTTTCAGAGAACAAGTTAATGCCCAGTCATTGTTTATACATATCTGTGCCCTGTGCAAAAATACATAGAAACAGCTTCTTACATTTGCAAAAAAACCCCCAAAACTATTTGTTTGTTCCCTGCAATAGATTGTTTTCATTGTTTTCTACCAGAAAAACAAGAATGCTATTTGACTAAGCATGTTGGATACAACTGTATATATAATCCATTTAAAAAAGAGGCATTTCAAGATTTTTAATCTTAAATATGGGGTGTGGTCTCATTATGAAGAAGTTTTATCTTACATTCATTTCAATACTCCAATATTATTCTCAACACATTTCTAGTCTGTGCTAAAAGAAATATATTCATTGGATAAAACTTCATACATCATTAAAAAAAAACAAATTATGCAAAGTTGGCAAGAACCATAATGGACCTTATAAACTGCATCATGTAGGACTGTAACATCATATGGATTTGAAAGGCGAATGGGAGAAGCAGAGTATAAAACATGTAGGTTGAGAGAACAGCTAGTGTGAAGAAACAGAACATTTTCACCTCATTGATTGACCACATGGCCTGCTCAGATCACAAATGCCCTTCAAACAGTGAAGAAACAGAGATAATTGGCCACTGTTGACAAGACCATTCAGCAGCTGTGAAAATGTTGCTGCTTAGCTATGAAGTTGCTGTTTAGTCCAAAGCAGGCTGGAAGGCACAGGAAAAAATGTTTCTTCCAACATTTTATAGCAGATGATTCATTTTTGTTTTTAAATTAGCAAGCACATGCACATGCACACACACGGTCATCTGGAAAATGCATTAAGCGATTCCTACAACAATCATCTCACAAGATCATTATAAGTGTTGCAGAACAGAAAAATGTACCCAAAACTTGCCCTCAAAACTAAGGTTGCAGTATTGTGAAAGTGCAGTATAAATCATTTTAAGGCAGACAGACATTAATGGGAACATAATATGTAAAATACCATTCTATTTATAGTCAGCTTGATTTGTATTTTATTTTAATGAATTTTATTCTTGAGCTTAAGATCTAAGGTCAAACACAGTGTACCTCCACAAAGTATTACAAAAAATGTTTTTAGTGCATACTGTAAAATGTATCAAAGGAATACTATGTAAATGTTTATCTGCAGTTGACATACACTTGTTCTCAACATGTATTAACCTATGAGCTAAATATATCCTTTCAAGTCAAAACAGAGTTAAAAGAAGATCTTGTGCTTTCCATGTTCCCTGATGGGTCATTAACTCAAAAACACAGGCACTGATGTAGAGAACGTGCTGACAGATTTTTTTTACTACTATCATTTGTGGCTTTTTATACTAGGTCACAGTCCCTTTTGTGTTTTGATCTTTAATATCCCAATATATCTATATATAGCTATATTAATGTATTAATCTCAAAATTAGCATTTTGAATCATCCGTTGATTTTGAAAGCCGGCCCACTTTTGCAAGCTTGTTTTGAGTGCGGTTCTTTTCTCTGTAGTGTTTAAGTATGATTGTTTAGGCATAGTGTCGTATGTTGCCATTTTGGCGCTTAAAAAGCCCACATTCTAATATATTTCTTGTATTTCTACCCACCCCTCCAAATTCACTTATGACATTTGGGTGGGTTTAGGTATCAAAATCCAACAACCCTTTACTTCTTTGGATTATAAACAGGCTGTTTTTGTTACCATGACTTTTAGTGAAGTGACCATTGGACAAATGTGAACACAGCACATAGTGTGAACAGCACAGAATTCTTCTCTTTGTTTAACCCATTCACCAAGTGAAGCAGCGGGCAGCCAGGAACACATTGCCCTGTGGTGTACCGTCCATACCTACTAGCAGTCCATGCCACTAGCACTCAAGGGATTCGAACTCACAACCTTCCGGCCACAGGGCCAACTCCCTACCCACTAGGTCACCAGCTGCCCCAGGACAACGAATGCAGTTTGATTGCCCATCATACACAGGATAAAGCACTGCTCAACGCCTTATATACACTAATCTTGAGCCAAACTGTGGTAGACTGAAAAGGTGGATACATGTAAAGAAAAAGTGGTTAGTTTCCATATTTGGACTGTATGGATTGGGATGTTCTGAAAAATTAAAATAAAACTGAAGGAAATTTGTGTTTCAATAATGTGGATTCTTTAAGTGTGCAATAGTACATATTAATGTATTAGTATATTATGAATATTAGTAACCACAGATTGCTTTGATGATAAATCAGAGATTTAATCCAGCATAACAGCAAAAATCAATTTAGACCAAACAATGCATAAACCTTCAATGACTTCAAATTACTTTCTTTGAAAAAGCAGGCTTTTGGTCTACTATGTGGGAAACAATTAAGATTTACAGCATTTCCAAAGCTTTGTACCATGTGTAGAAAAATATGAACTTCATTTCTTCAGTTTTAAAAAGAACTGTAGTTACAAGCAATACCTTCAGAGATATGCAGAATCCTTTTCAAGACTGCTAAAAGATAATTCAATTAAAGCGTGAATGGTTACAAAAGCTAAGTGGCAACATTACAGGGCCTAAAATAGATCCTTTTACTTTTAGCCTCATTAATAAGAAAAATCGATGCTCTACAAAGGATCAAAGACAGAAGCTGTAATGAGCAGAATAGCTCATCAAAGTGGAATCTTTGTCAGGAGTGTGTACACTTTAAGCTGTTCTCTTTGTGCCTGCGTGTAAAAGCATGGGGCAATCTGCAAAGTAAATGGTGTTGGTATATAAATTTTACAGGGGAAAAAAATGATGCATGAGACAAAGTACAGAATGAAGAACTTTCCAATGATAGCATAGAAAATAGCTTCATTTCTTACTCACTGTTTCTACAGTCATCTGCAGTATCCCCATCAGCCCACACACCAAACACACACTTACCTAACTTAAAAAGATCTGGCCTTGTGTAATCAGGCATTATATAACTATATGAGAGGAAAACGAAAGTTAACCTGCTTGTGTATATCCTGTAACGAAAAGAAAATGAAATGTCAAAGATATTTGCAATTCATCTTATAAGCACTGAATTACAGTAAGCGTTCACGTTGTGGCTACATAAATGCACATTAACGTAATGTGCGCGGCACTGAGTGCATTACGGGCTAATCTATGTATGCATTAAAGAAAGCATCCCAAGGCAAGCATCCTAAGCCAATGTTCATTATTATGATAAACCTTCTATAAGGACAGATACTGGAAGTAAAGCATATGCTGCATACTGTATATGTAAATATTCGCAGAAAATATTCTCTGTCTTAATTCGGGAGCTGAAACAAGCAGGAACCTTCGAGGCTTGCTGTTGATGGCGAGAACAGTGTCAGTATTTATGTACGCTACTGTACTGCACTGCTAAATGGCCTAGAACGTTTGACCGTTTGCAAAAAACTGGCTGATGTTACATGAGAATAGCTCAGGTCCACTGCAAATTCTCTTTGTTGGAAAACTTTAGCAGTGCGATTACAAAGATGCAGAGGGGAAAAAAAGGGGAAAAAAAACCCAGCAAACCAAGGGGCCCATCACAGCCTGGAGTCGTGATTGATTGCCTCTGCAATCAGCAATTAAGGCCATGCGATCAAAAATAGGTGGGACTTTCCAGTAGGCCTGAGCCCACTTGGGTGCATTTTGCCTGAGGCATGGCTCATTGGAGAAGGTTAACGCCAGAATAAATAACCATCTTTTCAGTTATTATAAGGATTAGCTCATAATATGCCTAAACTTGCATGGTCCTACCAGGGTTTGTTACAGTTTACTGGCGTCTTAAGAAGGGCCAAGGAGATTAGGATAGGATGTCTGTCAATCTGCTACCCACTCACCACAACCCCCTCCCACTGCTATCATGGCCTCTCCTTGATCTTGTGCAAATTTTGCACTTCATAAGGGATGGGGGGAATTGGAACGTGCAGGCAGTTTGAGCAGCGAGTTGTTTTGATGTTTATTCATTTGCACTGCGCTCTATCCAAGAATGCAGAAAAGTGGACCTCTGATACCATGCTCTCTATCAAACTTTCATGAGGAGGAATTAATTAGCGACGTGAATAATGTTGATTTAGAATTAAACATCGTTAAGTTAGTCTCTAGCCGGTCTTTGTACCAAATCGTGCATATTTCATGGCAACAAATACTCTCATTTCAGCAAAGGCACAAACCACATTCTTTCATCAGCCAATCTCTGTGATAAACCCAGTGTTCAAACAGAAATTCGCATTTGTACTGCTGACAGGCTCTAAAAAAGCCAAATCAATCAGTTCTGTTTGTAGCATGAGCATGCTATGAAAGTCAGCTTGGATGCATTTCAATCAGTTCTATCTGGAGCTTGACTGGCTGGACAGTCGTCAATTCTGTGCTGCATTTGGGACATGTGAAGAAGATATCAGCCATGGTGTGGCTTTTGACACAGTAGTAGCAGAAGACATGACTGCAACCAATGGAATGAGGCATGGTAGGCCACTCTCCACAAATGCCACATTCCATATGGCTGCCCGTTTTTGCATCCTCACTACATTTTTCCTTTGATGAGAAGAGTGAAGAAATGCTAGCCTTTAGCTTCCACGTGTTGATCAGTGGCAGTAAGAAGATGAGGAACTCCGCGAAGCCATGCCAAAGTAGCTCGCGGTTTATGTACTGGAAGCTGATGTCCCGGGGACCCTGAGGCTGACTGAAGACAGGCTGCACTCCCAGCAGCCTCTCCGTAAGCGTAGGGAAGTTGCCGCTCTGAAGGAAGAACAGGAAGTTGAGCAGACTGGATGCTTTGGCCAAACCGCTGATCAAGGCAAGAGTCCCACGAGCTTTCTGGATACCTGTGTCTACAGAACGGCCTAGAAGGAACAGGCTGTGAGAACGTTCACTCAGCCACTTCCCTCCTACTGTTAGCAAGGCAAACCACAGTTTCTGCTGCCTGCTCATGGGCCTGTACCTGTGGCCAGGGAGCAGCGTGTTGCGGTAGCGGACATTTAGCAGAGCCTGTCCCACAGTGGCACTGTTGGAGTAGACTGTGAACCGCCACAGGAGGAGCTGGAGAACGGCTTTGAGCTCTGGCTCCACAGGGGTCAAGAGGCCCGGCTTGAAATGCTGGAAACACCGGGCGAACTGTGACCAAATGAGCTGTTCCAGGGCGCCATCCAGTTCAAAAGAGTCCAGCTGACTGATTCTCAGCACACGAGATAAAGGACTTGGGCCGGCCTCGGCGAGGGGCTTGTCACCTCCAGCTCCAGCTATAATCAGAAGAAGCAAACGGTTATGCATTTTTGCATTTCACTCAAAATCACTTTTCACATGTAAAACCCATCCTAAATTCCCTTTTAGCAGCATAGGGCACAGGCACAGGAGGTCTTATACTGTCCCCTCTGGAGATTCAGGCTGAGGACAAATCACATCACAGGAGATTATCCCGACAGCACAGGCTTGGCGAGGCGGTAAACATCCGCCATGTGGAACTACTTTACTTTGACGGCTTTTTATATGGGATCTAAGAACTGTTACGTTTGGCAATTTTTCATGGAATGCGTTTGTATCGGGCCAAGTTTATCTCTTTAAATGCAATGGTTAGAAAATGAGGGCCAGTGCCAGCGGTGGCCACCTCTTAGCCCTTTTGTGTACGGGTGGACGGGATTTGGGCAATCTCTGAAATAAACTGGCTTATAAAAAGTCTTGGAAACGCCTTCAAATCTTGGGGGGGGGGAAAGAGTTTATTTTATGTGAATCATTTGGTTCATTTGGTGCTAATACATTCATGCATCTATGATGTATTCATGACAGTGAGGCAGAGGAGATGAGAGAGAGTATGGAAGTGAAATAAGAAAACTAAAGAGAACAAAAGTACTTCACATCAATAAGTCAGAAGAATAGGTGAACAGTGGTGTATATTTTCTTATAGTGGCCCACGTTCAACCTTAATGTACAGTGTAAGTCTGTTTTATACATGTGCTGGTATACTGCTCTTTTCTGGAGCTTCTTGGCGGCAAGTGCATAGTACACTGCCGCTCAGGCACACGAGGTAAACTGCAGCTACTGTGCACTCTCGGGATCTGGCATCTCCATATTCCCTTCAAAGGCTTTTATTGAGTAGTTTACAAGTTATGAATGAATATGTTATATTTGAGAACATATTATTGACAGCAACCTATCAATAGTAATGTGACTATTGTCAAGGGCCTGTCAATATTAATGTAATTATGATTTAGAGGATCACATAGATGTTAGCTGGGGCAAGTAACATCTCCTACAGCCCCGCTATCAATACTAGGATTACTATTGACATGTTCTCTCAGACTCAAAGTAGTTGCCAAATATATAACAACTAGACACTTTTGTCAATGTCTGCTGCCTATAAAAATTAAGCATGTGAATTTACAGGGCTTTAACTGGAGGGCTGAAAATCTATGTATTCTTATGTAATCGTCAAAATTTGTAATCAATGGATGTGTTTACCTCTATTGTAATAAGTGGACTTGCCCTACATACAGAAGGGTCTGATTCATACACAGTCATTGACCAGGAGACATTGACTCTGCCGTGCTCTCCTAGAGCAACACGGGGGAAGAGAAAAATGGCCCTAGTGAAGCACTGCATGACAGCTTAAATATAGACGAAGTGCATATGAGAGTTCAAAATAATTCCCTAAAACCACAATCAGTCTTATTTTTACACACATTTGCAAAGCTGTTTTTTTTTTTGGTTGCAATTTTCTGACAGATAAATTGTAACGCTATTTTCATGCCGCCTATTTATTGTGTATTTGAATGGCGTACACACACTTTAGCATTTATGATGTGGAATCAACTCCGCTAAGCCAAATAAATTGCCTACAAAAATGCTGAATTTTGAGCAAATGGAGCCCATCTCCAGGCAAGAAAATGTACGAGGAACACATATATTAGGTTATACTAGCCGAGTCAAGGCCCTGACAACTGGTATTAAATGACAAATGACTGACACCAGCACAGCCCATAAAGCATCTTCTCCCCAGGCAGCCGACTGTAGGCTAAGGCCTGCAATTCTGAAACTGATAAGGCGGGTAACAATGTGACCTTGGGCCTCAGCACCACAATGCGACGGCAGAATTCCTGCAGCCAGGAGTGTTTGGAATTTGCAGAGTTTAGGGAGCCTATGTTTCCTCGACCTTGGCTTTAACTGCACCTCTGGCCTCCGTCCCTCTGGGGTAGGTGAGAGGATCTTAGCTATGAACATACCCTGGAACATAGCCTGGTTATCTGAAAAGCTGTCTGGCTGTTTGCAACAAAGTCGAGAAGAAAATATATTCAAATATTTTCATTCAAAATGAGGCGCATGTTGTCAGCATGAGCTATATTACATGAATTTGCATAGTGTGACATGAAATATGAGCGAACGCTTGTCACTTCACGTTTCAAGTTGGGGATGTGCTGCCAGTTGGTAAAATAATGGCTTTTAATCTGTGAAATACTAGTTTATTTCTCCATTTAGTCAAATGCTGTAAAATATGCATTGTGCTAAATTCTATTGAAATATGTATTAAACAAGTCAGTTTCTTTATGTTAATTTAATCTTTTTTTGTTATATACATTGTTTTACTGCTTTAAACAACTTGAAGCAGTTTCAGCTGAACTGCCAAGACAAAGGGTGTTGCATACGCAGTTTATATAAAAATACAACAACAATAATGATAATAATAATAATAATAATAATAATAATAATAATGCAACCATATATGGGGTTAACAGACTAAGGGGCTGGTTTAAG
>JBBPDH010000001.1:8103122-8116906 GCA_037974565.1 Clupeocharax schoutedeni
ATAATAATAATAATAATAATAATAATAATAATAATGCAACCATATATGGGGTTAACAGACTAAGGGGCTGGTTTAAGTTCACTACAATTCAGTTGTTAATTCAACACAATTCAATTACTTGTTTGAACAGGACAACCTTTCCAATTAACTAGAAATATGCTCACTAATATGAAAAGATGCAGTGTCAAATGTGGCAAATGCATTTGTAACCTTATTTCACAACAATAAAATGTTGTGAAATAACACATTTTTATCTATACTACATTTTTCAAAAATCTGCCCAAAAAAATTTGTTTTCTTGCTTCAAAATTATGCAATATCACAAGCATCAATAAAGTAATTAAAACTATTTAGGAGTGAATTGTGTACCTTGCATACATGATACAGTGATTTAAAAAAAAATTAAATAAACTTCAGGGTGAATCTTAATCTTAATGTATTTGTTATTTACACATTTTTAATAGTATACTTATTTTCCTTAGACCTAGTTTTAAACCCGTTTCTTTTTCCTTCTACACAATGTGCGCCTGCTGGTATCTCACTGTACTTGTATAGTGACAATAAAGGCATCAAGCTATCTAATTTACAGGTGACCATTCTATCAGGATGTTATGACTAAACGCATGTAGTTCAATGTAAATCTGCATCACAAATAATTAATTTGCACATCGCTTTTTCCTAGAACACTTCATATAAATAAAATATATTACATCAGGATAAGTGTGTCTTTCAGTTTTCCTACGTTTGCCTATAATTATGTTTATGGAGAATACCTGATTCATAGGGAAATTATGTACATATCTGAGATTGAGTCAGTTTAACATTGCAATTATTTTCAGCGCAGCTTCATGGTTAAAGCGATCTCCTTTAATGTCTAAATATTAAAATATTGCCTCTATAATTAAGTGATGAGGTCAGTTCAAAACTTTAAGTGATGTCATCCTAAAATGGCACTAAAGCCTTGCTAAAATTACTCACCATGAGATTGCACTAATTGTGATAAGACTGCATCATGAAATATAAATGTCTGCAAATGTATTGGGGGGTCCGAGCTGAGACCTTTGCTGTCGCACTTTAGCTTAATGCTTTATCAAGGCGGCCCTATTTCCCTAATCACTAAAGAATTGTAAGAGCCAAAGCTTGGGCAAAGTTAAAGTCTGAGAAACAGCCTTTAGAGTAAGTCTGACACAAAGATATGGGCTTTGCTTAATCTACTTTGCGCAGAGCGTAAATTATTTAAAAGAATTAATTGATTTTGTGAGTATAAAGGTGGAAGATGCAAAGCCTGTATAAGTAATAAGTACAGAAGTTCGCAGGAAAACAACTTAAAAACTCATGAAACATTTAGAGGCTGAGGCAGCAAGAATGACTGGAAAGAACAGTTAATAAATGAGAAAACGGAGAGGCGGCTTTTTATGCTGTAAAGTGTGCTCGGTCTAGAGGTGGACTGGAGTTTTATAAGGTTGGACAAGTCTAATTCACTACTTTTGATGGCTTATCTGGATATTGATGTAAGAAAATTTGGTTCTCTTTTTAAATGTAGAGAGCAACGTGGGCACTGACAAACGAGCTTATTTTCTCAACCAACAGCAATGTTTTACAAATAAAAGTGAATAAAGTGCTCTCTGAGTGATGCCATAGAGGAAACAACCTTGGGTTCCACAAAGCAGGAGTTTATGGAACCAAAGTTTGATCGGCCATAGACCCCCTCCAGTGTCAAAAGAGTTAATTGGGCCAAACATCTTCAAATGTTGTGTAAAATGTTCAATAAAAATGTCATACGTATCTTAATAAAGAATGAATCAGTACAAATTGAATCAACTATTTTACAACCATACAGAACCTAAGAAAAAACAAATATTGAGAAACACCTTGTGTGAACTGATAAGGTATTGTGAACGTTTTCTACTGTAGTGAATGAAAGGTAGAAGATATTGGTTCTTGTTAAAGTTTACAGACTAGTGGCACAGGTAGGAGTGATGGGCTCTCTTTACTTTGGATGCAGTGTGTCTCTACCCATGTCCCACCACGCCAATAATACTGAATAACACAAGGGAGTCTCTGAGTATGTGTCTTTCAAGACACATTGAGCACCACAGCCCATATCTGAAAAAGAGATTTCTGAGTGTGAACATTAACACAATGCAAAAACCCATTTAAGAGTTTTTTTCTAGAACAGATTTTCTATGTGGAGTGTTCCTGCAATAAATACTTGATGAAAAAAACTGAAAAATCTGATCATATTACAAAATGGAAATGTTATTTGAAAGTGGTGTTTTGACCTGTTTAACAAAACCACCCTTGTTTGTTTTCATTTGTCTGGAACAAACTTTAGTTTATGAAACTAAAGACCAGAGTAACAACTCATTTATATAAATAGTTCTCTAAAGAACTATTACAGATTTTAGGGAGTTGACATGTGCTCTTCTATGGCATCACATAAAGAACTTAATGAATGCAAGTTGCTCTGTATCAGAGCATCAGACAAATAGCCCCTTTACCCTTTAAATAATATGAAGCTTTTTGCTCTGTGCACATTACTCATGATCTTAATATCCTGATAATTTACTGCAGTGTCATTAATAGCATGTTTCAGACAAAAAAAAAGATCAACACTTAAATACATAAAAAACCTACAAGTGTGTTTTAAACGCAATCAGCATAAGCCTGGTTAGGTTTATATAGGGCAGCTGTACTCAGGAAGCACAGGCTCATTCACTTTATTACTGCTCACTTAAAAATCATCTGATCCATTTGGAAAATACCAAGATATTGAATTTGATCAGTATGGGCTGTCCTTTAGCCTTCATATCCTAATCTGTGGCTGCGCTTTCAAGAGAAACCTACACAGAACCTTCTGATCCAGACACAGATCATACTCCACTTTGACTTCCCATATTCTTCTAAATCCTCTCATTATTTTGAGTGTGCTGTGGCCCACTTACACACCACTTAGAGCTCAATCAAGCCCAAAGCGTTCGGCTATTCTAATTTCACCCCATCACCGTCCTGTTTCTTTCATTCTAAAAGTCCATACATTGGACAAATCTCCCCCCAATTTTATAATGGAGCAGGAGCATTAAGCGATAATCAGAGTGAGGATTAAGCATGGATGAAACAAGTTGCTTGCAGGATGAAAAAAAGGGGGCTATGGGAAGATAGAGAATGAGCGGCAAAAGCAGAAAATCAATTCAATCAAGGAAGACTATAGATCTTTAAACTGGGTTAAGGCACTACTTTAGGAATAGCTACATTTGCTGTTTGTCCTGGATAACTGTACCCTTCTGGAGCAAGAGTGAAAGGGAAGGTGTATTAGTTGGAAGTGAGAGTAGAGAGACATTAGCTGTAGTGAAAGTAGAGAGTAGGTTGAAGGGACACTGGAGAGATGGAGCTATCCTCTGAAAAGGAGAGGAATGACGGTCATTAGGACTAAGACAAAATGGGTAGGATACTTGCCTCTAGACCAAGAGGTCATGGGTTCGAATCCTACCTTCAGCACACGACCAATGGGTTCCTAAGTAAGACCCTTAACCCCAAGTTGCTCCAGGAGCGTCTGATAAAATACCGTAAATGAACGTGTTAAGATGGGCGGTGACGAGGATGGACAGGATCAGGAATGAGTTTATTAGAGGGACAGCTCGAGTTGCACCTTTTAGAGAGAGAGGCGAGATCGCTTTGATTTTGACCAGTTGGAGAAGGATGCTGAGGATGGAGCTACAAGGAAAGATGAAAAGAGCAAGGCCTAGTACGTTTACGGATGCAGTTAGTATGAGAGAGGGAAATGCAGAGGATAGAAGGGAATGTTTGATCCGCCGACATCGAATCTGGATCAGCTGAAACCAGAAGAAAAACTGTACCCTTACGACCGTCTAATAATCCTGAATTTCTTAATTTACACGGTTATTAAGTGGGTCACTAGCCTCCCTACTGTGCCCCAACGTTGGAAATTCCAATATAATAACTCGGAAACACACGTTCTCTTTTGAAACTAAATGATACGCATCGTGACTGCAGTTCTGATTCTCTTTTTATTATTTCAGAGGACCGTATCTGCATTACTGCTGTATAATAACAATAAATAAGCAATAAATCATATTTACCCATTTTAGAACTGCGTACTGTCTGCAGCGTGCACCTTGCCTCCTTTTCCGGGTTGCACGGTCGAAAAACACGCCTTTCGGCAAAATGCCCCAATCGGAAAACGTTTCCAGACCGCATGCCCATGGTGTCCATCCAATCGCATTTCAGAATGGTAACCGCCTGACTCAGCGAGGCAAGCGCAAAGTGTATATTTCATACAGCATTCGAAATGTGTTTTATTTAATTTTGCACCCCTGCCTTTCAGGACACGGGCGATTTTGACACGTGCGCCTTCTTTTATGCAAAAAAATCCATGTTTCTATTTTGTGCAGATAAATACAAAATCACCAACCTCGCTCTTCTGTTTATAAACCAACCCCTCGTATAAGTATCACACGACATCCAATCAGCATGGAGAAATATTTGATTGAAGGCTGCATCAACCAATCACCATACGACAAGGGTAGGCCTAACCAGCCAGCACAAAACCGTTTACAAGCCCAGCGACCGACAAAACCAAAACAAACAAAACATTTCAGTTAATATCTGACTTTAGACTGATTTTAGACTAAAAAGTAAAAAAACTAATTTTCTTCGACTTCAGCTGGGCAAGAATATTGCAAAACGAACTTTATTTTTTATCCCTGAAGCATTAGTTAAGTTTCCAGACGTCATTTTATAGTTTTATTTTGGCGTAACGTTGTGTTTTTCTATTTGAAACTTTGCCGTAACACGTTTAGGCTTTAGTGTGTTTTTTAAACTAATTTATTATCATGTGTAGTTGAACGACACTCACTGAAAATGGACAGAAATAACCTGGACATCCGTGGTTCTGTGAGTAAATCAGTAACCCGTTTGTTGAAGGAATTCAAGAGTATCTACGAGGAGAAGTTGAGACGCACTGAGTGTGAAATCACATCACCAGAGGACAGGGTGAGGGTATGTGACTGTTGAATCAGATCATTCATTCCTATCATAAAGTGTATCAGAGTATCTCGTACAGTGACTAGAGCTGGAGAAGGTGGAGGAGTTCACATACTAGGTAAGGGGATGTGTAAAAGACAGGTTGAATCGTTGCAAAAGAGTATAAAAACGTGGTAGGATAATTTTTTTGTGGTTTAATGGGTGGAGAAGTGTGGCAGGTGTGATTTGTGTGGTGGGATTGGTAGAGAAGAGTGAAGGGAGCGATTTATGAGGTGGAATTGGTGGAGGAGAGTGTCAGCAGTGGTTTGTGCAGTGGAATGTGTGTAGAAGAATGGTGGGAGTGATTTGTGTGGTGGAATGATGAAGAAGAGTGTCAAGAGTTTTTTTTGTGGTGGAATGAGTGGAGAAGAGTGGCAGGAGTGTCCTGTGTGTTGGAATGAGTGGCAGGAGTGAGCTGTGTGGAGAAGAATGTCAGGACTGATTTGTGTTGTGAAATGGGTGGAGGAGAGTGGCAGAAGTTAATTGTGAAAGACAGGTTCCAGTGAGAGTAAAAGGGAAGGTGTCCATAGAGAGGTGACTATATAGAGACCAGGGCGGGTATTCTATGAAACAGGATTAAAGGAAAGTCTGACTTACTTTCACTTGAAATAAGACAGACTTTCCCTTAATCCTGTTTCATGGAATGCCCCCCAGCTATGTTGTTTGGTTTGATTGTTTGGAGACAGTGAAGCAGAGCTAGAGTTAAACATGTTGAAAGATTTGCATTGGGCGTGAGCAGCATGGACAGGACCAGAAATGATTCGTTAGAGGGACAACTCGAGATTAATCTTTTGGAAGAAAAGTCAAAGAGGTGAGATTGCTTTGATTTGGATGTGTGCTGAGGAGAGTCTCTTGAGTATGTTGGGAGAAGGATGATGAGGATGGAGCTGCAGGGATGAGGAAGGCCTAGTAGGATGTTTATGGATGTGGTGAGGGAAGACATGCAGGCAGGTGGAGAGATGATGATGTGGAGGACAGAAGGAAATGGAGACATTTGATCCACTGTGGTGACCCCGATTTGAGAGCAGCTGAAGATAGAAAAAGAAGTGGGTTTGTACACAGAAATTCTACAGTGACCTCCAGTAAAGCGTGCAGCACGGAGTCCTTATACACAGCCAGCTCAACAAGAATAAAATGGCCTTTGGAATGAACCCGTGTTATCTAAGCTAATATGTAACGATTCTTCTTGTAAAACTTTGATATCAGTACCTGAATCCGTCCATACACTCCTTTATTCAGTGTGCTAGTCTTTCAGGCAGACTTATGTGACAAGTTACTTGTCCTTCATTGTTTCATTGTTTGAGGGCCCATATTGATCGTCTCCCAACTCCTAGGCCATTTATGATATTTATGTAGCAAAACCAATCCATATTCTTTTGTACATAGGCATCTTCCAACCTGTTTTTATCTCTTAGACTTGATACAAGACTGATGTGTGTTCACGTTCTTTGCTCTGAACAACAGACTGGCTTTGGTACATTCAACCATATATATTCATGTTTTCTCCCCTTTCTTGTGTATCCTTCAAAAAGCATTCTAACGCTTTTGGCATCGCAAAAGCAATGAATTAAAAACTAGCTTTTTTTACAATTCTGCATGGACTGGTGAGAGAATAGCACATTTTAAAATGTTTATGCCACTGAAACAGTTACAACAGTTAAAAATATACAAATATTTTTTCCCCTCCTTTTATGTAACTGTTTATGCAGGTATGAGATATCAGGCAAGCAAATAAATATCAGTGTTTCTCTTCATGCAGATGAAGGTTCGCATCCTGCGGTCATACGTGGACGACCTGAGTGACCAAAACCAAGTTTTAGTCCAAACCGTGGAAGAACTTGAGAAAGAAGCAAATGAGAAGGTCACCTGCTTGGAAAGGAAATTACGGGTTTCGGATGAGTCCATTCATGTGAGGAATTTGTGTATTGCATTGTGTTATAGTGTCTCTTTGTGTGAAGCTTCACCCATAGAGTCCAAAAGTGGAAGGCCACACATTATGTAGCTCTAAAGATTACATACCTGAGATAAGTGACAGGGCCCATTCACAGTGGAGCCTATGTAGGGTGAAAATAAAGCAACTTATGTGAATTGGTCCTCTGGTTACACTTCATCATGCAAAATGGGCTTAGCGTTAATGCCTTTTGCTAACTGATTACTGAAAGTGTTTATCAGTTTCTGCACCAGTTTCTCATTGTGTCCATAGCTCAATATGTGCCTCGTTTCATGACCTTTTTCTGTTTAGTTTAGACGGCTGATGATTAAAAACCTGTTAGTGGTTTAGCTTTGAATACAGTAATTATACTCACTCATCTCCTTTCACTTCTTCATGTAGGACAGAAATTAAATACACTGAAAGGAGCGCTCAAAATTGAGAGATTTTTCCTGAGATGGTTCGATGTTTTATTTAAAGGTGAGGTCATATTAGGGAAGGTTATTATGGTTAAAGGTGTATAAAATGAATTGCTATTTTGCATTTGTTTTCTGTTTTTGTGCTGAAGTATAAAGCAAATAATAAACAATTGGGCCAAGGGCAAACTCTCACAAAAAATAATGAAATCCATTGCTTTGGATGACCAGCTGTTCTTTGTTGATGAGGATGCTGGTTTTAATAGGTACTTACCAAAACAGTTTTAGAAAGTGAACTGTTATATTTACTGCCAGCACAGTTTTGTTCCACTGAAATGACTGATGTTATTAGTATTTTTTTTAGTATTTTTTTATGTTAATTCAACAACATGCATAGGTTTATTTTTGTTTATCCATCAAATAGTAGATATGGCACAGTACCATATCTTTTCATTTAGAAACGGATGTTTAAAACCTGAATTTTGAATTTAATTTAAATCTAATTACTTTAAATCTCATGAACTTGAAAATGTTAAGCTGAAGCTCTTCAAGATGAGATCTGAAAGAGCACTCAAACCATTCAAACCCTCTGGAAGAAACACAGATTGACAGCATAACTTTACACAGCGTGAGTGTGTAATATTTCAGTGTAGTTGGGTTGCAGAACGTGATCGGAGTTTTTTTTTTCCCCTCTATAAAATCTTACTGTTATACATTGCCTATTGATTACAGGTTTATGTCAGTAGAAAATCTGCATTTTCTGTATGTATTGACTTTATACCAATCTGGGCTGCTGGATCTCAGAATCAGAAACCTTTATTGAAATAGCTTATATCTGTGCCATCTCTAGCAAATACAGTGTAAATATTTAATACAGCACCCAACCCTTTGTGGTACGTGGCTTGGTTGTTTAGTGCTGTTGACCATCAGCTGGAAAACAGAGGGCTTAGTCCCTTGTGGTTTCAGTCCCTGGCCTCTCAGCACTCTCTTTTGTGTTTGAGTGAAGCACTTAACCCTGAAATGCTTTGCTTCCCTTCTCCTCCAGTGCTTAAATATGGAAACATGCTATTAGGCGAAATTAGGCCATCTTATCTCCGAGAGAAACAACGTACCTGAAAAACTTCTAGACATGTTCTATAAAATTCTTGGTTTATATTTTTTCTTTATGTATACTTGATGTGCTCTTTAGTATAAACTTTGCTAATAGATATTTTAATAATTTATGAACATATTTCATGAATTATTCAGTTTTGTGTAGTTATTAATGCTGTTGTACTTGACCTAGTTTGTGGCATTCTTCATAACGCTTTGGATTGGAAATTGGCAGTTTTACTGGCAAAAAAATCTGACCTTTCACATGTATGAAACAACGCGCTATTTTGTTTACACAGAAATGCATTAACTAGATCACTTAGTACATGCATTGTGATCTCTTTGCTTATCCCTCTATGGTTTCCATAATCAGTTGAATTAGATTGGAGTAGGGGCTGCTTCTCTGTGTCCCAGAAGCATATTATGCTGTTGTCCCAGGACTGCAGTAACCATTGTTCTAATGTACATAATTGGAAATTTAATAGATTCAGAGCATTAAATGCTACTTATATGCCTCTCAAAATGTAAAGAATGCATCAGACTTGGTAATATGAGGAGCAAAATGCACTGATTGAGTGACTCCAGTACATCTCAGATTTATTAACCCATTTTGTGAGGTTATAATTGTTTTAAAGCAGTGGGCTTTTCAGTAATATTGTAGTTATTGCCGTAATTTTACACTTAAAAGATCATAAAAGGAATTATTCAAAGTAGTAGTAATTTATAAAGCAACTGATTGAGTTTGGATTCACCATGTAATTACATTGTTGTGGTCCCCCACAACAACTATAAAGGTTGTCCTGTGACTGTAGAGTGCTTTTGGATCCAGCCAGGAATTGGTGGACACCAGCATCAAAAGCTCAGGCTAACCTCTCCGCTATGCAGGATTGGATTTGCAGTGGTGTGGAAGGGATGAAGTGTTGCTGTGTGGTTTGTTTGTTTATTTATTTATGTATTTATTTATTTATTTCAGGATTTGAGCCATCAGAGGAGGTGCCTTAAGGAGGACAACAGGCGTCTTGGAGCTGAACTCGAAGAGCTGAAGGCTGAAACTTTCACCCTCCAACAGGTGATCCAGTGGGCTCAACACACACACGGCTTGGATGTGAGTAATGTTTGTTTTTCCCTTTCTCCCCCACACACTCTTTCACTAACCCCCCAACCCCCTCCAAAGTCACTGGACGGTTCCTCATTCATTTTTCAAAACTCATTTTTTTGCCCTTGAGCTCAGGATTTTTAATTCCAGGTTCACCTTGACTGGTGGCCTTTGGGCATGTGGGATCAGCCGTGCAGGGCTTTGATCCAGTGAGCCGACGTGGGGCTCATTTCCAGTCTTGCCACACTGATGCGACTCAGTGGGCTCCACTTGACCTCCCTGTTCTAGAGGGGCCCTCCAGCCCCAGCTGATGAGACACCCCCCCCCAACTCCCACTCCCTGAACCTCACTGCTGAATACCTCCAGAACCTCTTTCCAATCAGAGGTTCTGCCTTTGATCTTTATAGCACTGCTCCTCCTTGCAATCAACGCTGGACATGTTAGCATGGAGTATGTTAGCAGGTCAGCGTAAGCTCCCTCCTGCCACTAACGTGGTCTAACGTGTCTGATAAGCAGCCGTGTGGCATGAGGCTTTCTGTATTATTCTTTAGCCAATTTGGCATGGACCCTATGCCAAGTGCATTGCTACCACAGTGTCAGTGAGGAGACCCATCGGTTGCATTGCAGACCACTGCCAGGATTCTCTTGTAATGAGAGTCTGTGGCCCGACAGAGTCCTGCATGCTCCTACTGCATGTTAACGACTTTTAAAAGTTATTTTCGGTAATCTGCCAGTCTTCAAGGGTAACGTGGCAAAATTTCACGTGGTGAAATTACAACGGAGTGCAGAAATGCAGCCTGGTGCGTGCTCTAAATGAACCTGCTCAAGCATCCAGCACCTCCAAAAGCTCCAGTAGGCAGAGCTACCAGCAGGCACTAATGACTGGCAGGACTGATGACTGGTAGTGTGGAAGGGGTCGCGTGGGGTCACCCGCAGATGCAACGCTAGGACTGTTGTTAATGACTTCCCTTTGAGTGATAATTGATCAGCTTCATTACCATATTAACTCTGTAATCCTATGTCACTAGAATAGGGCCCTGCTGTAATTAATGCCATGTTTGATTTTTGAAATAATGAACTAATTAGACTAATTAAAATCAATAGAGGTGCCAATACAAGGTTAGGCATCAGCTCTAACGTCTCTATCTTCGCTCAGCTGGAATCACCAGCTCAGTGGTAAAGGAAGCTAATGCTGATTTATGGCTGCTTGACGGTCGTTAGTTGGAATAAATTGCTCGTAGGAGCCAAGACAGCATTATTCAAGTGCAAGATACTAAGTGCATTGTAAGGTCAGCAATAAGGGCAAACTTACATATGTAGTTGAATGCCCTTGTAAACCCCTGTTAATATATCAGGTCGGAATGGTGGGGGATGTTGTACAGTATCTCTGAATGCACACATTCAGCAGTAGGGCCTTTTGCTTCTTAAGAAGTTAACTACTCTGTGTAAAGTAATATAAAGGCAAGAGATTAGCTGTGCTGGAAAGCCATTTGGCACTCCATAGCCTACATTTTCAGGTGCTTCAAATAACAGCAAATTACAAAGGTCGTTTTATGTTATTGGAAAAAGCATGTTTTGCATTATTAAAGACTTCACCGAAATAAGGTCACAGACAACGTGTTCAGACCACCCCGGATAAAGAGGTAAATAATTGCTCTTTTGTTAGATTTGTTTCCCCTTTGGATTTTCACGGGATTTTCATTTATACTCGTTACCATTTTTAGGACAGTATACCCTTTGTGCTTGTATTTGTGATTATGATCACCTCAGTTCTCAGAAGGACTGCATATTATTGTGAAAAATTAACATTTGTTTAAACACAGCAGTACCGAGTGAAATATTATCAGAAGGCCAACTCCGAGCTCCGCTTTTGCGTTAATCTGAGGTGTCAGTCAGTCTTGATGGGCTGTGTTCTGCTTTGGGCAGCGGCCTGACCGTGTATGGCTTTTCCCGCTCCTCGTTATATTTCTCCCCTATTTCAGTTATATTAATGTTTGAAATGGTCCTGAAAAGTAATTTGTGTGATGCGACATCCATGTTTTGCCCTGTTATATATCAGTACAACCTTACTTGGCTGTGTTGGATTTTCCTCTCCGTAGGGCAGTTGACCATTACTTTAATAGTATTTTTTTTCTCCGTTGGGTCTAATGATTGAGTACTGTTTGTGCCAGCTTTTGCCATTCCTCTAACAAATTAGTTTACTGTGGTCATAACCTTCAAAAAGCTCATTACCATAAATTGCACAGCTTTTCATAAAGGCTGAGAGCTGCATTGACTGATCACAAATGGGACCTTACTCTGGACACTCAGACCTGCTAGTAAATTAGAACCTCCATTTCCTACACATTTCTTAATCAGCTAATGTTTTTTATTCACATTATTATTTTCCCCCCCATTTTCTGATTGATCTGAATTACTAAAGCCGTGAACAATTTTTGTAAGGGATCTTATAGGTATGGGAGGTTGTAATGCCCCTAAAAGTAAAAAAGAATTGTGAAATGCATTTGCATTGTTTTTAATCAGGCTATAAGGACAATAAGGGAACACCTGTTCTTTTTCATGATTTAAATCCTACAAGGAGATGGATGTAGAAGCGTTTGGAGTCTTTAAACACCTTGCAATTTGATTAGATTTTGAATCAAAATTCCTGAATATAGTTGTGTAATGTCTTATTTTTTTTGTTCTAAGGCATGCATTCTTTCTTATATTTGTCCACACATTATTTTCCAAAAGTAGCGTGTATCTTTTTTTCACCAATTTTTAAACCAAGGCTTCAAAAAGGCACATTTTTTTATTTTACGTTGTGTCCCATGTCTGGAGCCTATGTATTTTCCATCAGAAACGTGCTAGTGGGCAGGGCATCCAATATTGAGAATTAGTGAAAGTGACCATTCTGTCATACGTGAACACACCACAGCACACAATGTGAAGGGCACGGAATTCAACCTCTGCATTTCACCCATTCACCAAGTGAAGCAGTGGGCAGCCAGGAACAAGGCGCCCGGGGAACAGTGTGTGGGGATGGTTCCTTGCTCAGGGTACCTCAGCGGTGCCTAGCGGTCTTGGGAATCGAACCTGGACTTTCTGGTTGCAGGGTGAATGCCCTAACCACTAGGCCACAAGCTACCTGAATGATGCATCTAAGAGTTTGAGAGAATGCCGCTCTAGCACTCTAGACTTTTTGACTGCATTCAACCACAAGAGCAAAGGTGTATCACTCATGAAAACACACCTCCACTGTAACCCAACCCAGTGCTGGAGAACTTTATAACTCAACGCTTTGTGTTGTATACAGAGACCTTAGGCTCAAGATTTGCTGCAAAACATCCAATTCTATTGCCAGTGCTTTTCTATGTTGATTACACTAGCTCTGTGTGCATAAAGGAACACCTGCGTCAATAATGAGTTTGAGTGTTTCTACACCAAACTACTTGGAATGACTCTCTTTTTTGCAAGTTGTACCATATTACAGCAGTTCGTTCAACTGGTTTAGTGTCCAATCTGTCAAAATAAAGTGTGCTATGTCTTTGCTGTTTTCAGTATGGAAAGACCTGAAGTGCACTTTCTTTACTGTTAATAATACAGTCTGACTTTAGTTACTTTGGAAATATTAACGATAATGTTAGATTAAAAGGTAGGTTTAAGTCAAACACTGCCAAATAAATGCCTTTGAAAAGCATGCTTTAATGAAATTATGCTGTTAAACGTAATTCAAAAAGAACATTAGAGAACAAAGGCTTGCTTTGCAGTGCATTCCACAGTTTCTCTGCTGGTTCAAAAACAGAGGTTGTATGGAATTTAATTTGGCTTATTGTCTCTCCACGGTGACCAGCTAGATTTTCTGTTTCAATCGGAGCACATAATGGGCAGCTCACAAACCTGCTGATCACTCTTCCGTTTAGTCTTTTAAGCAAGTGTTTCACGGCTCGGGCCCCCAGCCTGCTTTTATTGTTTCTCTCTTGCACTTTAATTCCCCTCAGTGCATGCTGCTCCGGCTACCTCAGCTCAGTCCTCTCAACACTAATAACAATTGTGCACCTTCAGTGAGCAAGCTTTTCCTGCAGCTTAGCCGCTCTGCTTAATTAGCCCTGTTCTATCTCTCCCTCTCTTACCCGTACGCAATCACGAAAATATAAACGCACATACACAGGGGTGCCTGCTGCAGCCCTGGCCTGGTTTCTATTGATCCGCTTGTGTGAAATTGTTC
>JBBPDH010000001.1:8121764-8134600 GCA_037974565.1 Clupeocharax schoutedeni
GCAAGGAAGTGCTGCCGCTGCTGTAGTGAGTGAACAGTAAACACACCCCATACACACACACACACACACACACACACACACACACACACACACACACACACGCCAACCAACCTCCCACACCCTCCCCTCTGCCTCTCAAGTCTTCCCCAGCTGGAAAGTTTTGACATCTGCTGGTTTGGGCCGCGACAGAGCAGCTGTCAGCAGCGGGGAAGCCTCATTCAGCAGCAGTTGGCGGGATGGCTGGGTGCCAGCTTGTACCATCTGCACGCCTGACATTTCCTTCTAATTAACAGAAGGGTTAATTGTTCTGGCAGGCTCAAATGTAGTGTCTAACATTACCCAGGAGAAAACGCACACAAGTGGCAGAGTGGCAAGGTGCTGGGATGGCGCGGTTAATGCTGCCTGCCACAGCCGTCACACGATGGTTAACAGTTGCCGATTGGTTAGCTGGTAATAAGGCTGAGGTGTTTTTTTTCCCCCCACCCATCACTGATGAATTATGCCAAGCTGCTGTAATGATGTAGAAAGAATTGGGTTTGGAGAGGCAAAGACCACTGCCTCGGGGCAATAGGGAGGGAACAATTTGCATGTTATTACTGCATATTCATAACTAATTGTATTAGGCTTTGCTAATAGAGCAGAATGACAGTATGAAAAATTGAGAAGCCATTTTTATAGCCAACAAAGCACACCATCGCTTTCTTCTTGTGTCTCCAACACTGGGCGCTGAATGATCATTAAGACTCTCGGTTGCTAAATATAACGGGTTGAATCATCTGTCAGCTTGACGTGATGTCATTTATTAAGTGGTTTAATTTTATCTTAGTCTATGGAAGGCTTTTTTTTGCACCACTTACATTTTACATTTGTTAGGGCATTCTTACAAAAAAAAAAAAAAGGCAAGGAAAAAATGAAACGATAATAATGTCTAGAGCATCAGAAGATAATCCCAGCTGTTGGAGGCTTGCAGTCGTCTGAGAAAATAGCGTCCAAAACCGCTGTGAGCTATTGTGTAATCTTTTTGGCCAGTGCGTGTGATTTGATAGATGCAAGCATATGTGTGTCATGATGAATGATTAATTGCGTATCATGTTGGCATCAGAGGCGGCGTGACCGGCGATGTGCTGACATGTTGGGGCTGTGTGGTGTATTGTTCGCGCGCGCTCACACACACACACACACACTGTACTGATGGGCTAAGTGGATGCCCTCTGGGTGTGGGAGTCAATTTGCACGCCTTCCTTGGCCCCTGCATCGCATTGACTGCCTGTCAGGGCCGTGCGCTGAGAAGGATCCAGGCCCCAGAGTAAAGAGACAGGAGCCTTTTACCCAGCATGGGAGAGCCCTGGAACAATCCACTAGCAGAGCGGGGTGCTTTTTTGAAATTGTCCCATAGAGGAAATGGGGCTCAAATTGACTGAATAGTGGAGAGGTTTCTGAATGGTAACTAACTGCAATGCTCTTTCAATTTCAACACCTCATCTTCAGGAGTCCCCTCACCCATGAATGTCAGATGACTGATATTCGGGTGCCCGAAGTGCTGAAACATATCACATAATTGCTCATAATTTAAACAAATCGGCACTTTTCTCAAAACAGGCAAAAAAAAAAAGAACTGGCGTTGACAAAGACGGTAAAGTGTTTAGGTAAGGCCTGTAATTTCTGGGCCATGCAAACTTTTTCATAAAGCCAGATGGAGGCTTTGAATAGGCTTCCTCCTTGTCCGTGCTTTGTTTAACATGGGATGAGACGTGTGCTTTGAGCAGCTTGTACTTTTGTGAATCCTCAGGTGTTCTTTCTCTGTCTCTCTCTCTCACACTTTCTCACTCCCTCTCTCTCAGTCTTTGCTTCATGATGTTCGGGGCGTCATTCCCGCATCCCCCAGTGTTTCGTATCTGATCTGTGCCTCCCTCACACGTCAGTTTATCTCTTTTCACTTCAGATGGCTCGGGACGACAGGCGGGGAAAAAGGTGTGCTTGCGCGCGTGCTAACGTTTTCTATAAAGCTAACATTTACATATGTAAATATAAAGGACGGTAGATTAGGGTTTTTTATTTTTTTTATTTATTTCTTTTTCACAGCTGAACATTAAGCAGGCAGTATTTATGGGTTGTGGCTGGGATATCAGTTTGCGAAGTGGTTGATAGCATGGCGCTTGACAGCTGTCGCTAGCAGCTCGGCAGCGCTCGTCAGGAAGCCGCCAATGCCTGCCTGCACTGTCAGAGAAGTTTAGTGTTTTGCTGTGCTGCGCCAGAGCATCTGGGGGAGCCGAGCCAGGGCACAGTCTGTGTGTGAGGAGTGCAGGGCTTCCTCACCCTTCAACTAACACACTGTCACTTCAAGGCCCTGCTCTCCGTTAGTCTACCCCACTGGATCGGCTGTCCAAAACCTGCCAGAAAACTCAGCTCCAGCTTCCGCCACTCGCCTACTTATCACTGCTGATGAGCGCCGAGCACACTGTGTGTGTGTTTATTGTGTGGGGGAGAGAATCTGTCCTGTTTTATTGTTTCTGACCACATGTTTCAGACTAGGACACATGTGTAAGGAATAAGTTCCCTTATTTTGCTCTTTGTTAAATATTAGAAATATTTGGGCTGTGAAAATGCATTGATCAATTAGTGTGAAGGTCACAGTGTAACTGCATTGATTTTGGAAAGCTAGAATTGTTTTCTAGACTTTTATCATATCCATTGTGTGCTCAAGTTGCACAAAGAATCTAAAGTTTTAAAGTAAATGAATGCAGCGCTAGAATTTGACAGTTAGCTGTATTTTGCCAGCATTTGAAGTTATTTATACTAATAAAAAGGAGATTTAAAATATGTTAATTCATTAAGAATGGTTCAGAAAGTGATGAATGTCCTAAAAGCTTTCACATACTATCATTTTGGTATGGAGCATCAGTTTGTGTGAAAAATAATATGTTTATAAACAGTTTTTGTTTTTCAAATCCAAAGATTGCATTGTAACTGCATTTATTTTGGTATATTAGATATGCATATTATAATAAAATTTAATAAATGCACCCTTTTTTGGTAAAAAGTTTTTTTCATGTCATTGTCATAAAGGAAAAAAAAAAACATGTTTTGTGTAGAACCTGTCAGAGCTGCTCCAGGTGTGTGGCTGAACAGTGTCTTCCACAGAGAGTGACAGTGTGACAATAATGATGCAGCTTGGAGACACAGAGGCCACACAGAATTAGCCTGGTAAAGAATGCTCCACTTGCTGCATAATAATTGTAGTGCTCACCGGGAGGGGGTTTCTGAAGAGAAAAGAGAGAGAATGAAAAAAGAAACTATACAAAGTATACAATGCAGATAGGGAGGTTCATTAAGACTTTCTCATTAGAGGCCCATCACTCCTGAAGTTTCAATACAGCCACAGAGGTGCCATTAGGAATAGAATAGCGTCTGGAGCAATTTCGTTCAGCTGCACACAAGGACAGCTAATGGTTCCTTACAAGGGGTCTCAGGCAAATTACAGGCATACTTACAGAGCTGTATGTATTTTTCCTCTTTTTGTGTTCATTACTGCCATGTTTTTGGAGTTTTGTTTTGATCTATGTATCTATGTATGTTCTCTAGTAACTGAGCGTGTTTGGTTTTGGAATCTGGGTGCCGTGTTTTTGCCTTGACGTGCGTTCGAAATCCGCAGGGGCTGCAGGTTGTGCTTAATATTCTCCGTGGCCTCCCCCTTGCAGGCAGAAGCCAGGGGACCTTATGAAGGCTCAGGTGGAGGATCTGCGGAATCAGCTGAAGGCCAAGAACGGGATTATTCAAAGTCTACGAGAGGAAATTAAGACGCTTTTGTTCCACAGTGCCCAGAAGAAGAATGAGGTACAGCATCTCCAGACTGCCTTTTTCCCCCCTCTCCTTCCCCTCTCCCTCGATTAAATGGAAGCGAGGTTTTAGGTGCAGTAGACAAGATATTGCTTGCTGAGTGTGCCCTAAGCTTTGCATGTGTTGTGTATTAAACAATGCTCCCTGCATGTGACGAATTGCAAACATTGTGTGCCCTTAAGGTTTAACTGCAGCAATGTTTTTTTTCTTCTTTATTTTTTAACTGCTCTCCACACCTCCCTATGAAGTGTCACCAAATTAAAACCCACTGCTGTTTTATTGTCTGTGGTTTGCGCATTTACAATTTAATTGCGGTAAAAGCTTGTATAAACTGTTTTTCAGCACGGATCAGTACAGGACAATCAAGAAAAAATCCCGCACATTTAATTTAGTTTTTTGAAAATCCTCTTTTCAACTTTTTTCTTTTTTCTTTCAATTTAGTTTGCTTGAAAACCATGATATAACAAGTTGAAACTTTTTTGTAGTTTAGCTTTCCACTTTATGCTTCTAGAATATAAAGTAGTATAGATTTCTTCGTGTTTTGCTCTGTTGAAAACTGACAGGAAAACACATTCTTAACCCTTCAGTTAGTGGAATTGCTTGTCGCTCAAATACAATGTGCAGTGTGTGTTATTTCAGTCACTGGAGACGATGGAAGCCATGCTGCTTCTACAGAAACCAATGCTGGAGAAGGCTCAGATCCCCAGCGGAGACGTCATTGGCGAACCGCACACCAGGCTTTGGGTAGCACACCAGGAAGCAGCAGCCTCTGATGGAGAGGTGAATGTCGAATGAAGGTTTTCTGTATTGATATGTTGGTTCTTCAGGAACGGGAGCTCTGAATTTGTCAGCATTCCATCATTATCAGTCAGCCCCAATATTATCTAACATTCACATGGCTTGTCCGCTTCTGTTAAGGCCTTTTGTAGTAAAGCAAATGGTCCACCATTATGATCTCACCCTGCCCTGAGCACACAGACAGATAGATGCCCTCTCTCCATGACTGATGTGAATATTTTATTTTTACAGGTTGAGCCATAAGTTTCCATACATAGGAAAAATAAACATTTTATTTTTGAAAAGCCATTTTTTTTGGCCTCTTCAGTATAATTTAAATGTGTTGCTCTTTGGTCAGACGTATCTTCTAGGGTATCTAAAATATAAAAAAAAATATACACTTATGGCCCACTCGTGTGTGTGTGTGTGTGTGTGTGTGTGTGTGTGGTGTTGTTGTTGTAACAGGGCAAGAGTGTTATACAGGTCCTACCGGTGGGCAGTTCAAAGGAGGAGATGCAAGAGCGAGTACACACATTACACACATTTAGTGAGAAGGTAAGTAGGTTCTTGTGTAACCCAGGATTACACCAGCTCCTTGAAAAAAATTTGATACATTGAATTTTTTTTTACTCATGAGTAAAATATGTTACATAGCCCAGCACCTAAGTAAACTGAAAGTAAGTAAATTGAAAAACAAAACTCTGCTGATGTAACACATTTTAATAGAGGGCCTAGAACTGCACATGATATGAGTTAATATGGATGTAAACTTTGTTCAGGTTTCAAAAAACACGTTTAATTTTCCATGGATGCACTTTAGGTATATAATCGCCATAGTAGCCAGTCATCCAAATACAGAATGACCTTTGTGCAATGGCCACACACAACATATCTTTTATGCAGGGGAGATCTCCTTTTTCCAGGGAGGCAGCACTAGGCGGTGAAATAGTGTTTAGTTCATTAAAACACTATGAGAAACACAAGTATTACTATGATGACACATTAATGGGCCGTCAAAATGGTGTTTTTGTCAGTCCAGTGTGAGGCCATGTTCTAAGTAGCTTTTACAGATGCAGCTCAGCAGTAGGCTGCCTAAGCAGGGAGATTGGGTTTATGATACAAGCATCACCTGCAGAGCATCAACAGGGTTTTAAGAAGCCTTCTCTCGCTCTAATTCTATTTCAGTTCTCAACCTCTGACGCATAGTCTTTAATTGAGGCTGGATTTATCTCTGTATTTTCAAAGGCCAATAGATAAACATTTTAATGTTGCCTCTGACCGATAATGAGGGTAGAAAGGATGGAATAATGGAGTTGAATAATAGAACCACATTCCTTATGCAACTTCCTATGACCCCATCAGCAGGACTAGGCAAATTGCACTTAGTGGACATGCAGAGACCAAACAGATATAAGTGCTCATTAGATCTAACCGTGTTCTAGCTTTGACTAATCGTGATTCACTGAGTTGTTTACTTTACACCAAGTCAATTTTTCTAAGAGAAATGTCCCCATTTTACATGAACACTGTTATTTAAGTTATTGGTTTTGATACCATCATAGTTTACTGGTAGGTCCAGAGTTATTAGTGTCGTTTTGCTGTAGTATTAAAATACAGTCACTCAGTCATGCAATTAATTACATTTACTATTAATGTATATTCTGTATTGACAGGTATATCATTCATCAACACAAACAAGAAAAAGTCACACATTGTTTTCTTCTCCAACCAAGAGCATGACTTCCACTGAAAAACTTCTTTGAATTAACTACAAGTGAGAGATTGTTAATAACAAAAAATACAAGTATTATAACACTGGTAGTGACTGCTCTTTTTAAAGAATGGAAAAAATCATGCACTAAAATGGAAATTCTTGAACAAAACTGAAACGAAAATTTAGACACAATTGGTTGAAAATTGAATCCGAAAACCTTTTTTCTCCCCAATGTAGTTTGTTATACCTGCAACCCTAGTATGGATTAAGCGTTTACAGAAAGTGAGTGAGTTAGTAATTTTATTTGTTTGCACTAAATGTGGAAAAATATTTGGCAATAAAGAAAAAAAAATAAGGCAATAGGATACAACTGTCGAACATTTTTTAGGTTTTAAAGAGTTTTTATACATTTTAAATATATTCAAAAGATTACAATAGAATGAACTGAAATTTAACGTCCTCAATAAAACAAAATATCTGGTCACCCAAAGCAACGTTCCTTGTACAAACTGTGAAATTGTTTAATTGAACTGAAATTCTTTTTCTGGACATCTCTGCTTACCAACACAGAAGAGCAAATGAAACGAATCCACATGTTAAGTCCATTTCAATATAAGTTAAGCTGATAGCAGAGCTATTAAAATTTTTCATTTCTTTTACTTTCTTTTCTATAAAAAATGTGTAGAAGTGTTTTAACCTTTGCATTTTTAACCACAGTGTTTTGACAGCTGAAATGATGGTGCATTCCTAGTTAAAATGTGCTGTGATGAAAACTGGTGCATTTTAAAGAGTATCATTTTCATTTTGGTATTTGATTGAAAGAACTGTCTAGATACTGTTGCAGCAGTTCAATACAGCAGTTTCTTAATGTCTGTGTTCAATTGCAGCAGTTTCATTCTGTTGAATAGATTCATTGTATGCAGAGTGTCTTCTTTAGTATCCCTGTAATCATTTCTCTTTACAAAATGGGTTGATTTGTGGAGAATATGAACATAGAAATGAATATATTAGACATCTAGTCTCCTCATTCAGTGAATTCAGGCAGAGCCTCATTTTTTGCTCATATTAAACCCTCATGCTAAGGCACATTAGACGCTCCCATAAAGTACACCATTGAATAGAGCAGAGGTGAACGTAACTGCTGAGCTTCATATTTGAAAAGCAGTTGGTTCATTTGCCAACAGGGACCAGGAGTGCTTGAAAAAGCAGCTGACCACGTTCTCATTAGGAAGGAAAGGATGGCAGGGTCTTTCACTGTCTCTCTCTCTCTCTCTCTCTCTCTCTCTCACTGACTCTCCTTCCTCTGTTTAGTAAGTGTGCTGACAAACTTCATACATTGCTTGGTCAGACTAGGTAGGTATGGTGGTTTAAAAGTGAATGTTTTCTTCCCTGATGTGGATTTTTTCACAAGATGGATGTAGTCAAGACAATTTGAGCATGAGAATCAGCCACAACTGGCTGTGCAATACTCTGATTTTAACATGGTCAAGTCATGATCACTTGAACAAGGCATTTAGAAGACATTCTTTACTTTTGATTGCAGTTCTCAAAATCTACAATTCCAAAACAAAACACTGAACACTAATGGAGGAATGGTTAAACGTGTTAGCCATGTTGTATCCTTAACCTCCTGCTTTATAATCGAGCTGTTTTTATGTCATCTTTCAGTACATTTGGTGGTCCATCTGAGCAGCAATACTTTTTTGGGGGATTTGGCATGTTAATATAGACTTTACACATGTTAAGTCCATTTCTATGTAAGTTAAGCTGATAGCAGAGCTATATAATATTTTATCATACTTTATTTTCTACTAAAATGTGTAGAAGTGTTTTTAACCTTCGGCCATAGTGTTTTGACGGCTGAAATTGTGGCGCATCACTAGTTAAAATGTGATGTAATGAAAACTGGTGCGTTTTAAAGATTATCATTTGTATTTGATCAGTTTTTTTGTTTGGCATGTTTAATCTTGTTTAACCTCCTTTCATCATTCAGTACATTTGGTGGTCCATTTGGGTAGCAATGCTTTTTTTAGGCACTTAGCATGTAGAATTTATTAATAAAGTATTTATGAAGGTGTGCCTATGTAGAGTATAATATAATGTTTTCAAGCACTTGCATCAAAGTTATGCATCTAAAAACAGCTTCAAACTTATGTTTTCAGATTTTAGGACAATGCTGTGCACTTTATGGGCTTTACCCTATTGTGGATAAATCCATAAACAGTGTAGTACAATAACCTCACCAATGAAAATGTAGAGGTGAAGTTAAACCTTATTTTTTATGTAAACAGAAACAATCAATGATTAAATTATTATTATTATTATTATGATTATTTTTATTATTGTTGTTGTTGTTGTTGTTGTAATAATCTGAACTCATATTTCCTCCGCTACTTCATTCATAGCTCCTTGTGTTGACATTGGTGTTTGTGCACTGTCATAAGTCTTTATGGAAGAAAATGAGGTTTAGGTCAGCAGTGAACATTGCTTTTTTTGTAATGTTGATATTGTGATAGGATGTGGTCAAGCATATAATTAGCTCTCATTCACTTGTCCAGGCAATACCAAGTTTTTCTATGACTGCTCTTCAGTCACTTCAAAACATGATATTTCACAAATGTTACTGTGTCAGTGTGTAGCATTTTGTTCTGGACTCCAGCCCTGCGTTATTTAGCGAGAGATTGAGCCCTGACTCTTAACTGAATGGTGCACCAGATTTGCCTCATCTGTTAATACTAATAGGGTCAACACTTTGAATGGATGAGTTTTATTCCCCATGTGTCCTTGAATGCCAATAAAACTTTAAAAATGCATTAAAAACAAATTTGAGCGCCACAGGGTTCAAACCAATTGCATGCCTTGCTCTGCAACAGTCCCTTGTGGTATTTCTGCATTTTATGATGGCCCAGCTTTTACTCAGAGTGGTTTTTCCTCATATGAAAAAGGTGATCTTTCCCCGCTTATTTTGTGCAGGCTATGAAAAATTAAGCAGAGCCAAAACAAACAAACTGCACAGGCTGCCCCGATGCTTTGTCTGAATCCTGAGCTGAGATCATGTCTGATTATACTTCTACAGCTTGGCTGAATTGTTCAGATTAATCACAAAGGTATTGATTCGAAAGCGGTAGAACCTCTGTCTGTCTGCATATTAATATGAAAGGCCTGTCTCTTCCCCCATGTTTAATTTTTTTTATATCTTCATAATTGATTAATGTTCCTTTGTGAAGAAGAGATGAATAATTTATAAGTCCAATAGCCTTTGGCTAATGAGAAAATGCTTAATTTTAGCAAATACTTCTGTGTGTTATGAGAACCACAGTCGCCATTGCTGTTGATACATTAAATGTATCCACTCCAGCGGCCCAGTGGAGTAAGACTAAAGCAGGCACATGCTGGCAACCGGGATAATTATGCTAAAATGGAATAATGATAATGAAAGATTGAAGAGATCTTGTTGAGGAAAAGCACCTGATTGTTAGCATCTGTTGTATGGAATTGATGAATGTGTGTTAATTCCCTCAGCCACCCCCCCACCCACCACTCAATGCCAGCCTGGCTCATTGAGCCTTATTGAAAACGTGCCAGCTACAAAATGGAGCAAATTGAATAAACAGCACTTATGCTTAACAAGGAGCGTAATTAAATATGCAAATAACTGTAATAATATCATTAACCTCAGCACTGAGACAGGGACTCTCGAATATGTTCATGTTTCAGCTGAGCCTACAAGTGTTGGGATCAAAGGAGCTGGCACTGTCTATGGTCGTTGGAGATTTGCCAACAAGATGTCAGGCGCCTGTCTCTGCTTTTATTTCTGCATTTAAATGATCCTCTATTGTTTTGGCCCCCATTAAGAAAGTGTGAACATCCATGTTATGCATGTGTATTTGCATATATTTCAATGCAAATACACATACAAGGACAAGATATCATCATCTAGATTATATGTGTGTGCCTTCACACATTTTATACATTTTGTCATCTTTTTTAGCAGAGAAAAACTAACCTACAGTCTCAGGAACAACGAAATGATCCTGACCTTAAAAAGCACTTTTTACAATTTTTTTAAAAAATATAATATAAACAACAAAAGCAATCTTTAAATAATCTTAGAAATTATTACTTAGGAAAATCATACTGTCATTACTGCACACTTTTACATAGTGAACCAAAACACACACACACACACACACACACACATATTTATATATATATATATATATTTTTTTTTTTTTGTATGGGGCATATATATAACCTCTGGTCCTAATGGTGTACAAAAACAAGCCTGTATGTGTGTTTTCTAGCCTACTCTTGGGGTGGCAGCAACGAGGTACCACTTGGCTTCTAATTACTCCTTAATGTGGCATATTGTTATAATCTTCCAGCCGCTTAGAGGGCTTTGCTCACAATTTCTGTCACAGTGCCAACCTCAGCTGGCAGTGCCATGTTAAGTGCCCAGCTCTGCCACGCTCTGCTGGTCCCTGCGCTCTTCTCCTTTCGCTTTCTCCCGCCAGGATGCTGAGAGAGGGATGCAGATGCCCTCTTAAGAGCCACGAGAAGAGACTCTCTTGTGTTTGCTAATGGCTCTAATGTGCGCAACAGGGAGAGCTAATTTGTATTTACATCTAAATAGGGGTCTTAATTCTCATCTAGCACAAACCAAGACAGGACTGAACAAGCATTGCCCCTCTATAGAGGCAAACCTCTGTGGGAAAGATTTCGGTAATATATTTATCTCCTTAGCAACTTACATTTTTATTTAATTTACATTCTGTATAATTAGTGCCAAATCTACACTTCTTACTTGTTTCTGTGTGTTTTAGGTCAGAAAGTAAAAATGTGGCAAAAATGTTCTCAAAACAAGACAGCTTGCATTAAAAAAATATTCAAATAATGATAAAATGTCCCTTTTACTTCTAAACACAAATGTGTGGAGTAAATTCTCACAGGATTTCTGTGCTTGGCTTTTCACCAAGGATAATGATGAAATTCTTTTCGTAATGCCATCATTTCTTTCTTAAAAGTTGTTGGTTTGTTGCTTGACATTGTTCCTGGACCATATTTGTGAGATTGTGTATTTTTGGCTTCTCTTTACCTACTAATATAGATTTTGTGTGTTTTAGCCTTATTATGTATTTCTCTTAAAATACTCTTGCTTCCTCCTCTGTCGAACTGCACCTCTCTGCCATGCTATTTGTTGTAAGAGTTCTGTGATGGAAATCTGTTGCATGTGTTACGCCAGCCTGGGGAAGGGGCAGATGCACACTAGCTAGGAAGCAAAACACACCCAGAAATATACCCTCAAACCAGGGTGAGGGCAATGGAGAGCTTTATTTAAACATCTAATTAAACACCCATTCACCAAAAGAATGCCAGTTTGAAACAAAAACTGTAGCTTGCTCTGGCTTAACTCACTTTTTTGTGTCCTCTCCACACAATCTCTTCAAACTGTCTTAAGAAACTTAGTTTACAATGCCGTGACTCCTCCCCTACTACATTACAGCTGTCCCTTGTTAAGGGCTCCTCCCCTACACACATTCTGAGGCTTTGATGGTCACTCTGCCTCTTCACTACCACACATGGTGCTACATTTAGGAATATTTTTTTTTATGTTTTTCGACATTTCAGATATCAAGAAACTTGCTTTAAACAAAAAATAATTTTACTGACAGTGTTTTTCATAGTCTACATTGGCATGCTATTACACTTTTAATATAAAAAATGCTTTGGATGGAAATTAATAAAGTGAGGACTAACGTATGCAGCGTTTATTTAAATGTTCGGGGCAAATTGACCCTTATTGTGCCTGCCGTCTGTTCCTGCTATTTGGCCGAGTGATGGTTATTCTGCTTCGGGCATGTAAAAGAGACAATGTTCATAGCTGAGCGGTGTTGAAATGCTCTACAAGCAGAATATGGCGCCTTTTTGAACTTAACCGCAGCATTTGACATTTATTATGAATGGAGGAGTGAGAGAAAGGGCCAGACAAGTTGCCTTTGTTGCTCGGAGAGACAGAAAAAACATGTCCCATGTTCGGATAGGATGGATGAGGACCCTCCGATGTGGTTGACTCATCTCGGTTTCCATACGCAGTGGCTGTGACACATGAAGTGCGGTGTCAGGACCACAGGCATTTTCTTAAAGTGAGTTTGGCTGTGGGGAGAACCTCTCCTCAGATTTATGTATTACAGTAACTCATTCTGCCTAGGGCGCAGAGTTTCGATCTTGACGCCACCAAAGGTCAAAGGGATAAACAAGTACTATTTGCTTCTGCAACACTGCAGTGCTTTCTCACTTTGTGGCTTTTAAGTAATTGTGCTGGGTTTTAATTGAGTGCACGGTTTTCATTCAAAATCACTCTGACCTTTAATGTACTACAGATATCAGAACACTATCTGTAGGCTGTATGTTTGACACATGACTGCATATAATGTGTGTGTGTGTGTGTGTGTGTGTGTGTGTTGGTTTGTTTAGCTCAGGAGTTTATTCAGGGCTAGCAGGTCTTAGA
>JBBPDH010000001.1:8166782-8177099 GCA_037974565.1 Clupeocharax schoutedeni
AAACCTGGTACCGTAACATTTTATTTTTTTAGTACCGTACTTGGTACCGAAGTACCGGGTCTTTTGACAACACTAATATATACAGTATACATATATACAGCTTCTCTGTTCATTGTTTAGTTTATCAGTCCTGTTGTTTTTATTTGGGTCTCACAAAGAAAAGTCACCTTTTATTGTTTTATTCTGTCCTAAACTTACCTGTCCTAAAGAATGGCACTGAATAAATAACAGCATAGCAACAAATATAGTTGTTATAGATAGTGAAAGTGAAAGTGAAAGATAATTAATAAAGATAAATAAATACATGAATATCAAAACAGTGTCCGAAATAAAATAAATTCTTTGACAGAATTGTTAATGAAGCAGTGTTTTTCCATGTTGAGCTATGCTGTTAAATCCTGTAGTTATTTTTGCCCTTACCTTACATATGAAATGTAAACATCACATTGACTGCACAAAACTCTCCTATCCACAGTAAATGTTGAAACTGACACAAGCCCAATGTGTTCTCGAAATGACAGCCGAATCTTGTATGTAGCATTTGTGCAGGGACTCTCTCAGTTAAGTCCCGACAAACAGCTACTGCTGTTAACTGTTCTCACTGGTTATAGCAGCTTACAGTCAGTGAAGTCTAGAGTGAAGTTTTGCACCACCAAATTTAGTTTATTCCTCTATCACTTCCTAATAATGTTGGGGATTAATCTGACACAGTCATACTTCAACATAAAGAACAATAGAATAAAGAGCATGTATTATTTTGGTTCTAAATAATAATTAGAACCTTTTTGGAGGCTTGTGCGGAGGATTCCCATTTGCTTTCAGTTTTGCATGTGAATAATTTAGTGACAACCTGGAATCAACATTAATGTCCTTGGTCATAAGCATAATTAAACATATCATGCCATTTAAATACTTTTTTTCCCATAATCTTCCTTCAAAGTACAATGTCTTTGGCTGCCCTATACAGTGGCTACTTTAACTACATTCAGAACCTCAGCATTTGCAGATTTTATAAACTTTCCATCTCTTCTACACATTTAGGCCAAATGAAGATGGGCCTGGCCACCCCAAGCTGTAGGTCATATTCATTTGTGTCATTTCAGCAGTGGTTTACTTTACCGCTTCCCCCTGCTTTCACTTTTCTCCTTACTTTATTCATCCTCCCTACATTCATTAGCTTTAAACAGTTCATCTGGCATCCTGGAGATTTAAATCTGTACACCAAGGTCCGCTAGGTCGACACTTGTCGGCCTGAAATGGGGAAAAAAGTAGTGAATTGATTTAAGAGAGGACAGACTACTGCAAGATGTTTATATATGATTTGAGGCTAAAAGTGTAGAAAGGCTGTATCTAACATTCTATGTAAAGAAACAAGTCATTAAGAAGGATTTGATCTTTCCTAACAGCAATTTATTTTGTATTAATTTATCAGTGATCTGCTGTTATCGTCATTTCTTGTCGAGATTTGTGATAAGTTGGCTCAGAAAATGTTGTCACTCAAATGACAAAATGTGGGTCAGATCTGTTCAGACTGGAACAGAAAATTTGGAATTTTGGATGAAAAAAAGAGAAGGAACTGGCTTGGACCAATTCTGGAGATGCTGGAGATACTGAAGAATGAGGCTGAAGAGAGGGTCACTTTGGCTGAAGAGTGCAGTGATCAGTATCAGCACCACTCAAGCAGGGTGGGTGGGTGTGTTTCTGAGGCTCGGCCCGGCCCGGACACACACTCTGAGATTTGGAGTGGAGAGTGGAGGAAGGCCCCTGTTTGAAGCTCTCTCCAGATCAGCTCTAATTGGCTCGTATTAGATTAGGAGTCAGCGTCAGAGCCAGACAGATGATGGGGTGGTCAGGGTGAGCCAGCGGGTTCAGGAGTTCAGTTTGTGTGTGTGTGTGTGTGTGTGTATGTGAGAGAGAGAGAGAGAGATTGCAGCTTTGTTCTTGTCAGTGTCCTGATGCAAAGACAGTCGTTCTGGTGTTGTAGTGGACTAACCTACAAGTTGTTTTCCAAAGTGAGTGTTTTTCCCTCTGTTGTCAAACCTCATATTGTATCTCCCTGTTATGACTCCCTCCCTTTCTCCTCCCTCTCTCTCTCTCTCTCTCTCTCACTGTCCTCCTCCTTCTCTCTTTCTTACTCTCTTTGTTCCTTTCTCCCTCTCTCCCCCATCTTTTTGTTTCTCTCTCACATTCTGTCACTCTCTTTTTTGCTTTCTATTTGTCGTTTTCGTTTTTGTTGTTCCCTATCTCTCTTTATTTGTCCCTCTGTATCTCTTTTCCCCTTACTTTGTGTGTATGTGTATTTGCCTGTGTCTGTTTTTGTCTTTTTCTGTCTTTCTCTCTCTCTCTCTCCCTGAGTGTGTTTCTCTTTCTTTCTCACTGCTCTCTAAGTTCCAGTGAACCCTCACACTCTCTGCCATCTGTTCAAAACATACCCATTCAATGTCTGTGTGTGTGTGTGTGTGTTCGTTCAGAGGCAGACATTAAAAGATTTGGCTCACACACAATCTCTCTGTAGCCGCTGCGTCACCATTCTGTCTGCTGGGTGGCCTCTGGGGGCTCGAACTGTTCAGGCCCTGCTCTATCCACCGCAGTGTCTCCTTCTCTCTATTTCTCTCTCTGTTTCTCTCTGTTTCTCTCTCTTTCTCTCTCTCTCTCTCTCTCTCTGTCTCTCTCTCTCTCTCTCTCTCTCTCACTCGGGCGAAAGTGCTTACTTTAAAACTGTCTGCTGAAAGTCAACGCTCGCAACACAAGCTTATTGTTCTCTCTATGATGAAATCTGAGATTTGTCCAATGTGTTTGAGCCGAGGACATGCTGTATTGGTTAGTGTGTATTCTGTTTGATTTTTTCCTTCTCCCCCTCCCTTTCCTTACAAAAGGGTGTTCAGTGGGCCCACTCGTCTTTGATGGCCATCACGTCCAATTGCTCCTCTTGGTTTTGATGAAACAGCAGACGTTTTGCCCTCTCTCTCGGTCTTGACTGAATGATGGCTGCTTGCCGCCTGACAGTGTGCGTTTTAAAGCCGGCTTGTGTTGCAAAGACAAATCCTGCACCATGTTTTAGTAATAGACTTTTTCTGTAGTTTTTTTTTTTTTTTTTTAAGTTTTTTTTAGTTTTTTAAAACATATTCCCATAAGTATTGCTTTAATGGACAGAATGTGTTGGAACACTTTAATCTCTCCTTCGGTACAGATGCAGTTGTCATTGGAGCAGACTCTTAAGTCAGCGCCAGCCTGCGCTCCGCAACTTAAAAGAGCCAGGTGTTCAAAATCAGCCATTGTTGTCAGAAATGTTTTGGTGCTTTAGCTATCAGAAAAAGCAGCTTTTGGAGTTAGGGGGATGTTTGAAAGCTGATTTTTCCCCCCTCCATAAACTCTTCACTCTCCTCACCCCCACCTCCCGAATTCCCAGTTTACCTGCTAGCTTTTGAAAGAGGTTCTGCTGTTTCTTCGCGTTTCTTCGGCAAGGACTGCAGACCTGACAGTGATGTGGAATTTACTAGCATGCTATTTGTCAACAAGCTCTCCCCATACAGAGCAGCTCCGCTTCCTGATGTCTTATAAACTGACGCTAGCTCTTCTTAATCTCACTCAGACTTTGTGCCTCAAAAAGTTGGATCATTTCTCTTTCATGAGATCAAGCTGTGAGCAATTTTGGATTTTTTCGTAAAAATGCAAAAGCGCCGGTCATGATATATTTTTTATACTTGACTTATTTGATGATCAATAGTATTGACACTGAATAACCTCTGACCCTTCTGCAGGTGGAATCTACTCAAAATTCATGTTTTCAGTCACCCTATGACGCTTAATCAAGTTACTGAGAAAGATCATGCACAGGAACTGTATTTTTGTTTCCTGTTTTGTGTGTTATGTTGTTTGAGTAGGCTTGCATGTCTTTAAAATGACAGCTTTACAGGAGGAGAGCATTATGATTGGTTCATTCATCCTAAACATTTCACATCAGCTGCAGTATTCAAATGATGTGGAAATATTAAATTGAAAGGAATAAAGATTTATTTTTTCAGCAATGATGAACTGTCTGTGAAAGAGCCAAAAACTTAAGACTCGTAATCCTGAGTGTGTCTGACTAGAGTTCATTTGTATTGTGTTGCAACCCCTGTAAAGAAGAAATGAATGCCTGTTGAATGAGTAAAATAATGAATCTTGATGAATAGCTTCATTTTCTGTGGTTAAGTTTAACATCTTATTTTTGTCTTATTTGATCAAATTTAACCCTAAAGAAGGGGCTGTACAGCGTCATCAGAATGGGGTTTGTCGTATTAACATGCAGCGTACAGTATCACAGATAGTTGAAAGGTGGGGTGGGGAAAAAATAACAGTGTCACCACTATTTATGATACCACTATTAATATCACTTCTATTTAATTGGATTTTGAAAATAGGCTTTAAATGTGCTTTAGAATTTAAAAGATAATGCAACGCTGTTTAGCCTCTAGAAAAAATATTATTTAGTCTTTTTTTTCCTTCAGGGCAGTACAGGAGAGCACTTAGGGTTTATTCTATGCTTTTAGAGAAGGCCTAATGATTGCTGGGAACTAAAAGGTACATGTCTGGAATTTTTTTTGTTTACTTTTGGCCGTTTCTTTTTTTATGTTTTTATTTCAAGTTGGCAAGGGCTACAATACTCCTCTTATTACATTAATAAGTTTGGGTTGGAAACAATATGCTTTAATTCTTAACAGTATGTGTAAATATTCATGTCACTGACTGTGAATGCGAAACACAAGGTTTCAATCAGATAGTAAACAGCAGCAGCTTGATGTCAGGATTCTTTACGTTTTGGGTGTCTGTGTTTAATCTAGAATAGACTGTCGTTATTCACTGTCCTCAGATGGGCTGGACGTGAAAACCCTGTGTAAATCTCTTTTTTTAGCAAACCACACAATTGGTTAGGGCTCTTCAGTTTAATGTGATACTGTTATAGCATACACTATGTGTCATATCATTTATTATTCTTTCTGCTTCCTTCTGTTCCTGCCCCTACCTGCGCTCTTGTTAACCCTGTTTTTCTGTTATTGTGTGTGCAGCTGCAGGACCAAGAGAAGCTGATCCACCAGCTGGACATAGTCTCTCCACAGACCACTCAGAAGAGACTGGCTGCGAAAGAGCAGCTCATGGGCCAGCTGGCTGAGGAGCACAGCCACACCCTCCGGAGCCTCCACAGCCAGGTACACCTCCTCCCTCCACTAAGTGAACCTGGGAAAACTGCACGTTTTAATTTTACTCTTCATCACGCCTGATATTCAATAACGGAACGTGGACACACTCAGACACACCGAGGTCTGTCTTTGAGCAGAGCAAATGAAGGACTTTTGCTTCATTTGAATATCATTTAGCAGCGCAATGTGAAATAGTGAATTTAACTTTTTATGGCTCCCATTGAATAATAAATGAGAACATTAAGGAAGCATACTAATGATGAATATAATTGGGTTTGGGTTCTTTCTTTAAGTTTTTTTTTTTTTGGTCTCTTTTGCAGATTATTCTCAGGGATGAGGGCTAGCTCATTTGCAATGGCAAAACACTTTGTCCTTGACAAAACAAAGTCACTTGATTTTAACTGCCAGTGATTGTGTATCGTGGGATAACCTTTAACGCTCTATTTCTTAGTGCTCTGAGTAGGCTATTCACCCGCCCCACCCGCTCCCCTCCCGCCCCACGAGTGCCCTGAGATTGCGGTCAGCCCTTTGCTTTAATTGCCTTGCTAATGCAAGATTGAAAAGTAGCCACGATCAGTAGATTGTGATTGAATAATAACGTGTTTTAATAATTGATATCTGTTGGAATAGATTAATAGCAGAACAGCCGCTGAGTAATTCGCAATGAACTGTGAACAGATCGATGCATGCGTTACTGCGGTATTGTCCCCCGTATTGAATTCTGTTATGCTGTTCTCGCCGAGTCGTCCCCATGTAAAACCACACACGGTACAGGTGCATCTTTATTTACAGAGACTCTACGGACATGCTGTTTATTGATACAGAGACGCTGCTCACACTCGAGAAGAAATCTATATATTCCAGGCCGTTTTTCTAGCAGAGTGGAGGGTTTTGCACACAGGGCCCAGAGAGAACTCTGCATAGAGAGGTGTGCTGTAGAAAACTGACTGCTAATAGATCTTTTTCCCCCACTTTTCTTTATTAGCTCCTCTTAAACCCAGCCGGCTTTTCATTTTAAAACAAAGTACAAACGTTTCAGGAGACTTGAAAGGATTGTCATGTTGATTTGAAGGGTGTTTAGCTTCTCTTCTACACTTCTTCTTCGTGTTCTTCTTCTACTTTTTCTTCTGTCTGTTTCTTTCCCTCAGTTGCAGACCAGCGAGGAGAAAGTTAATAGCCTGGGTTTAGAAGTCGGCCTGCTCAAGTCCAAATTACAGGAAAAGACGGAACAATCTCAACAGCTGCGAGATCAAATTCTCGAGCAGCGGGAGGCTTTAAGTAGGGCAAGCGCAACTCTCAAAGACACCAGGAGAGCAGCTGGCAATAAGGTAAAGGGAGCAGAGTGCCTTTTTTTTTTGTTCCTGCCTCCTTCTTTTCTTCTCCGCCTTTTTTTATGTGTGTGTGAAGGAAGGAAAAAGAAAGTGCGCGTGTGTGTTTCTGAACTTTTCTCCTCCCCTGTGATGGCGAATTCCCAGGACGTGTTGTTTAGAGGAATGTGGAGTCTATTACACTAATTTCACAGTGTCTTATCTAAATATCACCATTCAGAGACAGCACGTATTTGTGTTGGCATTCCCCGAGACGAGAGCGTTACAGTATAGGTTCGTAATCACAGAGGACTAACTCTGTGTAGAAAGAAAACAGCCATGGCTCTGTCAAACCCAAACTGGCAGAGGAGAAGGTATTTTAAGTGTTTTCTCTGCAGAGCAAAGATGTCCTCTTATTTTTACTTGAAATGAATTTCAGATGGGGGGGCACAAATCCAAATGCAAAGCTTTAGATTGGTTAACCTAATTTTCTCGCAAACGCTGATATGAGCTTGATTCTACCATAACCACCTCTTTAGCTCATTAACACACACACACACACACACACACACACACACACACGTGTGTGTATATATATATATATGTATATATGTATGTATGTATGTCTATGTATATATACATATAACGTGTGTAAGCTGAGTATAAGTACTCATTCAATTAATCCCCCAACCCTTATCTTCAGATCTGCCAAGCAAACAACACAGCCATTAATTTCTGTATGGAGTTCTATTACTGCTCCACATCTGCTTCTGCTTTGCAGCGAAAACCTTCTCTCTGATCTCATATGTTGAACTACTGTAACTTTGCCACTGTCCATTTCCTGTTAGGGGGGAAAAGTAAAGGTGGGGGAAGAGAAGCAATGAACAATAATAGCTTTTGTTCCAGAGAAGTCCCTGCGTTAGTGCAGCTGAACAAATAGCTTTAACACTTTGCTTTGAAATACCCCCCCCCCCTTCTCTGGTGTTTAGCAAGTGCTCAGATATTTATTACTTCAGCAGTGCTGGACCAAGGCTCTAGTTTTCATTTCCAGACAAGAAGAAAACTGTTTTTCCCCTATTCAAGTTAAAAGTATTGACCCGAGACGAAAGAGACTTTTTTTTTTTTTATTAATGTCGTACACTGTAAATAGTCCAAGTTTTGCTGCATATATCTAGTGATCTAAGATGGACCAAAGCCAGTGTAGTGTTTCCTGACCCTGGCATTGACAAAAAAATAAGCAAGACTGAATGCTGGTGATGACTGTATTGATTTTTTTTTTTACCTTTTCACAGTATACATAGAACTTTCAAACTTAGTTAAGGATAATGAAAGGGAGAGCAAAAGCCAGCCTTACACATTTAGTTTTTAAGAAATCCTAAAAGTATTTAAGCATGATTAATATTTCTGTATGGGTGACCTACACTTCTTAGGACCCCTGAAATCCTTGAAAAAATCAAGGCTTTGAACTTGACTGAAGTTGTATGATGAAGGTTGCCCAGCTGCAAGCGAGCAAGAAAGGCTGCAGTGTTGTAACAGTAATTAGTCTGGATCCATGCTTGAGACTTTGCCATGTTGGCTCCTGGAATTTGAGGAAATTGTACCTAGTTGATCCTTGGAAAGTCCTTTTTGATTTGAAAAACATTTGATTTTTATGAAGGTGTGGCAACCCTGCTTTCGACTGCATTGTGTTACTGAATCAATATCACCCAGCATTAGTCTAAAGAGTGAGGATGAATTCCGTTCTCTGTCTTTCCCACAAGCCTTTGCTTCTTTCTGGCCAGATTGATTATTGCTGATAGGTTGGAGTGGGTGGTGTTTTTATTTTTTTGTTGTTGTTTGTTTGTTTTTGCAGGATGACTTTGCACTTCTGTACTTCTCCACAGCCTCTTCTTCAGTTCAAATTCTCTGCAGTCTAAATGTCTCCACACCTGGTTTCTCACCATGAGGTCTTGATAAAGAAGCACTTTTTTCGTGTTTTTTTAACCCATAAATATTCAATGTGTTTGACAGTCGCTCGATTTGTTTGTTGGTTGGTTTCATATCACACTTATTCCCCCTCTTTTTCTCTCTGTTGTTTTCACGGAGAGACTGCACGTCAGTTGGGATTCTCTCTCTGTCAGCATTTGAAGTGGGGGAACACACGGAGGAGAGGGGAGGGGAGACGGATACGCAAGTGATTGATTTAAAAATACCTCCTTCTTGATTTGAGTGGCTTTCTGTCCGTAATGCGAATCTTCTTCTTTTTTTTTTACCCCCCCCCCCCACACACACACACTTTTTTCTTTCTTTCTTACCCCATGAGTTGCTGTCTAAAAGTTGGGAGTGATGGACCCAGTTGGTGGGTGGTTGAGATGTGTCTGTGCTGCTTGTGACATTCATTCCTTATTCCTTAGGTAAATAATCAACAAAGTCTGGAATCTGTCACAGAAGAAAATGGCAAGTGCACAACTTATGAAGAGTGCGGTTTATAGGCCTATTTCGCATTACTTCTATTACACTCTTAATGCAACTGCACTAAAACACAGTAATGCAATTGCAGATATCATTGACCTTTATACCAGGGGTGAACACTTTGCAGCATCAGCCCAACTGCACAAAAGCAGCCGAGGCAGTAGCCTGGGCAACCTCACATAATATGATGCCTATTTTCTTTCTTTCTTTAACCCTATCTTGCCTAAGAGCTCATCAGCAAAACATTCAGGGACCTGTTTTTTTGTCCCTCAATAAAGCTGCCTTTAGAACAGTTTTTTTCTTCAAAAACTACATTTTTGTTTTAAATGAGAATCCACCCATAGAATGGAAACCCAAACAATAGTCTGATATAGTTTGTAAATATGGTTAAGGTATGTTTACAGTTGTGCCAGTCACTCCCCATTCCATTTTTAAATTACTGTTTTCTGTGAGGTCACAAAAACATTGTATTTACAATCATCACTTTATGAGTTTAGCTCCACATTCACTCAACCTGGACTGCTTTTCGAACAGAGCACAATACGGGGCAGTTCATTTACATATATCTGCCCTAAAGGCACAACAACGAATAAAAAAAAAAACAGAACATGATGGTGTAAAAATGTTTGAAAAAATTGGCAAAGTAATATTATGATTGTTGTTTTATTATTACATGACTTGAACACATAATGAGCTCAGATATCTGTGTGTGTGGAGCATGTCCATTCCTTCCCTCGATCTGTTTTCATTCTGCTAAGTCTCCTTTTCTCCTTCTCCTCTCCTATTTGTGTGAATTCTGAGACTGTAAGAAAGGTAAGTCATTTTTAAAGGCATGCTTGTGTTTTGCCATTGCTTTAATGGGCTACATTTGGGTCACAGTGTTAAGGTGGCAGAGACCGAGCCATATTACTTTCCATTTTTGCTTTTTACACCATTGAAAATGGCCAGTTTTGTTTAGTTTTATTGGCATTTTTGTCTGTAGTATTAGTTATTCAAGCAACTTTAAGCTTGTCTAACACAATGTAATCATGGTAAATGAGTGGCTTATTGCTTTAATTAAAAAAGCTTCCTGCTGCCTTTCTTGTTGGCTGCAGTGTGGTAGTTTTGCACGCTCACAGTTCAGTTCACATCACTATATAAACTCTTACTACTAGGGCTGGGAAGTTAACGCGTTAATTAGATGAATTAATCACAGAGAAAAATAACGCGTTAATATTTTTAACGCAATTAACGCGTATAGACACGTGACGTTACACTTTGCAGAACTGCAGCCAGATAATCTTGGGTAGAGCTGGATACTCTGGATCCTTTTTTGGATTTGGCTCCCTCTGAGTCACTCAGTAAAGTGATCCGGATCTGCGAGTCACTTGAGTAGCCGG
>JBBPDH010000001.1:8195810-8229876 GCA_037974565.1 Clupeocharax schoutedeni
TCGAAAATCGCATCGCAATCGCAATATTTATCAGAAAAAACGCAATTAGGTTATTTCTCAAAATCGTGCAGCCCTACAGCAGACAGATTTGATCAAAAGCTGACAGTTGCATCAGCATTAAAAACTGAATGTACTAAGGTAGTGCTCAAATCCCACAGGTGGGACCTGAGTGTCTGGGGACCAGCAGTCGTGGGATTGTACTTGTGAAAAGGTTAAAAGAATACTCCTCCACATTTCAACCTAATTTCTTTGTATCTCTAGCACACAGTCCTTACACATGGACAGTAGTTTGCTTTGTTTCCCTGTACTTAGAAATTAGTAGGAAACCTGTTGAGTTTGCCAACTATAGAAGCCAATGGCAGGGTATTTCAGCTCCTTCCTACTAGCTTATATGTTAGGCAGTTTTAGAGTCAACTAGCTTTCTTCTATTTAAACAACACACCTGTAATATAAAACGACACAATGTGCTTGTGCATAAACCCGTATCCGTTTACTTCTTCCATCACTGTGTTTTGGTTTGGCAGGATTATGTTCTTTTCTTAGTACAGTGCTATATATAATGGTAACAAATGATTTATTGAAGATTCTGCAGATAGTGATTAGATTGAAAAAAGTCAGCATATGCCTTTAAATCGTTATGCTTAACATGTGAAAACCCTGTCCTGAATTCATTTATGGAAGTGTGTGTGTGTTTGTGTGTGTTATGGTTTTTCTGCCAGATAGTGAGTGTAAGAGGGAGTTTTCCTGGCATTAAGACACTGGGGTGTGTGACCCCTACCCCAGGCTCTTATGTGGCTGATAGCCATGCCTCATTAGCAGGCTGCTAATAAAGTAACACTCTGGCATCTGCTGCGATGGCCCCCTGGTGTGAAGTCAAGCCACAAGAGCCACTGGCTGGCTTGCTCACTGTTGGTAACTGTGTCCATCCCCATGAGATCAAGGCGGCTGCTGTGAAGTTTTGTATTCATTCTTGCTATTCTCAACCTCCTCCCTTTGCATTCTTTATTTTTTTCAACATACTTGTGCCTGAGCTTGTAAACCTGACATGCTATTGATGTAGTTGGTTTATTTATGTTATTTGATAGTGACCACTTCTGTTTCTACTCATCAAACTTTCATAACGAACATGCAAACTGAAATGGTAAAGAGAAAAAATCTTCCAAAGAAAGTTTTTCTCATTTGTTAATGCGTCGTGTAAGACCTGATCTATGGAGCCCCTTTGAGTGGGGGATATCCAATCATCCCTGTATCCTTATGCTGCAGGAAATGCAAAACTGACAGCTACTGCATGATTGCAGATGCAAAGAGCATTTTGGATAGAACTCAGTGGAACTTCCTAATTCATACCCCCTCAGGCTTTAGTGAGTAAGATTCAATGGGATACTTTTGTTGTTGGTATAATTGCACTGAGAGCACTGGATATGTAAGTACATGTCAGTTATAGGGTGTGAATGTTTTGTTTCCTGTGTTTTGTTCTACCACTGTGTTTCTGGCCTGTATCAGATCTGTTGCTTGTGTGTGTCTGGCTTAGCTGAAGCTGACATGCCCCCGCTTGGCTGTGCATGTTCGATACACACGTACAGGAACTCCATCCCACCTTAATGATGGCTGTGTGTGTGTGTGTGCGCGTGTGTGAAGGGTAATGATGCGGTGCAGTGCTGGCTGGCTGGGCTGTCTGTGGAGAACTCCTCATTTGCAGTCTAGGATGCCTTTGTTGTTTGGCGCAAGCCGTGTTGTTACGCACCCTGGAATGTCTCATTAAGAATTAACCTGGGCATCCTTAGTGGCGACAGGGAGAGATCACCCTCAGACAGTTACACATATCCCCACACACACACACACACACACGCAAACACATGCACACACTCCCCCGACAAACGGCCCTCCAGTCCGAAAGCTTTAATTATCAGGAGTCATCTATCCCCCCTTTGTCCGCAGCGTGCTGGTTATGATCTGATTCTGAAGCATGCAGGGCTTGGCTGTCTGGCAGCTTTTTGGCCTCACCTGGCACCCACACCTCCTCATTACCCTCCAGCTTCCGGCTCTGCTAAACACCCCAGTGCTCACTTCAGCTCATAATACTGCTGAGATTTTTTCAGAATGTACAGATTTTATAGCTGCAGCGAAGGATTATTTCTATGGATGATTATTCCACTGACTGTTATTAGTTTATTAATTGTCATATCAAATCCTAATGCCCTCTGCAGTTTGCTAAACACCTCACTTTTACATTAGTAGGACTTCCACAATTGATTAAGTATGAACTATTATTTGATTAATCCGCTAATCAAGCCATTTTGTCTTCCCTTTTTGCTGTACACCCCGAAACTTAAGCTCAACACTGTTACTGATGTTTTTAGAACACACAGTTTGGCTTAGCTGTAGATAACTAGAATTTCTGTTCTTGATGAATCCGTCAAATTTCGGTTATATGATGACCTGTTTATGAATGCAAGTAAAGGTGATTTTTACAAGATATGAATCACTTATTATTCTATCAGTTACTCAGTTCAGTTAAAACAATTGAAGTTTCTGCTTTTCAGTAAACACCATGACACTTGCTTCATCGTGAGGATTTTTCAAAGCTAGTGCTGTCAGTTATTCCTGTAATCACTTTATTTATCAACTCTTATTCGCTTTATCTTGCCATCGAAATTATTCTCCTTATGGTTTGCTAAACTACAGTTGATGAATGCCAAAGTCAAAAGTTAAAATAAAGTTTGTTGTCTCAGCTGTATGCATGTACACAGTGAGATGAGATGGCATGGTTCCAGTACGAATACAAACGCAAATATAGGTGTAAATACAAAAACTAGAAATACAAATGCGCAGTTTAGTACAAAAAGTAATGTTTCACATCCAAACACTGCAAATGTTGCATCAACAGTCAAGTGGAGAACAAGCAGAATACTGGGATGTAATTATGTGTGCTTTGTATGTGTAAATGATTGTCAGCAGTTAATCTATGAAAATACAGCAACTCTGTGACCGTTTTCAAGTGCAAATTGTGCTTTGACTTTTTTTTTTTTTAAATTCTAGTCTCTAAGGCTGCAGGGCTTGTGATTTCAACACATGAACTCAGGTTATGGGTTTGTTTTTTATTGGTTGTTTGCTTTTTTTTCTTTCTCCAATATAATCATTATACTTTGTTGAAATGTGTGTAAGGTTGCAATAGACTAAAACTAAACATTGCTTATTTAAAGGAGGGCTGTTACTGCACATCACAAGTATACAAGTATGCAAGTAATTCATAGGAAATAAAATAAGAACAGTAAATTACAGTGTATTTTGCCAGTTTTGTATGTAATGCTGTGACAGAGAGACAGACTGCTGATGCCTGAGCAGTTGTGCCAATACCTTTCTAATATGTCATCACTATCTGTAAGTAATTATTAATTCTGTAGTCAGTTTTATCACATAATCATGCCATTATGATGTTTTCTCTCGTTTTGCCATTTTACAGTATTGCCACCGTTCAATGTTCTGTCCGTGCAAAGCAAGTAGCTGTAACTGTGAGCACACAGTGTTACAAGACATGTTTAATATATGACACACCCACTTCACAGTTCAACCTGAGTGGGCAAATACAGAATATGGTTAGTTTTGGCTAATAACAGTAGTATTGGTTATCGCCAGGGGGTGTGGCCTATAGTAAAGTGTAATCTGAGAGACTGCAGAGCTATCTCATGCAAAGTGCACTTTCTTTGTTTATGGTGCACCCTGGAAGTTGTAGCGCCCTCTATGCCTGCTGTACACTCTGTCAGAATGACCATGCGTGTGGTTTGAACATCATTGGAACATAAACTTGTGTACTGCTTCTTTCTGTGGTGTTACTATTTGCTCTGTGCTTTTTATCTTTTCCCCACTTCTGTGTCCGGGCTCATCAGATTGCTAAGGACGGCGCCATTTCACCCATGGCCAGTCTGCTGTTTTATCTGCTCACCCGCGTCTTCATTCCTGGGTGTCAAGGCAACAGTTTCAGTTGATGAGATTCGCATAGACCCCTCCACCCCCTTTTTTGCCTCCACCTAGAACTTTAAAGGCTGCTTGACAGCACGCAGCATATTGATTTCCAGGGGCATTTAAAATGTAAAATGTAAAATTGGTGCGGTTTGATTGGAATTGGTGTTGACCAGCAATAAGTGATGGATTGGATTTGAAAAATCTTTTTCCCCATCCTCTGATATGAGGGGAAAATCTGAGGGAGAAAAAAGGAAGATGTGCCAGGAACCATAAGGGTTCAAGTGGGTGATTGAACCATATGAAGGTAGCCAGACTGAATCAAACTAAAAAACGAGAGCGGACTGTCAAGGAACCCTCACAGACTTCAACAACGGGGGGTTAAGAGACTGGCTTGCCCTTCAGCCACTCTAGAAGAATGCCACGAGCCCTTGGCATGGATGAATGGAGTGCTTAAGCGAATGGAGCCCCTCACCATGCTTTGTGTTACCCCCTTTACACACTTCCCCTTCCACGACACCATTGTTCTACAGCTAATCAATGAAGGACATTCCTATTAGGTTCTGCTGATGGTTTTATAAATAAAGCTTACCTTGTTGTTTTTTACATTATATTGTGGTGTTGGTTTGGTTTTTTTTTTATTCGAAGATCCACTTTTTCAAAAGTGAATTGACTTGAATTATATGATTTACAGTTTTTCTGACCTGTGTTTTTTGTTGTTGTTGTGGTGGTGGTTGTTTTGTTTTTTCTCGTCTCATTGTTAGTCTGCATATGTAGTTTGGCCTCATCGGCCTGTACTGTAGCTCCTGGAGGTGTTTATTTTGTACCATTAAGCCCGGCTCTCCACTGGAATAAGACGAGGAATAATGCATTATATGCTGGAATATAACTTAATGCAGTAGCCCGTGCCTATCCCTGCAGAAAAGCCAGCCGCTGATTGGCTGGCAGTGACATGATTTACGAGGCTGTTGTGCACATCAGCGGTGCGGGGGTTGCCATGGCGAGAGCCTTCTGGAAATGATACATCTCTTTCTAATTGAAGAATCCTCAGCCGCATCCTTTCTACAGTAAAACGTTTAAATGCAAATGTTGCTAATACAGGGAAAAGGTGAAAAATTCTGACTTTGCAGCCTGTGAGCGATGAAGGCAAAAGCCTAATCAGGACAGAGCAGGACAGTCAGAAGCTAGTTCCTGTGCTGTAGATGCTCAAATTAGATTTAGGGGAAAAAATCTGTACCTTTTACCTAATTTTTAAAACGTTTACCATTTTCCTGATTAAGAAATGGCTTCTCGTCATAACAATGCAGCCTATTACGGTAGGCCATAAATTTTCATTTTATTTTTGCTCCTAAATGATGCCGTTTGTGCATGAGTAGTGATATCCTATCCCTTTCACTGAGAGGTATAAATTTTAAAGATGATGGAATTATCAGCAAGCTTTCTTGGGCCTGAAACCCGGGGAGTGGGCCGGAGCAAACTCTTTTCCAATACAACTAGATTACTGCAGATAATTGTGTTACATGGAGTATTGATCGAAAAAATTGTTGTACTCCGGAAACATCTAAACACACAATTTCTGTGCTCTCTTTATTGCTCTCTATCCTACAATCGTCCTCCTCCTCCCCCCTCCCCCCCCTTTTTTTGGAAGGTGCACCTCTAGGATGAACAAAAAATATGAATTATATATGTATCATAATAAAAGAAAATCTTGGGTTGGAACATCAGAGAAATTACTTCTTTACAAGAATCTATTGATCACTTTATATCAAAGGCGTATGTTTGACATAAGATTACCTGCCAGTTTGAACATTAGGTACACTGTGTTATAGCCTGGGGCAGTTGTAAGTCTGCCAAAGGGATTGTAAATAAGGCAGCAGCTGTGAGTGCCTCTGGCTTAGAATCAACTCAAGCTCGAACCCAAGGCAAAGGTAAACTTTATTTAATGCAATTTTTAAGCCCATTTTGCTTGCATATATCCGGATGTATGGTGTGTTTGATTTTAAACCTCCTGACCTCTCCCAGGACGGTAGAGACAGCTTTGGATGGCCCACTGATGACACCTATAAGGGCCGCTTCCTATAGGAAACCCATCTGCCCCGAAAAGCCTACAGATGTTGAGCATTAAAACATGGGAACGGATGGCAGCATACTCATACGCTAGCTTTCTTCTCCACTAAAGCCTGTCAGAATTAAACATGCCCCCCCCCCCTCCCTTCCTCCCTCTCCTCACTGTGGAAGCCCCTGGCTTTTAGATTTCAGCCTCGGACTGCAGTGAAAAGACATTATTCTATTACTTCCAGCACTCTTAACTTCTACCTGCGTGTTCATGGAGCAGGAGTACAAGCCATATCAACAATTAATTTCCCTCCAATCCTCTCCTAGGATGGGCAACATTAACAGGCTGATATTGAATCTGTTTCTTGGTCGTCTTTATTTTTATTTATTTATTTGATTTATTTTTTTATGTATATTTCCCAATTTATTTCTTTTTTTTTTTGGTCCAAAGCTGAATTTCTAAGCACTTTCCTCGCTACCTTCCCTTATTGATTATTTAGATTTATAAAACATTTTACCTTGAGGTTCTGTTATCTAGCTGAGGTGGGCTGTACTCGGGCTTTGTGTTTGTACATTGTTAAATATTTAGCGATTTCAGTTGGCTTTTCAATTTCCTGCGGCTCCAATTTAAACAGTTTGGGCCCTGCAATGCCATAAATTAGTCATGTTTGGCCGTGGATTTTAACATTCACTTTTTAGCCCCCTTCAAGCCTCCCACCAGACACATTTCACACACCGTTTAAAACGGGCCAGTCCAGCTGAAAACCCTTCAAGCTTTTTTGCTCATGTATTTCCATTACTTTCAGCAATGCCAAACTAAAGGAGACATGTTTACTACAAAAACATACTTATCTATACGTGTAACAGCAGGATCGTCTCTGGTGCTTAATGCTTTCATTAGATGCTTAGTACTTGGAGTTTTATTAGATCTATTTGAAAAATTGCTCCTTACTTCTGACCAGATATAAAGACGCAAGGCCAGTTCAACATAGTGATTATAAGTAGATGTTTTGTATGCACAGTCAATACATTAACTGTATCAGGACCAGAAAAGGTTTTTTTCTTTTTTCCATATTAGATTTACCAAAGAGAGAAAAAGCCTGGCTGTGTTCTACAGTGTTTGTATTTGGGCTCAAAGTAAAGAGTGCCATCTATTGTTGGAGACTGGAATTATTCTTTACTTTCCAACACAACAAAAGCTTTATCCTTTAAATTGCATGAGCATGGACAATTATGACCTTTATTGCAAATTTATTGCATTGTTCATAATTAATGTTTCTCAGCCTTGTATTTCCCTGTCTATCATTGATGGTATTAGGATTTTTGGAGAAATCTGAGTGTTGTGTGTGTGTGGTGTTTGTCTGTGCGTGTGTGTGTGTGTGTGTGTGTGTGTGTGTGTGTGTCAAGGGATGAGACATAGTATTTACGTGATTGTTTTGTGAGTTGATCTGTGTCTGTTGTTTTCTGTTAATTTCATACATGTTACGTATGCATATAGTGTGTTTGGTTTTAGAAATAAAATATGAGTTTATGTTTATTTATGAGCAATATGCATGTTTATAATTGTATCCAGTGTTAGGTGTATGCTTTAAATAAAGTAGAGTATGAATTGGGAAAGACGTGCACCTCTGTTATGTTCTCTCTGTTCCTTTCTCCCTTTTTAATTCCCCCCTCCCTTTTTCCCCCTCTTTCTCGCTCTCTCCCCGCTTCACAATCTCTCCCCCCAGCTGATTCTGTAGCAGGACAGGTGGAGAGGGCAGCGTCGTTACTGTCCAGTCTGAGGACCACAGAAGAGCAGCTGAATGAGAGTCGGCAGCAGGGAGAGAAGCAGAACAGTTATCAGCTCGCCCAGCTAGAGTAAGATACATGAACACCATATATCAGCATTTCATATTTACCACCACTACAAACAGGTACTCTAAGATATAGTATCCTCCCATGTAACTACAGTAAGATACAGTAGCACAATTGAGTACCACCTTACCCAGCTGTAGTAAGATAAAGTGACACTATCCACCTATATTTGACACTGTTGCATGTAATAGTAACACAACATACCACAGTGCACACTTACAATTGTGTTAATTCCAACAGTATGTCTGACTACAGTTAGATACAGTGATACCTTACGTTGTACAAATCTGTCCTAACCTCACATGTTGTCACACAGAGTTCTTTTAAAGATTAAACGAATACACACATGTGGCCAGAGGAACAATTTATGTGGTCAGGAAATACAGACAATAAAAGACCAATGGTTTACCACCAGTACATTCTACTATTCATGTAGCACCAATCCAATCAACAACAGTAAGACGTACAAACACTTCATGTTGTATAAAATCTCATCATCTAACAGTTTGGCATAAACTTTTAAAGAATGCAATGAATACACAAATGTGGCTAGAGGAACAATTTAAGTGGTCATGAAATACAGACAACAAAAGCCCATCAAATCACCCGCCTACAGTTAGTTGCAGATAAACCACTGAGCACAATTAAAGATGAGCACAATACCACCGATTCTTTTCTTATACCAGTACTGAACATTAACTTTGCTTTCTGTTACCACTAGCACATTACTCACATTCCACAGTAACTTAGTATTGTGTAAACACACTAAGGCACAGTAAGATACACTCTGTACTACCACATGACCCAACTGTGGTTAGATACAGTATCTCACCTTATGTTTTAGACCTTACCCTGTCTTTTTCTTCAAAGTGGCGTTCTAAAACCGAGCCGTACGAAAGCATTCCCCCTACACACGTTCTCTCTCTCCTCCCTTTCAACTCCACACACTCCTAATACACAGGCCTTTGTCAGAGTCTCAACAATGCTTAACTATAGAGGATCAACTCCTCAGTTACAGTAAGCTCCCTTTACTCTCTCCCTCAGCCTGCTTCTATTTCGCTCGCTACAGTCTGGCAGAAGAAGTGCAGCTCATGCCTCTCCATCGGTTGCTTTGCGTATGCCTAGGCAGCGTGTTTAAGCAGCATCTGTGTGTAATCTGTGTACAGTGTGCGTCAGTTCCAAACCAGCATGCGCTCATGTAACTAGTGTTTTGCCCTTTGGAGCATTTAGTTTGATCTTTGCTTGCTGGCTGACTTAATCAGTCTTATTTGGGATTTCATTTCTTTTTTTGGAAGTTGTTAACATGCGCACCCACAGGTGGCTTGACTGGATCCCACGTTCTTCCACCACCGCGCAAATGTCGATTATTAGGCTAAGCATGATGCAAAATGTCTTTCAGCTGTGTCTGATCCCCCCTCTCTTTCTTTTCCTCCCTCCTCTTCTGTCGTCTCATGCAAACTGCCATTCCATTTCTCCCCACACTGCAATTACAAGGCCCTGCTTTTGGCATGGTGGTTGGCTGTGAAGGCAGTCTTATGTAGCCCAATCTGTTAGTGTAACAAAAGAAATGCAAACCATACTGGCCAGCCAATTCTGATGGTAGGGGTGGGCTATATGATGATATGTTATAGGTATCATGATAAATTATGTCACAATGCAATTTTCTCATAGGTATCGTTAGTACTTATTGAACACTGGACACCTGCACTTATAGATGAGACAGAATGGACAGACAGTTTAGTTACAGAGAGAACGAACATATGGTGGTGGCGGTGGTGGTGGTGTTGCAGTGGGTAGGATACTTGCCTCTAGACCAAGAAGTCGTGGGTTCGAATCCTAACCCAAGCACACCACCAATGGGTTCCTGAGCAAGACCCTTAACCCCAAGTTGCTCCAGGGAGACTGTCCCCTGTAACTAGGAATTGGAAGTCGCTTTGGATAAAAGCGTCTGATAAATGCCGTAAACATATGACCAACATGACTGCATATTAGCCCATATTATTTTATTGCAAATGTATTTTTCTTAATTGTTTTATTACTCTTTGCAAAAATTAAATAAAGTGATCCATGTTATATTTTGTGAATAAGTATCATGGTAATAGCTAGAAATGACCTGGCATGCAGCTTGATATTATCAAACTGCCATTCTATGCTTTTCACTTATACTGAGCGAAGTTAGTACCCAAAACCCACCATTGCAATTGTTCATATGCCATCATTCAAACAGCTGCAACCTTTGCGCCCCATCATGTAAGTTGACTGATTGTATCTGAATAGGCATTTATGACGTGTGTATTTAACTTTTTCCCCACCCCCCCAGCCCTTGCTCCATTCGACTGCACTAATGCAGACGAGAGGCGGAGGCACGCGTGTTTGCACCCCACGGAATGTCCAGTGGAGGTTGTGGAAATTGTAATAATTTGTCGTATTGATCCTTTCGCCACGGCTGCCGGTTCCCATTGTGGCGGAGCAGAAATAGACACTTCATCGATTGCCTCTTTACTGCCATACTTCCAGGCCTGGGAATGGGGCTTCCTGCTGCCGCTGGGCCATTGTCTCCCACGCCTGGAGACTTCAGTGACCTCTGATGAAAATAAATAAATAAATAAGTATAAATAAAAATAAACCTTCACCCAATCCAGGAGCATTTTGGAAAGAAGTGGGAGACTAGGCAGGATTTTAATCCTGAGAGGGATCCGCACCAGGCCTGGTCACTGCATTTTCTGGGTTCAGATTAGAACCTGTTTCCTGATGGGCTGGTGTATGGCGGGTCATTCCGCTTGATTTAGTGTGCTTGAGTTGCAGTCTAAGTGCAGCAGATGCCGGGTGAATACCAGTGATTGGCCTGCTCTAGGATTTTTCACTTAAATTCCGCACTGAATACAAGTGTGGAATTCAGCCACCACACTGGATAGCATTTTTGATTGATCAAAGCCGCAGTGACTCACATAAAAGTCAAAAGTTTTAGTGTGAGTCACACTTTAGTATGTATACTAAACTAACTGTTATGCAGAGTTGGCCACACGTTCTGTGAGTGGCAAGATGTCTTCTTTATCACTCAGCATGATGCTAGCCAATGTGGGCATCTGTTAGCTGCTGCAATAGAATTTATATTTGACCTGTCCATTTTCCAAAGATCCAGTGGTGCTTTATGTTTCTCTCAGCACATGCTTGCCTTCACTTTTCCATCCTGGTACCTTTGTGTGATAGGTTAAATCCTAGTCAGCATGTGGTAACTGGATGTGGCCACAGCCAAATTAGGTAGAAAATTGGGTAGACATTCATTTTTAAATGTTAATTGCTTAATTAATTAAAAAAAGATGAATTAACTGAATTAGCATGTACAGTTTTAAACATAACAAAATATGTAGATGAAGATAAACACTGTTCATGCATGACTGTGTGTGTGTGTGTGTGTGTGTGTGTAGAGATATTCTACAGAAGCTGCAGATAGAAGCTAGCGTTTCTCATGAATCTCTCCAGAAAGCTCTGAAAGACACTGTGGAGCAGCAGAGGTGCAGCTGTGAGGCCGCGGCTGAAAGAGAGAAGGTACCCAAAACATGCACATACGCACACACACACTCATACAGCCCTTTGGCCCTTTCACACTGCGCGTCACACTCTGAACACCCATAAAGGCCAGGGGGGTCTGTCCTCACACTTTTCACTCACAGCTGTAAAGGTCAGCCATGTCGGAAGCCCAACATTCAAGGAACCGGCACACACACACGTGTGCAATGTGGGCCCGAGACTGCGGCCGTGTTTGTTTATTTATGTGTGCACCTCGAGCCGCTGTCGGCAGCCATCATCTCTGCAGCTTGAAGCGCAGTGGCGGATTTGGAATGTTCCAGGCGTCTGATTAGCGGAGAACGTCATGTGGCAGCGTGGGGATTATCTTGTTCTAATATGGGAGGACTAACTGTGGAAAGGTACTTTGGAGTCCTAATTCCAACTTGTAATATTTCATAATGTCTTACATGTGGGAATCAGATTGGATAAGTGTTGTCAGGTAGGGCCTTCACAAAGCCTTGAGACTTAATTAATCCAAGTCTTTGCGAGTTCCTTTGAAATCATTTAAATTCCTCTCAACTTCTTCATCTCTCACTCTCTCTGTCTCTCTCTCTCTCTTCCCACCTAGTGTGTGCTCTTTTTTCCATGGGTTAGGAGCTTGAATAATTCAGACTTCTCTCTCTCTCTCTCTCTTTGCTCTGTAAGATGGTTAAATATACCACGCACCTCGGAGAGGTAAAGCTGGGGGGGAGCTTAAGCGCAACTGATGGAAGAGATTGGGATCATTTTCATGTGCCGTTTGCTCTGTGATGGACCTTGCCGACGCCGGCTAATTACACCAGGCCAAGCCGGTGTCATATCGACCACCCAACGCTCTGATCAACCTCTACCCCCTGTCACCTCGAAGAGAGAGAGAGGGAGAGAGAGAGAGACCGGCTAATCAACTCCCTCACACCTTTACCTCAGACTGCCACTTATTCTCGTTTGGATAAAGCACATCATTGTATATTTACTGCATTGCCTTTCTTCGCCTACCTGAAAGAAACTCTCCTTCCATCCAGCCAAACTTCATGTGTCTCCGTCTTTCAAAATCAAAGGCACACCTTTGCGAGATGGGCCACTTCAGTGTTTCGCCACAGTGCAGCACCAGACTTGACTACAGCAAATGGCTCAATCAGATATATTCCGTCCAATTGCTCCTCATTTGTTCCAAGCACTATCCATAACTGGGCTTATTTTAGGCAAAATTGGCACCTACATTGCAAATGAATCATGCTATCGGGGGCCTTAAAAAAGATGGAGCGTCTCCGACTAGCCGATCAAAGCTTTTAAATAGTAAAAACAGGGACGGGCTTTGTAGGCAGCAAGGATAAATCCATATTACAAATTGCTTTTGTGAGATCTGGATGAGCAGCCGATTTTTTAGTATTGAACTTTCGTCCTATTCAGTGGCCACAGTGGGGAAAGGATACTGATCCTCTACAGGATCAATATGGACCTGGACTCTGTGGAGCTTTCTCTTTCTCTCTGCTGCTCTACAACTCTATGAAGGCAAAACACACGCACACACATCTACAGGAAGACCTTGAGCACACTGTAAAGAGCAGGGGGCAGGTGGAGCACTAGCATGTGCCTTGCATGCTGCTTTTTAACCTTTCTGGTCCATTCCGTCATTATTCAGTGCTCGTTTCAGATATTGTGCGGTAGATTGGCTCATTATGTGTAATTTTATATGGAAAGATCAACATTAGCTGTGATGTACGTTTTCTTGTCTCATTCTCTTGTGTTGCCTCATTACATTCCATGATGTATCTTATCTGATGTATATTAACGATTAATGTTCAGAAGTACTTTTTTCCCTCATTGTCTATCTTTCTGAAAGGAGGTGGTGGCAGAATGTGTGAACACATCTCCCTCTCTCGCACTCCATGATAGCATCATTACTCCTCAGAGCACATGCGAGTGCATCAGCCATCAAATTAGCATGCTGTGTTTTTAATGATCCACCTCATCTGCCAAATAAACCATGCCCATTGGCTCATTATTGATCTTCATTTACCCTGATTGGTCCCACTCACCGGAATGGCAGCGTTTGGAAAATCCTTTGGAAACGCACAGCAGGCACGAGCCTTAAACTGTGTGTGAGATAGAGAAGGAGAGATAGGCACAGTCCCATGGGCAAAATATATTCATTATTAGGCTGCTCCTAGCTGGAATGCTGCTGTACTGATCTGTGTCCTTCAGTCCACTGTTACTGCATGGCCAAGGGGCATTGACCACTGACAAGGCCATTATCAACCAGTCAGTCATCACACACACACACACAAACATACATATATGCAAACTGTGCAGGACCACTGTACCCAGAAACATAGAGTGCATTAGAGTTCTACCAAATGTATCATCAACCTTTTTATCTACTTCTTTTAATTAAATACATTGAGGAGGAAACCTCATTTCAATTGAAAATTTACATCTTAACTTAAAAATGACAAAATGTTTTGTACATTTGGCTATTTATTTTATTTATTTTTTATTTAACTGATTGATCATGGTTTTTGGATTTAAGCTCTGGATTGTAATAAGATTTTGCTGTAAACAAAAAAGGTTATCTAAGTGGTGGGATTGATTTTGTGAAAAAGAACCTAGATATGTCAAAGATATGTTGCTGACTGTGAATACAATCTGCAGTCTTGCTAAAACATAGTCAGTGGTTTGAAGTGTTGTTAACTCAGGTGGTGGCACATACTGAAAGATTCACTGTAAAATTGCCGCATGTAAGGTAAAGCTGATGCCTTTTAGGAGCTTTAAGTAAAACATGTAACATTTCTCTTATATGCTTTGAATGTCTATGTTTGATGTAGAACACTGTGTCAGCGTTAGTTAAGTACTAACATACTTAGTTTCAATTATCACAGGGGTGAGTTTTGATATTTGTGTCCTGAAATGTTTACAGCTACTGTAAAGCTTCATGTCATAAGAAATGTTGGAACAACATAAGATGCGCTCTGGTTATGTGGATCTCAGTTGGGTGTATGGTAAGTCTTTGCTCTCCGCTGTCATTACCAAATCAAGATCAATGGCAAACTGTGCAGGCATTGGCTGGGTATGTGGTAAATTAGTCTCTCAGGCTGGCTATACTTCAAATACCTGTGCGTTCACAGCACTACATTATTGCTCACAGCAGCTGCTGAAAGAATGCGTTTGGATGGACAGAGCATATCTAGGTCAATTAAAGCCCATAAGGATGCTTTTTTGGCACCTAGCTCTTTTATCATTCATGGGATACATTCCTGTTTTAAGTGAGTATACTGAATTTTTCCCTCAGGCCATCACATTTGCATATTTTTTACATTGATATGCATTTGGTAATATTGCGGTAGAGATGGTCATTAAAAGCCTGTGGTTTTAGAGCATGCTTAACTTCAACACTATATAGCATCGCCGCGTGATTTTAATGTACAGCAACCGATTGTGCCCCTTAATAATTAGCAAACAGCAGAGTGAATGGAGCAAATTTCTCTCCACTCCCGCTTTGGGTTCTTTTAATTAGCTACTTATATTAAAGATAATTCTTGTCTGTTGCTCGCTGTGATTGCATTTCTCTCACCATAGGAAATGGGTTGCAGACCAAAAAAATGACTTTAAAAATGAGCAACAAAGGAATGTGCTTTGAAAGTTAGTCCATAATCTCGAGCGCTGTGAAGCAATGCTTACACCGTGTTCTTCCACGTTCTTGTATTTTACACATCCTTTTTTTCTTTCCTTTCTGTGTGTTTCCATCTTCATTTATATTAATTTCACAAATCTCCCCGAACGAGGGGAAGTGTCGTCCACCTCCCCCCTTCACCCATGGGACTGATGTTTTAATTTAGCTTGACTTTAGTGTAATAAAATTTTATATCACGCTTTTATTAGGTGTTAATATTACGCTACCTCTCCCACTACTACAGCTTTATCTAATTGCTTTCATTAGCACCACAGGCCCTATTCTGGCTGCTGGGGAGGGCACTTAGCTGCCTGCTCACTCGCTCGTTGCAGCACCGCCTTTACTACTTGGCTACCTCTTGTAATGCACTGATAGCATGGGTTAGTGTCAGCGCTGGTGAAATTTACGAGATATAGCCTGTAAATCTAATCTGTTTATTAAACATTAGCTTTTGATCTAGTTTAGACATAACCAAGAAATGATGCAGATGAAGAGATGCAGTGGACATTACTCACCCCTTGGTTACCCCTAACCAAAAGCATATTGTAACTTTATATTATTTTCTTCTTACTCGGCTCATTGCATCACCGTTACGTTGTTACAGGTTATGTTCATGTTATGTTTATACAGGTTCATATTATGTTTTATTAAGTGGGTGCTCTAATTTGGCAGCAAGAAAAAACTTGCCATACTTTGTAAATCAAAATTGACAGAAAAAAATTAGAACTACAGCCCTAAACATGCCGATACTAAGGGCATACCATTCATGGGTTTTAATGGCCCCTTCCAAATTATGTGTGGCCAAATTGGCAGATTTCAGTCCTATTTTTTCCAAGCCTTTGTTTGAAGGCGAAGAAGTTTTAAAGGTTTAGGCAAAATGAACACACGAAACACATTTTCTATCAACATAAAATGCCAAATGAACTGAACTGTCTCAAATGGCATTTTTAATGGTTAGGCTAAATTAGTTGCTTATTTTAATAAAATGAATTAAAATGAAAATGCGGCATAAACAACCTTAATAATAAACCCTCTCCGTCATCTCATTTGCTTTCTGCTAATTGAATGATGTACTTATGACTACATTATCCCTGCAGTGTAGATATGTTACGTGCAAATATGTTTTTTTGTTGTCTCGGTGTATCTTGTCTGTGCACTGCCCTGTGGAATAGATTTTTCATCCAGGGGACAATAAACAGTACACATAATAACACTGTTTAGTGTGAGTCATGTATAATTATGCCTTGACATTTTAGTGCATGTGTGGCAAACAGAGTGCAAGTGAAGCGACTTGGCTCACATTGTTTACCTCATACAACCGAAATACACATCCGCCAGAAAATAATACATTGACAGATTGCAGAGTCATTTTTTTGGAGAAAAATATCTGAATTTGCATCTCGGCCCGGAATATCAATCATATATATTTTTTAAACTGCCTGTAATAAACCATACATTCATGTAATTACATTTAAATCGTGTAACTAAGGCAAATAGCAAATAAAAAAGTTTACACACCTGAGGTATATTAACTGCCCAGATCTGTCCATTTTTTCCCCTGAAACTTGACGAGAGGAGACTGTTCATTCAGTCACCCATTCAAAAGAATAGAAAATCTAGTAACACCATTTTGTGGTGTCTGTTTGTGAGGAGATGACTGGTAACAACTCAGAGTGCCAATTAATCAATGAAGAATGTAAGTGCTACCGTGGTATTAGACAGTATAAGAACATAAGTTGCTTCTGCAGAAATGTCCTGAGCGGTAGCGTATTCTGTCTTCGTACTCTTACAATATAAAATACATCCATAAAATGAAACAAGAAACTGCTCAACGTCGTTCGTTTCTCTGTAAACTTGAGTCACATTTCTCAGAAGTGTTTTGAAGATAGTGACATAGTGTTGTTTATAGAGCTGATGGAAACAGTCTAATTTAAATAATTTTCCTGCAGCATTTAAGATAGACACTTCAATTTAATTCAACCGCTGGATGGAAACCTGGCTAGTGACGTTTAAGCTTTTTGTGGCTGTTCTGATGTAGGCTTTAAAGCCACTTTCCATCGTTTAGAGAAAGAAGAAAATTAAAACATTCCCATTGCAGACATGAGGCCCGATTGATAAAGTCTTTTGGGTCTCCATGGCTTAGCTTTGTTTTAAAGGAGAAGCTGACTGCCCTTCTGCACCATATCCTTCTACATGGCACAAAATAGATCACATACATGCAGCTCTTTTTTCCTGTGGTCTTATGTGGAGCTGTGGTCCCCCTGAAGAGATCTGTGTGGATATGAAAGACCTTTATTTGTTGTATCTTGCTGAGCTGACCTCCTGTGGTCCCACTCTCATGTTTGTGTGTCTATATATCTTCAGATGAGGCAACAGGAAGCCTTGGTGTGTAGGCCAAGACAGGAAATACAGCAGGAACATGGCTGCTATGAAGAACAGCAGCACTGGCTGAGCAAGCTGAAGCTCTACATGAATGACAAAGAAATGGGACAGGACCACCTGAGAATCAGAAATAGCGTCAATGCTGAAGTGGTGAGTACCACTACTGCAGTACACTACCAGTCAAAAGTTTGCACACACCTCCTCATTCAACAATTTCCTTTGTTTGTATTATTGTAGATGAATATTGAAAACAACACCTTTTGCTCTGATGACAGCTTTGTGCACACTTGGCATTTTTTCATTCAGGTTCATGAGGTATTGACCTGGAATGGTATTTAATTAACAGGTGTTCTTCGTCAAGAGTTCGTTAGTGGAATTGCTTGCCTTCTTAATATGTTTGGGATCCTCAGTTGTGATGGTCGGGTTGGTACACAGTTAGTAAACTGAGAAAAATGAGAAGGTGCGTCTAAACTTTTGTATTTATAATGATTCATGGTAAAAAAAAAATTAGGCAGACACGTTGCTTACCAACCCCACTGAAATCTTATTATTCATAATAATAATTCAACAAAAGTTTACACCATTTCCCCTTTACCCCAAATGAACAGCCATTGCTTTTTAGTTCTGGTATAAGCCCCATTGCAAAACTAGAGAAGCAACATTTGGGGACCAAACATTTCTTGACTGATTATGAACATTTGAGGTAATGGGACAATTGTATGATTACAATATTGCAATATACCACAGAAATGGCAGGTTCTGCTATGACTTGTGTTGTTTTGCTGGACCATGTAAGTTTGCTTGTCTCACAGATAGAGCTGATGGTGCCTTTATGATAGAGTGGAAGCAACAGAAGATTTAGAATAATTGATGAATGAATCAGATCAAGAGATAATCCTCGGTTGTGTAAATATGTGACATGTGAGCCTCTTCCAAACTTTGACATCCTGTTGTTCCTCATTAATCCTAAATATTCATGAAAAAGCAGCTAGTGAGGTGTCACACAGCTCAGAAACCCCACAGAGGTCCACTTAGGTCACCCGAAGTCAAGGTAATCAGAAACTGGGGAAAAGGGGGGCTTTCCCTCATCGTTTATTCAGTCCATACACAGCAGCATGTGTCTCAGAGTAGCTGTGTGCTTGCCTGGCTATGGAGGATTTAAGGTTTGTTTGTTTATGTGCACTGGAGCAGAAGCATGGGGAGATCCCTCGGACTCCCCTGGTGCGCCGCATGAGGGACGCTCAAATCAAAACTCCAGGATTCTGCTAAATGCTGGGCTGGGCTGCTCTCCTCCAGCAGATGAGAAACAGAATGATTACACATGCTGCACAGTGCAGGCACAAGGCTCGCAACGAGCGCCTGTTTGTTTGGTTTTTGGCAATCGGCATTAGGGTTTCATGATTTCTGGACGGGACTAGTTTTAATGATAGACGTTGTGTGCTACTGAACTGCACAGAACATGTTTATATTGACGAGATTATTTTCCAGCATTGCCAGACAGAAGCAAGCAAGCTCACAAAATTCCTAGTCTAGTCAAGGAATGTTCTCTGCCATGGAACTGCTGGACACCTGATACTGAGGTGTGTGCCTGGTAGCATAAGTTCTGGCTCATTGTTTTAATCTGTAATATTCTCTGTCTGGGTGCATCAAAATGGGAAAAGGGAAATTGGAACAAATTCCGATATCCAGTATTCTCTTTTCCATGTCTGAGCTAATTAGGACATTTAATTCCACATGCAGTAAAACAGATAAAACAGATATTTTTGTACGATAGCCATTATTGCCTCAAGCGTTCTTCCAAATGGCAATAAATACATCCAATATCAGTTCTAAATATCGGTCATCTGCCTGAAGCTTCTTATTTATTCCAATATGTTGATAGAACTCTAATATCATACCGCATCCTTAATTCCTTCTCCTTCTTTACTAATGTATAGTTCATGTCTAAGTTGTATAATATAATAAACATAGCAATATTATGATTATGAAGTTTGTAGTATTATGCAGTATCGATTATGGTATGCCTTACAAGCCCTCGATGTGCCATACTTAATGAAGAGCCTGTATTGTTTGCCATAAGGTCATGCCACATTGATTTAAAAAAAGTTCAAGATATTGCAATTCAAAATGATGTATCATGCAGTCCCTTTATTTGTAGATGCATGTGCATTTTACCGCTGATGTGTTTCAGATATGAGTGACTGTGAGGTGCTCTTTGTTCTTAGCAGTCTGTTTTTATATGGAACATTAGCTCCTCTCTCTCTCTCTCTCTCTCTCTCTCTTGCTCTCTCTCTCTACTTCTGCCTGTGAAGATGGTACTGACCTGCCGATGGATTATTATGGCTGCAGAAATGGTCAAGCTTGATGAATCCAAAGGAAATTGGCTTTGAAATGGCCTCATCTGCTCAGGTCAAAGCCATTACTTGATATATCTTATAAGTGGATTTTGAGTGTGGCTAAATTATTTTAGAATTACCTCTGCTAGATAGACATTTGGCAGCCTGTCTTTTGTGAGGCAGAATCAAAATGAAAGCCATTTCTCAGTAAATGTGGGAGTGATATTTTAATTAGCAGGATGCTTTGCCATGTATGGGATTTGGTGATGCTGAGACAGTGTGTCTTATTAGGATAAAAGGCTTATATCCTCCCATGTTTGTTTTTTTTCTTATACAATATTTGTAGATGCTATTTTTTACACATTGTTAATAAGGTATATTTTTTACCCACACACATAAGGTATATGTATAAGACTGTCAGTTTCTGTGTTGACACACACACACACACACACATCTTATACATATACCTTGTGTGTGTATTTTATAAACATAATGCACATAAATGTTTACAATATTACACACTGCAACACAACATGCATATATAATAATAGCAATAACAGATGTAAACATATGAAAAAACAAAAAATAAACAATTGGAAATTAAAATGGAAAATAAATCAACAAAAATAAATGAATAAATAACACACTGATAAATTAACATTCCTTGTCTTTACAGCTTAGTTTTTATGTTTGAACCATATGGGTAGAAAACAGCCAGTGTTCTTGAATTTCCTTTAACACAGTAAGCATGCTGATCTACGCCTTAACAAACAGCAAAGAACCTCTGCTTGACAGGACGAAGTTGGCGGCCTTGTTCTTGATGAATTATAGAACACATTTTTGAAAACACAAGTTTTTATCGGACTTTTGTACGTTATTAATAATATTAACACACATTGTTATTTGGCGTAGATATTCAGTAGCTGCTGCACAATCTTAACTAATTACATCAAGGTGTTACTGTAGACACCAAATCAATATCAGTGTCCCTTTCAGGATACGTTTATGAGCGTTTGTGACTTGAAACTTGACTTTATGTGCTCAGTTTGAAGTAGCAGCTGAGAAAGAGAGACAGTTGAATATGAGATTGCTTTCTGGGTACCTGCTTTAAAGTGGGATAAAATAGACACAGGCTCCCTCATCTTTACCTTGTTTTGTCCTACAGTGGCCCCCTGCTGTTCCTACAACACTGAGCAGTCCGGGCACACAGACACGCCCACACATGCACACACGGAGCTCATTATCCCCCCTCCAGGGCTCTGAATGAGGTGGCCAGGCAGGAGAAGATCAGGAAGGGGCTCTGAAACTGTGTGTGTGTGTGTGTGTGTATATATGTGCGTTTGCGGGGTGTGTGTGTGTGTTGGGGGATGTAGTCACACTTAAGGTTGAGCTGCAAGAGAAGCCTAGATGTCATACTAGAATTTTGTAGTTTACATTCTCCTTCCATGGGCATGACTACGGCTGGACCAATATTACACTTTCCCATTCGGGTCCAGTTAGTAAGCTAGCTATTCATAAACATAATTATGCTACACAATTATATACTCACAAGAGCATAGTACTACTCCCTGAGTTTAGATGGTGGCAGAAGTGGGGTGACTTACCTAAGCCAAGGAGTAAGCCTCATAGTTAGTAAGCTGACTAACTCTCAGCAAGTTATTCTATGCCATGAAGACACACCCCTTTAGAATTCAGCACAGACAAAGCAGTATGTCACCAATGTTGTTCACTAAAGTTGACATCAAAATTTCATGCATGAAATGTCTGCGTTCTGAGATCGTTCAAGGCAAAAACACTCATTATAGTGAATTCCAGTTGAAGAAATGTAGATTTGCTCACAACAAAAGCTCAACAGAGGCCAGAGGAGGCCCGTATGTCTGAAAGTAGCCCACCTAAAAGCAAAGAAAAAATCAAATGTACATTTTTCCCCTTTACCTCTATTGCAGTCAGTCAGACAATAAATATTTGGTGTCCATAGTTTGCTTCTTAAGTTTCTATTTAATATTCTTAAACTATGTGAAGTTGCAAGCAGATTTCCATATGTGGTTTATCTAAAATACTAAACATTTAATAAACTTCAGACTTCAAAATGACTGTTACTGGTTTTAGCAACGCAGTGTAATTTAGATTTTATAGATAACAGTAACTGCATTCAAATGCACATGATAGCCAAATATGTTTTTAGTTAATCCAAGAACCTGGAACAAAACGAGATGTGTGCAAAGACTGTAAAAAAACCTTTTCTTCATAGTCTTGTTTATAGACGTAATAGCATATTTACACATTTACAAAACCGCATTTTTTAATGAGGGTAGGCTTAGGTCAACTAAGACTTTAGCCACACTATGATAATCAAACCATGCTGTTTACGTGATCATAGCTTAGTTAAACTCATTCACAGACTACTATTGAACCATTGTTGTGCAAGTAAACATAGTTAGTGTGTCATACAGTGTCAAAATCCACAGGTTTATTGGATTCAAATTAACTTGATATGGCTTGAGCCAAGTGGTTGATGCAGGCATGTTGTTTGCATGATGCTTTTTTGATGGTAATGTCTTTGTTAGCTGTTTGCTTTATAACTCCCATGCCGAGCATGTCTTCATTGATCAGCTGCATTTGAGATGAGGGGAAAATTGCGTACATTTGTTTTCTTGCCGAACTATCACTTTAACACTAAAGCCAAGCATCCTGAGAGAGCTGTGCTGCTACAATAATCACTTCATACAAACCTGATTTAGCAGTGCTCACTGTGATTGCTAATCATTTTCTGATGACCACCAAGTGGACACGTGTTTCCACTCGTGGCATCAGTCTAATTGGGATGATTTTGCATCATCAGGTTTAAACAATCATCTCTCAGTGGCTAGACTAGACTCCTTGCAGAATGACCTTCCTCTTCAAAAATGCTTTATAAGTCAGACAGTGTCTGCTACAGCCATTCCGGCTCCCTCGACTGTATTTCAACATGACAACACTGAAATGAGTAACTGCTGTGATTGGATTCAGATGTCAGTGAGATTTCTTTTATTACTACCTTGTGTAGTGCTTTTCTTTCGATCATGGTTGCACAGTACTTGCCAAAAAGTGCGGTTATTTCCCAAGGTTTAGAGTAATATGTTAAGTGCTCTCTTTTCTCTCACTGCTATGCTACGACCAGAAATATAACACATTTTGGGTCGCCAATAAATGCATATCTCAGGCCACTAGTGTCTCATTTCCCTTTTTCCACATTGACACTGTCCACGTTTTTAAGGAAATAAACGTAAAAAAAAACTGATCACTGATTTTTGCATAATTTAGACATTAGGGTGTAAAGTAATTTGAAGTGGTTTAGTGTGAAATGTTCCATTCTGAGTAACATGTGCTCATAGTGATAAATATGAATCAAATGTGTTCATAGTAGTGGTGACAGGAACTAGACACCTGGAGCATTTAATTTCTCTTAAAGCGCCCTCACTGACAATGAATACGTGAAATGGTTACGAAAACACCGCTTCATGTCTGCAACGTTGTTTTACCGTGGGTTTGGTGGAAGAGTTTGTAATGAAACATATCTTTTGTGACAGGGCAAAATAATATCTAACATTATGCAGTATGTGTTCTTTCCATATGTCACTATGTTAATATCAGCATCATTGTGGCCTTTTCATGTTTTTCAATTTTACGACCTTTTGAAGAATTTGTCTTATTTCTCATCAAAATGTTGGAATGAAAATGTTTGGTAAAACCTTGTAGGTACATCATCTTGTATTTTTGTAGATTTAGTCTGTTAAAAAGGCACTTATTTTATTTTCTGAAATGTGACTTTCAAATCTTTTATGTTCACATTAAATGGCATTCATTCATTCATTTACTTCATTTATTTATGAATATGATTGTGGAAGGGAGGTATAAACATATATATATATATATATAAAACACCTACATATTATGCTAAACACTAAAAATACAGTGAATTATTTTTCAGCAGACCAGCCCATACCCCCAACACCCCCAATCGCCCAAACCCCAAAACCCCACCGCCAACCCACCAGGTCTTCATTTAAACACACAATCACCATCATCATAAATTATTTTCAGGTACTGGGGCACTAAATTCGTCTATTAGCCTTGAGCTCACCCTGTATTTTTCCCCCTTTGTAATTGCCCAATTGTATATTCATTCAGGCAAAACTGCAACTAGAGCACATGCTAGTTCACTCATTTGAAAGATGCAGTCTTCTCCAGACCCTGTTAGATAAGACGACATGTGTTTTCACAAACCCCTACTAAATTTGGACCTGTGTGCACCAAAGTAGCAGCTGGTCAGTGGTCAAGCATTTACCCCTCTTACAAGATATCTCAGCTGTGTGTTGTGTTTGATTTTGATAGTTGTTGATATTGTTTTTATAGCTCAGGCCTTGTGTGAGGTTGTTGAGGACTGGACAAATGGGAGATGGACAGTCAGAAGACATTCAGTAAGACTGTGCACCTTTTATCACCACTTCAGCTTCTTTCGCTCTACCCCGGACTTACATTCATTCACTCACATTCTGTCTCACTTTCCCCGCATCGTTTAAAGGTCCACATTACTTTTTTTTTGGAATGCAAAATTCATATCTCAAGTAAGTGAACATAATATCTCGTCTTTTGAAGCATAGAATAGAACGGAATATAATAATATCCAGCTTATTCTTCAGCAATTCAAGTTTCAGGATCTCTAAAACTATGAGACACCTGTATAGACATCAGTCTGTCATAGGATGTGTCATCAGCAGAGCTGGTCGTGACTAAGGATTTTCTTACTGAATGAAAAGGCCTTGTTTTAACTGGTGCTCATATTCAGATTGATATACTGTAAATGACATGCTGCCTGAAGAGGGTACATTCCAGTTTTCTGTGATCTTTGCAAATTTCAACGCATGCCCACATGGATTTCTTCAACTTTTTATTCAGGTTTCGTCTAACGTCTGTGTTCTTCAGTATGTAGTTTATTACCCATGAAGAAATGCATTCAGCTACATGGGACAGAGCCTCAGTGGTTATTGCTAATGTAAATAAAACACCAAAACTAAATCAAAACTAGTGCTACAAAAAGGAAATTGAATTGCACAGAAAATGGATAGTGTACAAGTTAATCTATCTTTAGAGAGCCTAACTGAGCATACTGTTAAATTAGCCATGCTTCAAATGTTGAACTCGTTTGAATTAAACTGCAGTAAAGTTTTGTATTACTGGAGTATGAGAGATGAAGCTGAAAATAATAATAATGACATTGTTTGGTGCTCTGAATTAGAGCATTGCAAAGGTGTATAATTTGGTCACTTGCTTACACGCTCTGCTCAATGTTGACAAGGGAACCAACATTTTTACTACTTTAAGCTCTGTCTTCATAACACATTGGATTTGGTTTAGAAATTTCTAACTTCATTTGTTTCTATCGGGTATTTTTCCCGATACCTCTACTTTTCAACCCACTATGCCATATAATTATGTCAAATGGGTGTCTAGACTTCGAGGGGACAGCAATGTTTGCATTAGAGTGATATGAACAAGTAAAAACTAACACAATTTAGACATTTCCTTCTGGAGTGTGCACATGCATGAGCATACATTTTTACAACCTGATTGTTGCAGGACATGCAGGATGGTGTTCAGGATGGAGCATGATATGTGCTCCATGCATCCTCCAGCAATCACAAATCAGAATTTACTATAGTCTGTTTACCATGCTCCCCTGATTGAAAACACTCATCTCCTCTGATTGAAAAAGCCCACACATATCAAAGAGGCAGGACGGCCTGTACGTTGGACTGATTGCCTCTGCCATGGAGAGCACTCTGCAGCAGCCTGTTATGAAGGGTAAGCTGGACTTTGTGTAGGGGCCACTTAATTACTTTCCCCAGCACGGGTCCGAGGCATCCGTCGTCCTCTGTCTCCACACATGCCATCATTCATCAAAGAAGTGCCGTTATTAAGGCATTAGATGGCTCATTTTAGTTGCTCCGAAAATTGTTGCTGCTACCGGTGCAATTAAAGGATGCATTAGTGTTATTAATAAGGAATCACGTGCGCACTGGTGGACAGCGATTTAATATGTAACTGTTGAGGTCTTTACACACACACACACACACACAAACACGTGCGGACTCACATGGCCCATGTCCCCATCAGTTTTCACTTGTCAAACCCAAGTATTTAATTCCAAACCTTCCAGAGATACATATACATATTTATCATCCACCAGGCATTTTAATTAACAAAAATAATTAACATTAATGCCTGCTTTAACAATATTTATTTGCACTTCTGTAATTACAGTAGTTAAAATATTCTGGTGGATGATGCATGCACTTAAATTTGACCTAGATAGTCTTATATTATGTTAAGTGATTAGAAAATGAGCCTCTGTACATTAACCTTTAGACTTTTGCATTTACTTTGTTCACAAATCTTAAAATGTCTTTATTAAACCACCAATAGATAAGTAATATACTCGATTAAGGCGTGCCTTTAGACTTCTCGCCATTCTGTTGGTTTGTTTTGGGTTTTGACACTAACAAAACAACTTATAATCATGTCTAGTTTCCAGGGCTGTACGCTATTGCCATAATACCATACTGGGATTATATAGATACATGTTGTGAATATACTTTACTTCAATATAAGTTGTGTTTTAAATATTTTCATCAAAACTGCTTGGATTTGCTGGTTCATAGGAATGTTTTAGTTCATTACAATATCCACAGAAAGATAATCTTGGGCATCTGACATGGTTCAGGATTCTTACAGTGCACAGAGTTCATTCGCAGTTAATTCAGTTTTTTCCCTCAGAAATCAGATATTTTTGCAATATTCTGATTCATTTAAGTTACATAAACATTATCATTTTTAATCATTTTGTGTTCATTTTCCAAATCATGCATTGTGCCTCATTCTTAAAGTGAATGGGCAGGGCTATGGGTAAAATAGATAGATAGATGGAAATGTGGCAAACACAACAAATTGAGAACTGGCTGCTGGGGGGGTTACAACTGTGTTTTGGATGCTTTTGCGATGCTTAATTTCTGTTTCTGACTGTTCTGTTTTTTAAAAAATGTGCTTTTATCAGACAATTTATTGTGCCAGCCTACCTCTTACCTATCGGTCTCTTTCCCCTGATCTTGCCTGTGTCTCCGCTTTCTGCCATATTCGGATTATAAAACTGCACCAGCCAGCACCTTGCGTGTGTTAGCTCCCATTCTTTTCCACATAACCCTGCCATCCCTGCTGGCTAATCCTTGATCGCTGGGTAGCAAAATGTGAGGCATCATGCGAGAGACATGCTTTATTTCAGTATTTTCACGGTTGTCTCCGATATATCCCCCCTTACCAGTTGCATCAGCCCTCATTGTAATCTGATTTGAGGGAATAGGCACAAATCGCTTTTGGAAGTGTGTCTATTGATGTTTGTGTTTCTGTGTGTGTGTGTGTGTGTGTGTGTGTGTGTTTGTTGCTTGTTGGAGTAGGGGGTTTCCAGATTACATGACAGCGAGGACTGTATTGTGTATCCAGTTCCCATAATGCAGCCAGAAGCTTGAGCACACAGAAAGTCACTGCTAGGCACTGATGGTGTGTGCATGTGTATTAAAGTGTTCAGGCTAAGAGTAAAGAGTCATCTGAAGGTGCTTAACTTTCCAAAGCCTTCCAGCAGCATTCAGCTACTGACACCACCATGCTTAACAGAGGCCATGTTAAAGATTGTGTCATTCTCAAGAGCTGTCTGCATAAAGACAGGAGGCCTAAACCTCCCCTTGAATAATTTTTTCATAGGCCATGGCACAAGCAATAAGTGGCAATAGTGGCTGATTAGCTGTCTTGCCTTCCTTCCCATAGTAGCTCCCATCTAATAATGGATGCAGCTTCAGCTAAAAAAAAAAAGCACACATCCCTCACTGCTGTTCTCTAGAGATAATATTGCACCAACAGTCAGAACTTAAGTTTCTCAACATTACTTTACTTTCTCATTACTTTCTCAATTATAATATGCTTTCTTTTAGTTTCAAGTAAGAAGAAGTGGAAGAAAACACACCCTACTCACATTGTGTTTGTTGTGACATGAAAATATGTATATTGGGAAATAATTGTAACAAGCTGTTAGCTTGTGATCAAGTGAATATTAGTATTGCAATAGTATTGTAATTATTTTGAAGCTTCTTGTAATTGCAGTAGACCTGGAAATAGAAAATTAACACACTTGTGAATTTAATGTGATATGGTAAATGATTGGCCTGTCAAAAATTAATTAGGAAAACAAATTAGGGTTAAAGGATTCTGCTAGAAGAGGCGGAAAGTATGATGGAACCAGGATTCACCCTGAGATAAGCTCCAGCACCCCACCACCACCATGACCCTGGTTAAAGATAGGCAACTCAGATAATGGGTGACTGTATGAATAGAATAAGTTAAAAGCTTGATTGGTCCACAACAAAGTTCGACAGTTCTATTAAGCTTAAGACTTTATGTCGGTCTTTTAAAGAATTTCTTGTTCTCTTTCAAAAGTTCAAAAATCAATAAAAGAAGAAACCGTTTGGAGGTGAAGGATAATATAGGCCTTCGGCTCCCATTCATTTATTCATTCTGTTCTGTTCTGTTGTTGTGTTGCACCATGGTCCTGGAGGAACGTTGTTTAGTTTTTACTATGTAATTGAAACATTGGAGCGGAACGAGTGTGTGTGTGTGTTTGTGTGTAAGTGTGTGTAAGTTTGTATTGTGTGTTTTCTTCCTCATAATCACTTCTCACTTCTGTTTTTGGTGTGTTGCACCATGGTCCTGGTGGAATGTTGTTTTGTTTTTGCTATGTACTGTGTATATATGGTAGATATGACCATAAAAAGCTACTCGACTTGACTTGATTTAACGGGCAGACACATAATAAGGCAAAAAGAATAAGGCACTCAAAACCCAACATCGCTCACTTATCACATGATGCAAACAAAGCTACTCAGGGCCGATGTACATAGCACAGGCAGAGCTGGAGAAATATATCACTATAAACTGCCAGCTGACTTGAAATTGTAAAGAGATTTATACCTCAGCTCATATACTATAAACACTGTAAATGCCCACATTTGAATGTGTTTAGCACGCCAACCCTCTGTCTTTGTGGTCTCTTTGCTTGTTTTTTCTTTCTACTAGCCCTCATTGGTTGTTAACTGTTTAGTTGCGTCCCTGACCATCTCACAGTGCAGGACACATGCATGCCAAGTTTAAAAACATGGGAAGGCCTTTAATCACTTTGGCTTCAGCCGAAGTTGTTGGGTACAGAATGTTCTTCAGATCATATACAAGAGTTCTCAAATCTCTAGTCTCTGAGCTGTTGTTTATCTGCATAAAAGAAACGTTTTGTCTCGTTTGAAATCATTTATTTGGGTAATCAATGTATTTCTTGTTGAATAAAAAGTACTGCTAATGAAAATGAAAATAAACTTTGCTGTAAAAATGGAAAATAAGAATAGAAATTCTAAAGAACCGCAACCAAACCGGGCACTGGATGTTGATTGCAAACAATACTGCAAACTGTCTTTAGGAGAGGGTTGGACATGGTAACTTGAACACAATGGTGCACATACAATCACTTCTTTGATTAATTAATATTAATATAATTTTTATTTATCGTTAATTATTATTAATGTAATTTTCTCAGATGCGATAAACCTTTCCGCTGTACTGCATATGATAGATCTTTTTTTCATTTTTTATCAAAAGCTGGATGGTGCACACACCCAAACACAGCCAAAAACTAAGAGCTTGCCCTGCTGTGTGCATGCAAACATAACTGCTTACAGTTGGACCTGGTCTATCTGTAAGGGTACAGTGTGTATGTGTGTGAGAGTGTGAGAGAACTCCAAAAGTAATTTAACAGTGTCTCATATGAAGATCTGTGAGATTGATTGAGACTCACAGTGAACACAGACATGAGGAATGCAATAATGTACGGATCGATTGATGTGAAAGAGAAATGAAAGGAAATCCCATTACAATATGACCACAGAAGCATGCGTCTCTAGTACTCAGCGGGTGGTCATGGAAGCATATTAGGCCTGCGTGTGTTTGCGCCTGTGTATGTGTGTGTGATATGGAACAGAGCGGTAATAAACGGCGTATATAAACACAACGACTCGGCATCCTCCCCCTCTGCGTTTCTGACAGGTCTTTCTAAAGCACTCGGTAATGCACTCTGCATGCGCTTGTAATTGAAACATCGAAGCGGAACAAGTGTGAGTGTGTGTGTGTAAGTTTGTATTGTGTGTTTTCTTCCTCATAATCACTTCTCTTTAATCTCTCCCTGTTTTTTGGTGTGTTGTCTCTCTGTCTGTAGTGGTGCACACAGAAATCTAGTTATTGCCTTTGGTTATTCACCAGGAATGGATTTGGGAGGTGTGTCTGTGTGTGTGTGTGTGTGTGTGTGTGTGTGTGTGTGTGTGTGTGTGTGTGTGTGTGTGTGTGTGTGTGTGTGTGTCAGAATAAGCTGTCACACAGTAGAGCAGGTGAGTGTGTGATCCGGGACGCAGGATGACTGAATTACTACCTCTGCCTTTATTAAACATCTCGGTATGGAAGGACAACCACAGAGAGAGAGAAAGAGAGTGAGGATTACACATCATTAATAACACACACTCTCCTGCAAGACCCACATAACAACGCATTTTTATTATTTACCAGGTAGGGCCATGCATGCTGGACAAGTAGCAGGCATTGTCTCGCTGTAATACTCTTCACTCAGGATTAGTTTTACATGGGCAGGTACGCACTGCAATTATTACTGAAGTACTTCTGCCATTTTAGTTCCTGGGTCATTTTAGTTTCACATTTCGTCTGCCATGCAGTCATAAATGGAAATAAGTACATATGCTTTACTGAAAACACATGTCTAATGCCTGTGCAATACATAATCATCTGCAAGAGTAAAGAAGGTGCTAAACTGTCATTGTTATTCTCCTGCAGGTGTTACTAATGACAGATGATCCCTCTCTAGGATTAATAATCCTTACAGCAGCTTTGCCTGCTTTTGTGAGCTTTTAGCCTAGTGCTTAGAAGTGATCAGAAGGTAGTGGGTTCGATCCTCAAGACTGCTACTGGCACTTCTGAGGTACTGTCCCCACACACTGCTCCCTGGGCGCTGTGTTCCTGGCTGTCCGCTGCTTCACCTGGTATAAATGCAGAGAAAGAATTTTGTGCTGTTTACACTGTGTGCTGTGGTGTGTGTGACAGAATTCTCATTTTCACTTCACTTTCACCTTTAAACTGAAAAAACCAAACTCAAAAAAATATTTCATGCAGAAATCCACACAATAACATGGAAACTGCAAATATCCTCTGCCTTTTTTCCTATAAATATATTTTTTTCGAGATGTTTTCACACAAGGGGATCCGTTCACCTCGGTGTCCCAATACTTTTGTCCCATGACTTTGCATGTCTCTGCGACTCAGACACTTCAAACTCCAGAGTTCGGTAGATGACCAGGAGACCTTTCCGATGAGCTCTTTGTATTTTTAACCTGAGTAGAACAGGTTTGTGGTGTCCCAATACTTTTGTCATGCAACCTTCAGAGTTGCAAATCTCAGGGGCGAATTTAAACTAAAAGAGGCGAATACAGGTTTACCTTTGAGTTTTAAATGAAATTAAAGTGTTTTGGGGGCATATTTAAGGTTTACACTTTAAAAATATGCATTAAAAAATGTTTATGTGCTTTCCCCAGTTGTGCTATAAATGAGCAAAGGTGAAGTAAATTGTCCATGTATCTTATTGTGTTACAAAAGGTTTCAGATACTTTCCTTGTCCTTTAGATTGGGTAAATTCTGGAGTACTAAAGCCTTGGATGATGACACCACAGCTCAGTAACTATGGCAATGGCAGCTTCCTTCTTCCTCCAGAGAGTGTCAAGGATGTCCCAGAGTTTACACATGTACTAATACCCTTTACCTTAATTTGGAATGCCCTCCACAGCTGCGACTTCATATGGAGTGACTCTCCTTGATGAATTGAGAGTGAAGAGGAGGCTGACCTATTACAGACATCTAGTCTTCTAATTTTGCACTTTTACACAGAGATTTAATTCACACATTTGGTGGTTACTTCGCAGATAGATGTCTAGAAAATAGCACTTATGTCCAGGGTCCTCACTTGGTTCAAACTATCGGGCTATAGTCTCTTTATAGCCTAGTATTTATTACCAACTTTTTGAATAGCCCCTGAACTTTTCTGAGATTAAGAAGTGTATTCATAATCATTCTGCCTTATATGACAGTCAATGCACAGGTGTACAAAGAAATATCTTTTCTAATTCCATTGGTAAAAAATAGGATTTGATGGTGGTGAAGTCATTTTTCATGATGACTCCTGCCAGAGTAAAGAATGTTAAAGCGTTTTCTGCAGGACATTCAGAACAGCTCAGTGACGTGACCAGCAAACAGCCTGGATCTTAATCCACTGAAAATGTATAATGGAAAAAAATGGTTCACGATGGGAGTTCCATCCTGCATTCTGTCAACCGCTATTCAAGGAAGTTGGAGCCAGCTTGATGGAGTATGGTGCTTTTCATTAGCAAAGTCCATGCTTCAAAGATTTCAAGCCGTCATAAAAATCCCAAGGAGTAGCAACAAAGTACTAATTGTATTTTTTTGTTGCTGATGCCATCATTTTTTCCTCCACATTGAGTGATTCCATCATTTATTCCTCCATTTGATCTGGAAATAAATATGCCATTAATTAAATTGATTGAATTTAATTAGTTGGATATCATGAAACCAGAATGTTAAACAAAAATAGTTTTGTGTCATATTTGCGATTTTGTTTATTTGTAATAAAGTAAAAAAAAAAAAAAAAAGCTTGAGGAACATCCTCTTAGGGTGTACTCACACTAGGCACGGTTGTCCTGAACCCGGCCGGAGTACGATTATCTGAGTCCTGGAAGCACGGGGCAGAGTCCAACTGAACCATGCTCTGGCGCACCTCTTCCAAGCAGGCCAGGGGCGGCTAAAAGAACCACGCACAGGCACGGTTTGGAGCACTCACACTAGTCAAACGAACCGCGCTTTGGTGGTCAAACGCACTCGGGCACGGTTCAAACTGCCTAGTGTGAGTACACCCTTAGAGTGATGATTCCATCGTTTTAGCCAGGGGTTGGATACTGTCCTCATACTGACACACACACACGCGTGCACATGCACACACGCACAACTAAGTTACTCCACCCCCCATTAAGAGAAACAATCTAAATGTTAAGCAGTCTCCCGCCTCTCGAGGAGGCCCGTGTGCCACTGCTTGGAGAAATTAGGCCCGCGGTGCTTTTGTCAAGCTCCCATTGTTCAGTCTGACATACATGGAAACAAAGGAATGATGTGCAATTTGGGCCTAATCATAACATCTGTACTTCTCCCCTATTTACATTTCCCTATCAAGACCAAGGAGAAATGTTAATTTTAGATGAGTCTTTTTTATGACTGGTAATTACTGTCATTAAGAACGCCCCAGAGAGTGGAGGGGAGCGCTGACTGAAATGCAGTTTGACGTGTTCTATAATTAATGCTGAATTAATGCTTTACTTAGAAGAAAGAAAGGTCCTTAACAGTTTGGAGAGGCGGCCTGGTTCCACGGCTGTTGTGTTACACCTGAGACACATACACTTGCACATGCATTGCAAAAGTGTTGCGTGGTGATGTGCACTTGTGGCATGGTATGTTTGACCAGTTCATTATTTTATTATTATTATTTTATTGCTCTATCAAAGTCTCACTCACTGTTTTGCTTGCTTCCTCTCCCCCAAACTGGGTGTAACGTGCACATATAACCCAGTTTCTGAAACAAGTAACTTAAATAATGTTGTATAGTAGATATTACTATCTATTTTACGTAATTTCATAATGTCAGCCGCTCTTTACATTTTGTGGATATTTCATGACAATAGACCAATGCATTACCTTTACAGAATAAAGTCTTATACACAGATCTTAGGTGCTTCACAGTTCATTCTATTTACTTCTCTGAGCATATATTTTACATTTACATTTACGGCATTTAGCTGACACTCTTATCCAGAGCGACGTACATCAGTGCTTAAGACGTCCACAACTGTTTCTTACCTGAAAAACAGCTTAAATCCATGTCAACTATTTAAACAAGATACTGCAGTCAGAGCATCAATACAACAACTGTCACATAATAACTATCCAACGACTAACCCAACAATACATAACCCATAGAGAAGAACACCACAAGTCATAGAGAAGTGGGAAG
>JBBPDH010000001.1:8235801-8254165 GCA_037974565.1 Clupeocharax schoutedeni
TGTGTGTGTGTGTGTGTGTGTGTGTGTGTGTGTGTGTGTGTGTGTGTGTGTGTGTGTGTGTGTGTGTGTGTGTTCAGAGTGAAATGGTTTTGCCATCTCAGTTTAAAAATGTTAGACTTAGCTTTCATAAAAATGTACTTTACAAAGTCAGATTTTTTCCCCCCTGGAAATGTACAAAAACAAAAACAAACTCATCTACAAATACCACTTCACAAGTCTCTGTTCGGTACTAAAAGCAGCAGCCGTCATTTATTATTATTTTTATTACCCTCCTTGACATGTTAATGGTTTTCCTTTCTAAGAGACACACAAAATCTTTAGAATCCTTTAATTCCCAACCCTGCCTCCCCATACCTGCAAGCAATATTAATATTAATAACATTAAGTCTTGGATTTCAATGGAAAGTTCAGAACCCCCATCCTTTTATAGCTCACATCATACAAAATACCCTGAATGTTACAAAAAAGCACACAAACTAAATGGGACTGAAACTAGTTATGTGCCTCTTCTCAGACGTTTCATGGTTAGCATACAGCCTACCATGTTTTTTACATATAGATCCCCCACATTTTCCCTTCCTCTATTGGCTATTATTGCCTTGATATTAAGCAATTTTGCCCACCATGCACATCATCAAGACCCCACAGCAAATGGGTTTAATGAAAACAGCCCGAATTTCATCTGTTTTGTGTGAGCAGGGAGATATTTTTTTCCCCTTTATTATTATTTTTAATGGTGAGCTCTGAGGTAATACTTAACGAAGGCTTGTTGGCCGGCAACTCTCAGCCCGATTCCACAAATTATACAGACCACCCATGTCTACCAGTTTGGTTGAATAATAAAAGATTACATTAATTTTGGTTAATTAAGAAATGTCAAAAGAAGTCCAAGCCACCACGGATCTCTCCGTGCGCCCTGCTGTGTAAAAGGCCAAGCCATCTTTAGAGATTGTTCTTTCTAATTCCCCCCTCCCTTTCCGTTCTTCTCACACAGAGCAGCATATTTGCTTTGTTTTCCTTTTCTCTCTTGGTCTGATTACAGCTGCAGCGTTTGATTTGCAATTTAAGCCCAATCATGACACAATCAGTTCTAATGAAAGCCATTGAGTTTGTGATCACTCTTGTTACATGCTCTTTAGTAATGCTTTATCGCCTACGATTATTGTCCCGTGGACTCTAGTCCGACCTGGACAACGTTTACATGCACTTATCGGGCCCTATTTGCGCTAAGTTGTTCAGAGTCTAATGATATAGCCCCAGTCTTGAATGAAAAACACCTCTGCTGCTCTACATAATATTCATTGAGCATTATCGGAGGTGGCAGGGGCTCTTGAATCATATGTCATTTGGCCAATAAAACTGGCCAGTGTTATGTTCTCACGAATGTTAAAGGTATTGACAAAAATGTCATTGGTTAGACATGTTAAGTGGCTCTTTTCATATTATAGCAATCATAAAAGGAGCTGTCTAATTAGTGAAAATTGTAATAGTGCTTTTAGGTTAGACTTTAAACAGACTGCTAAGTTGGCAATTACTTACACACATGAATTAATTATCCTCAAAACAAACATTATCGGAAAAAATAAAAACCTTAGAAAATGCATGCACACCTCACCTCTAGTATATGCATAGCGTGTCGTATTGTCAGCATGTTACATGTTATTTGAAGAAAACAGATCAAAACTAAAATATTAAGAACTGTAAAAAATGCTGAGAGGCCCCGCTCCCAACACTTTAATATTTGTGTTGCAGTTTAACAGTTCCTGCTGTTTGAGTTTTAAAAAGGTGACAATTGGGAACTTGTTTTTGCCATTACAAGCCTCAGCTATTCATCACATTAGTCATTAATTCAGAAACCCACGCACCTATTTCAGATGTGGGCAAACAGTTTGTATGATCCTCATAGAATTTCTAATAGAACACAATGCACTGAATCATGTGATGCACATGACGCAAAATGACCATTCCCAATGCAAAGCATAGCTAGAGGAGTATAAAGCCTCTGAGTAGTGGGCTGTGGAGCAGCAGAACTGCACTCTCTGGAATGATGGAGCTCCTTCCAGAACCTTTGGGTTGAGTTGCAGTGGAGTTCTATTGGCAATAAGATCTTCACAGCAGTGTACCCCCATGAAGTCTAAAGCCTTACAAGAAGATGTTCTAGCTGTTGCTTCAGATAAAGGTAAAGTTAGTAAAGTAGGCAGTATCTCCACCTGTCACATGGAAGACCAAGGTTCAATTCACTGACAGGGAGTGTCAATGCTTCGGAGCAGCTGGTGGCCTAGCCATTAGGGAGTTGCCCCTATGGCCAGAAGGTTGTGTGTTCAAATCCCAGGACAGCTAGTGGCACCATTGAGGTACCCTTGAGCAAGGTACCCTCCACACACACTGCTCCCTGGGCGCTGTATTCCTGGCTGCCCACTACTTCACTTGGTGAGTGGGTTAAATGCAGACTCTGTGTTCATACTGTGTGCTGTGATGTGTTCATGCGTGACTGTAAGGGGCCACTTCACTATACTTTTACTTCACCAAAGACCTTATCAGTGCCCTTGATTTCAGAAGAAATGTAGGATGAGCACACACATATACATTTAGTGTGTATCTTTCAATAGTACCAGGCATTAGAATTTTTAGTAATTTAAAATCAAGTTCAGTAACAAAGTTTTCATTTTGGTCAAGCCTTGTCCAGTCCTGAGCTATTTCTTTTCAGATAATTGTGATTAAAACATACAGATATGAGCAAGGTGAGATTCTTAGGGAAACTCTGAGCCCATTCTGGCACCACAGTGAGAGGAAGCCTGGCTTTCAGACAGGGAGCACCTGTCTCTTGTTTAAATACAAAGCCCTCTGCTTATGTTTCAGCACCATGAGAGTTTACGCTCATAGCTCTAGTTGCAAATCCTCCCACACCTCACTATGGCCACTCCGGCATGTCAGCGGTACGACCTGAAGCCTTTAGCTAGTACAGCTCCAGGAACATTACTATATGACTGTGCTTCTGTTAGACTTTGCGATGTTTCAGACCAGGTCCATTCTCTTTCTTTCTTTGTTCCTTTCATTGTTTCTCTCTCTCACTTTCTCTTCCTCCCTTTCACTTTTTATCTCTCATTCTTTCTTCATGTAGCAGTTGACTTCACATTTGTCCTCGTCCTTTTCGATGAATTCATCTGTGTCTTCTCTTTCATCAGGATGGCTAGTGAGAGTCTGGCCAGGAGGATCAAAGAACAAAACGGGCTTTTGGCCGCCATCAGCAAAGAGAAAGAGTAGGTTTAATCACTTGTCTCCTGCTTTTACCTCCTCTTTCCAACTTTGGCTCTTCTCATCTCGCATGCTTCATCACCTTCTGTCTGGATCTCCACAGCAGCTCAGATACATTGTGTTCCATCATTCAGTTTAAAGCATCCTGCTAATCAAGCCGCACAGCCCCAAGTAAAGATTCCAGCACAGCTTACTGAGTTTCTCTCTGTGGGTTAATGGCGTGTACAGAAGGCTGTTCACACGCCTCTCTCCAGGCTTCGCATCCCCTTGTCAATTTAGCGCCGGATTGTCTCCCACTTTCAGAAGGAATCAAAAGCCCTGAAAAGGCGAGTGGTTTGTTAGCCGTATCTTGGAGCAATACCGCTGCTCTGCGCTCCTCATTTAGATGGTCAAGGAATTTGACACAAAGCTTTACGCGAGGCCTGTGTTAGCGCTTAGCAGCCAGACGCCCAGCGCCCACAGCTCTACTCACAGGGCTCCAAATGAATGGAGGGCCCTCCTGTGATCTGAGCTGTTGGCTGGGAAATGGAGAGATGCAAAATGCCCGTTAGAAGAGTGAAGAGCAAGGGAATGAAAGAGAGAGAGAGAGAGATCGTGAGAAAGGCTGTTCTTTTTATGTAGAGTTAGGAGTGGAGTTAAAGCTCATTTTTCCTTGAAATTCTCACTTCCATCATTGAGTCTAGGAAACATTTATCACATTATATTGTATTTTACAGAGCTGTGTTTGGGTCATTTTCATGGAACATGTCCATAACGTTGTCCACATATGTGTCTCTCATTACCAATATGTATAATTTTCTTGCTTTTTTTTAGAAACAAAATAGTGCTTGTATTTTTTATAGTTGAATCTCTTTCCCAAGACAAAGCAAGTGAATTGTTGGCCTTTTGGATGCTGTCAGGCTGTAGGATGTCTTCAGGCTGTAAGCGTTGGTGGCTGACCGTTGCCCAGGGTCAGTGCAGTGTTTATGGCACCACTGGCTGAAGTTGGCCCTCCTCAACAATTCTTTTGGCCAGTTGAGCTTGTAAAATCGACGTTGGCAGTTGGCCATGAGAGAGACGAATAAGGAGAGAAATAAGAGAAAGAACATAAAGAAACAAAAGATAACTGCACTCTCAAGAGGCTGCACACTGAATATTTTAATGCCAATGAAAAGTAGCAATGTGTTTTTACTAGGAATGGACATTTCAACTATTTTTGCTCCACAAATGTCTTGACATTTTATACAAAGAATAGTTTAATATTATAATATTTTATAAAAAGTATTTTCAAGAATAAACAAGGATGCCCTATCTGAAGGTGATCTGGTAACAGACAAGGTTAATTATGCTCTACTTTCACACACTGGATTTACCTGTAGCTTAAATATGAAGCTTATTAGGCATTCAGATAATATTTTCTTACCTCTGTGGTTTAAAGTTTAGATGTGAAAGCACTGCTTCCATTCACACAAGCTGTTTCATTCACATGTGTTAAGTCCACGCTGGCCGTTCGTTTTTTTGGTGAGTTCGAGTCTGATCGTTAGTGGTTGTAGTTACTAGTGGATGTACAGTTCTAGGAATGATTTTACATTTAACCATTTTTAAACTTCAAAAATGTCTTTCACATCAGGGTATTTCACTTTAAAATCTGTTCAGTAAAATGTTCTTTCGAGAACCTGAGGTGGCTCCTCTCTCCAGAAACCTTTTTAGACCTTTTTAAAACCGCTTCTAATAACTTCAAAATGTCATTCTTGAGAAATGTGGTAGTGCTGCTTCTAGTAATGCTTTTATGATCCACATATGTTTAGCAGCAGACATTTGTTCTGTCTTGGGTATCTTATATAGTTTTATTTCTTGACATATTTTGCAATGTGCATTGTGTCTGTTTTTACAATGTCCATCTGCTTCTTGTGTGGCACTTCACTCTCATTTTTAAACCTTTAGGGCAAAATGGAGTGATGGTGATTTTAGTCTAAGCAAATGCAGTTAACCAATCCACCATGATCTGTTAGCATTTACTGTCCACGCTCAGACAGCTGGAAGGGGTTTGGTCCCCGAAATGGAACAATCATTAGCTTTTGATCTGTCCTTATCTGCAATGCAGAATGTAAGAGCAACATCTACTGCCTCTTTGTGCTATATGAGCAGACTTAACGGTCCCTGTGCATTGATGTATAATTTCTGATGGTGACTTTGAGCCCTAGGCAATACTGCAATATTACAAAATATTTCTTTACTAGGAATCCAGATTATGGGTTATTACCTCCAAGGCCCTACAAACACCCCTTGCATGGACAGTTGCTCTCTAAACCTAGTTATGTGCTTCTTTGCATTAGCTGATTTAAAATATATTTTTTAGCATTTTAAATAATATTATCTTCATCATTTTTGGTAATTAACTATTTTTAAGGTATAACTGGCAGCACATGCATTTGTGAGCTTCTGATAGTGTTGCTTTTATTTCTCTTAAGCGGCACACACTGAACAGCAGCTCCCCCATAATGAAATATTTCCAAAGCCACTGCCCCATGTTTGCATAGTTTCAAAAATATGTGTTTTTCATTACTATAGAAGGCCTGGGAATCCAGCTGTATTCTGACATCTATGAAGTAATATCATTTAAGCCATAATGCTTAGGCTGTACAGAATTTTTTTTCTGAGATGGTGATGCTGTATGGGAAAAATATCACAGGGAGTGAAGAATTTGCTCTACTGTACCCTGATGGTTCTGTTGATTAATATAAACATCATAGGGAATGAAAAGATGACATATATTTGTTGACATTGTTTAGCCAACTGCAGTTAAATTCTTTTCTCTAGATCTCTGTCAATTTTCTTATGACATGGCTATCATCGTCATCTGGTTACTTGTCCTTGCCAATACCCAGACACACAGGTGTGCACTCTAATGTCGCAAATATGTAAAGCGTTTAACATCTGTATGGCAGAAAGGGGTCAAGTTATTCTAAGATATCTAAAGGCATTCAGAATGGCTACCTGTTTTGTGTGTGTCTCTCTCGCACACACCATTAACCTCTTGCAGATAGAGTAAGTGTGTTACATTATCAGCCCTTCCTTGCCTCTTTCTGTCGTTATGTCAGCCCTGTTACTTTGCATGATGAAGAAATCCCAACGCGGCACAATGTAGAACATAATCACTTTATCTGGAGCTGATTTGAGACAAGAACTTGTCCACTTTTCTCCTCGACTCCAACAAGGAGAACTCACTCTGGCAGAGCACCAAAAGATAATTATACCCAAGAGACAGGAGGTAGAGCATGTGTGTGCGTGGCCTGTCAATCGGTGCGGCTCTGCGCTCCTTCCTACAGCATTCAAAAGCACCACACCAACACGCAGCCTGCCGAACCACCCTCTCATCCCTAATGGATGTGTTTGTAAGGAAATGAATAGCTCTTGTTTTCCATTAAGAGCATTGGAAGAAATGGCAGTTTGTGTGTTGTCATGGTAGACAATGTATGTATTGAAGTTCAAAGGGTTCAGGGAGTATGCACTCTGGCCTGCAGTAATGACAATCTTCTCTCTGATGTGTTTGATGCACTTTTTCCTCTCTTTTTCGACTCCCTTCATCATCAAATGCCATTAATTGCTTGCAGATGGGTCTCAAACACTGCTTACAGGCAGATGCAGCACTCAAAGTAATTTAGCCGTTTCTGGTTTCTGGTTGAAATCCCCTAATGTCTGCAGTCAACAGCTACCAAGACTGTTTGGCCTAAGAGCTATTAGTTATCCTAAAAGGTCAGAGAATATTTTTATCTTGGATGTCCTAGGAGGCCCATTGTCCTTTATCACAGATTGTGTTCATCTGGTTAGTGGTAACAAAAATGTGTTGCTATCGATGGTTGGGGTCAGCTGTATAAAGTGGACAGCAGTCTTTGTTGTCATTTTAAACAAAAGGCCTGCAATACATTTATCTCGGAAACTAGAGTTCAAAAAGGATTTTTGGAGAGAAACTATGGCAGAACCACCTCTGGTTCCTAGAAGATCGATTATAATTGCAGGGTTACTTGTTTTTTGTAGCTCTTTTTATTACTATTTTTATACTATTTTATAACTATTTAAATGGTACAACAAAACTGGAAATATAATTCTTTCAGGGTTAGTAATAGCACTGCTTTCCCCAAAATATACAAATATCAGGATATATGGGCACCTGTCAAATAGGCTAGACTGAATTGGGGACTGCATTGGTGTTGGCAACCATGTGAAGGACAAACGTGGTATCAGTGCATTGCTAGTTGTAGCTAAACGTCAAGAACAGTATCTCCAGGCGCAGGGCTGGTGACCACCAATGTAGAGTGAAAGATTGAGGGTGCAAATGTGGGCCTTTGAAGGCAAACATCAGAGTGCTGACACGGCCCTGAATGGCCTACTTATTTATTAAAAGTGCCACTTTGTTCTTGCTCTGTGCTAAAATGCGGCTACGTTAATACCACCGCCTACAAACTGGGTCACCTTCCCTACTCAGTGAGCGTGCGCTCATCTCAATCTCGCTGTGGATGGAGATTAGTGGTCTCTCCTCGGTGAGTATGTGTTGAAGGGCGGATACTGGTGGCATCAGATGACAGCAGTGGCAGGAACTGCATGACACCTTGTGTCTCTTGATCAAAGCATCTGCTATTAATGTATACAGGATCTAATATACTGACTTACACTTAACAATATAGATTCCTAGGTGGTTATTGGCTTAGATGTTTTGGTTGGAGGGAATAAAAACATAATTTGTATGAAGTGTTTTGAGATGGTGCTTTAGACCTAAATGGGTTCTCACACTTGCACATCTTCGGGGGACCTTCACAGTAATCCTTCACTAGCAATGCTCCGACAAACCCTTTCTAGCACCTTTATTGTTTTGGAACCATCAGACCTAATTAATGTGGATCATGCTAATAATCTATTCAGATGCAGATGATCGTGATAATATCCAGATACAGATGTTTTTCATTGGATTAATATTAGGTACAGTACAGTAATTCAAGTTTGTTTTTTGATTCATCTGCAGTTTTTGTGATAGCTGAAATATTTCTGTTATCTCTGTACTTCTATAATACACAGCGGTGTTGTCTCGTCACACAGCTGCACCACGTTCCGCGCGTCTCGTCCCTATGATCAAAGTGTCGGTGTCAGTCTGTGACGTCCTGGGCTCTCTGCAGTGGGACAGGCGCTCAGGGCCTCTGAGCCTGTCACACCACACTCCATCTGAGGCCTCCGACCGGGCCGTCACGCAATACGTTTCCTCCTATTGATGTTTTATTGAGTGTGGCAGTCGGGGGCTTCCAGGCAACCATGTTGTTGGGAGATGGGAATGGGGGGGGCGGTGAAATCAGCTTGACTGCAGTGAGGAATCGCTTTCCATTAACGACTCCATTAACAAACATGAGGCTGTCACTTTAGATCGTCAGCCAATACGAGTGGAACAAAGCCACACTCACTGAATGCTGGAGTCGGGGTGTTTGTGTACTGTGAAAGGCAACTGTAATTCAAAATTCAGCCAAAGGTCATTCATTTAGGCCATTTTTGCAGTTGGTGCGTCTCAGCTGTGCTCAGATGAGTTAGTCATAGTTGTCTGGGACTATGTGAACACATTAAACAAACTCCTCTAAATGGACCCACAAACTAACTTAGACCGCCTACTGTTAAACAGATGACTTACAAGACGGCAGCTTGTTTTGACATGTAACCAAGCTAACTTTAGCATGATGGTAAATTCTTCTTGAGGCCCACTGTTCCTCTCTCACCCAGCTGTAAAATGTAGAATCTAATGAATTCTTTGAGCTGGTTACTTTTTATTTGAATAATTCTATCAGTGATGATGTACTCCTTGTTGACTGTAAATAATAAGAACCAGAATGACCCATTTTTCATAGATGATCATCTGAATGTTACATACTATAACAAACAATGTTTACTGGACTTGGGCACCAGGGGTCATGCTTTGGCTTTTCATTAGACATTGTGAAGTGTCTTGTCATTTAAACGACATCATTATGGTTCTGCAGTTCAGTGAAGCGGTATGTGTGTGTGAGAATAGGCATCTGCAGAAAACCAGAGATTCTTCTGTGGAGGAGCTGAGGAGATTGAGGATCCAGGTGGCGCAGAAAGAGAGAGAGATCCAGCAGTTGAAGGTAAACCAATGAATTGGTCAAATAAACATGTCTAATACTGCATTTGTTCCCCTTCATGATTTATATAGCTGTATTTGAAGCTTTACTTGCTTTGTTTGTGCTCTAATTGCCATCTATTCATTCAGTCAACATTGCAGACATCAGCTTACATTCCTGTAAGGGACCATATACTTCCTTTATAATTTATCACTTGGCACAACCCATCTGGTGTGAGCCGAAAGTGTCCGTTACTGATGCTCTTCAATATAATATTTTTATTTATACAATGACAGTAACTGACAGTAACACTTAGTTACTGCTTACTGTGCATACAAGTTTTCCAACATCAAGAAATATTAATGGCCGAATGGAAAAGGTGAACACAGAAGAGAGTAACTTGAACAAGAAACTACAGATCTCACTTTTCTCATGGATTACAAGACATAATAAAGGTGTTGACAGTTATTCTGTATGTGTCAGTGTTAAAGAGCATGTCCTCACCTCTTCAGGGTCATTGTTCAGTCCACCATGTTTGCTCATCTCTAGCTGTGATTGGGTGTTAGGATTCATTGCCCTCGTGTTGCACTTCATCGCTGTTTATGCACTGAGTTAATGAACTTATCTCATTCTCTCTTTTTTCTCTTTTGTTCTTTCTCTCTCTCTCATCCTCACCATCTCACAGGCCATCCACAGTCACTCTGCTAATCAGCAAGCACTTGTTAATCAGCTACAAGGTCGTCTGGAGGTGGAGGAGTGAGTATAGTGTTTGTGCGGGTGTTGTGGGCGCGAGGAGTGGCTAGCTAATTGCTCTAAGTCCGAAAACTTCATCAAAGTCTCCTAAGTCCAGAAAATCAAATGGAGTCAAAGAGATGCGATTATTCAAGGTCTCAGCCGTGGCCCGTGGGAGCAGCTTCGTCTCCAGTCCGACGCTCGCTCTCTCCAACTCTCCAGCTCTCTCCGACGCTCGCTTTTCTACCAATAGTGTAAACTGGGAGTTTCATTACTTGATTTATTTAGAACCGCCTGTTTGCATCATCCAATAAAGTTACATTTCCTTATCATCTTAGCTACGTCACACCTATAGAAAAATAAGGCGTTTCCTTTGCTTAATTTGCCTATTCCTCCCTCATTGTTTCAACCAATAATTATAGATTAGATCTTCTTCTGATTCATATTTCAGTGACACCTCCAGTCGCCTGTTGACTGCCTATCTCCCCCTCTTCTGGCATGCTCAGTCTGGACACCCGTAATCTTATCTGATCTTTGTGGCCATTTTACACTTGTAAGCTAGGGCCATCTTCTTTTTAAACGGCCTGTGTCCTGAGAGTTTACTTGAGTTCAACCTTGGCACCTGGCTGTGGCCCTCCCTTCTCCTATCCAGCTTCTGAGGGAGATAGTTCACTGAATTCAAACTGCTTGTACAGGGGTTTCTGGTCAGATATGAGTTTAACTGTGGAGTATTTTATGTTAGGACCCATGTGATTATACCAAGCCAATCATCATTGATCAGTAAAATACCTCTTCAGTGTGTTGTGGTAGAAACAGCTGATCTAGTTTGTCATGTAAACCAAATAAAAGGAAGGTCTCAACTGAATTTAGGGCTATGAAATCATAGAAATGAGTGCATTTTAAGATTAAACATACTGAGTAATATTTAATCTGTTTGTAATGAAGCATGCATTTGTTCAGAAAGTCATACTTCGCCATGTATAATGATTACAATATCCTCATTTTGACCACTTCAATGTAGGTAATATGTCATTTGCTTATCATTATGGTGAATTTAGCACTAGTATAACACAACAAGCTACAATAGATTCACGAAACTTAAATTTAAACTCCAATAGCTGTATTTGTTTTGTGGCTTCTCTGTTTTGTGTGATTTTTTTTTCAGTTCAGTTTTTATTTATTTATTTTAATGACGGTAGTTACATTGATAATGAATATATCTGAAAATTAGATTTGTGTTTTTATTGGGATGAAGGGTAGTGCAAAGCAGTTAACAAATAGGGCACCCAAATGACCAGCAGCGGCCATGGCCTGAACAATGGCAGAGCTCATCTAGCTATATCTAAATACGTAGAAAACCCTGAAGGCTCTGTTTTTTAATATATATCATATTCCAGTCACAGCAGTAATTGCAATGCCTTACATTGAGCTGCCCAAGCTAGAGTACAGAAATTCAGCTTATGAACTACAACTTTAATATTGTATAACTAGTCATATTATATTACATTATATTATATTGTAATATTCTAGAATATAGTCATCTAATCCTTAGCTACCGAATGTACATCTGTAGGCCTTGTGTGTAGTGAAGTGATGAATTCCCTTCCCCTCCCTTTGGTAGAGCAATGAATGATACCATGAGCTTTAATGAAAACAGATCAAGAAAGACCAGACCACCCATCCTTCTGTCTGTCTTAGGTGACATCACAGCTATAAATAATGAATGCCATGTTACTGAGAAAACGATCAAACTCCAAACGAATACGTCCCAATGCTTAATGATAATCTGCGGCGGCTAGCACTCTATTAGTTTTATTACAGGAATAAAAGATTAAAGAGTGGATGCGTCCGGCTAAAGTACCTGCCTCTATCACTGACCCTCCTCGGGCCTAACCCTCATTAAATACGGTGTGCTGGCCTCTGTGCATCCCTAATGACAAACCAGGGTTTGTGTTCATACCGCACTCATTTGTTTTGACTCCTATTGGTTTCAAATTGTGCTCCTGGCCTGTCAATCATTTTAATGATAGCATTAGAGGGCTGACAGCAAGATGAATCACTCTCTTTGTCTATTTTAATAATTGAGAAAATGCTATTCATATAGATCTGTCGATTCGATTTTGATAGAAGTGAATATAATCATCTAAATTGAGATGATAAGAGAGGGTAGAGGAAGCCGCCTGCATTTATTTCATCGCTGCACCTTCTATTTTTGAATTTATGATCCTCATGCTTATTATAATTATGTCTCATTTTCTGAGCTTTTTTTGCCCTGTGGTGTGTATATAGGCAGATAAGTTATATTATTTGCATGGCTGTCAGTTTGTGACTCATATATCAGCATAATATCATTATGCAATTTTAAAATCTCAATTCAGCCCCTTCCAAGAGAGCGATGTGACGGCAATCAGCATGATGAGAAAGTGTTATTAGACATCCTTATGAGCTGCTCCTGCAAGGGTCCTATTGTCAGGCTATACATCCAGGTATTCGTTCATATTCTATATATCTATGCAAATGTGAGATGCTATATTTGAGTGTAACCTGAATTAGCTGCTAAATTTAGCTGTTATTTGAAACGAATGCACAATGAATGAAAGACTTGTGTGCATCCAGTACTAGCCATTAACGACCAGGACACTTTAGCTTAACATAAAAGTAGAGGTTGGTGGCACATGGTTGCTTTTATTCAGTTACATGTATTTTGATAGATTTATGCTACTTTGGATAATACTAATACATTGTTAATTTTGTGAGGGAAATGATGTCTTTTTACTGAGCCCTATTGTGGAAAATGTTTTCAGACTAAACGAGAAAACTATGCACCATGTACTCCTCTAATAAAAAACCTGAAACATTTATTTTTGGCCTAATACTCAAGTTGGTTTTGCTAGGATTTTAAAAATCTTTTCTTAATTGAAGCATCCATATTTTCACTGGAGTACGAATTTATCACCTCTGGATAAATGTTTTTATCACCTCCGCAACCATAAATCTTTATTATGTCTGGCTTACGTATGTTATTATGGTACAAATACTGGTTCACACGCCTTGATTTTATGTTAACGAGCATAATTGACATGGGGTAGAGAGACAGTGAGAGAAAGCTGCTCATCTTTACACTTCAGAGCGATACTCTCTTGCCTCTCTCCCCCTTTCTCTCTCCACTCTTAACAGCTGCTCCGCCTGCAACAATTTGTCAGCAGTCACCATAAGGCCGTTAAATCAAGCCACAATTATCTGCTCTTAATTAGCGAATGGCAAGCGATTACAACTGCGGATTACTGTAAACACGAGGCATGAGGCGCTCAGACACCAGAAGGCATCAGCCGCCCCATAATCCAGTCAAGTTGTCATCAAATCCCCAGCTAATTAGCAAAATTACAGGGCTGCTGATTGGAATTTTGAGACTGAGCGACACGCAGCTGCATTCCAGTGGCATTGTAAGTGATCTCTGCCGCGCTGTATATTTCCACTGAATTGCATGTTGAATAAACATTAGCTGCCTCAGCTCATTGCTTCCCTAGTTCTTCAACTCCAGTCAAAGAACTCCAGTAGAACTTTTTTTGTAGCATTTTATACGGGTGTGCAAATCCAATACTCAGTACAGGTATCAGTCCGAAATCACTAGTTCGGATATCAGAAAATGCCCAAACGGCCTCAAATGGCCCCCTACTCCCTATGTAGTGCACTATGAAGGAAGACTCCTGCACCCCAAATAGTAGATATTATGTCTAACAAAGTGTAATTGGCAATTCAGCCACGATTCCATAGCGGACAAATTGTGCGCTGAGTGAATGAGTGTAGAAACTCAGATTTTTTAAGTACTTTAGCGCATTATAGAGTAAGCAGAGAGCCATTTCATGATTTATCATGAACATCTTAGTTGTTTAAGTGAAAAAGAACTTGGATTGGTATCGGATTGGAAGCAGCAGATACTCAAAGTTGATGCATAAGTATCGGTATCGTGTCATCCCTGGCATTTTCCTTTTAGTACTTTGTGAATAATATTTGTATTTAAAGAGGTCTACCTCAACCTATTGAGTTTATAGTGAACTGTGGTGGAACAGTTTAGAAGACCATTCATATCTACAATGTCCTCTTTTTGCGAAAGATTATAATTTTAGTCACATGCTTTTCATGAGAGTGAGGTATTTTTATTATCTACACCACTGTCAAGACTTTAGTTCTAGCATCCATGCAGTGGTCATATCTGGAAAGGAATGTGTTTACTTATTTATATTGTTGTGTTTACTTCTGGCTCTTGTTCCCTCATGGAGTTTTACACTTTGCTCTCATAAATGTCTAAAATGGTTTCAATTAAAAGGTGACTTGCAAAGATAGGTGATCTGTTGTCCTAGGTCTTGTTTATAAATGCCTGGCATGCAAAGAAAGAAGGAAAATGTGTAACTTGGCTGGCAAAATGCTTTGCTGTCCTAATAGATGGATGAAGGATCTAGTTGTAATACTGGAATGTTAAAAATGGAACAGGCTTCCTTTAACTCCAGAATCCAGACAGACGGAAATCAGAGAAGGTGCAATTAGTGTACAGTATATGGCTAAAGTTCATATTTTAAAATGATGTCTGGCACAAATGCTGCGGATATTAAATATTTGGCTGATGAGGGCTTGGAACGAAGCGTGCTGTTTCTGATCTTCTAAATCTGGTCTGAAACTCAAACACTGGATGTGACCCCCCCTTCTCTTTTAATTCAGAGCTCTTGTACTCTGGTCATACAATTTGTATGCTGGGAAATGAGGCCTCATTACTGTGTGCTATGGATTACTGGGTCATATAGACCTGGGTTCCTCGAGGTTTCTTTATTAAGAAAAGCTTTTGTTGATCTTGCACCGATATATGTTTTTTTCTTTCCCTCTGGTTTGTGGCCCTGTGCTCAGCCGGACTGCGTTCTTTAATATTGATTGATAAGAAGCAGTCGGGATGAAAATTAGCGAATGAGGATTATTATTCCGGAAGACTGTTGTTGTTACTTGTTACTTGTCAGACAGGATCCTTTATATGTAAATCTTCATAATGGCCTTGTAGCATCTTGGTTTAGTTTTTCATTTTTGTCCTCCTCTTTTCTTTTCGTAACTCGTCATCACTAATAGGGTACAAAGTTTGAATGTGGTGGTGGGGAGGATTCATTAAAGATGAAAATGCAGCTCAAGCATGATGGACTTCTTCCCATCCATTGCTTTTTATATAAATTTCATACAAAAGACTTGAGTTTTTCTTTACAGGCAAATTAGCATTAGAAATAGTTTAATAAGCGATAAAGTCTGGAGCTGATGATGTCGATCATAAAACAGCAAAGTACTTGGAAAGTTGCAAGAGGATGCAGCTTTTAACTGGCCGAGTTCATCTGGGCATAAAATAGGCTGTTTGGAGGACTGGAGAAAAAAAGCCTGCATTATGCGGTGTGCACTATAGATCATTAATTAGATGGCCGTCTCTTTTTAAGAGATCTTTTGGGGAGCAGGACATTCACAAAGCGTTTTAATAGACAGTACATTCTTGGTCTTCTACTCGTTATGTTCCTTCTTATTTGTGTCTGTTCCTATGTTATTGTTATCTGGGGTATTGAAGTCTTGCCTCATCCACATTTGTTAATAACCTTGCTGCCCTGCAAATTAACCGAAGAAAATGCCTATTTGACTCTGCTGTACAAGGTCATGTCATAATGTAATGTGGCGTCCCTTTCAGAAGACGCTGCTCTGCTATTCGAAAGCGGTCATCAAAGAGACTTGTGTTTCTCTCCTCTTAGTGCCCCCCATTTCCTCTCCTCTGTCTTTTATGAGCAGGAATGCATGTGACAACCTGCTAGCCAATAGCTCGAGCAGAATTATAAAGATGCAGTCAAAGTTCAGGGAGTCTAATGTGGAGCTCATCAAGATACTAAATCAACAGGTGAGATATGGGGATATATATGTATTCATATATATTTATATGTATTATGAATGGACTGTAAGGTCCAAATAGTGCAAAATGTTGTGTTTTAGTTACATTTATCTTTCACATGATTAAGGCGTTTCATTTTTTGTCTATTAGGTTCACTTATTTGTGTGGGTTTATGGACCAAAAACAGTCCTAATCGATAGTCTTTCTGCATAACCATTTTCTACCCTCTCTTTATTCATGTGCTGCACTGATAGCCTTCGTTGGATTGCATCACTTTCACAAAGCAGTCCATGTTGAAATGGCCTTTAGACCCAACAGTCTGACTCTGACCCAACAAAATACTTTCCACACCTGACCAGACCTGAACTACAACATCAAATTCTGAACAAGAAACTAACCCAAGCTTAAAAAAAGAAATCAACCCAAACATGAATCGGCACATTACAGTACAGAACAAACCTGACAAGATTGTGCTGGTCACTGTGCAATACCTTGCAGTCAAACATAGTCTTCATTAGATCATGGATATATAAAATATCAAACCATATAAAATAACATAATATAAGAAAATAATCAGGCGTCCAAAGTGTCATTTAACTGTTTTACTAAATGTTTTACCTTATAAGCAAGATTCCAAATGTTTCATTGTTCGTTTCCCGTGCTGTGTGCTGCTAATATAACAAGATGTTCACCTTCACTTGTTTAATCCTTTACAGCGAACATGTTACTTATAACATAAAATCATTTCCTGAATGGATCTGATGTTTGTTTATATGTTTTTCTTAGCATGGATCTCGTGGACCTTGGTGCACAAGCCTATGACTCAAGCATACTGCATTTACATATTTCACTTTAATTTCATAAAACGTAAAGACATTATCTTTTTCTATGATCTGGGAATCTTTAATCTAGCAGTGCCTGTCGAGATAGTGCCTATAGGCCACATCAAATGCAAACAGACCTGACCTTCTTATAAAGAAGCTTCCTCTGTGATTCTGACAGCGCTCACATGATGCATCAGTCTCAAGCAGCGGGTAAACCCACCCTGCTCTCCATGAGGCCATCTCCCTGTCCAGCCTACGAAAGGAGCCCTCGTTTATGATCTGGCTTCTGTCTGATTTATAACAAACATGCGGAAGGCTTCAAGTCTTCAAACTTCAAACAGATCACAAAAAAGCGTAGTTCATTTCCTCAGATTAAAAAAAACGAAAGTCAAAACAAATCTTATCAATAGGTAAAAAAGTGACTTTTCCATTGAATTATATTTCTTCTTTTGCGAGATTGATAAGGATATCACCCCTGTATTTAAGTGTGACAGCACAGAGAAATGGCACGCTAAGATTAAAGTAAAATCATAAGTATGCAAATCCAATGTGGCTTAAAGAAGGAAACAGCTACACTTTTACATCAGCAGGTGTTTTTTTTATCATCATATTGGGGCTCCTGTTTGCTCATTTAACATGCAAAGCACTGAGATATGACCCTTTTAATGGCATTTAATGTCTAATAGTTCTGATTTAATATTTGTTGTTTGTTAAATTGGAAATCAGAAGCATTTGTCGTCATTAACATGGCACATTCCTGAGTGAAACAGAACAGCCCCAACCACCAAAAAAAAAATCTAAAAATGAAAATGAGGGAGAAAATACAGTGATGGGAGTGAGCAGTGCCTGTAGCTGTGAATGTCCAAGCAGCTGGAAAGTAGGTGTTCTTATTAGATGAGGGATGGTGGTGTTGGGGGGCACAAAAGACATGCTCTGATATTATTGGGTAATGGTTAATATGATCAGGGGCATGATCTCACAAAATAAAGGAGGTCCTGTTCACCCTAATCAGTTTTGCAAGATTGAGCGTAGCAGCACTGTGCTCCAACAAACATGACATTGTTAAAAAAATGACCATGCTTTATAGGGGTGGTACGAGACCAATTTGATCTCACGAGATGCGTCTGTTTTCGCGAGACGTAACGATATCCTTGCGTTACTAAAAGCTGTGCCTGTGAAGAAAACGAAAAGAAATTCAGTTCGCATGAAAGGGCAAACAAACCACTCTCTCTGTATTTCTCTCTCTCTCGTTACTTTTCCAGAGCGCGCGTCTCTCTATCTTTCTCTGTATCTCTCTCTTATTCTGGAGCGCACAGATCCAGAGCCTCTCTCTTCCTCTCTCTCTCTCTCTGTCTTTCTCTTTCTCTCTCTCTCACACTCACACACACACACACACACACACTCATGACTTTTCTGGAGGACGCGTCTGTCTCTCTCTCTCGTGACTTTTCCGTATTTAAACCTCGGGTTTATTTTTACATGTTCTTTAAGGGTGATGTATTAAACTGTTTAAAATGAAATTAAAGTGTTCTGGGAGCACATCTGGGGGCATA
>JBBPDH010000001.1:8259987-8272123 GCA_037974565.1 Clupeocharax schoutedeni
GGATCGGCAGATATCCAAATTTAGAATATCGGTATCGGTATCGGACATAAAAAAGTGGTATCGGGACATCTCTAATAGCAAGCCCAGATAAACTGCCTAGTTTTGGGAAATTGTTAACTTGTATTTTTGGAATGAGAATAATACACAAAGTAGCGTGTCAGAGGCTCATCAGGGTGTGCTCTGAAGAGATTGTCCTCAGTTTCTAATCACATTTTGAAGCTGTTATTTGGTTTTGTTTCATGCTTTACTGTGGAAATTGATGTTCAGTGAGCTGCTCTAATCTCTCAAATTGGTTGTATTCATGTGCCAATTGCTTGGCTAAATCATGTCTCTTGTTTATATCCTGCTTAAATCATGAGCCTATACTCTGCTTGGAGTGATGCCACAAACAGGGTTGCCTACACTTTCCATCTTTGGGGACAAAAGTGTAATGTGGTTGGTTGAAACCACCAGATTCCAAAACAATCAGCTAGCTTGTTAGCTCACATCTGTTCAGTAAATGTGGAACTATTTGGAGCATGTGTGCCCTCGCAGCATGGATTAAGGGTATATTCTTTAAACACTGCAACAGTTTCCTTATACATAAAGCACACTGGTTATCCATGAAAGTTCTTAGAAAGGGTATTTCCAGTGATCCCTAAATCTTTTCTTGCCCATGTGCCACTGCCTGCTTAATTTAGTAAAAAGAAATGTAAACTTTTGGGAACACCAAGAAGAATAAAAAATTCACGATTAACAAAAAGGTTTTTTTGGACTTGTTGGTGCTTTTCTGTGACTAGCTATTGTATGTAACATCAGCAAAAAACTGTTCAACCTTCTTTAAAAGGTTGTTTAAAGAACCACATACAAGCAGTGTTCCATTACAAGGAACCACCATCTAATCAGCCAAAAACATAGATCTTTAAAGTCATTGGTTCTAAATACTGTGCTTCTGTTTAGAATCAAAGCCTTTATTAAGAAGCCTTGTTTTTTTTAATGATCTAATGATCTATTCACAGCTGTTCTTTGATCAGGTTTTCATCATAAAATCAAATATTAAAAAATGGTAGTTAGGTAAAAATGTTTGTGAGGCATTAGTTCTGCCATAGATCAAGCACCAGTGGTTATCTAAAGAACATTCCTGTTGATGATGAGGAACCTCCAAATGGTAAATGGTTTCTCGTAGGATAAAGGGTGTTTTTTTTTTTATTCCCAGTACCATATGTCCAAAACATGAACCATTTTAAAACTTTTATTTTGGAGCCTGTTGCAATTTTGCATTGCTAAACCATGAACGCATGTGAAACAGAGGTTTCTGTATCATAGGGTTGGCGTTTTATACCTCTTAAATGTCAGTCATGTTTACTTAGACATGTTTGGAGCAGGTCCCCAAACCCCAAAATGCAACACACACACACACACACACGCACGCATACACACACACACATACGCACACACACACATACGCACACACACACACACAGCCTAGTTGTGGTGCTTTGTGGATGGTGAATGTTGTCAAGAGTTGATCGACCAACCAATGAGGCGAGGCAACAATGTTGCAATCTTCATTAAGTGCGCCATGCAATTCAGTGTAACATGATCCACACATGTCCACAGGCAGAGTAACTGAACTCCAAGCGGACCAAAGCGTGTGTAAATATTGCTTTGTTTCCCCTCAGAGGACCTAGACAGGCTCAACACGCAAACACGGTCTGCTTAATTAGGCCAAATGTGCCTTAATTGCGCACAGGGTGTTATTAACAAGGGGCTGGTGTGTTTGTGTGTGTTCCCACAGCTAAGCAATGAGACAAAAAAAAACGACAGGAGCAAGAAGCTGCTGGAGAATGAGCAAAAAGGACTGGAACTGCTGCTGGGACAGAACGCCTCTCAGGACCCTCTCTGTCCCCTCCTGCTGGAGCCCTCAGAGTAATGGTGGCCAATATGGCAGAAATGTAACATCATAATACATCAGGACATTTCCATGGTACTCACTATGTATTGATGTACAGAAATCCCCCAGTTTTATACAGATCAAGAGTTGCGGATTCAGTCACATGGAAATTTTTTTTGAGAACCAAATTTCTCAAAAACGTAAAACTTTTTTTTGCTTTTTTTGTGGTAATAAATACATTTTATCTGGATGTTTTCACACAAGGGGACCGAGTTTAAGGGTTATTCCTCAAAAAATTTTCACCTCGCCGCGGTGTCCCAATATTTTTGTCCAGTGACCCTCGAAGTTGCTTTTCTCAGCGGGGAATTTAAATTAAAAGGTGAAAATACTGGTTAACCATTACATTTTATTTAAGGGTAATGTATTAAACTGAGTTTAAAATGTAAAAGTGTTCTGGGAGCATAATTCGGGTTTACACTATAAAAATCTAGTATTTTGAGTCATTTTATTAAGTTGGAGTGGATAAAATATTTTTGAAAAATGCAGTGCCTTATTGACTTTGTTTACAATATAAATCATGAATAATCAAAAAAATAAATTCACAAATTAAGATTATGACTCGACATCCAGTAAGCTGCTTGATCATTGCTTATCTTTTTATACGGTTACAATATACTGGTTGCTGTTGTTTACAGACTCTGTAATTGGTCTAATTTTTTTGTCTTTGTTCTAAAGCCTTTATTTATAATACAAGAACTTTGGTGTCCAAAGTGTGCTGAGGTGTAATTGATCATGATTAGGATAAACTGATAACACATTGCCCTGCCCTTTGGAGCTGCCCCAACCAGACAAGGGATGCGAGAGTGTATAAGACCTTGTGGACCTGCGTTTGGATGTGAACCAGACAATCAGAATGAACAGACCAGAGTCCAGTCACAGTTTCTGTCTCCTCCCTCACCCCAGAGTATGGACTGCTTCTACTCCTTCTCCCTCACTCTCCTAAAGGCAAGGACTACAAAGAGTTAACAGAAAAGGAAATCTGAAATAATATCTTTCATGAACGTAATCGAAAACAGGAATAATAACCCCTTTAAAAAGACCGTTTCATCCTTGTTAAACTTTTATTAAATAAATGTAACAGTGAGTGATTTGGACAGTAGCGTAACTGGGGTCTCATGAGCCCCAGGAATGTAAATTACTTTCAGAGAATAAAAATGAGTGTAATTTGCTTATTTACTTGCTCTTATGTCATGTTGCAAATAAACAGACACTCTCAATCCATGCATCTCCATCCACTAGCATCTAACATGAATGAAATGTTAGACCACCTAATTAAAGATTTCAGAATTATGAATGATGGCTGTATCATGTTGCAGGTTGCAAAAGATCTGAAAACTCTTACCATGGACCAGATGCTGTAGAAATGAGAGAGATATAGACATCAGAGCTGTGTGTGCAGTGTTGGGAGCTAACTGTAGAGGTATGTTGGCAAGAAATTGGATCTGTCTGTGAGTCATAGGTGTACAAACGTGTCAGATTTTATATGAGGGGCCCCAAACAGACTTTAAATCTGTACAATAAGTCCCAGTAGTAAGACTGCTGAGTTTTGTTGTTCAGTACACCTACTCTACCAGTCAAAAGTTTGGACTCATTTGGTCTTTTTCCTTTGTTTTTACTATTTTATACATTGTAGATTAATATTGAAAACAAACAAAATGATGAAGGAACACATATTTTATGCAGTAAACAAAAAAGAGTTTAAAAAACAGAATGTTTTGTAATGGTAATGATGGGCTGCTATTTCTGTTTTTACTTAGCTAAGTGGTTCTTGCCATAATGTGGAGTAGAACCGTAGTGGAATGGGATCACTAACTGTGTACCAAATCCACCATCACAACTGATGATCCCAAACACATTAAGGGGGCAAGAAATTCCACTAATGAACTCTTGACGAAGAACACCTGTTAATTAAACACCATTCCAGGTCGATTCTTCATGAATCTGATTGAAAAAATGCCAAGAGTATGTCATCAGAGCAATATATTAATCTAAAATGTAGCCAATAATAAAAACTAAGGAAATGGTTGAATGAGAAGATGTGTCCAAACTTTTGACTGGTAGTGTTCATGCACAAAAAATGGCCATTTGCTGGGCACAGGAAACTTACTCATTGGGGTTATACTTTGAATGCGTATATTGTGTGCTCACAAAAGCAAGATTAACCTACTTAGAAACCAAACATGGATTTAAGTTCCCTGGGGCGTTAAGCTTAATGTGTCAACGTCAACTATTTTCAATACACCAGAACTCAATGATGTTTTTAACCACCCAACCATATTTTATAATAGCTGATGATTACATGATTTTTTCCCTGTTTGATTATGTTGTAGGGGAAAAAATATTGTTTATTTACTGTTGGCCCTGCCTGTGGGACTAGAGTAGTGCAGTTTAATGTTCTCCCTGCTTCAAGTTCATTTCGGTTTTGGCAGTTAGGATAGGCTGGAAGCCCCTAACTTGTGCTGTTCCTTTGCACTCCTTGTAGAAAAATGGATCAGCACGCTTTCAACAATGGAAAGAAAAATGGTTTGGTAGGTAGCGAGAATATGTACAAATAGCAGAATGTCCTTGAACACTTAGCTGGTTCAGTCTTTGATAGATAAGGTCGTATTGTTTCTTATCACCTTGTTTGTGCAGATGTAGCATTTTGCCTGCTCAAAATCTGAGCTGAGACACAAAGGCAATTTTAATTTATTAGTTGTTAGTGGTCAGTAAAATGTGTTTTCCTGACGTGTTTGTGTGTTTATTTGTGCGTTTGTATGGGTGTGTGCGTGTGAATGTGTGTGTCAGAGAAAGACAGAGAGCGCCGTGAGGGGCCTGGGTCCATATATTTTACACAGAAAATGAGCTCTCATCTGTGCCCAGTGATTGTGCTCATAAATAAGTGAGGGGATGAATCACCTGCTGTCTGTGCTGTGCATGTTGATAATACATTGTTATTTTGGGTCCATTTGTACAGAGATGCCACAGCACTCCATCCCTCAGACTTCACTTAAAGCACTCTCTGCTTTCTAATGAATCCCTCTGATGGTAGTTGTTGATGTTCGCGGATGCGATCATTTTTCCTTGTGTCTTTAAAGTCCACACGCAGTATTTTTAGTTACCTGTGTCCTGTTTGTAAAGCAAATTCAGTCTGCAATAGAGTTTGGACAGGTATTTCTCCTTCTGTCTCTCCGTACTTCCCTCTCTGTCTCTTTCTTAGGTTAATTTTCTCCACCTTTCTCTCCCTCTTCCTTTCTCCCCACCCCCCTCTCTTTCTCTGCCCCCCTTCTTTGTGTTAGTATTAGTTTCTTTCTGCCTCATAGAATTTTTTATATTTTCCATTACTCTCTCTCTTTCTCTCCCTTGTTTTTTGACTCCCCCCTTTCTCTCTCTCTCTCTCTCTCTCTCTCTTTTTACTCTCACTCTCTCTCTCTCTTTCTCTCCCTCTCTCTCTCTCTCTTTCTGCCCCCCTTCTATATGTTAGTGTTTGGTGTGTCCTTGGGCGTCCGTGTTTGTAGGTGTCTCCTCTGCTGCGCCTTTTCATTCTGAAAGTGAAAGGGAGAATTAATAAACAGGGCAGTCGGAGCGTGGATCACTGTGGAGTTGTTATTTAGAAATGTGCGGGATTTACAGCAGGCATGAATAATCAGACGTGGCATGTCTCTGACATAATGAGCTTTTTCTGCCTCATGAAAACAAGTGATTGCTCTTGCTTGCCATTTGATCTCGCAATGAACTTGGCCCCCTCTGACCCACCACACACACACACACAGACACTTTTACACAATGTAGACATGCTGGCAAAGGGTGGCCGTGGATTTCTTTAAGTTAAAAACAGAAAGACCAGACTATGCTGGCTAAACAAGGGGACCTCTAAGCCCACTCTTTGAAATGGCTCTTCTCTGGAGAAAGATGCTCTGTTTCGGTGTGTTAATGAGAGACTGTTAGTAGATGCGGCGAGTCAAAAAGCGTGGCGTTCTCTCTTATCCGCAATACGCCCGGCAACATGAAGCAACTGACGTTTTTTTCTTTATCCCAGGATTATACATTTTAATGAGGGAAGGCAGGGCTTGTTAGTGGTATTAGTCATTTGCACTGTCACAGTTAAAAATACTCCCTTTTTAATGTGTGCACACACACACATACACACATCTTAGCCCTCACATCCATGGCGCAGTCATTAAAAATAAAACCACAGGCTTTTAAGACTCGGAGCCCAAAGCCAGAAGCATTGCAAAGAAAGGCTCCCCTGGAAACAATGATGAGGAATCATCTTCATTTGTTGTTGTTGAAAACGCGGTGGAGGTTTGCAGAGGTTAAGCTGGCTTTTGATGTGTTTTTAACTCGTTTTAGCTCAGTACAGGGATTAATTCGAGAGACCCCCCCCCCCATCCCCCGCCACCCCACCCGTTTCTCAGGCACAAATTCTCATTTTCATCGCGGTGAGTACTGTTCATACAAAAGAAAGCCAGACTGCGACTGCTCTCCTGCCCAACTTCCTGCCATAATTTGAGTTAATGAACATGTGGTTTGGGGGCGGGTGTGTGGTCTTCTCAAAGAAAATGATGGTACCCTGAAAATATTGTGACTTTTTCCCCCCTCTGTTCTACCAAAATGAGCTCAGGCTGCATGTGAACCGTGGAGGCCCCTCACCAGCCAGGCTTGACAATTACCCCTGTGATTATGCTACATTAGTTTATTTCCGTGTTGAGAAATGAAAATAACTCCAGGGCACTTACTCTCGAACCCAATGCATTACGCTCTATGATTTTCTCACCTGGAGAGGGCCTATTTCTAACGAGATTTAGACAGGAGTGATGCATGGACTGTGGTGGCACCATTTGACCTCTGTGATTCTTGTCACTTCAGTCAGCCTAAGGACTTTTGTTATGGTTTGGTACTTAAACTCAATTTTAAAAATCTTCATTGAAATGAACATTATTTATGAATTAAAACATTGCATTGCTATACCGCATGTCTTCACTGTCGGATCAAAACTGGGTTATCATTCATTTGGAACTCTTCTCTTTGTCTGTTCATCATGACATTTGGAAACGATATAAAGAGCAGCTGACAAAATTTGTATGTCCAAAATAGATTCTAACTAACATATGCATTTTGCCACATGTTGCTTATACCTTTTTTCAGTCTTGCCCTTAATCCAGCTGGACATTAACTGACCTCTTATTACTTCTCAGCTAAAATTGTAACTAAGGTATACGTGCTCCATGTAGGGGTCTATTGTTGTGCCCTTTTTAAGCCCTATTAAGTCAATCGCTGGTAATTAACTAATCAAGCCAATAAGTGCTAATTAACTTGCAACTAATAACCACTTCATTAAGCAGCAAGCCTTTTTATCGTTAACAGCTGCACTGTCCTTATCTAAGTACAGGATGTACAGGGCTCTTATGGAAGATGAATCCATTCATGGTGGAGGGGCACATGCAAGGTGTTGCAAGGCAAAATAGCACCAAAAAAAAGGGTTTTACCATATTAACCATCTTCAGAACATTATTCCACTGTGTTCTACCATCTGTTTCAGTAAACATAAAATTGTTCTTTGGAACGATACCACACAAAAGAACCACTTTTAACCCCTTAAAGAACCTTAATATTAGAACCGATAATAGTTTAATCACCTTTATTTTAGAGTTGAGGTGTAATTGTGCAATTTGATGCCACTGATGGAAAGTGTGGCAAGTTCTCCAGTCAAGTGTGTGTTACGTTAACCGTCCATAAAACGTTTACCATCCAAAAAAACATTCAACTAACTCGTATTCTTTTTCTGCATTATTTTTTTTCTCTCTCTTTTTCTCTCTCTCCCTCTTTCTAACCCCCCTCTTTCTACCCCACTCTTTCTGCCCCCCTCCCCCTATCTCTCTTATAATGATGTGCAGTTCTATGATGCTGTAAACTTTAATCAAAACTGTAATTGGCCTTTGTTAATGGACATTGTTATAAAAAAGTGGTACTTTGGGATTATTTCCACAATGGGGGAAACTGCACAGCGCATTTAAAATTCTGAGACTCTTTTGGAGAAAGGAAATGTAAATTTTGCTTCATGGCGTGCATTTAAATATTATAGTGGAAGGACTGGAGGCAATAAGCCTCATTGCAGATATTCCTCGTTATTTGAATACATAATATCTCGTGTTAAATTGTCAGGGAAACGAAAATGAATGTTAATAAAAGTCCTGTCCTTTTTTAAAGGAACATTATGAGCATTAGCCACTGGCGAGCCGGCACTGCAATGCATTCCTAGTAATCCATCAGTACACTCCTTAAATTGGCTTTTTAAGATTGAAAAGGCGGGTTTGGGAAGGGGGGTATAGATGGGAAGCATATGCACCTGATTGGACTATAAATGAGCATGGGGGGTGCAAGTCTGGGCCGAGGCTGGCCTGCCCCCCCCCCCCGCCATGATTATTGCCCACATCTTCTCCGCTTTCTAAGGTGACCTCTATGAGCAGAGTCATGGACATCACTTATTTTTTAACTCTTCAATAGTCTGTTCACCTATTTGGAGCACATTTTGTAGTTAGGTGTCTTGTACTCATGCTGGGGGCACTTTTAATGTCACCAGAGAAGCAGATTTGATTCTCTAAAAACTTTGTAGTGAATGGTTTGTAAAAAAAAAACATGCTTGTTAATGAGAGAACAAGAAGTGTAAAGAACCTTCAGAAAATGACAAAGATATTTCCTAGAACCAAACACCCAAACCTAAAACTGCTTAGAAACCATGGAGGAGCTCATGGGGGAAACTCTTAACATCCGGTAAGGCAGAGCATGGCAGATGTTCTGCCATGAACATGTTCTTTGTCTTCGGTTATTTTGAAGGATTTTAGAGGAGTAAAGATCTACATTTTCTGAGATTTGGTATGTTTTTCAGTCATGGGATTAATTATATAATATTTTTGATGTGATAAAAGTATATAATAACATACTACACACTCTGTTCTCTGACAGAACTGCAACATCTGTCCCCCCAAAAAACCCAGCCCCCTGAATTTAGTCCATAGAAGTCTTCTCTGGTTGGAATCTCCTCTTCAGCTTACCCTGCAGGGGTTTTGCTCAAAGGACTGGGATGACCATGTCAGAAGCTTGACTTTGTGGTCATTGAACGATTTTTATGTGGATATGGGTCTCCTGGTACTTCATGAAATCCATTATGTGATATAACCTAGCAAAGGTCTCAGCGTGTTTGGAGAAAGAACAGCTTAAACACAGATCTCAGATCCCCCACCATACGTAAGAGTGGGGCTGAGGTTCTTTTCAGTTTCTCCTTTTTACAGCAAACTAACCTTGAGTGCTTGTTTCCAAAATGTAATTTCTTGTGACTGCAAAGTTCCATCAGAGTCTAGCAAAGTCTAGATGCTTATGTCTGTTTTAGAGGAAAGAAAGGGTTTCGTTCTGGCACACTTTTCTTCAGAATTTGCTAGCAGGGAGATGGCTTTGATTCTTGGAAAACAATTTGCCACTCTAACCATCCTCCTAACTATTCATGGGGATAAATACAACTCAAAATGTCCAATGTATTTGGACATTTTCTGGTGGGAAGCAATTTTATTAAGGCCGTTGCCGAGGGATGTTGGCATATTTGTCCCCTCATATTTGTACAGCAGTGAAACATGAGGTTCTGGGTGACAACTTAAGAGATTTCTGAATTTTGAAGGGAGCAAATGATTGCAATATAGTTTTGTCTTTAAATGATTTTACATCCTTAATATTTCCGGCATTATATTTAACTAATTACAAAGACATTATTACACATGTTTACCAATAACTCTTGAGCAGACCACATACTTCCTTTTTCAGAAAATACAGTTGGGTGCTATGCTGGGTGCTATTTGCATTGCATAAGCCCCACCCCCCTCTCAGTTCACTTTACTCTAATAGAATACATTGAAACACAGCAATTGGAAGACCCTTAAATAAGACCCAGGGGAATGTGTTTTTCTTCTACAGTGTTTTAAAATCTTCATTTATATACATAAACACAACACACAAGTCCCTTTGTATGCCTTTTAATTTTAAGTTTTGTTTTTATACATGTTTGCAGCGCTTTATTTAAAAAGTGAAAACAGTGCCTTATTCAAATATAAATTACTGTGAATTTAATCTTTCCTTTAATAAACATCTCAACTCTCTGAGGTTTGTAAAATAAAACTGTGACTATTTTGTTGATGTTGCCCTGAGGAACAAGACAAAGAATGCAAAGAAATCCCATGCTTTCTTTTTGGTAAAGCCTTTAAAGGGTTAAGACAAAGGCCCATGCAAGGAACGACTGTCTGGGGCTGATTAGTGGAAGGCGACTCTGGGGGGGAAGGATGAGTAGCCCTAGCAAAGGCCAGCTCAGGTCAAACCTGCCCTTTGTGAAGTGGAGGATGGGCTCCCCACCCCACTCCCCTCCGCTTGCTCTTGAACTTGAGCCTTTAAGTTGATCACGTGCCAAGATCAAGTTCATTTTGAAAGCACAGCTGGAAATCAGCATGTTTGATCAAGACATGGTGAAACACAAGCAGGCGCTGTCCATTAAACCTGAGTTAACCCTTTCTGGGCCTAGCGTTCCACATCGACTCCCATAAGAACAGCAGTCAGAGCTGGACAGAAAGAGTTAATCCTGAAGGAGAGGTGACCTTTCTTATTCCCTGTTCACTCCCACCTCTTTTTTTTTATCATGCCTCTCCAAAGGGACTCATCATACGTGGGGCTCTATGAACGGGGAAAGGAGCGCATTGTCCTTATCACCTCCTTGCAGAAAGTGGCCGAGTAATAGGACTTTGTAAGGAGAAATGAAGCCCTGGCCTGATGGCGGCTGATTAAAAATTGACTCTGCCACATCAAAGAGGAGTTGAAGGTGAACGCGATGATCACTTCCCTCCGCTTGGGGACCACACCGCCATTTCTTTTATTCAACCTTGAAAGATTTGCTCTGAATAAGGAAATCTCCCGCAAGCCTATTCAGACCGGATGGGACCAAGCCGAGCGCTCCGTTCTTCGCATTAGAAAAAATCATAAAATTCAATTTTTGCACTAATGATGTCTTAGACCAGGATTGGTTTGTTATCGATGTGGAGAGATTTATCTAGGCCTTGTGATTGATGGCTCACTGCAGCCCTTGTATAAGGGGCAGTATAACTACTATATGAGCTCCCAGTGCACACTGTAAACCCCAATGATGAAAGTCCTTAGTTAGATGGAATGTAAAATATATTCCATACAAAAGCCACATACTGAGTGTTTTTAGCACTTTCCTCTTTTTGATTTGATAAAACTGATCGTTTTAGCAGAGTTCTATTTCCAGTTTTAAGTAAAAAAAAAAATAGCCTAAGATATATTTACTGACACTTGAATGTAATTTTTTGTCTGAGGCCAAAAGTGTCAAAAGCTAGCTGGAAAGCTGAGCTTTTCCACGTCTTTGGCATCTGTATAACAGCTATTATTTTTCCATTATAACAGGTTATCTTTATGCTAATACTAAATGTGAATGTCTTTTGCTGGTATTTACTATGGCATTTAGTCTGACAGTTTAGCAGTCCAGTCTGGGTTACTAATATAGATGCAAATGGTGATCAGCTTCTGATTGGACTGTAAAAATTAAAATCTGGCCAGTTCTGTTTTTAGTAACCAGTCCATGGTGTTTGTAATTGTACTAACACGTGTTAAATGTGTTGTAATATGTTGAATTTATCACTAAATTCTGTGAACTGATGCTCATTTTTAAAACTTTATGGGAATATTATTGAGTGAGCCAGTGGTTATTAACAATGGATAAGTTCCACTTCAGTTATGGTCTTGCACATTCATTAATAAAGCCCTTTTAAATGGAACCAGTTCCTTGGAAGCTATTTCTAGGTCATAGCATTTACTAAGAGTAAGATACTGAAAATTAAGTAAGTGAGTATGTTCCACTTTATATATGGCCCTGCAAATTGGTCAGTAAAGATCTTTCATTGTATTTAATCACGTGGCCAGTCACATGACTTTTGCATCTTGTGCCACATGGTCAAATGTTGCTGCTGGAAGCACATTCCAGTGAATAAATCATGGTGGGGGTCCTAGGTCACATACTACGGGTAGCTATGCCACTGAGCACAACTCATCGAAATGTATAGTGCTAATGCTAATGATGCTCTCCATGACCCATAATGTTTCAATGCATGAGGAAGACATACATATATATATATATATACACACACATATATATATATGTATATACGTATA
>JBBPDH010000001.1:8272223-8284324 GCA_037974565.1 Clupeocharax schoutedeni
TATATATATATATGTATAACAGTACGCCAGTGTTCAACAATAGCACACATTTTTTTGTGGTGAATTTGTGGCTGAAACATAGCACAAAAAGGCTCAGTACATAGTACATCTGGCCCTGGCTCTTTGAGTGTGTGTGTGTGAGTGTGTGTGTTCAGGCACAGATTTGAAATGTAAAACAGTGATTGCCGTTAAAATAGGTCCCCCATCACCCCCCTATTTCCATACCTCACTTTTCATACTGCAGCCAGTGCTGCACATGTAGCTATTGAGAGCCATTGTTTCAGCCATTCTCTCTGAGAATGCCTTCATTAGCATACATAGTGTGCAAAATCACCAGCAATGTAATCTCCATGTGGCGAATGACAAAATAAAGGTGTCACGCGAGGTCAGAAGCTGCTGATGGCTGGCTGATGCCTCTGATGTTGGGATTTGAAGACGTTGAGCAGAGTGTTGGCATATAGGCCTATTTGGCATATAGTGAATACAGCAGATTTGTAATCAGGGATGACACATCCAAGCAAAACACTAAAACTCCATCTGACAGGCTCACAATAACAACAAGATGCTCAAACGAGAAAAGAGTTTGGCAGGTGTCTCAGCTCATTTAGGACTGTGCCGATCTTAAAAGTATAGATGATTTTTTGACGATAATATTGTATTTTAAACGTTGAATTGCCTGCTCAGAAGCAAAATTATTTATGACTGCCCAGCTGACAAGATAAGAAATTGTGGTTGAATAAACATTGGATTATACATTAGAGGAACAGCCCCACTTTTGTTTTAAAGCCAAATATAGGTATTTTGAAGGCTGTTGTATTAATGATGATAGTCTTTTTCATCACCATATGCTGTGGGACTTCTAAGCCATTTTATTACATTGTTATAATTAATATAAAATTTGTTTAGAGGTTTGATATGCACCCTTACAATATAAAAGTGACACAAAGAGTTCTGCAATTCCATAGAAGAACATTTTAGTGAACATGTATATGGGATGTGTGAAGTGTGAAGAACCCACATACAATCTCACATATTGTAACTTCTACTCCAGATAGAGGTTTCTCAAAGAACCATGTAGGAACTTTATTTTCTAGAGGGAATATGTGAAAGGAAACTATTTACAATATTTAAATCAAATATAGATGGGTTTAATAAAACACATTTTAGACTGGGAAAGTTTTGTGAACTGGGAAAGTTTTGTGAACTGGGAAAGTTGCTTGTGAGTGGTGAGTTTTACACCCAACCCCTCTGAATTACTTTGTTTACATCTTAATCAAGTAATTTTGTGGCAATTTTAAAAAAACAGGTGAAATTATCTTTTAAACGGGAACTGTTGATAGGAAAAGCTGCTCTCTTATAGAATCTGAGGCTTGTTCCATCATCCAGCAGCACTGCTTTTGATTGTGTTAACCCAGCCTCGCGCTGCTGGTTCTGATGATCAGGAGATGAAGGTCTAAAAATAAAGCCCCGTCCAAATTAGAGCGGTAAACTTGTGGAAAGCTGTCGCCGAAAAGGTGTCTTGTATTTACAAATGCAATTACTGGCCTCCCTTCTCCACTTCATTAAGTGGCAATCAAAGCAATCCGGCATGACAGTGTGCAGAATTCAAATGAAATGTGTATCTTTGAAAGTTTGCACCAATAAAGCCTTCTCTTGACTCGCGATGAGAATTTCACACCTATTAACGCAGTATCTGTGCTTACAGTCCCTCTGTCTTTGTGATGTGCCTGGGGGTGTTCAAATGGATTTATAGAGAAGGAGAGGGAGAGAGAGAGAGAGAGGGAGGAAAGAAAAGAAGTCTCCAGGGATGTAAGCCACAGCTCTGCGAGTTTGCCACTAATAGTGTCCCTGTCATGGGTTTGTGAATTGCAAATAGTTAAGTACTAATAGGCAGATTACGAAAAGAAACTAACCATGTCCACAAATCCTTTAACTAAGACTCTGCCTTTTTTCGTTTTGCGGCCACTTTCTTATTGTTTAAAGGAAAAAAATGCATATTAATTCTTGATAGCTGGCGGGGAGTCTTTATCATATTTCAGAAAGTGCTGTGTCCATGATCCTGGTGCATTTTCATTATTTATAAATAATTTCATGAATTATGCATGCGTTTAGTAAATGTACTTTAGTATTAAACAAATTAATTCACCGTTTGCTCACAGTGCTGCTGAAGCACTTTCACTACATTCCGTCTCAGCTAATCTTGTCCCGAATTGGCTGCCCACCAGCAGTGTTTGGCTCGACTAGGGGGGTTAAAAACAGAGCGATAACTATCTCATCTCGTCCATCTCTGTATCTGGTGCTCTCGAGCGATGATAGCCGGTGCTTTGAGCCCTTTTGGTCTGAGACTAAGCGAATAGCAAATGGACTTTTCCCCCAGTGCGCTTACATGCACAGAAGGGCCCACCTTTAAAGATGGTTAACTTCTGCGGTACGGACTATTAGAGCGGTCTGTGGTGAAATTGACTATGACCTCTCCAAAGGCTCCTTGGCGGCATCAAGCAGAAAAAATAAATGATCGCAAGTTCATTTGGACAACTCCATCAAAAACAGCGCAAGAGCGTTTGCCCATTGCTCTCGGCCAGGAGAAATGACAGACCCTAACTGAGAACTCCATCAGCAGCCCAGAGAAAGTTATCAGCGTCCCAATCAGATCCCTCATCCATTCCCAATTTTTCGCCCCGGCCACTCCAGCCTTGGCCTTTTCCTCCGCGCTCTTTCGGACTGCTTTTTTGATCATGTGTCTCTCTGCATGTTTAAGGTTTGGTGGAGGTATAGCACGGGCGCAGTGGTGTAGACATCTCCATATGAATGAGGGCAGGAGGGGCACTGGGCTGCAGATAGCCGGGTGAATGATAGGAGTTTAGTGGACCCTGCAAAGCCCTCGGTGGTTTCTCCACCACATATCAAAAAGGGCATTAGATTCTGGCACGCTTGAGGAGTTTGGCTTGGCAGGGGCCCAGGCCTTAATAGCTAGGGATATGTAGGTTATGAATAAGGTGCACTTGAGCCGCCAGGAGAGCAGGGGGGAATCGCGGTCAGCGCTGGCAGGACACCCTGACCACAGACGCTGCGCTTGTCCCCCCCTCTATACCAGCAACCCCCCCCACCACCACCACCACCACCACAGACACACACTTCTCTCTTTCTCCTGTCTTCCCTTCCAGTTCTATAAAATTCCTTTTAGGCACATTAAAAAAATAAAAAGCTCTTTAACATCTGCACATTCCCGTCTACTACAACTGTGTTTTTGTGTCTGTAGATTTTCAGGTCTATTGTAAAATGCGGGTAAATGTGAGCAAATTATTGAGGAAAAACTCTGCACTTCAGAATCTGACTCTGTTGGCTTATACTATACATGTGTGGAACACTGTCTTTTAGAAAAACACAAACTACGAAATTGGGTTGAATTTCTGTCCGGATATCGACTGTATGTTGCAGATAGTTGGAACATTCTTCAATGTTCTTCACTCAACCAAAGTAGATGACACTGAAAGAAGTGGGGGCTAACAAAACGCTTGCTAGCCTCAGGCCATTGTTTCTTCTTTATATTAGAGTTATTTATTTTTGTTTGCTCCCCAGAACTTGCAGAAAGTGCTCCTGCAGGTCCAGCAAATTTTTGTGACCTGTCTGGTGTTTTGCTAATTTTGATTGGCTCGGCAGGAGCGGTTTTCATTTTCCACCGGAGATTAGATGCAAACTGGTTTCTGCTGCTTGTGTGAGTGTGCACTCGCGTGGTGCCTTCTCCGACGCAGTGTGTGTTCTATAGATCCTGACTGCAGGTAAAGAGATTTGCCCCGACGAGCTGCAGGTAGAGCTTACCATTCAGCAGCAGCCGTATCTCCACAAGGCTCCTGTCTGATGGACTCTTTTTAATTAGTGCACTTTATGAAATAGTCATTATGTTAATGGCAACACATGCATGTAATATTGAATTTTTAATCAAAAGCATGATGTGCACACTGTTTTTTTCTACTTACAAGATGTAGATTTGCTTAATATGCACTCAAACCCTCTCTGCAGTTGTGTAGCAATAGAATAATTTATTAAAACAAATGCCACATTTTTACAAAGTCTTCAAATTAAATGTGACCACTACTAAAAGATGTAATGCATGGGTATAAAATATGCATGAAATTATGCAAATGTGGTGGAAAAAGACTTCCAGCTATACTTGTTGGCTGGGTTTCTGAAGGATTGCCAGTTTTCAGATTGAAGCCGCATTGACTTGGACATGTGGGATCTACACTCTTCAAAATAAGAGCGCTTGCCAGAGAAGAACCACTTTTGGTTCTTTGAAGAACCTTTGAGAGTACAGTCCTTTAAAAAAAAAACACTTTTGAACATATGAAGAAGATTTTTTCAAGTTGCCTCTTTAGTGTAAAGGTTCTGTACATTAAGAAGGAGTTTAATGTAAAGGTTCTAGACCAATTAAAGGTTTATTTCTACAACCAACCATCCGAGACAACACCTTTTTGATGTCCAGTGGAGATAATACAGTTATTTTGTGGCAGAATGCGTGATGACTATCAAGCTGCACTCCTGCACTTTAGTCAAAATAGTCACAGCATGTAATTTCCTGCTTGTTTTTTTTTGTTTTGTTTTTTCATTTCTCTTCAAGCTGCAGATCAAAGATTAAGTTTGAATCTCTGATGAATCGAGATGGCCCTGGAGGAGCCTCTGTGGTTCACATCCATCTGGCATGGACATTGCACTTCCCCTTGACAAATGGCAGCAGATGCAGTCTCTCTTGTTCTTCCTTAAAAATAAATTTGCCAGAAAGGGCTCTTTGCACAGTGCAGGGATGGATTACGGATATGGGGCCAAAATATCAGATGAATGAATAGTCCTTGAATATGTAATGACTAAAGAAATGAAAATAAGACCCCTCACCCCATACCTAATTCCTTTATTTATAAAAATAAAAAATGTGCAGAAATGTGACTAATAAAATATTGGCTAGAGCCCATTAACTGAGAATGAATCAATCTGTGACATTTTCCCAGTGTGCTTCAAATGAAAACTGCTTATTAAATTTGTTTTTCCGAGCTTCTGAGTGGCACACCTGTTAGAGCATGTGCCCTATCATTGGGAGATCATGAGTTTGATGCTTTGGCCGTCCATGACTGAGTCCAAGAGATCGTAGTAGGCTTTTCTGGAAGGTTGGGACGACTCTCCCACTCCCCCATCACACATCCCATAAGCTAACATAATAGAATTGGTGGTTCGGTTCTCTTCCAAGCCTGCTAAGCTGTCCGCTGACATGTGTTAGTGGCAGGTCAAACAAGTGCTTGCCTTCACCCTCCCAGTGTGTGTGGCATCATGTGATTGGGGGTGTCCTGGCTAGTGGGTGGAAATAGACAGGGCTAAAATTGGGAAGAAAAATCACAAAAAAGTGTTATTTTCAGGTTTTGCTTTTTCTGTTTTCTGTTATAGTCAGAGTGTGGAGAGCAGGACCTCCAAAGACAATTGTTATCCACCGCTGATGCAAACTGGTTTTTGGTGAAAGAACAAGTTTCATATTTGAAGTTTTGAAGGTTTTAATTATCTGACTTAATATCTTTTGAAAGCCTAATGGTTTCTTTAAGGCTTAAAAATAAAGGTAGAATCAGTGGATGATTCTTAAAAGATTACTTTTTTGTAAATAAGTGTGAAGAACCTTACTGTAAATGTGAAGGCTTTTGAAAGATGAACTTTTACCAAGTCTGCACGTTTAAAACGTTTTAAAATGTAAAAAAACGGTTCCCGTCTTGAATGTATGATGATATAAAAAGCCTTTAATTGATATAAAAACCTTGACACTATACAGAAGCTCTTAAAAAACATATAGGGGAAAATCCAAAGTCCGCTCCCATGCAAAATTTGATGCAGTGTGCAAAGCAGTTTACTTCTCAGTCCATGTGTTCCATTTATGGAAACTAGGCTTATGTATACATATACATGTTACATGCACTGCTGTTCAGCTCCACCCATTAACACTGAAGTTATAAGGAGTGTTTCGCACTGCCTTTCAAGTGAGGCAAAGTGCAGTTCAGCCAATTGGAAGATCATTTGCTTGGTAAATGATGGTGATGATGATACATTTTGACTGTTTTGGTTAAATAAAACCGTACGTGTAAGTGGAGCTCAAGGAAAGAATTACAAAATACCAGAAAAATATTGAACAGGGGTGTCGAACTCCAGTCCTACAGAACCGTGGTCCAGCAAGTTTTGGTGATTTCCCTGCTCAGAAACACCTGGTTCACCTCGCCACTTAATTGTCAGGTTTAGTGAATGTGTTTGAGGAGGAGAACCATCAAACTGTGCTGAACACCGGCCCTCCAGGACTGGAGTTCGACACCCTTGATACAGAACATGGATCCTTCAGAATGGTTGCAACAATAGTTGTTCTTTAAAGAACCAGCCACTGAAAGATTCTTTCTACAGACCCCTGATCATTCAAAAGATCCTTTTTTGGGACCTTTATTTTTAAGATTATTTTTAAGAGTGCAGCTCATTTACATTTGTGTCATTTCCTTCATGTAGTCCCGCCCCCTCCTGACTCACCCGCTCAAAAGGGAGATGATATGTCTTTGGCTACCGGCATCACTGAAGATAAACACGGTGACAGGTCTGCCAAGGTAAAGACACGAAGAGCAGACGCAGCACACATTTGCTGCAAAAATATCCCAATCTGATGTTTTTTTTATTGCTGTTTAATATAACGGATTTGCATGTTGGGATGTATAATCTCATTCTAACAATGGCTCGTTTCGTGTCAAGCCCCAAATGCGTAGAACACATTTCTCTGTCAGCTGTCACAGTGTATCATCTCTCTCCCTCTCCCTCTCTCTCTTTCACCTCACCCTCGCCCCTCAGCCCTCCTTCCTTCACTCTCACTCATCTGCTGCCCTCTGTTGGTCACTAAAGAGGGCATCCACGTTGGCCTTCACTCCATCGAACCCACAAGCCTCCTCTCAGCCATTTTAGCATCTGGATTAAACACATCTCATCTCTTAGATTGAAAGCTTTGTTTTCTTTATTACTTTCTAGACCGAACAGAGCTGAAGAAATGGTAAACATTAAACATGCAGATAAAAAGCACATTACTGTAAATGGATTATGCGTCGTTTAGACAGCAGATCTTGATGAAAGGTTTGACAGCCATCATATTAGAGCAGGATAATGGAGGATAATAAGAGTCAATGTTGTGCTTGTTTTGTTTTTTCCCTTTTGCTTTCTCTCTCGTTATCCAAAGTACATACCTTTTTCCAATACTCACTCAAAACAGTTTGGTGTTCCCTTTCGAACTGACAGGGTTTATTCATGAAACTTAATATGTGCCATATTTAGAGTTCTCTCATAAATCATGCCCAATAACATCGTTCAAATGAAGCTGGAATATTCATCGGCTTGAATCCCAGGCCTCATTCAGAGGCTTTTGAGTCCTAAGTAAAGCCCACCGCTTCATAAGTGCTTGTAATTGTATCTCTGTTTCAGAGAACATTATGGTTATGGTCATTTGTACTTCATAGGCGTGTGTTTATCTAGGCACTTATGCTAATTAAAGACTTCGCATTCTGCTACTTTTTATCGCCAGTGGCGTAGAACGACACACTGTGAATCTGCTGGTGCACACGCTGGTCCTCATCACCTAATTAATTTAGACGGGAAAATAACTCTTATTCTTCAATTACACATTTTTTATCAGGTTTTCATTTCACTAAATTGGGTCCTGAGTGTGGAAATGTGTTCAGTGTACTTGGTAAAATTATAGTGTGGGCACGGAAATAGTTGCATGGACAGAACCGGGCCCCAGTTTTACCTCAGGATCAATTCCGAAGCGTAAATGTAACGATAATTGGGTGAATGTTAGTCAGTTTTGTTTTAAGGAATCTTTAAAGTCGTAGTCTGTAAAGTGTTACATTGGAACCCCAATCCTGCTAGTTAGAATACTATGTTTACTGTTCACGTTCAAGTTTAATTTGTCATATACAGATAACAATGTAGCATCATTACTGTAATGAAATTCTTAGGCTAGTGTTCCCCAACTTTACATAAATATATAGTAAATGAAATATAAAAAATAATAAGAATAAGAATAAAATTAAAATAAAGTAAAATTTAAAAAGTAAACATTGGGAGTAGTTTGTCAAAAAATGTTATCTAGTGATTTTAAATGGCTTATTTTTCCCTAAAATTCTTAATATACTGTATCAAAATGACTTATTCTCCCAAAAGGTTACTATGTTGAGGTATTGAGGTATAAGTATAGGTTTACTCTTTTGAAATAATGACATATTTTCAAAATATTAAGTTAGTATGTCTAAATGTTTTTTTATGTTTAGAAACTCTTAAGAGCTCAAAAGAGCTCTTTAGGTAAGTTAAGAGCTCTTTAGGTAAATTAAACTCATGAGAAATAATTTAAAAATAAATCAAACTGGGAATAGGGTTCCATAAATTACAGACTGCAGTGTAACAAAGCCATATGACCAAGGCCAATTGGAGTAGTTTAAGAACATTTCACGCACTTTTGTTTTCAAAATTCAAATTTCTGTCTTGTAGACATCCCGCCCCGGTGTGTGTGGTGGAAAAGAAGCAGTAGGTGAAAAATTGCAGTGTGTTCATTAGCAGAAACAGGATAGTTTAACTGCAGTGATGGGATGAGGTATTAATGGTAGCACTGTCAGGGGCACTGTCAGAGAAGTCAAAGAGCAACAGGGGATGAGTGAGAGGAAGAGTATGAGGGAGGGTGCGGAGGAAGAGAAAAAGAGCTTAGGAGTAATGATCTATCTTGCAAAGATGTGACTCATACCACCAATGGCAATGCCTTCACTGCAGAAGAGAAAAAACTGACATTTTGATTGCACCACTGCTTCCAGTCCACTTCAAAAACAATGCTAGTCTGCTGATATGGATTACTTTTTCCTATTTTATCCAAAGAACAACATTTTACAAATTGCATCATTATGAAGAAAATGACTAATGAATAGTAATGAATCAGCGGGGTTACATCTGCACTCACAGACTTTACGAAGAGGAGTATTCGTAAGACTGCATGGCACCTACAAAAGCTTGTAATGACTAACATGACCCTCCATAGGGTTTACAAAGGCTTATTCCAACAAGCATCAGCTGCCATAATGACATCAGCTTTATGTCACTTCATCTCAGTGTTACCAACACCTTTGCAATTGTACCATATTTAGTGGCAGCTGTGAGTCTTATGTCCTTTCTCCACAGTTTATGCGAATACTTTTGCAAATATTTGCCAATTTGGGAACCCAAATGTACATTCCTTTCCCTGACGGAGCCTCGTGAGCCAGACGTAATTATGAAGCCAAATGTGCTAGCAGGCTATAATCAGCCATGTTTTAGATAGATCTTTCTCCCACTGTCATCCGTCCTGGAAAATTACAGTACGCTTGACGGCCATATATATTGAGGGATTGTGTCATATACTCGCAATTTCCTGGCCGTGTCAGGCGCGGGGGCTACTATGCTTTAATACGGCTGCCGCTGCTCTTAATAAAATGCCCTCCTCAATATACATTTCTGCCATGTCCCAGAGAGCGGGAGTGTGCCGCTCAATACCATCTTTAAATATTTACCTTCGCTGAATGACAATAGGGGCTGTGGAAAATAAGTCCAAACGGGCAGTCCCTCGCCGGCGCTCATGGTCACGAGCAGCCACTGCGGCCAGCTTAGCGACGTGGCGGCCCTGAAAATGGAATTTCCTATCAGCTGATCAAAATGCTGCGGTGCTGGTGTCTATAATTCTGCAGCCGCACGGTGGGATTGTTTAAGGGATTTTAAATTAAGAGACCGAGAGGCAGTCAGAAAACCAATTCTGCCTTCAGAAATCAGGCCTGAGCGTCCATCCCGAAAGCACAGCTGGTCATGGTGGGTCAATTGTCATGGCGTGAGAAATTGTGTTGCAGGGGTCAGATAATGAAAGACAAATCAACAACTCTTCAAAAACCGCACAGCTCTCTGCAAGACGCACGTGGAACAAATAAACAAAAATTCCCATTGCCAATAACAGACTAATGACCAAAATTAATCGAACACATTTCCTTGCTCGTTAGATCCTTTGTTGCCCCAATCAACGCACTTAATGTGTCCCAGTAGGTCATTTAAATGCACTGAGGCTTTGGAGGACTGGGGTGAATTCTAATGTACCTTTCATTTATGATCAAGCTGGGTGGTAAACACAAGCCACGTTATCCGCCGCTCTTCTAATGGCCTCCGATTGCACTTCTAAAGTTTGATTTGTGCATGGCTGCCGCGATTAGCGCCATATTAAAGCAATCAGTAGCAGTCAGTTCATATTTGAAAGATCTCTAAATGCATTATTTGGACATCTTTCAGGAGTACTTTTCACATGGCAAGCAGACAAATATAATTCCATGGCCGGCAGAGGTCTGTTTTCCATTTTTTTCCCCAGATGCACAAGGCCATATGGTGTTTAACAGCCCCTTAATTCTGCTCTCTTAGAGCCTATGGCTCCACACTCCTCACAGCTTCCAATACGTTCATCAGAATTGACATAAACATACTCCGCCCAAAAATGTGCTCCACTGAAGCAGCTGTTGGTCAAGTCTTACAGAAAGTCCCCTTCAACTGAATCAGGAATAGTGTTTCTCAGAACACCTAAATTTAGGCTGTGTTTTGAATGTCAGATGCTGTTTACTTCAAATGTGCAAGGTCATGATATTAGGATAGAATGGGTGTAGTTTCTTGTCATATAATGGAGCTAGTATTAGCATGTAGGTAAATCCAGCAGCAGCTCTGTTTTTAGCCAAAGGACTTGTTGTAATAGGTTACAGAATTGGAAATTGTTAAATTTTTTACAAATGTGTTTATATATATTTTTTGATAATATTGTTGGGGTGGGAATTATGTTTTTATGCTCAAACAGCTGAGAGTGATTGTGTTTTCTCACACAACAGTTCCAATAATAATCATTATTATAATAATAATGCGTGGAAAAAAAGATTTTTAAAATCTCAGTGTCAGTAGGTTATGAAGATGTCAGAAACGGTGTGACATGCATGGTCCTGCACGGGTCCACTTTTGGAGACCTGCACCCACCTGCACAGTACAGCATCACATCCACCCGTTCACTCGGGATTATATCAAAATTAAATCCACACTCACCCGGGCCTGTGAACATTCCACCCATTACCTGCCCATGCCCGTTTTTAATTTCACACAAATTTACAGCATTCTGTAAAAGCGCACTGCAGGACTGTCCTCCCAGGAGGCTTTCCGTGTGGAGTAAGTGGCCAGTTGGCCCATTTTCTCTGTTTTTGGGGAACATTAGAGGTGGCGGTAGATTGTTACATAGTATTAGAGATTATTTATGGGGAGTGTGTGTGTTAGTTGAATTAAATAGAGAATGTGAGTCCTTCTGGCCAGTCACCCTCCTCCAGAGACTTAGCTCCGTTGTTGGAGTTGTTGAGTAGTACCTGCGTAAGACAGTGTGGATGCAGTACTATCTAAAGTCTGTTTTGAAGCCATTGTGTCTTCGCCTTTTCTCTCTCATGTTCGCTACAATATCAATCATTGTCTCAGGTTAGAGCTATGTCCTTCATTCACAAATCCAGCAGAAGGAAAATCTTTCTAACTGGAGCTCTCTGAACACACTGTGATAATGAAAATTTGTACATGATAGTCTAATGCGTAGATATTTCTGCTTATATGTTACTTTTGCAGGCTACAATACTGTTTTGACTGACCTGCTACCTGCCCGTATGTAATTAATTACCCTCCCGCATACCCACCCATAAAATTCCAGAACATTAAAATCCGCCCGTTTCTGCTATCTGTGGGTTCCCGACCTGGTGCAGGACTCTTTCATGATGTTAGAGACAGAGATGAGCATCAGTTTAAAACTGACAGCAACATTTTTTTTGTGAAAAATGATGTTATTGTGTAAAGTGCTAGAGGTAATTTATAGGGGTGTGACCAGATGCTTTTCCCACGAGACGAGACGAGACATGAGTCTGGGTTCACGAGAACGAGACGAGACGAGACTTTAACATTTTTTAATGAAATCCTCAATGTTTAAATATTTAGCAAAAATATCCTTTAACTGAAATAAAACTTCTATTTTGATGAAT
>JBBPDH010000001.1:8284424-8306715 GCA_037974565.1 Clupeocharax schoutedeni
TCCCGTTTTCTTCATAGGCACAGCTTTTAGTAACGCAAGGATATCATCACGGTCTCGCGAGACCAGACGCATCTCGCGAGACCAATCTGATCTCGCGAGATCTCGTACCACGAGATCTCGTCATACCCCTAGTAATTTAACATTCTGTCTTATAACTTGCAGTTTGCAAAGAAAGTCAAGTCAGTGGAAACACATATTGTTTTCAATCTGTCAAGTTTTAATTAACTTAGTAGCTTAGCATTTTAAACTGGCAACTCTCAACCTATCGTTTTAAAGTGACCTCACAACCTCACAACTATTGTTATGAGAGTTGACGATGAGCATGAACAGGTAAACGTAGTCTCCAACATGAGATGATTCATAGTAATGGTAAGTTGGCTACAGATAAACAAACAGACTCCTCGAACTGACCGTTTTAATTAATCGAATATCCAGTCACTAATCCATAGTCAGTTCTTTATTTTCACTCTCTTCATTCTTGCGTAACTTCTATGAGTACTCTGCAGAAGGGCTCGATTAGACTTGACGTGTTTCATCTGATAGAAAAGAACCATGAGTCATACAGGTCTGGCCTGCTGTGGACATTTCGGACGATCCCCTCCCTCACAATTCCCAAAGACACCTTAGAGCGAGGGAAGCAGTGTGTAAGTGAAAGAACGCTGTCTTTTAGCGTATCCGTTTGAGATGCCAAGCTATTTTCAGCATGGATAATAGATGCTGTGGTGGCGCACTGAGTTTTAATGACTTTCCCGCACATTAAAATAATCTGTCATTTCAATTAGAGCACTGTCAGCTTTTCTGACGTCTCCTGCACCTCCTGTTCTTTCACAGGCATGCTCCTCTCCTCCCCCGGTGGGAGTTCACTCAAAAATCCCCCCTCAACACCCCTCCTCCCCCAACTCAAACTCCCCCCCTAGAAAACAAAGCGCAGTTTCAAGGGAAATTGTTTGACAGCAGCCTTAAAGCGAGTCAAGAATAACTTATCAGGTGAGGGCACACTTTCACTTTAAAGGGTCATTTCATTAAGACTACACTGCCTTCACTCAAAAGCGTGAGAAGAAGAGAGAAAGAGAGAGAGAACTCGAAGAAGAAAGTTTTAAGCGGTGAACTTTTTTTTAATATTTAATTGTTTCTCTTACTGGTGGAGTTGTCGTTCGCACCAGGCGTTGCTAGGCCTCTTTGAAAGCAGGTTTGTGTTGTGAATGCGTCTTCTGTCATCCGCTGGATAAACATGTACACATAACATGCACGTCTGACCTGCCTGTGATTTCATCTCCTCAGGGGCCTTCTTCTCATGTGAGCATGTGGAGATGGATGGATGGATGGAAGGATGGAATATATAGGGGGGCATGCACTCTTGTGTTTAACTTCAATAGCATTTTTGTTTGTTAAGGGTTTATCTGGCCCACTTTTAACTCATCGTATACTCAAACTGGGCTAATTAGCTTATTAGCTTTTCCTCTCACTGCTAAGTAGCTTCCTGGAACCGGAATACTGAAATATACTGACCCTGCGGGCTGGAAGCACTATCTTATGTACAATATTGTGATTACTAATTATGAATTGAAATACAGAAGAGGATCTTTGAGCAGGGCCCACCACTCTTGGCTTTTGTCCTGCTCCAGTGTTTCTGCGATAATATTTGTGAAATGTAGGCATTCTTCAGTCGGATTTTTGCGTCCGCCAAATGAGATCCAGCAGAAATCTGTTTCATGTTAGCCGTATCGTCTCCGCTATCTATGAGAAAAGCTCTCTCCGTCTATCTCTGTCTCTCTCTATAAATATCTCTATAAAAATCTCTCAACGCCCTCTCACCCCCTTCCCCTCTCTGTGAAAGAGCATTTGTTTTAAGCACTTTGTGGGGACCAGATGTATTCTTGGTGAAAGGAAAGAATCATGATTTTGTGTATTCTGAGGCTGTCTGAGCAGAACGTTGCTGTGCCAAAAAACTTCATATTTGTTTACATCCTTTGAACAGTAGCAGTTCCTTTCAGTGCAAAAACATTTCTAGATAGACGGACTAATAGAAATGCTGAAATGGCATAGAGTGAAAACTCCTCACATTAACTTAATGTATGTTTGTACCTGCTGTGAAGTTACCATTCTGGAGGCAGATGGGTTTTTTGAAAAGCATCAGATGAAGAGAATATATTCTCTTATTTCAGATTTATGTATTTGTGGTAAAAGTATTGGAATTTGCTTGTTCATATTGTTAGTTTATGAAAATGGGGGGTCTTTTTTACAGATGACAATGTGAATTGTTGTAACAGAAGAGTTTGTGCCCAGTTTATTCCATTATATACATAATTTAACTCCCTTTGGACACTGCATTTGTCTGGATTTGTATTGATTTTTGATATTGACCCTTATAAATAAAAGACACACCTCACTTGCTGGAAGACTGCGCAAAATTACCTGAAAAATGAGTATTTACAGTGGCACAGAGATACAAATGGACTACAAATGGACTGTGATTTAAGTAATGCTGTGATTTAAGTAATCACAAATGTAGTAAAATGAACTTGTGTGTATGCATGTATGTATTTAATCTGAGGATGGGTTTACTGTACATTTTCCAAGTTGACTTTCCTTTCCATCAGACCTGATAATGATTGCTCTGATAGACGGATTAGATGTTTTCTGCAAAAATCATATATGCACAAGCGCATGCTGGGTTAGGCTACTAATGACTTAAAGATGTGTCTTGAGATCCTTTAGGTGAAGGACGAGAGGGGTTTGTGTAGTTTCATATGTCTCGTTACATTACCACTCTAATTGCCTGACGTTAAAATGGAATTCAATGCAGAGACGATTAGAGCGGCCTATATATCTATAGGATATTTGCTGGAAATAATTGCATTGGTGTTTACTTTTCCTCGCTTGTCTCAGGCTTCGCCTACAAATGCGTGTGTGTGGGTGCATGCATGCATACAATTTTTGTTCATTTTGAGGAAAAATGTCCTCGCTCTGTTAGAAATGAAGGACCAAGATCAAACGAACGGCCTTGATCTTCTGAACTGCTTTTTAAAAGTGCAGTTTTATGTTTTGAAACTGAGTGAAAAAAACATTGCTTTTTGGTTTCTGAGGTTACTCCTGTAGTCAGTACTAAGAAAACATTTGATGCACCAAATAAAAAAGGTTTTATCTGGGCAGTGTTTTTTTTTTTTATCCCACTAATATTGGAATATATACAACTAACATTAATACAGAACATTTTGGTTTGTTTGCTTAAATATCTCCAATAATCTTGAGCAAACCCAGTATTTTTTGGGGTTACCATCCAACACACATGCACAACAACATGCTGCTGAGAATAATCCACCATTTAAACAATACCAATTAATGGGTGGCCCTGTGAGGGTTCTAACAAATGGCACAGAGATACAAATGGACTACAGCTCACCTACAAAATATGGACAAAAGTATTAGGACGCCTGACCATTACACCAACAGGGATTTGAATGACATCTATTTGCAGCTATAAGAGCTTCCACTTTTATTGGAAGCCTTTCCACAACATTCTGGAGTTTCTGTGGGAATTTGTGTCCATTCATTCTGTAGAGCACTTAGAAGATCAGACACTGGTGTTGTACGAGAAGGCCTGGCTCACAATCTCCATTTCATTTCTCAGGTGCTGGATGGGGTTGAGGTCAGGGGTCTGTGCGATTCAGTCAAGTTCTTCCACACCAAACCCATCCAATCATGCCTTTATGGAGCTTGCTTTGTGCACTGAGGCACAGTCATGCTGGAGTAGAAAAGGTTTTTCCTCAAACTGTGTCCACAAAGTTGGAAGCATGGCATTGTTCAAAATGATATGCAGAAGCACTAAGATTGTCTTTCATGGAAAGTAAGGGGCCATGGGAATTCAATAATTAAGAGATCCCAATACTTTTGTCCATATCGTGTATCTAGTCAGTGGAGCTAATCAAATGGACAATAAATGTAGATACAAGGTTAGTGAACCTACAAAAGGGGCTTGTTGGTGTGTGGTATATGATGTGTGTGAGCGTAAGTCAGATACAAGCAGCTGATCTGTCACACGATGTATGTATTTTATACTACACTAAAGGTGAGTGCTGCCTGCAGCATGCATGAAATAAACCACCAAGACAAACCAGACCCCTAGTGGCACTTCATTCAGTTTCTCATGTTTAGGTTGTATCTTTTCTCAAAAGCAGAGGGGAAAAAAGAGTAAAACGCTGCTGTTTTCATCAAGAACGCTGCGAGACCTTAAGGATCCCTTTAACATCTGTTGTTCCTGAAGCGTGTTTTCCGCTCTTCACCCAGAGTGAAAGATAATAAGACTGTACAGACAGAATCTGCACTCATCAAATATAGAGAAGCCTGAAATTAAACAGACTTATATCCAGTACCTGCACGCTGTAGTCTGTTCTTTAAAGGATTCTACATGGATCTCTATGATAGCTAGTCATCAGGCATTTACATGCTGGACTAAACAGAAATCTCTAAGCAAATTACAGGCAAGAGGATTGTGAACATGATCACGGGATGTGTCTGAGTCAGGTTTGTTTTATGTTCTAAAAACTCTGTTCTATTTATACGATATCAAGGGCCTGAAACTTGTCCCTTTCATCTTTCCTCAGCTTTTAGACGCTCTGTTATTTCTGTCCGCCACTGCTTTTTTTCATGTGTCATCTCTTCTTTCCCCCTTATGGTTTCCCAGTTTCCCTCTCTTAGTCAATCAACCTTTACAATGAGCACATTATGTTTTTGTGCAAATTGCGTTTAGGGAAGCATTTATGGTGCCAAACGCATCAGCCTGTAATCCTCTTTAGTTTGGTCAGATGTAACGGCCTGCATTTGCCGCACTTAACATATGTAAATTTTTCAGGTAATGCGCATCTTCTTCTGCATAATGCGTCTCTATAGCTGTTAAAAACACTCTGAGCACGGGATATTCTCCCTGCTGCCAGGGAGCCGCCCTGATGCTTCAAAGTAAATACCTCGCTAAGCAACATTAACAGGTGTAAACAGAGAGTTTGCTGTGGCTAAGCTGGGCGCGAGTGCTTTGGTAAAATTCGTTTCGTTTGAGAAGCCATCAGCTTTAGTTTGGGCTGGCATCCGGATCCCTGTCTCTGCTTGTTTTTTTTTTTTTTTCCTCTTCTAGAATTCTCCAGCGCTCCTCAGGGAGAACGGTGTGCATGATTGCGGGCTTGGCTTGTCAAAAATCTGCCCAGTGTTTCTATATTTCTTTGTGAGATGTCCTCCCTCGCTTGAATAATGCATGAGCGCCGCTCTCATTACATTTCTCTCTCTCTCTCTCTCTCTTTCTCTTTCTTTTTTGTTCTTCATGTCTTTCTGTTTCTGTCCTGTTTCTTTTTCCTCTTCTCTTTCTTCTTTTTCTTTCGCATTCTTTCTTCATCTTCCTTTCTTACATTTACATTTACATTTACGGCATTTAGCTTTCTTCATTTACTTCCTCCCTCTCTGTCCCTTTCTTTTACTTTTTGCTCTTCATATCACTCTTTTTCGTCTTTTTACTTGCTCTTTTCTTTCTGCCGCTCTGTCTCACTTACGTTGGTTCTTTCTCCCTTGATCTCTCCTCTCCTCTCCTTTCCTCTCTTTTCCCCCACTCCCTTTTCCATCTTTACTCTTCTCTATTTCGGTCTCCCCCTTTTTTTGTCTTTTCCCCCTTTTCACTCTCCCATTCTCTTTCTCACACTCTTTCTCTTTATCTCTTTCTCTATCTCTCTCTCTCTGTCTCTCTCTCTGTCTCTCTCTCTATATCGAAGTAGCGACAGCTCAGGCAGCTGCCCCATTTCCCAGCAGCCCTTGCTGCCCACTGCTGACAAAACGAGCTTATTTGACTTCTCACCCCGTGGCACAGATGAATAATTCAGATGCGGTGCGCCGGCCGAACAGCTGGGGAAGCGAGCGGGCAGATTTTTTGCATTTGACAGAGTCTGGACAGTGGATTATGGGATTGCGTGGAGGTGCTCTCCTCCCACCTTATTGCAGAGAGAGAGAGAAAGAGAGAGGAAAGACATCAAAACTGTGACGAGTCTTTTGAAGCTTCATGGCAGACACGGTGCTCCAGGTCCTATGGCTACTGCCTGCATCATCTCTTCACGTCTGTCTGGCAAACAGGCATCCAATCAAAGAAAGTGCACTGAACGCAGCAGGCGAAATTTTATAACGTCCAACTCTTTTCATACGGCTGAGGCAATCTTAGCCAGAAATAACCTACTGAAATTATGGTGACGCTAGCCCATATTGTTGCTATGCAATTGTCCTATTCATGGTCCGCCCACAAATGCATTCTTTTGTAAATGTTGATGATTGGACAGGTTTTACAGAACATTTGTAAAACTCTCATTCAGACAAATGAGACACATCTTTTGTCAAAAAATCGATAATGTTTGTTTTGAAAAGCTATGTGCTCAATGTAATTTATTGGCCATATGCAAGCAAAAAGTGGGAGTGGATCTCAAATGTATATCAAATGTATAATATTGGTCCTATCATTTGATCCATAGTGGATTTATCCATGGCAATCCATAGCAGGAGACAGGTTTTGCTCTTTCTGGGTAGGTAAAATGGCCCTCCCTCCCCCCATCACTCAGCATGATGCTAGTCAGAGTACCAGCTGATGTTGTCCTCTGGATGTGATGTGCTGTTCAGTGACGTTTCATTGGCGATGTAACAAGAAGTAACGCAAGGGTATTTGAAGTACATGGTGGCATTCTCCCACCCAGTGTTGGTTGCATCATGTGATTGGGGAGTTCTAGCCATTAAACATGTATGCACAGGTGTAGCAATCACACCACAGTAAACAAAAATGAAAAACCATTCTAACATGAATTCACAACTAAAAACTACACTCAGCCTGACCTATTTGGGGGTGCAGCATGGCTAGGTCAATTAAAATTTTGATAATTCACTGAAGAAAAGAAGAAAGGGTGCTTGAGAATAAACTTTCTTTACTGGACAAAAGCATCCTATAATATCCAGTACACTTGCAATTTCACGGGAAAATCTTTGGCCACACAGTCTCTGATGTTTCTGTCCAATTGCATTTCCTCCAAAGCATAAAGAAATGTAATGCATTTCTCAAGTCCGCCAAAATGATATTCTCTAGCTTCACTTGCCCAAACAAGTCAGCCACAGTTCCTTCTCAGGAAATGGAAGGACGTTGTAAGGACACACTTTCTGGCATGCCAGCCTTTTTTCACCTTTGCGAGTTCTTTTTCACACATCAGTGCTCTAATTTCCAGCTGCCCTTGGCAGGCAAGCCGAGGCCTGTCTTATCTGTCTTGTTAAACACCGACAAAGGAACGAATCCTTTTCTCTCTTTTCTCTGGTGGAGACAATAGCCAAAGTCGATAACCTAGTATTCTGGAATTAATTATCTGGCCGCTTTAATTCAGGGTCGGCATGATTAGCCCACAGTGGAAGGACGGTAGCATTAGCATAATATTTTTCACTATCTTCTTGTAGCCGAGTCTCCTGGACCTCAGCCTTCTCCCATGGCTGCAGAGGCCGCTCTTCAGGTACCCACTGGTCCCAGTCTATGAATGTGATTTGAGGGGAAAATGAGATTTCTCCTCCGTCTGAAACGTACTGATGACAGTTCATTGCAGGGAAGATAATTATGCATGGTTTTTATATATCATTTACTGGCGTGATGGAGGGAGCGATATGATGTGTTAATATAGACGTTTAGGCCCATTATGTGCTCAGCCGGTAATAAGCCCACCGACTACGCTGCTGATTACATCCTTTACACCTCTATACAGACATGGATGACTCCAAAACACGTTAGTAAGGCAGCTCCACCCAAGACAAGGAGGCCTGGAGGACAAGGGACCGCCCATACTGGCAGCGAAGAGCTGTGTAATGAATTACCTGTCATTGGAAATGACAGTGAAGTGGGGAGAAATTTGTCAAAATGGTCAGGGCTCCTATATGTTTTTTCTTCCCCCAGCTAATGCACAATGAGGCCTCAAACTGGTGCCTAGTGCCTCCATCTTGGCTACTTGTCAGTGGCATCTCGTCCTCCTGTTTTAAAAACGGTCTTGTAAGCCAGTAATGAGAAAATCTGGGAACTATGAGAAATTCTGGCATTAGCGAAAAATGTCTAAATCAATCCAAAAGAAAGACCAAACTTATTAAACAGATTTTGTAAACAGGCAAAAAAATAACAGGGGAATCTCAACACAATAATTCCAGCCTAAATAAGTAATAGTTTTATTGGTTGATCTAACATGATTAGAGAACCAACCCTCCTCAAAGTGATCTAGTGCTTTGTATTAACACCATGGTCCATGTCCAACCATGGTCAGTTATTTGATAATGGTACAGTTGAACCTCGTGTTCAGAGTTCGCGTCCTAAGGCATTCGCGGAAACCCCTGCAAATTTGCAGAAACCAGATATCCTCAGTTTTTTGCTTTTTTCGTGGCAATACATAGTTTTTAATGCATTTTAGAGCAAAAAGTACTGTACTGTCGAGAGAACACAAGGCAGCTGTGAACGAAAACTCGTTTTGAGATAAAATAGCGCTGTACGCAAAGGCTAGAGGTTTGAAAGTAGCCAGTATGAGAGTGTTTTTAATTTCTCCTTTCTGCTGATTGGCTGCTGACCTGTGACGCATCTCTGGCAGCTATCTTGAGTTTATCTTTACTCTTTTTTTAAGGGTAATGTATTAAACTGACTTTAAAATTAAATTAATGTATTTTGGTAACATATTTGGGGGCATATTTAGGGCTTAGACTATAAAAATAGGCATATATAAGCTATTTTTACCACACCATAGATTTTGACAGTCAACTGTATGTAGTATTGCTTCCATGCATACTAAAACATCCAGATTTTTAGAATTTGCTACTAGAACTATTTAGATAATAATTCTATCTAAAGATCACATCTATTTGAAAATTATATAAGCACCCATAGATCAGCACAGCACAATAGATGTTAGGGATCTTAAAGCCTTCCAAGCATGCTTTGCAAACAAATACTATGTTGTGTGCAGGCCTTGTTGTGTGCAGACTTTTGAATACATTCTAATAATCGTGTCCATCCCTAAATGGCGCACCATTAACATCCACCTTACACAATGGAATTTCTAACTACCACCTCTCCGCCTGTTAAGCAGAACACTCTTGGATCAGATGAAATCCTGAGCTTCTGCATACACTGGGGACCCTCACAGACAAGCGTTCTCACACTCCGGCTTAATACGGGAGTGGAGACAGGAGGCAGCTATTATCTGCATAACAATATTGTGCTAATCAGCTCCTTTAAAGAGAACAGTAGGATGTCCCATGAGGTTGATGAGGCTTTTTGCTACAACTTCATTCCCCTTACCCCCAAAAAGGAAAAAAAAAAAACACTCTTGGAATGAAAATTTAATTCCATGTCTTTATTTTGGATATTCCTTTAAAGACCTTAAACATGGGTGAGGCAAGTCTAAATTGCTTTTCTATTTAAAGGGAGAGATTATGAAATTAGAGCACCATTTTGAAGGATTAGAAGTGGACTGTTGTTAAAGTGGCCCCTAGAGTAGACAGTGGGCGAGGATGTTCCAGACATGTGAGAGTGATGGAGAACAAAAACATTTTTAAATCCTTAAAGCCAAGACATGTTTGGTGTCTGAAATGTTCTTCACATTGCAGCTACAAGGCTAATGAAGCAAACAAGTTATTGAAGCCTGGCCACTAGCTTGGCATCATACAAATTACACACCTAAGTAAAATACACCTTCCTCAAACCACTTCAAGCTTAAATGAAAACAGTATAAGAGTCTTGTCTGTGTTTTCGTTCATTATTAGAGACTGTTTGTCATATAAAATCAGAAGTCTAGTTGAGTTTACTTAACTGGTGTGTAAAAGTAATCCCTGACCATTGGCTTCCCTTACTTGCTTGCTGCATTAGCCTTGTAACTTTAGTGCAAAACTAATTTTGTGAACCAACACATGAGTTAGGACTGAAAAAGGACCACACTGTAAATCAAGAGCCAGTCAAAATTTAAAGCTCATAAACAAGAAGGTAGAATGCAGCTAGTGGGGAAGCAGAACCATCGTAATGAATGCTGATCATTGAACGAGTGAAGCATTATTAGCCATACAGACTGCCTTTGGGTTTTAGAGCATTAATGTGAAATAAAACCTGATGTCCAGGTCATTTTGCCTCTCTTTAGACTCTTTACTGCTAGGGCTGGCCTCAATATTAAGAATGTTCCAGTGTTCATCCATTACGTTGGTATTCGTCCGGGAAATTCTGACCGTTTGTCTTTTTAAAAATGGCAGCACCACTAAACGTGTAGGACAGCTGGTGGCCTAGTGGTTAGGGAGTTGCCCCTGAGATCAGAAGGTTGTGGGTTTGAATCCTAGGACTGCTAGTGGAACCACTGGGGTACCCTTGAGTAAGGTACCGTCCCCTACACTGCTCTCTGTGCGCCGCATTGCTGGCTGCCCACTGCTTCACTTGGTGAAAGGGTTAAATACAGAGAAATAATTTTACACTGTTTCACACAATTCACACTGTGTGCTGTGGTGTCGTGTGAGTATAAGTGCCAACTGAAATACTTCTCTAAGTCACTCTACCTATGTTACATCATTCAACATTGATTTTCAAAACTGAAGTTGCCTTTTTGTTTTGCTTTCTACCTCAGATGGAACCTTATTTTCCTTTTTTAGGTGCAATGTTATGGTCTGACTCAATTTAAGATGGAACAGACATTTCAACAAGATGATACTAACAAAATGTAGAAAAATTGTTTCTGAATCCTATTAAGTAGCTATGCTAACACAAATATTGCTAAATAAAGATTTTAAAATATGTATGTTTTAAATGTACTTCTTCATTGCTGCTATCTGGATCAACAGACATTCAGTCAGATTCATGTCTCCTTGTCTGAATGTAGATTTGCAGTATAATGTCATATTTCCCTCCACATTTTGGCAAAAGGGGACGTGCACATGTAGAACCTTAAACAAATTGTAATTTTAAACGGAACTATAAGCCAATGGTAGATTGTAGTTAAACATGAAGCATAAACAAACAAGTCAAAATCAGATCAGAGATAAGTTTATGTGGGTGTTGATGGGTTTTTCATGCTGCTTTCAAATCTCTGTTTAGTTTTTCCAGCGCATACAGTTTTTGTGATGAAGCTAGTCATATATTGCATAGTTGGTATAATGATCATATAATAATCATATGCTGAGTGTTTTTGAAGAAACAGTGGTGGCTGACTGACACTGATCATTATATCTATGCCACATTGGACGTCTATCTGACTTTACACTGAAAATATTGAAACAGTTACTTGATTGGTGCCTGCGGTTAAAAAAAAAACGCTTGCAAGTCTATCGCAAATCTAATATTACTCATAAAAAGTAACGTTAAAAAAACAAAAAGTTGATGTGACTGAAAAAACTGAAAGCAGAACCGAAATCAGCATGAAAAACTGATTTGGAAAAAGTGTTGGTTTAGAAAAGTGTGTTGTGGTTTCTGATTATAATTTTTGTGTTGTTGAGCTGTGTTATCTAGACATTTAGGCATCAGAGAATTGGAAGTCTGAGGAATGCTTTTCAGGACAGCTCTAAAACCTATAATGGACTGAAGACCAGTAGTCTTTCAAAAAAGCTTTGTTCCTAACCACCTAAAGTCCAACTTAAGTTAAAAAGCCATTGTTTTACATTTTACTGGGAAAATCCAGAGACACCAGAAGAGTGAGTGGAAACACTGGGAAAATGAAGAACACTTTATCGTAACCTAGTATAAGAGGCTCATGCTACTCAGAAGGCCCAGCCTTAAGACTTTGGCTTTAATTTGTCAATCTCTGGAGGTGCTGAGAAACAAAAGGCTTACAATGAGATTAACCGCTGTCTTTAACATGGTGGTTTAATTCAGAAGACTTTATTCACCCCCACACCTCTGTATTCATAAAACTCACTACATGCTGTAAATGCGAATCTTGTGCAATGCTGACATTTGCTCTGCTCTTTTGCCTGAGGTCACTCATTTAGCTTGTTTGTACATAAATCCAGGTGGCTGTGTATTTGGATATTAATACCCAATCTCCCTGCGCTCATCGGAATTCATTTGGCTGCCGGGACGTATCACCAGGATCTCACCGCTCCGCAGAGAGGAGAAAAAGCTCGGCTTTTTTAACGCACTGCGAAAGGTCAGGCCATAATCGCTCCTCTTTAGCCCGGCTTCACGTTTTAATTGACTGTCTCCCACACATAAAATCCCCACTCCTCCACTCTCTGATTATTGCAGCTGATGGATTCGTACATGAATTCATGAGATCCTATCTTCGCTTTCAATCAGCCTACAAGACCTCTGGGAAGCGCCGCTCAGACTTAATTTTCAATCACAACTTTAAAGCACATTTATGGACATATCAGCAGGAAGTGTGCTGTGGCCGCGTTTTTGGAATAAAAGGGGGAAGGGGGGATGCCTCTAGTACAACCGCATAACACATTCACAACAGAATGAGCCCTCTCGCCCTCATTTTCTCTCTCTCTCTCTCTCTCTCTCTCTCTCCCCCCTCCCCCTCTTACTTTTCACTTTCACTGTCTCTTGTTTTTTTTGTCTTTTCTTAGTCTCTTTAATCCCTTTATATGTCACTCGCTCACTTCCGTGTCTTTAACTGACTTTTGTTCTGTCGTTTCTTTATCCTGCTCTTTCTCCTTTTGCTTTCTTTCTCTCTCTCTCTTCACCTCTCTCTGTCACTCCATTCTTTAGCTCTCTCTTTTTCTCCTTCATCTCTCTCTTCTCTGTCATGCATCTCTGTCTCTGTCTCGATTTTACTTTCCCTTTATCTTCTTCTCGTTCACTTCATATTACCCCCCCTCTCTTTCTCTCTCTCTCTCTCTCTCTGTCTCTCTCTCTCACCATACACAGTAAAGAAAGTGAGTTTGTGTTGCAGCCTTTGTCTGTGTATGGGCACAAAGCGCACAAAAGGTTATTGTCCCTCTCCAGTGCTGGAAATATTTCCTCTCGCTCACCTCAGAGCGAGCAATTTCTATTTCTCCCCCCCTCACGCCTTTGTTTTGGAGACAAAGGTGATGAATTTGGAGCGTGTGTGAAATGCCAGGCAGACAGCAGAGCAGAATGAAGTGTGTCATTTGTTCTCTCAGCAGGTGTGATGCGCCGGGCCCGGTGCGAGTCTTCGACCCATTGTCCTGCAGCACGTGCCCCGTCCTCAGAGAATAGCCCCCCTCTCCCCGTCCGCGCCAATCCCAGGACAGAGCAACACTCGCAACAAAAAGGTGAAAATGAGTGTAAATTGCAGTTATTTCTCCTTCCCTCCTTTTGTAGTCTGAACACTTTTTTAGCCTGCCGAACAACGGCTTTTTGTTAGGAGCTCACAGACGCGTTATTTGCACAGCCTTGCCATGGCACAGGTTTCTGATTACTTCCAAATGGTGTTACGCTGAAAATCTTGAACCTTGACTCATGCTACAATTTATGATTGACTGTGGTGTTAACGTTTTTTTTGTCACTTTTCGGTACTCAGCTTGTCTCATCACTCAGCTCTCATTAGAGAGTTGATTTAATTTCCCCTTTAACACCGCAAGGTTTTGTGTTCCTTAACGAAAGCACAAATCTAGAAAACGTACAAATGGTTGCCCAATGCAAATGAAGTCACACTTAGAAACGAACAAAGTCTATGATTGGCTGTGTGTTAAAACACATTTTACTAATGGGCATTTAATTGTCAACTCACAGTTCGCACCTCTCGGGAATGGCAGGTTCTAACATGTGGCCACACAACCCGTTCACTTCAGACTAATTATTCTGATTTGACAGCCAATTTCATCTGTGTGAATACACTTGTCACTTTGTTTTTTTCTGCTGTCTAGAGGTGTTAATACTGAAAATGAATGTGGTGCTACACTGCTGATTACTTTGTTTTTAACAGTGTCTTTTGCACTGAGTTCTCCAGTGGCCACTAGTAGGACTCCATGAGGCAGTCTGCTCATAACAGTTCAATTAGAGAATAAATAGCCAAGTTGTGTTGGATGATACAGAATCCATTGTTATCCAAGTTCCTTTGCATTTTCATGCTCATCTTGTTCTTATTTCTCATTATTATCTTATATAACCATGGTCAGCCTCATTTTGCACATGTGCCTCCATGCAGGAAACAGAAGTTAGAACTTGAATAGACTTTGTTATTCAGTCCTCAGCTTGCATACTGACAACAAGCATTCCACTCTGTCATTTGGAACACCTGAAGTAACCCCCTCTCTCCTGCCCCCAATGAACTGGGTGATGGCTGTACAGCAGATAAACTGGTTGCTTCAGTTTCCAGGTGACAGTGTCATGGTGTTGGCAACCAATCAAACTGGCTCTCCTTACCTCCACAGTGATGCTGTCTAGATGTCATTGCAGAATTCATCACGGCTGGGACCTGTTGAGACTAGTGCCTTACAAGAAAACCTGTCAGCATTCTGTTATAGTCGCCAGTGTTAAATCAACCCCTGGAGTATGAAGAAAAGTAAGTGTAATTACAGAGCATACACTGAAGACCATTTGAGCAATAATCTTACTATAATGAATCCTTTGCCAAATGCAAAAATACAAACAACAAATGCTGTCTACAACTGTTAAGATAATGAAGAAAGACTATATGTGTTCACTATCAAAGCCAAGATAAATGTACATATTTAAACCCAACATTGCCAACCATATAGAAACAACTTGGTTCATATAGTTGGTCACTGAAATTAAAAAAAAAAACAATGAAGAGAACTACATTTTAAAAATTTGCCTGGTAAATATTTAATCTAGAGGCCTTTTTAAGACTGGAATAGCAACTGACATAAACCTACATACACATTCATGTTCCGAATATGATCCGTTGTCATATATGCTACTTTAAGCCCTATTCGGTTCAGATTAATTTATCAGACAAATGTCTGAGATACAGACTTTTCTAAAGCAACCAATGTTTTAGGAAGAGTTTACGTAGTATACATGTGATGGGAGATGAAACAGATCTTGCATTTTTTTCTCAGGGGTTGATGAGGGAAAACTAAAATCTAAAACTGAGAGTAGCTCCTATAAAAAAGAAAATTACCACAGGATCCTGTCCGAATATGACTTTAATTAATTTCACCCTAGAAAGTGCTATTGTTATTGTTGTTAGAAATGTCTGTACAGTTTTATGTCAGCTGTCATGAAAGCCTTATGCAATCATAATGGTTTTGATTACCACAGAATAAAACCGGCTGTTTCTTGAAGATTTCACTGCTTGCAGCGCAAGGTTCTGAAAAAGAAATCAATCGGAAAAGTGCTTTCAAAAGCAGAATTTAAAATTGCACCTATTCTTCTGAATGCTGTTCTGAACTTTGTTACGAAGTGGAGCTGTGTGGCACTACTAACACGTTGCATAGATCAGACTGTCCGTCTAAACTGAATAATGAAGCTAGAAGGGCTATCATCAGAGAGGCTACCAAGAGGCAAAATGCAACGTTGAAGTACTTACAAGACTCCCATGGCTGGGACTGGCTTTACACACAGCTGGCCTGTATGGCAAGGTGACAAAATACTTTTCTAAAAGAAAAAAATGCCACGTTCAGTCTCATTTCCTGTATTCAAAAACACATCTCTAATTCCTACCTTTTTGGGTTACATTCCAAATGCTATGTTTGGTGTAAAGCAAACATAGTGAAGCATGGTGGTGGCAGCATTTTGCTGTGAATGTTTCACTTCAGCAGGCACTGGGTGACTGGCCAGGATTGAAGAGAAAACGGATGTTGCCAAAGACACCCAAATTCTTGAGGAACACCTGCAACCCCTTTGCTAGACAACTAAAGATTGGGGAATTATCCTAGACATACTGTCACACTAGAGGCCGTTGCTTTTCAGTTGGTTATTCTGTTGTTTCTGTTCAGGTTCTGGGTTCTTTTATTTTGACATTCTGTTATCACGTGTCTCATTTGTTTTCAGCTGTCTTTTGTTTCCCCATTTGATTTAGTTCTGTTAGGTCTGTGTCAGTTAGTTTATCCTCATGTGTGTATCGCCTCTATTTCCCCGTTCCTGGTGCTGATGTCTGTTTCCTGATTATTCACGTTCTGGTATATTTACGGCCCGTGCCTTGTTTTCTTTTGAACCTTTTTTCTTTAATGAACGCATCGAGTATGAATCCTTCGTCTGGTCTCGTGCTCCGAGGTACCACAGGGTTTGCGGCCTGAACCCTGACACATACCACCAAGAGAACAACACAGTGGCTTAAGGATAAATTTGGGGAAAAAATCTGAGAACGAGTTTTGAGTTTAAGTTACTATTTTAAAAGTGTTTGATGACTTTCTATAAGTACTGTTTGTGTGGATGGAACTAAAAGCTACAGTTGATTGGAACTCCTTGCAAAGTTGACCAAGGCAAGATTCTTTTTGGTTGCAATGGCCTAAAATGATCAACAGTGACCTAAAATTGAATTTGTAGCCAGTGTTATTGAGGCGAGTGAAGGAACACCAGAAAAAAGTAATACTAACGCTGCTTTGCTTGGCATCTGTCAGCTCATATTGAAAATAATGATATGAAATATTATGTTTTAACAGTGCTATACTTGTCGTTAACTAACCCTACTGTTTTCGACATGTGTAAAGGATGTCGATTTGCAAAACCTGGGATTGTGATGATCTCCACCGTAACTAATGTAGCTAACATGACTGAGAGTTAACACCCTTTAAACTACAACATGCTTTATTAACAGGCTAAGACTTCTAGTGGTCTAGTAGACCTGTAGTTAGGGCCCTCTGCAGGAAATAAAGATGTTAAGTTAGAAGAATATAAAAAGTGTATGTTCTTTATTTACTGTTTTAAAAGCATTTTCTCCCAGGCCTCAAAATTCTCCATATTAGGTCCAATAAGCTCTCAATTCTTCCTCATTCTGTTCTGGTCAAAAACACCTTCAGACCTTTTGTGCTGTGCAACCGTCTTGTTCCTGTTAACCTGTGCTATACTGGTCTTCCAGAGAGATCACATTTGCTTGGTGCAAGCATAATTAGACTGGAGCAGCAGCATATGGTACACTGGCATAAAGAGCCTCTGTGTCATGGAGAAAAGTTGGCGCGATCATTTAATCAATGTGGAATGTATTTGGTGCTCTTTGGCCACTTCCAGCATATTATCATGTCTTGTTACAAATTAAAATGCTATAGCACTAACAGCGCTGGGAGGGAAAAAGTCATCATGAAAATCTAATTGTTCTCGTGACATTTTTCTCCAGCAGGACAATTAATTCCATCAATCTACATAACCTTTTCCCCAAGTACTGTACAATGGCATTTTTAGTGTTCGTAATGAATGGATTCTGAGCCAAAGTATGGTTAAGCAATCATTAAATTGTTTAACTAATGTATTTAATTGGATTGGACACAGAGACCAATTGTGTTTCTCGGTGAGGAGGAGATGGCAAGCACATTGACGTTATGGCTGATAATTCAATATTGCAAATGGGATCGTTTTAGACACGGTGCAGTCATCACTGCATTACGATGCTCCAAGGGGGCGTGTAAACAATGCCCCAAGCCCGGCCTAGCCTCTTCCTTCAGCTTTTCTCGGCCCCTTAGACTCAGAGCTTTGGCTTTTTAATGAAAGTTGGCGCTGAGTTCTTTTTCAGCTCAAGTGAATTTACAAAAAGCAATTTGTAGAAAGCCGGCTCTGGTGGACTTGTGGGGCGGCTATAGCTCCTCACTTTAGCCGAATTAGAGCTGTGCCTCCATCAGGCCACGCTCCTTTGGGAACGAGGAAGGTGCTGAACATCCATGCCTTAAACTGAGGTGAAAATCCTAATTTATTAAGTATTGATCAGCACAAATGACAGTAAGTGCTACAACATTTAGCGAGCAAATAACTGACAAATTGACAGACAATTTTCTTACATTTCAACTCTTTAATGGCTTAAGTACACAAGAAAAGACTATAAAAATATTATCAGCCATGGAGCGTGAGAGCAACAAAAATCCATCAAAGCCATTACACTTTCCGCTTGACATTGTTAAATTACCTTAATGCCTTAAACGGCGGACGTTTGGGGCCATAATGATGCATTTGGTGAGTGTTTCTTACTTTTTGGTACAAAAATTACATGGTTTTATTTGATTTTTTAAATGCAGCTTGTAATGGGAGATGCATTATGCATCGTGCAAGGCCATTTACGCCAGCGCTAGGAGAAAGTACCTGAGCAAGGATTGGAGTAAATGTGCTTAATCTAGGAAGGCCTAATCCAATTTTGATCAACAGTCAGCCTGTTCCGGGCTGTGAGGAGAATGTTAATATGACCTCATTAATCTATTAGCCCAGGCAGCAGACTTGGAGTGGACCCGGCAGATTGGAATAAATAATGCATTATTTTCACCGGGCCAGGCCCTCTGTAGCTCGAGCACCTCTGGGGCAATTAAAAGGGGTTAGGACGTGTCAGGTGGGCGGCCGTGGCACGAGGAGGATTTGTGCGAGTGATAGTGGGTATGCTTAGCTCCACTAAGACCTTATTAATAACAGAAGCAGAGGCGTGTGCCGGCTGCCTCGGACTTGGCCTAAAGACTTGTTTATCCTGGTGGGAGCTCACTCGCAGGGCCTCCGCTATGCCATGGAGAGGAGCTGCATGGTAATGCAGAGCATCTGCCTATCTGCCCTGTGTCAGGCTGAAGCAGGAGTTACTGGCTCTCTCTCCACCCCTGTATAGGGCTGTCAATATTGATAATATAGTAATCAAGTAATCTACCAATTATTCTGACTGACTGTTGTTGGTGTTTTGTTTACCATTGTGGTACACGGTTCAGTTGTCCTAATATGATTTTGGAAGGATTGTATAGTTCAGTGAATGGCTAACTGTAGCTAGTTACCAATTTGTTTTTAAAACTGTGACTGATGAGTAGCTTTATGGTGGCTGAGGAGCCCGTTGCAGACTGGGGTCTCTAACACCCTGCCTGCCTTGTTTTCGTCTGTCATATCCTCTCACATGATTTTGCACAGCACACATCATGGTAGTATCTGCTAGATACTTATGAATAGCTCCCAGCTACTTATGAAATATTAACAAAGATTAATGATACAAAGGTTTCATTTTTTAAATATCACAATTATCTTTAACACTGGTTTACTGTGACACCATTCTGCACTTGCAGCTGACATAAGGTGATCTGTTATTAAATGTTGCAGCAGAAATAAAATAAGAAATTTCCAATAATAATGCAAAAATTACACAAAACTACACAAAATAATATAAAAGGTGTGCAGTGGGGATTTCTGTACAGCTTTCCAAAAATTCCCCAAAATTAGGGAAATTTGCTGACAAGGTTGTTGCATGAAACAGAAAACACTAGTGATTCTTTGAGTGCCTCTTAAGTTTATTTATATTAGAAACATAAATAAAACATCTAGTTCTACATTATTAATAAATATATTTATTTCAAGTGAAATTGGACCCTCAATACAGTTAGTGAAGATGAATATATAACAGATATTTTTTATCACACCGCTGCTTACGCACACTTACACACAACTGTTACTGAAATCTTTCTGAAGACTGTTTAGATGAGCTTTTGTTTCACATAGTACTGAGACAAGCTCTCCTCCTTATGATATGCCTGATTCTAATGAAGAGCTGAATGTGTTATCGGTTCTTCCGCTGTTTTTAACACTGCTTAATGATGTGCTTCAACTTTGTATTTTGTCTGCTTCAATCTGTCTTTGCTCCTTAGATCCTGGTTTCAAACAGAAAAAATAAAGAAAAAGAAAAATTTGCTTCTTTTTTATATAAAGATGTATCTGGTCCTCATGCAGTCATGTATCAGTAAAATCACTGTTGACTGAAGATGAGTTAGAACCTGAAGCTAAGCTCCTCAATAATTAAAGCCGAGCTCTCTTCTCCCTTAAGAGAAAGAAGCGGATTTTGTTGTGCCGGGGAAAAAAGTTGAGGAAAGGAACAAGAAGATGGTTCAGTGTTAGCTGCAAATTCTCACACACTCCCTACCTCAAAGCTGCAATTACCGGTACTCTGTGAAGTGGCGGCCTCATACCTGGTTATCAAGGGGGCTGCACGCACGTCTGGAGAGTTTCATATTCTCAACCAAACCCGAAAGGCGAGCAATAACATTTCTTTCTGAATGCAGTGGTGTCTGCTGAGTAACTTACTTTTTCTTTCTTTCAGGAAGACTCCAGCATTCATTAGGAGAAAATGGCCTATTTTAATTCCCTATTTTAATATTCATTTGTGAGTATTGACAATTCCATGCGGTTTCTCTTTGGACCCTCCTTAGCTGGAGCTAATCAGCTGCAGCTGGGAGGGATCTATGATGACCTTTTTCATTCACACATTTTGTACAGAATGTTTAGATTTCTCCAGTCTCGTAGATGAGCCTGTGTGCATCTGAATTTTAATCCATCAGTGACTGTGACGTACAGAAATTAAATTAAATACATTAAAATTAAATATGCATGTATTTAAAATATTTAATCGTGATGAATCTCATGCTTGCCATAGTTAACTCATGATTAATCGCACATTTTTAATACTCTTTCAACAAATATGTATGCTTTGTGCAGATTTATGTTTATTAATGGCAGTCAATACTGTCAACCTTTTTCAAAAAATAATCTTGATTTGACACCAAAAATTTTATATCAACATTCTGATATGATGTGTGTGTCAGCTTTCTCGCCACTAACTGCAGGCTGGCAGAGCCACTCGGGGAGAGTTTCTGAGTTTAGCCTGTTTTTGTACTTTGTTTTTGTGGCTGTCAAGTGAGAAGTCTCGCACAGATACAAGGAACGGAAAGGCGAAATTCAGTATGAAGTTACTCAACTTAGGTACGCATTTCCACAGTGAAGACTGAAAACTGGTGCGCATTTGTCTTACCACATATGCCAATTCTTGTTTGCGTACCACTTATGTCAATCCCGGTGTATATATTAGGGCATTAACACAACATTCGACTAGTCGAGTTCAGAGGCACGAGTCGACGCCCTCTGAGAGAAGTCGAATAGTCATGTGTTTTTTTTCCTCTCTCTCTGCCCTCGCTTGAGTACACAATGCAATCTCTGCCTCTGATTTCTTACGCTGACATATGTTCCTTGGTTTAACCAATTATTATAGTCTCTTCATAAAAGGGCAGTACCTTTGGCACAAGGGGAAACTAAACACGAGACAATAAGAGGGGTGACATGCAGCAGAGAACCACATGACGTGTTTATATACTTTACTTTAGACACAAAAACAGCACAGTGACCTGCACAACCTGCAAGTGTTAAAGTACAGTAACAGTACCGGCATTCTGCATCTGAAACGACTCCGCTAGCTAACATGGTTAACGCTAGCACTGCAGGGAGTCATCCTGCCGTAGCTTAAACAGTTCCTACTCTCAGTTGTACACTGAGATTTCAAGGTATACAATTCAAGGCATCAGCCTTTGTTTAGTTTAGTTTAATTTTCTGATTGACTGTTAATGTTACAGAGAACTTTAATAAAAGTTGCTCAATGTTGGACGTCTGTGTTCCTCTGCTACGTCATCAAATGAACGAGTCTCCAAACCTGTGTGTATGCCTACTGTGAAACAGGGACATCACTAGGACGGAAAGACAAGCGGGGCTTAGCCCCCAGGTTTGTAGTAAGAAATTAGCTTGTATAGAGGGCTGAACACTTTTCACCAAACATTTCCTTTCACCTAAGGAAACAAGTAACTGTAAGCAATGAACAGTATTGTTCTGTTGAACTGAGTACAAACGGCGCTACCAGAGAAATATTACTAAACAGGCTCCGGTTTCTACTCACTAACAGGCAGAGCTGTGTGGCTCTGCCTGGGTCCTAATGACCGCCTGCTACCTACAGCAGCTTTAACAGCTTGTACATCATTTTAATTAAATAATGATAGCTAGACTTATTGTTTTTAATTTCAATTTATAGTCCTTTCTATTTGTAAAGTGCTTATCTGCACTCAGTGATATCTTGTATGAATTGTTTGTATATATAATTTAAAAATAGTAGAATAATGACTATATATTTAGGGTGGTTTGGGATCATTTTTTGGGGGGGGGGGCCTTCAGACCCCCCAAAATGTTTTCTGTAGGAGTTGAGAAACCTGTTCTCCAAGACTTACTTTTCGTCATTATTTGGGTAGAACACATATTCTGAATGCCTTCACCAGAATTCAAATGAGCCATTTTAATCTAGATTAATTCCAAGATTAGAGTGAGATTAATCTAGATTAAAAAAATAACCTATGCCACCACTAATAAATATATTTATAAATGTATTTGCACATGCACACACACACACACACACACACACACACACACACACATACACAC
>JBBPDH010000001.1:8326919-8338662 GCA_037974565.1 Clupeocharax schoutedeni
GTGTGTGTTGGGGTGTGTGTGTGGGTATGATGGGAAGCATTGCTGAGCTCCTATAGAAGTTGCCCTTTGCGCACACACACACACACTCTCACGCACACACACATCAAGCCTCCAGCTCCGACACTCCATCACCCTCCACTGACAGCTTCCAAATTGGAATCACAGGCCCAATGTAGGAAGATATATCATTAACACACTCTCTCTCTCTCTCTCTTCCTCTCACACACACACACACACACACACACACACACATTCATACACACATCTTTCTATGTCCTTCTCCCATATGGAGACCAGGCCTGCACATGCTTTTCTTCCACATTTGAACAAATGTGTCATATACACACAATCAAACTGAGAATCAGTCTTTTGGACTTATCCTCACACTTTCCTGACAGAGAAAGACACACCACATCTGGAACACTGGGCCTATAAAATCAAACCTCTGTCTACAGCAAACAGGCCATAAACAGAGAGGATGAATTTGCAGAATATCTCGTCAATGTCAGAGATCCACACCACGTACAGGCTCAGGGACCAGAGTCTGACCACAGAAATGGACTGGTATAAAAAAGTGAATTAATGTAAATTTATAAAGAAATGCTGTTAAAAATGTAAACAATATAACTGATTATTATCAAATACCTGTGTGTTGCTTCTCTCTTTGTTGTTTTATCTTTCTGATATCCCTTTGTTTCTTCCTTTTTTCTACTCACTGTCCTTTACACACACTCATACTCACACTCACACTTCACATACACGCCCACACACACTCTGTATCCTATGTATAGTTACACAGTCTTGGAGGAGTTGTCGTTGCTCTGAAAGGCAGAACATCATTGAGGTGTAGGAGTGTAAAAGTGGGCGCACCATAAAGGCCTCAGGTAGAGATACTGTGTGTGTCGCCTCATCACGCCACTCTAATTACCATCTCCTCTCGAGGAGCATCCGTGTATTTATCATTTTTAATGAAAAGCCTGAATTTTCCCCCACATTTAAAACCTCCAGCTTTTTTGATGATGTGCAAAAAGATGGGGGAGCGCCTGCTTTGAGAAGAAACACTGCCTTTCTTTCAAGTTTGTACCCTCCATCTCTCTCACTCTCTGTCTGTCTGTATCTCTCTCTCTCTCTCTCTCTCTCTCTGCTTCCTTGACATGTGTCACATTTTGGAATTCTGCTCCCGTGGGATAAATGCCAGATTACATGGTGTAGTATTTTTATCCTCTGTACATTAACTGAAAAAGCTTACAACATCAAAGAGGAGGCAGATCACACGCATCAGCAGAAAATGGAATGGGACCATAATGTGGAGCCTTTGATCTCCCCTCGCTAATAATTATCCCGACTATATGCAGGCATTCAGAGTCAGATTTGAATTAATAAGTCAATTGGCAAAATGGGCCGTGGATCTGTAAATGTTCGTTTAAAGCTTTTGGTGAAAAGATAAATGTGTGTGTTGACGTTTTGGCGCTTTCGCTGTGTTTTCTGAGCGGCCTGCCATTGTTTGCCCATGTGCGATAAATAGATCGCAATTTCGTGCGGAGACATGGATTACACTCGTGTTGACATAAGAACATTAAGAAAAAGGGCTTTCTATTACCTGTAGATTTAATCACAGCCTTGCCGGTGGAGCTATAAGACGTGAGAACTCGGTGCACTGGCCTCGGCCTCACACGTTCCAGACGAAATGTGTGTTTTAGCGGTTAATGCAGTTTTAAAAGTCAAGATTTCCATGAAGACGTCTGCTGACGCCTAGGAGATGAGATTAATTATAGCTTACTATGCTCTTTCTAACCAGAGTGCCAGTGAAGGGAGTAAGAGTGGCTGAAATGATGGTGTTCCTGCAGGTTTTGGGCTGGCACGATGATGGGCAGGTTTGTTTGGGCCTGTAAATGGAGTAAAGACACGTCCATGTTTTGTTTAACCTCAGCTCATTAATAACATCATGACATCAGAAACTGTGTGTTGATGTTGCAGAGACATGTAATTAACAATGCAGGCTCTGTCCCACAGAGAGAAAAGTGTTTGTGACTTGCAGGTTTTGATTGATAGACCTGCTTCAGCCCACTTCATCATGTTGGTTTGACACAGGGTTACACCAGGCCTAAAGTTGCATGTGGGCGATGTGATGACATGTGGGCGGTGTGATGGCTTTAGCTCACTTCCAGATTTCAGTATCTTGCTTCCTATATTCAGAGATATGATCTAACATCCCTACTCAGAAAGATCTAAAACCTGTTAAAGGTTGGCTTAAACACCCCTGAGCCACCAGTGGCCCTGGAAGTAAGTTTTGCTGTTGCTGTTGTTGTTGTCCTGTGTTTCTCTGAAACAAGCGTGTGAATGGAAAATTTTCCGACCCTGTCCTGTAACTGTCTCTCGGAAATCTTCTTGGAAGGCTTTACACTTGATGAATATTGTTGTGAGGATTTGATTGCACAAGATTCCCAATGGTATCAGCTAGGGTGCCATTGCTCCAGAGAAAGCAGTTCCGAAGCCCAATGCTTGAGGATTTTATTCCCTTGTAACTTGCTTTAGACCAAATGTGCGGCTACACCTTATTACATAGAAATTGATTTGACAAGCTGTGTGCAACTAAACATTTATGTCAGCGCTGGGTATATCTTAACATAGCTGAATTCACTGATTAGAAGAAGTGTCTGGATAATTTTGGGCACATAGTAAAATCACTGCTCCTGTATTTATATTTTGTACTTATTTGGCTTATATAGCCAATTTAATAGTCTAATATATAGTTTTATTGTGCTCTATTGCAGCGTTTCTCAAACTTATTTGTCCTGGGGACCGGTCATGTCAGGCTTTGGGGCTGCAGGGCCCTGCACATATGACCACATATGGTGTAAACCATAAATATGCCTCCAAATGTTCTCCCAGATCACTTTAATTTCATTTGGAACTCAGTTTAATACATTACCTTTAAAGAAAATGTAAATATAAACCCGAGTTTAAATACGGAAAAGTCAGGAACGACAGACACAGAGAGAGAGAGAGAGAGAGACCGAGAAAGAGAGAAAGAGTAAGGGAGCGAGAGAGAGACCGAGACAGAGAGATACAGAGACAGAGAGAGACAGACGATCCGCACGCTCCGAAAAAGTCACGGACAAGAGAGAGACAAAAAAAGAGAGAGAGAGAGAGACAGAGACAGAGTGAGTGAGAGAGAGGAACATAGAGAGCGCGCGTACGCGAGAGAGAGAGCTATAGAGACAGAGCGACAGAGAAAGCGAGACGGGTCTAAAAAGAGACGAGCCAGAGAGAGAGAAGGCACAAAAATATCAAAGTTGAAAGTCATGAACATTCTAGAATGCTGAAACAAGGTGCGGGGCGTGAAGTCAAGGGGGCGGGGCGAGGCATGCAGTGACTGAATTTTGATTGGTGCAGAAGCGAGGCTCCGCGGACCGGCAGGAACCTTCTCACGGACCGGCACCGGTCTGTGGCCCATAGTTTAAGAAACGCTGCTCTATTGTGTTTACCTTTAAAATTCATTACTAATTGTAGGATGTCACTAAGAGCACTTAGAAATGGCCCTGATTAAATCCCCCATGGTCACTTACCAAAGACACTAAATTTAGATTGTTTCCTAATATTTAGGAAAAAAACCCAAAAACCTCACTTATAATTAATACTTATGGGTTTTTTTTACGTCATGCTGCTACAGTGTAGTAGTTATATTATCAGATTCACATTATATATTCACCAATTGTACATATTTATTCACTGTGTCCAGCAACTACACGCTGGCTTTTGCTGTGAGTTTTGTACATAAAACATGACAAAATTATTAGTCCATGGTAATCAACGGTGCGATACGGATTCTACAGATACAGAGATTTGGTTGAAAAAGACTGAAGTAGTCCTTTAAAAAGTGAAGTGACCAAGATAAGATTTTTTTGGCCATCCTCTAGTGCTGCAGTCTGCCTCATTAGCACCTCCTCCCCTGCTGGAGCCCTCCTCAGCTAGCCTCTGGCTGAAAAGGAGAACATGAGTGCTTGGCCCCCTCTCCCAGACACAGTCAAGCAGAACCAGACTAATGCTATTCGCGCACTGCTGGAAGAATGGGGAATCAATACACTCTCGCTTACAGGCTGGGCTCTGACCTGACCCGCCACTGAATGTGTGTGTACAAGGCTTAAAAGCATGCGGCAAAGTGACTCGACGCCAAAGCGGATTGGAGAAGCAGCTCCTTATTTAATGGACTCACTCTAACCATCTGGAATGTAAAGCCTTGCGAGAATTTGCCCTTTCGCTGTGAAGCTCACTAATACAATGCCTAAGATGTGGTTTTACAGCGCTAACCCACGCCGTCGGCTGAAAACTCCCCACTGTCCAAGCGCAGCTGAGGTGATGGGATGAAATTGTGCTGACTCTATAAATTCCTCCGACTGCATTTCACTTCCTGTGTGTGGTGTATGGAGGGTCATTCAGGGCCGTGTTGGGTTTTGTTTTCTGATCTAGGGAAAGATGGAGAAAACCACCATGCATTTTGTGGGGTTTTTTTCAGGCAGCAGAATGGAATAAGGCCAAACGGTGTCCAGTTTACAAATGGCAGAGGTTGTGTTGAAATGTCAGCAAGGCTTCAGCAAGTGGGTGCTGATTTTGACCAGGTAGAAGCCTATAAAGAGGATTCCACCCTGATGTGATCTCTATGAGAAATGTCAGGAGTGGGGAGCATATGCCTTTTTCCTTATATTGCCTCCATATTTAGAGCCAATGATTCCGAATGGCTCAGCTCAAGGATTTAAACAAATATCAGCCTGATTGCCTTGCTATTCTCATATGTAGAGCCTGGCTTTGCGAGATTCAGCATAAATGTGAGGTGGACTTCTATAATGTCAGTTCAGCAGATATTAAAAGCAATGCTAGAGCACATGTTGACCTCATTGTTATATGTCAGCCAACCTTTGGCTGTACCTTCTTCTGTCTTCGCTGATGGTGATGCTAGTGCAAAAGAAAACTGTTTTTGAAGGCATTAAGGCTGTTTTTGGCTATACGTTGTTTAAGTTTATGGCCCCTCAGCAACAAAAAGAATTTTTTTTTGGCGGGGGGAGGGGGGAGGGGGGCGTTTTGTCATTGATTGAAATTGGCTGTGAAATCTCTTATAAAGCTCTTATGAAGACATTGCCAATGACTTGTGCTTGTGCCACTGTAGTTTCGTATTTCACCATGCATTCATTTTATTTACACATACATTATATTTATATATAATTTCGAATTTCAGTATAGTATTATTTTATTTCACCTAATTAAAATGTAGTGCCATAGTGTTAATTAGTTTATTGCATACCAAATAATGTGAATGGGAGCCCACCAGCAGGATGTAATTTGGGGCCCACAAATGGCCATGATAAGTACATTAGCTTTTTATATTAGTGTTCATGGCTCTAGCATGCCAGTTGCCAGTTCTCCCAGAATCATACATCCACGCCCAAGAACTATTTAGGAGGTAGGTCCAGTTCTGGGAACCACAGGTCTAGAACTTCACTTTTAATGTTATGTAGGGCATATGCTTTACTATTTAGAACTAGCCATTACCTCGTTTGTTCTCCACTGTAGGCAGCAGTTTGAACTCGGTGGAGCTCCAGGCCTGTTACACAAGCAGGACCACACAGCAGTGCTGCATCAACAGTGGCACAAACAGCACAGCGCTCCATGTGGTTGTGGCTGGGCTGCGGCTGGCCCCATCCGTGCTTTGATCATGCTAAACTGCAGTCAAAGCGCTCTCTCTCCCTCGACTGCTCTGGCTGCCAGCCGCTACCGCTTATATAGGCAGTGTATTAGCATAAATTAGACTGCTTGGGTTTTTTTCCTTTCAAACCACAGCATGATGCAGAGAGAGGCTGGGCCGGGATAACGTCGGCAAATAACACGGCCGGTTTATTTAAAGAGTGTGGGCTAACGCTTCAAAGAGAAATGCTAGGCCCGCCTAGCTGCTCACTAGTAAGCAAAAGCAGCGGGATAGCGCTAGTGGACAAAAATCATAACAAACAGCCACACACCGACCAGGAGTGTGTGATGTGAGAATAGAGAATCAGACATACTCTTTGTGGATTTTTTTTTTTTTTGGAGTGCCACTTCCTTTTTGTTTCCTTGTCAGCGTCTCAGCAGTACAATACTGCAGACATACGGTCAGTGTTCCTGCTTTGATGAATTCAGTCATGTCCATACAAATAAAAAAAAAGAATGCCTACATAAAAACTGACAGCGCCCCCCTCGTGCGTCTTATTGCCACCTGCTTGGTGAGCGTGTGCCATGTGAGTTTGTTTACATTTGCACAGGGAACCTCATTACTGCCTTTTTTGCCTTCCAGTGCAGCTAGGCTCATGTTCCTCCGAATGCTAGGCCGAATCTCCAGTCCCTTTTAGCCGCTGGTGTACTGTAAATATATGAGGGACACAGGGATGGGCACTACCCCGCTGTGATCCGACTGTGATTTTTAGATTGCTATTCTCCAGCTGTGCCGCCCCCATCAAAATTCACTCTTTGTAGTCTGAAAAAAGTGCACGAATACAGCAAATGCAGGCCCCTCGGAGAGAGGACAGAGATGGGCCGGTTGAAAAAGTGAGGCAGGAGAAATGAGAGGGACGGCCAGCCTTTCACGTTCTACCATTTACCATGTTTTCACGTGTGTGTGTGTGTGTGTGTGTGTGTGTGTGTGTGTGTGTTTACTTTTCATATATTTTGAGGACAAATGCAAGTTCTAAACAATTGTAAAATACTGTAATGCTGTGTTTATAAGGCTGCATAATCCTTCTTTGTGAACATTTTTTAAATTCCAAAATGTGTAGAAGTGATTTGGAAACTAGGGATTCAGAGTATTTCAGTTCAACATTAAAATGACATGGTGTTACCTTGTTATGAGGCAAATTAAAAATAAATCAGCCCCATCAAAACCAGCAGTAAACAGCTGCCTATAGTCGATGTTTGAATTCTGCTGTGCAGCTTGCACTTAAACATGAGTGCGGTTTTCTCCCTGGCGTGGTTCATTCTGGCGCAGCAATTTCTGTTCTGGAGCAGGAGGCGAGGGTCGGGGGATGGTGTGTGGGACAACATGCCCCATATTAGCGCTTTCTGGGGTATGTTTCACTAAAGCATTTGCTAACTGACATTTATAGGAATACACCTTTGTAAATGTTAATGCTGGTTCATGTCAGGTGCCATAAAGGGCTAATATAGGTGCCATATAGCCTCATCTTTATTGTTGGTGACACGTCATTTCATGCATATTATAATTATTTTTCATTCTTATTTATGGATATTTATACTGTAAGCAGTTTCAGACCATTCCTGTTGGGCCTTTCATAATGACTTTTAAATAGTATAAGCTAAGGTGAAAAAGTAACCATTAAAATGGGGGGTGTTCTGAGTTTATGATATAACAGGAATAAAATTGGTCAGATATATGTCCCCGTGTCCTGTCAAGTATAAAATGTGTGTGTGAGGCCTTGACTGTTACATGAATGTAACTTTAAGGCTACAGGGTTGATCTATATTACAATTACTTTAAATCATTACATTTTTGATTATTTGCTTTGTTCTGCACTCATTTAACCAATCAAGACACTTTGGTAATAGTGACAAATTCTTATTCTTTGGATCTGAAATAAAACACACTTTGCCATCTTGATAGCAACATAGGATACAGTCAGTAACTGGTTATCAAAAAAACAAAAAAATGTTTAAAGTACAAGTGAGGGAGGGCCTAATCGCACTGATACTCTTTAAATAAGGTTTCTAAATGACTCTTGGCTTGGCCTTAGGGTTCTTTGAAATGCCTCTGATCACTATAGAACATTTCCATGAGCTTTGAAAAGGTTCAGATTTTCAGATTGTTTCTGCAGAGAAACCTCCATTGACAGTTTCTTTATGGAAGCAAGTGGTTCCCCTAAGGCATCCTTCTAAATAACCCCTCCTTAGCACTCTTATTTTTAAGAGTGTATCAGTACAACATTCCATAGTTCATGTGTGTGTGACCACACAATGGCCCCTCTCAATGGTCCAGCTGAACAACAGAGGGAGTGCACAGCTAACTGGATTGTGGGAGCTTTCATGGCCAACGTTCAATAGTTGACCTTTGGATCTGATCAATATGGGGGTATTTGGCATGTTCACAGGCCGGCGCGAGAAGAGACCGGCTGGTCTCGGGCCAGAGGCTGGAGGACTGGATGGAGGGGGTGTATGGAGGGGAGTGCTGGAGAGAGGATGATTTCACTCAACGCGCCTTTTAGGTGAAATCAATAATGATCTATTCATTGAGTGTCTCCTGCGCTGTGTGGCCTGCCTTCTCCAATAATACCTGACAAAGAGCAGGAGGCGTTTAAACACAGGGCCAAGTCAAGCTGTAATGAAACCAGCTCTCAGAGCTTCTTAACTGTGGCTGTTATTGGCTTAGAGCAGGTAGCCGTGTGCCGGTGCTTACAGCTGACCCTAACCCCTCCGCCCACCCCAGCCCCCACGGGAGCTCCCTGAGTCGATGTTGGGCTTACTCACAGCTCTCGGAGGCTAGCGTGGCACTCGGGAGAGAACGAGACACTTAAACTCACACTGACCTCACGCTCCATCTACACCTATTAGCTCGATAACAAATCCATTCTCTTTTGGGCCTTGCATACCATGCTGATGAGTGGATTAGTTTGCACAGATGGATTTGCATGGATCTGCAGGTGGCAGGAAAACACTGTAAAAAAACTCTCACTTGTTTTCAGTCAAATATGCTTTGAATAGTCATGCAAATAGAATTGTCTATGTAACACACTTCAGAGTCACAAGCACCACACAATAAGGAGACGCAGACCTATACAGACTAGTCATTTTGCATGCATGATGAAAATAAAACAGAGCTCATGGTTGTTCTAAGATAGAGCTCTAAGATAAAGCTCTAATAGTTGCTCTATTTCAAAGTGTTCTAAAAGTGCTATAGTTAATCAAGATACACACTTATCTTGTTGTCTTTAGCTCACAGTCACGACACTTCACCTCTGTATTCAATTTGACTCAATGCAGTGTTGAGCTTTCAATATACTTAGACCAGGCAGGTTCCCTCTAACAAGAAGAAATCTGCTTTTGCCTCTTAATATTGCTCTTAAATTCTGGCTTAACAGAGCCCTCTGTACAGGCAGAAGTTGTCTGTGGCTTATGAAGCACTCAGGGGTTTTTCTCTAAGCTCCTTCACTATAAAGTCTCCTTGATCTTGATTTTCTTCAAGTGAGACAGTCTTAAATCCCTCTTCTCCATCTGAAATAGAATGCAAAGCTCCAGCATTTTTTTGAAGGTGGGGGGCGAGGAGGGGGTGGTAGCACAGCTTCTTGCTAATCGGTGAGCTAAGTGCATTAATCTGTCGCAAAATGGTGACTGGTGAATAACGCCACGGCAAACGGGCGCCTGACGACAGCCCTGCAGATGTACTAATTTAGGTAGTAACATCCTTTTCCTGAATATATTTCTATGAGCAGTGTTATCATCACAGATTCATAGCTAATACATGCAAATTGTGGATGAAATCGGATGACAGATGATCCGTTACTGTGATTTCCCAAACATGTTTCTAATCACCCTCTTTCTTGAGTGGCCTAGAAAGAATGAAATGCACAAGTCTATCGTTTTTTAATGTATTTTATGTCTGCAGTACCACCAAGGATCAAATTGTTAGGCCCAGCACATAGACACACTTTTGCACATCTGAATACATACTGATTGTTTATTTGGTATATTTAAGACAGATATAAAACAATAAATGGGGCCTATACAAAAGTTCTTTTCCAAAAAGATACCTTTTCCAGTATCTTAAATAGAAGTGGCCGCTTACAGTGGTGCTGGAACACACCAGAGCACACAGTGTGAAATTATTTCTCTGTCTTTAACCCATTCACCAAGTGAAGCAATGGGCAGCCAGGAACAAGGTATGTGTGTCAGCAGTATTGGGGGTTGGTACCTTGCTCAAGGGGAACTAGCAGAGCTGGGATTTGAACCCATGACCTTCTGATCACGGGGCAACTCCCTTACCACTTGGCCACCAGCTGCCCCTGGGACCTGTGCACTAGGCTTTGTAGAAAGGTGTCATATTTAAGTGTGTTCTCAGTAGAGAATGTGTGCTTCAATCAACAAAGCTTGTACCCTGACCCGAGGTGTCCAGACCTTTGCATGTGACTGTATATATCAAAATGATCTAAAGAGAACCTCATTTTAAACACAGATATCACAGACATATCACTTCTTCATAGTACAATAAGGCTGTACTCTCTGTGTAGTTCAACATGCTGCAATATTAATTCCAGGCTATATTAATCACTCTAAAAGGGACCCATTTTTCTTTGTTTTGACCACACAGACTCTCGAAATGAAGTGTCAAAGCCATGTTGTAGATTTCAATAATGCTCCCAGTTCATAAAATCTTCATCATGCCACTTGTGCCAGAGCCTGTCTTGTTCTCAATTAAATAGAATAGTGGGGCACAATTAATGAGCTTTAGCGATTCACTTTTTCATCAGAGGATTCTCTTGTCTCCTGAAACAGGGCTTGGCCTTTCATTCAACACCCCCATCCCCCCCTACCACACACACATACACTCCTCCCCTGAGCGCAAGGCTTTCATTATGTCTGCCAGCCAGGCCAGCCGATTCAGAACCCCCATCATTTTAATTGTTGCACTTATATGGCGTTTTTCAATGATTAAGTTGATATAGAGAGTGATAAGGGGCCTAGAACCCTCTGTCCCACCGGCTGTGTTATTACACACAGTAGCACTGTGTCAGAATAATTAATGCTGGGACTGCATGCACACCCACACACACACACACATAGACACTTATTCGTCCAAGTGATGTGAGATAACACAGCTTGTGGTTACTGTTGTCATCTGCCATTTGGCTCAACATGGCTACCCAGACAGGCTGCTAAAAATGATGTTATTGCCAGTGGATCTTCTTCTGAGAAGGATTAAAAGACTGTAGCACACACCCGCACTCACACCCGCACACACATGTTAATTAGCTAGAACAACTCCATTGCCTTTTTAATGGAAAGTATAAATTAGACTTAATTACACAGGCTAATTACTAGCGGACACAAATTTGACTCCTTCGCCCACTCGGCTCATTGTGGCGAATCATCAAAAGCTGCTCTCTAAAACGCCAAAGATGAATTTAATAAGGAAACAGTCATCTTGCGTTAACGTTTTACTGCCATTTAGCGGAGAGGCAGCAGAGTTGAGCTCGATAAGGGTGGAGTGATGACAGGCCATAATTGCATACATAATTGCGAATAAATAAAAATGCAGCATTGATTTATGAAGCGTGGTGTGTAGGGAGCAGAGAAGTCTTGTCCAGAGTACACATTATCATCACTCTTTACGATCCCACTCAAAACATTCAGCCAACTGGAGGAGGTTCAAATTATGCCTTAATTACGGCCTGTCTTTATGTGTAGCCCATGTTGTTTATTGCCATTCATTGCCCATTGCACTCGTAGGTCAGGATTATGTTTCGTAGAGGCTTGTGCTTATGCTTTTTGGCTGTTGCAGATATGGCTTTGCTTTCCTAATCTGGTCTTTCACTTTTATCAAGGGTAATATGAACCAAAGGAGAGGAAATGTGAGCATTTTTTGGTCAACTATGTGTCTATGCAGTCAGTGCAATATCTGTGTCTCCAAACTCAAGATTTGCACGTGCACTTTAGGTTGTGTGTAATAACCTGTATTCTTTCTTAGTTAGTTAATTTTTGTAAATGTACGTTG
>JBBPDH010000001.1:8346059-8365508 GCA_037974565.1 Clupeocharax schoutedeni
CTCTCTCTCTCTCTCTCTCTCTCTCTCTCTCTCTCTCTCTCTCTCTCTCTCTCTCTCTCTTTCTCTCTCTATCTCTCACTCTCTCTGTAAATCTCTCATCTCCTAACTCCTAGCGTTGCTCATGCTCTTCTGTCATCTTCTAAATACAAATTTTCCAACATGTCTCCACAGATGATTCCGGATATGGGAGAAACTGCAGAGATAGTGATGATGCCCTAGCTCTTTAATAATAAAACAGTGCTGCGTAAACACATAGCCACATAAAACCACTAAAAGGCAAATAGCATTGATTATAGTGGCACCTGACAAGTGGTGGGATATATTATTCATCGAGTGAACAGTCAGTTCCTGAAGTTGACATGTTAGAAGCAGGAAAATGGACATAAGGATCTAAGGGACCTGGCACCAAGACATTCACAGCAGATCCTATAAGTCCTGTAAGTTGTAAGGTGAGGCCTTCGAGGCTCAGACTGGTACAGCACATCCCACAAATACTTGATCAGATTGAAATATGTGGAATCTGGTGGCCTAGTCAACAACTTCAACTCTTTGTCATGTTCCTCAGACTAGTCCTGAATAATGTTTGTAGTGTGGCAGGATGTATTATGCTGCTGAAAGAAGCCACTGCCATTAGGGAATTCCATTGCCCCTGAGGGTTGTTCTTGGTCTGCAGTGATGTTTAGGTAGGTGGTGTCAAAGTAGCATCCATATGAATTCCAGAATCCAAGGTTTACCAGTAAAAAAAACATTGCTAAAATTGCCCCTGCCAGCATACCTTCTTCCCATGGTGCATTCTGGTGCTATCTCCTCCCCTGTTGAGCGACAGACACATACCCAGTCATCCACATGACGTAAAAAAAAAAAAAAAGCATAATTCATCAGACCAGTCCACCTTCCACTATTGTGCCATGGTCCAGTTCTGATGCTCCCATGTTCACTGTAGGTGCTTTCTGCTGACAGGGTCAACATGGGTCCTCTGACCAGTCTGTAGCCACACAGTCCCACACACAAGCTGCTATTCACTGTTCTGACACCTTCCACTTATAGCCAGCACGAATATCTTCAGCAATCTGTGCTACAGTAGCTCTTCTGTGCATTAAACCGGACTCTGCACATTCATCAGTGATCCCTAGGCTTCCATGACCCTGTTGCTGGTTGATTGGTTCTTCATTTTTGGACCAGTTTTGGTTAGTGCAGACAGGTCACACTGTAATGACAGAATAAATCTTATTAATTAATGATGTGTGGTCAGGTAGAACTTGTCCAAAATTACTTGGTCTAAAGTTTTATCTTAGCATACTATTAAACCAAATATAAAATATCATTTTTTAAAATTATACAGTTTTGTCTTGACATTACAAAAGTATTATGTTTCAAAATAATTCAAAAATTGTTTAAATATTCACAGTGACATGCTATAAAATTTCAATTGGTGTTTTTTCCAAATGTTTTGAATGTAAAACAGCTGGACACTTGACCACAGATTATTTAGCAGTAACATGTTATCCATGGGGTCAGTGCCGTGGCTATTTTCACATTAATTAAACCAGTAATGCTAATACCAGTCAACCCACTAACCACAGACACTTCAGAAATGAACATTTAGAAAGACCATGAGAATGAAAGAGCACACGAGAGGCAACTGTGGGCACGTGTCCTCCTGAAGGCGTGTATGTGCATCAGCTGAAGGCTGATGGGTGAATGGGAGGCTTACGGACGACGGACTGGGCTCTGTGAGTTCAGACTGAACTGGCTCCAGCCTGCTCCTCGCGGTTGCCTGTGGTTTGAGGCTCAGCTCTGTAATTGCCTCTCTCAACTCAGATACTCAGCGTTTCTGGAATGCCTCATCTGTTTATCAGAGTTTCCAACCCCAAGCCTCTGTCCTCCCATCATGTATTTTACCTACGAAACAAAGCCTGCCATGTTAGCTCTGACTGCTATCGTGGACTTCAGTTAAACACAGCCTACATATTAACATCACTCTAGGTGCTAAAAACAACATATTCTAGATTAGTTCCATAGTAGTTACTAAATAATTCATAGAAGCTACTAATTAATTAATATCTCCAAACTACAGATCAGTAACAGAATACATATCGTAAATATAATGACAGTACTAATAATATTGTTATTATTATCAAAAATATATAACTGTAGTAGGATGTAGTATGTTAGCACTAAGCTAACAATGATTCGCATTAATTTTTTTTTAGAATATTTTAGAATAATATAGGTTTTAGAATAAACTCATTTGAAGTTTGTTAAATACATGATATGCATGATTTATTTTAAGCTAGTGACATACATTAATATATATTTGAGCTCATCACTGTCCATTTCCAACATCTAACCCAAATGCAGTGACTGGTTACTTGTGACGGTTGGAGGCCGCTAGAACTGAACTTAAGTTCTTTGTTTTAAGTTGTGGACTTTTATTTTGATGGTTATGCAACATAATACAAGTCTGGTATTTGTTTACATAATGTGTTTCAGCTGACAGGTGTGCTCAGAGAAGGAGATGTTTAACTTGATTGGGTTATTGAGTTTTGGGTTTTGTATTTAAGTGCTTTTGTGTAGGACTTGGGGATCTGTCCACCATCATGCTTAGTTTGCTTTGTGTGTTCTTCAGTCTTATTTGTTATTGTTATGAGTTTGGTTTTAGGTCCTGTTTTTCTATTTAAACAAAGAATAAGGAAAAATGGAAGTCTGCTTATGCGCCTGCCCTCATTTTGGAGATAAGGGACATGTCACTATTGTTCTTATTCACAGTCTCTATATGGGGGATGTCTAGAAGAGTGATGTTTTTCCTACAAAATTGGCCACAGCCATTAAAAATCAAAAGGTTTGGTCGATTTCACTCTCACTTCCTGCCTTGACAGTGAATCAATTGTGTAAGAACTTTAGTCCGCTACTGAAGGCCTAACCAATGGGAGAGCTTGCTTGCCTATTTCTACCCAGATACCACAGACAAAAAAGCCTGATTGGACACTTTCCCTGTAGAGTAGTACTACTATACATTAAATACAAATAAGCATCATGGATCTGGTATTATGAGGCCCAGGTTCTCCACTGGTAGCTGATTGTTATGTAATTATTAATTAATAACTAATACAAACAGTTTTCTCAACATAACATATTGGTATCATATTAGTTGCTGAATAATAAGTCTTATTAAGCTGGTGCCCAACTAAAAGTAATTTCCAAAGGCCACTGACACTGTAGTTTAGCCTTAAACCATATCTAAGAGAATGGCTCCGCATAGTTTAATTTATAACATTTTAATATTAATTGAAAAGGTTGGCTGCTCTAACAAGTGTTTTTTCTACTTTATGTACTCTGTCCTGTGAAGGACCTGCACCGCAAGGTCTAAACTGGCCCTTTTCTGGGGTTGAATCAGGACAAATTCATTTAAAAGTTTTTAGAAAGCAATTTAATTATAGCTTCAGCTTAATCAAGGTATGTAAAAGAGCAGCAGAGTAAATGAGGGGGATATTTTAGCATTTCTCATTTACTCCACATGGGGGGGTGGGGGGTGAAATGAAATGGAACATTTTTAATTATGATAGTTTTGATCTCAGCAAACATGCATCTCCTAGAATTAGAGGGAGCAATTAAAATGTAATTTATGTTCTCTTCAGCACACTGCGAGTGTTAATTTAAGGCTTGGCTTCCGTGGGCTGTTTTCAGCTCCACGACTTTATGGGAACTAATTAGCAGTGGTTAGCCAAGACTGCTAGCTATCCAAACAGGCAAAACACTGCTGGCCAATAAAACATGTTCAGATGTGGTGGAGACAGGCTCTTAATGTGTGTGTCTAACCAATCAATTTACTGAGGTCTCTCTCTCTCTCTCTCTCTCTCTCTCTCTCTCTCTCTGTCACACCTCCTGACTCCAGGCTTTACTCCTGCACTTCTTTCTGTCTGTCTGTCTGTCTTATAAACGTAATCCAACAAACCTTCAACTTTCTCTTTCTCTCTCTCTCTCTCTCTCTCTCTCTCTCTCTCTCTCTCTCTCTTCTCTTGCAACGTTCAACTTTTTCTTTCTCTCTCTCTAGCTCTCTCCTTACTGTCTCTATCAATCTTTTTCTTTGGCTATCTCTGTCTCCTTTCTTTCTTTCTTTTTTTTCTTTCTTTCTTTCTTTTTTTCTCTTTTTGTCTTTCTTTCTTTCTTTCTTTCTCTTTACACTTACTTTCTTTGTCTCTGTTTATCTCCTTTCTTTCTTTCTTTTTTCTTTCTTTCTCTTTCTTTCTCTCTCGCTCTTTCTCTCTCTCGCTCTTACTCTGTGTGTCTGTGTGTGTGTGTCTGTGTGTCTGTGTGTGTCTGTGTGTGTGAGTGCATAGGGAGACATGCAAAAAAAGAGTTGAGATGTTGGGAGGACAGGAGAAACGAAAAGGGGCAAAAAAGAGGAAATTCTTCTTGGAAACCAGATTCTGTGTAATTATCTACACACACTGGATCAAGTTTCGCTTTAAAAAGCAACCAATTATCATAATGCATGTGGTTGAAAACAAAATCCCCAGAAGAGATGGATTTTCCTTATAAACACAAACACTTTAACCAGTGGCCATCAAAACTCGAGCCAGTGTATTATTGGAAAGCCTAGTCAGCTCTGGCCATGTAAAAATATTAGAATTATAGACATGTCACTGTTTTTAATTGAGTGCTGTAATATATGTATGTTTAAAAGCTCCAAATTAGACACTATAAACTTTTATTGGTGTTTTTACCAAAAGGCCTTGAAGATACGACAGTCGAACGTTCGGCCACTTATTATTTAGCCATAACTCTTATCATCTGTGCCATGTTGTGCTTATTTTCACATTAATTGAACCAGTGAGGCTGACCCAGTGACCACAGATTCCTCAGAAACGTTGCTCTCTGAAACATTTACAGAGAGCGAAAGAGCAAAAAAAGCATGTGAAAGATAGAGAGGTTAAAAGAGAGTATTGTCTGATAGACTTCAGTGAATTCCTTTTAAGTGTAACTACAGCTACACTCTGGAAAACAAGGGTTTCTCAACAGAAGAACCTCTTCTGGTTTCCTAAAGAAACTTTCTTTGGAGAATTCTCTACAAAACCACTTTTGTAAAAGATGTGTATGAAGAAACTCTATGCTCCCAAGATATTCTAAACCAATTGAAAAGCTTATCCTAGAACCAGACTCAGTCTGGATATTTAATTAGGGATGTATGCGTTGATGTGAAGGTGGCAATTCAACTGCCTTGATTTCAAAATGCAATACATCATAGTTTATTTGAACAACAATCATTAAATAAACATTTTTCTTTTTAGATAAAAAGGTTGTTCAGCTAAAACAAAAAAAAAAACCTTGGCGTTTTGTTTCTAATGTCTATATTCAACTACGCTCCAAATATTCACATTAGAATATGCAGAATATTCTTTAAAAATCAGAATTTCCAAAACAAGTGTAATTGTGACAGTTGTGTAATTGTGAATGTGACAGTTCTATGTCGAATAATATTTATGATTGAGATTTACACCCCGTCTGGGCTGCAAAATGATTCTATAAAGCTTCTCAAAGGTTTTGATTTCTTACTAGAGTGACTTAGCGCTATATCGAACAATTTTTAAAAACCATACAAAATTCATTATAAAAAATAGGTTGTCCATCATACAGAAGAAGCATTTAAACATTCAGATGTTTTTTTCTTTTGTCAGGGTTCTACATATAACCACTGCTGTAAATAACTTTAAGAACCTTTTTTAAGGGTGTGGACAGTGGGTCTAAAACACTTTAGGAAAGAAATCTTCATATAGATTGTATCATTTCGCCTCTTGTGAAATTATTTCTCTGTATTTAGCCCCTTCACCTTGTGAAGCAGTGGTCAGCCAGGAACACAGCACCTGGGGAGCATTGTGTGCGGATGGTAGCTTACTCAAGGGTACCTCAGTGCTGCCGTAAGCAGTCCTGGGATTCAAACCCTTGCCCTTCTGATAGCAGGGGCAACTCCGTAACCACCAGGCCATCAATGGTCCCGAAATAAAGCAAAGCTTTCCTTGACCAGGAATTGGATCTAGGCCATTGCAGTGAGAGTGCCACATCCTAGCCACTAGACCAGCAAGGAAATAGGTAAAGATTATGCATGCATGTGCATTGTTTAATACTTTAAACTGTATATGAATGTATTGTGCAGTGATACTGAAAAACATTCAACTCTGACTTTGGTTTCAACCAGGCCTTCAGAGGACGTTTTGTTGTACAAGATTGCACCCTAGTGGACAGATCGTGTACTGCGGTATATCCACTATTTCAATATATTTGTCAGTAGTAGAATCTGAGTAGCTACACATCTGCGTTATATTAATGCTTTACTTTGCACAAATGCTTATCATGACAAGAACTTTTTTTTTTAATGAAACATCAGCTATACAAAAAAACAAAACATCTGCCAGTGTGAAAAGTGGCCCACGAATCTGAAGCAAAGTTCCCGTCCTATTAGAAGGTGTATCTGTACATTGCAGTTTTCCCATGGCTTGAAACAACAGGAGGAAATCTTGAGGGAAGGCATTGGCTGAGAAGTTAATCTGTGTGCTGTTATTCATCTAGAGTTCATCTGGCTTGATTGGTGAGCTTGAAAAAGCGAGCTTAACCTTTAAACGTATAGCCATGTGCTTTTAATAGATTCCCTATAAGCCCTGCGAAGAAGGGAATTACAGAAATGATCAAGGCAAACAAGCGGGGAACTTGCTCCGAAGCCTTTTTCGCCATGAGAAGCATTTCAATCACGCTCGAAGCTGAATTTTCTCCCAGAGCAGAGGTTAATAGCATGAAATGCCCTTCAGACTCCTGAAAGAGAGAGCCGCCACTATGGCAATATATCTGTTTCATAAGTCACCAGCTGCCTTATATTAGCCAAGCAGGCTGCTCATAATTCAGTACGGGAACATTACAATGCTGCGGCAGGACATCGCTATTTTTCTGTATATGTTTCGGGCCAGAGATGGACATCTTTTCCTGCTCCTATCTTTCCCAGCATGGCCTTGTTTATAAGTGGATGTGTTATTAGTCATAGTGCATAAGGATAATGAGGTGGAGCATGACATGTTTGCACTGATAAGTCTCTGAAATCTGCTGTAAGATTTTATTGCGCTAGTCCAAACATACCGTGGCCTCTGAGATTAAACGATGCCATAAACACAAACGGAACGGAGCAGTAAAGATGCTGCTGATGATAAAAAATAAGGCGTAATGAAAACACAGTGGCGTTTGGAGGGTTGGGTAAGCCACATTTAAAAAATGGTAGCAAGCTACTGGTTACGCAGCTAAATGAACCTGGAGCTTTCAGATAAAGACTATGCCAGTTATGCTAGTTTGTGCCTGGCAGAGCTAGCTCAAAATACTGAAGCTAATGTCTAAGGCTATAATTAGGGGATAATTAGGGGTATGGGTTATAATTAAATGTATATAGTCAAACATTTACTTAAGTTGCATTGATACACAATTTTTAAAACTGCAACGTGTAGCAAGTAGGCTGTTGCCGCTATCTATTGCTATCTGAGAGTTCGCAATGGTTTGTGCACTTTTCTTCCCTAAAAATACTTTTAGAAAGTTACATATTTTAACAAATATCAATTCCGACACATTTTTAGACACTCCTTATTTTTGCTCCTTAGACTGTACAGGTCTGAAGTAATGTTTACAATAGCCTTATAATATTGTTAATTGTAATCTAGGGTATGAAAGTTGGTAGTATTTCCAAGTGCGATCCTGCTATAATACAGTAACCCATTACTAAAATATTGATTTGGAAAATATTAAATTAAATTGAAACTAGAAAAAGGCATCTGAGGACATTAAACATCAAATAATAAGATGATATTAAATACTGTTGTTAAATGTTTGATAGGAGTACAAATCACATTTTTACAGTATTGAAAAGGGTTGAAAACTGCTTCACTCCTACTGTCCAGTCCCTACATTTAAAAGGTTTCTCACTGTGGCTTCTATGCTAAAACACTCAGCCCAGCCTTTCTTAAGGAGGTCGTCTCCTTTCTGGACACATTGTGGCTGTAAAGAAAAGTTGAAACCCTTCTGCTCCTGTAAACTGTGACCTAATATGAGCAATATGCTTCATGGTAATTGCATTTATTGTGAGCCGAGCCAGACACTATGGTAATTATATATAGTTATAGTCTGCATCCACATATTTTTGATTTATGTATTTTTGCTTGGGCTGACAGATAAATAAGAAAAAATGCAGTATTAAGCAGTAATAAATATGAATTATTTTGCAATCTGCTGGGAAATAATATTGTAATCTTGAGGTGGCGGGCTGAACCAGTGGCTGTATTTCAGGAGGGATAGTGGAGTATGGAGAATTTTGAAGGAGCTGTTGATCAAAGCCTGGCCATTTCAGCCCAGCTGTGCACCTGCTCTCAGCCACTCCTGCCCAACCTTTATTCCTTTATTTCTTTCTTTCTTTATTTATTTATTAGTAGGTTGTTTTTTTTTCTAGGGACAACAATGCTGTACTGAATGCTGCTCGAACTGTAGTGAATAGGCTACAGTAGAAACAGGCCAGTATATTTTATGAAAAGACTGAGAGCAGAGCAATATAATGATTTGTGTATTTGCAGCTTGAATTCATACAGTTGCAAGATGGAAAGAAGTTGAGCTTGTGGAATTTGTGAAATTGTTTGTTGGTCAGTCTGTTGCCGTCACCAATGCAAAAGGACACTTCTTGCATTTTTGTAATGACATATATATGTATATATACATACTATACGGAACGTGTAGGATACTGTATACATCATATACAGAAAAGTGTACATCACTGATGCGTTTTACTAATTGAAATTTCTCCTACAAGTTTCAAGTTTTATTTGTCATATACAGATAACAATGTAGCATCATTACTGTAATGAAATTCAGTACTGTAATGAAATACAACAGTGTAGTTCCATTTTAACAAAATTATTGGCACCCCCAACGAGTAGTTTTCTTAAAACCTTTGGGGAATTTTTTGGAGGGACAGAAGATTCAGATCCTCTGTCTCTGACTCCACCATGACCAGACACTTTTTACTTCCACTAATTTTATGACAGAAAAACTTTAAATGGAATTGTGTTGATTGATAAAACTTCTTGGTTGCACATGCCATTGTCATGTTTGGACCAAAAAAAAAGAGGATTGTTGATGCTTTGGGACTACTTTGCTCCTTTCCCCCTTCCCTCTATGTTTCTTTCTTACTCTCTTCTTCCTTTTTATTTTCCTGTCTGTCTTCTACTTCTTTTCTCTCTCCTCAGTTTTATTTGTCTATTTACTTTCTTATTGTTCTCTCTCTTTTTTTCTTTTTCTCTTCTTGTGTTTCTTCCTCAGAGGCAGAAATACATGCTCGTATTGGCTTTAGGTCTGAGAGGACTACATGTAATTAAATTATATCTTACCTGTGTCCTATCTGGTGTCCTGCCATGGCCAGAGTTATGTGTTATGCCAAGTGTGTTTGTGGACTGGAGCAACTTCCATGAGCTTCTCAAAAGCTGGCAGGAGGACCTTGTATCAGAACTGTATGAAAAAGGAGTTCTGACCTCAAATGGACAGCCCATCTTTCTGTCCCTGAGGGTTTGTGGCCTTCAAAGAGTCTCCTGTGGAAGAGGCTTTTGCTCAAGTGCTTTGGAGACCTCCAGTGGAGGATCCATAATTCCCATCAATGCTTTTGTGTGTAACGCTGCAGTTTCACCATGTTGACTTTCTGCCATGAAATGGTTTTTCATGTCTTTCCTGCTCTCCCTCTCTTCTCTCCCTTGCTTTCTCCATCTTTCATTTGTTCCCTCTCTTTCTCTCTATTTCTCACTTAGCGCTTTTTCTCTCTGCTTCTCGTACTTCTCGCTGTGCTCACTCTCCCTCTTCTTACACATCCTCTCGATCCTCCTCCCTCCTCTTATTTCTCTCTTTCCTTATCACTGTGTCTGCTTCTCCCTGTTCCTATAGTTTGTGCTCTTCTCCTTGTGGTCCTGTCGAGTGTGTATCTGACCTTTCTGTGTAATCCAGTTGAGCTGTATGATACCTGCGCCTCATTCACCATCTCTGAGCAGGACCTCCTGCAGGCTTTCATTACAGGCTCCTCATCATCACCTAATGTCACCGTCTAATCACTGCTGTGCTTCATCTGCAGCCTGTCTGAGCCAGAGCGGCGGGTTTATTCCTGCAGTCGTCGGGGGACACTCACACCTTAAGCGGCAGCACGGCTGTCCAACCTGCCAGGTCATTATTTAGCCACGCTGTTAACGAGCACCGTCAGAGGATCCGGTACCATTTCCTGGAGTTGGGGATGAATTAATCATTCATTTTGTTCAAGAAGCTGAAGGAGCGTCAGGTATTAGTTGTAGGTAAAATAGAATCACAGTAATCATACAACAGTTCATGCTGTGGCACAATCGGAAGTGTTAGATAAGTAACACAAGCACTGTTTACACAATTTGCATGTTCTATCCAACAATGTGTGTTTTTCCAGTAAGAGCTTCAGAAAGCTAGGCATCTTTTTAACAACTGCCTTAAATATTAGGGTGTTCTAAGTCAGCGTTTCTCAAACTATGGGCTGCGGACCGGCGCCAGTCTGTGAGGGGGCTCCCGCCGGTCCGCGGAGCCTCGCTTCTCAATGCTTCTGTTACTGTGCTCCCCTTCCCCGCCCCCTCGACTTCACGGCCCCCGGCATTAACGTGCTGCGTTAATGTGAGACTCTTATCGGGTGATAAAAAAAAAAATATCGTCGTTAATCTATTCACAAAGTTGGGTTGGGAGATGGGTCTATACTAAGCAAGCTGTGATGACGTTCACCTTGATATTTTAGCACAGATTTCCTCTCTTTCACTCTGTCTGTCTGTCTGTCTCTCTCTGTCTCTCTCGTTAATGACTTTTCCGGATCGTGCCCGTAAACCTCTCTCTGTCGTTCTCTCTTTTGCGCGCTCTCTCTCTTGCTCGCGCGCGCGTCCACACTCTCTCTGTGCCTCTCTCTCGTTCGTGACTTTTCCGGAGCGTGCGGTTCGTCTCTCTCTCTCTCTCTCTCTCGTTCGTGAATTTTCCGGAGCATGCGGATTGTCTCTCTCTGTCTCTGTCTCTGTATCTCTCTCCCTCTCTTTCTCTCTTTGTCACTCTCTCATTCCTGACTTTTCTGTATTTAAACCTTGGATTTATATTTACATTTTCTTTAAGGGTAATGCATTAAACTGAGTTCAAAATGAAATTAAAGTGATCTGGGATAACATTTGGAGGCATATTTATGGTTTACACTATAAAAACAGGCATTGGGATCATTTTTTTTGGGGGGGGGGGGCCTTCGACAGAATTCAAATTTGCCATTTCAATTTAGATTAATCTAGATTCATTCCAAGATTACAATGAGATTAATCTAGATTTAAAAAATTAATCTATGCCCACCCCTAAAACCTTCATAGAACACACAAAGTGAAAAAAAATCTATGTTTCTTGGTTCTTACCCGGGGTGGCGTGTGGGGGGTTTGGTGATGATCATTAATGCAGGGCCCTGCAGCCCCAAAGCCTGACATGACTGGTCCCCAGGACAAATAAGTATGAGAAATGTTGTTCTAAGGTGAGGTATGGTCTTAGGACGCTACAGCTGCCAATATTAGCATCTACAGAATTAGTGACACTTGTAACTAGTTCACTTGACTTAAAATATCTTTGTATATAAAAACATTTGTGTGTGTGTGTGTGTGTATTAGTAAAAGTAGATGTTCTAATAATAATAATAATAATAATAATGATTTTTATTTATATAGCGCCTTTCCCGAGCTCAAGGACACTTGATTCTATACGACACTCCACTCAGGCCTATTCCCTTTTTTCTCTTTATTATGAGAATTGTTGTATGAAGGCAATAGAACACAAGAGGGAGTGTGTTACTCTTTAATAATCACACTTCTCCTGATGATCAACAACTTAAATACAGCTTATTATTTGTCATGATAGGGTTATAATAGAGGGTATTCTTGCTTAACTTATACACAACCTGAGTAACAGAGAGGGGGTGAGAGACAGAGAAGGAGAAGAGGAGTGAGGGAAAGAAGAATTGGAAATGATGGTACGGGGTGGAAGTGGTGTGCCTGCATATAGAAGAGGATGAAAAAAAGACAGATAGAGCGAGGGAGAAAGAGAGAGAGAGAGATATTAGAAATGATGGCACTGCACTGTCCCATCAGGACAGAATCCATCAGTGCCAGAGAGGTGGAGTAGAGTCCTAGGGTAGCTCCATTTCCCTCCATTTCACCCCCCTCAGCTGCTTCTTCCATGAACTACGCATACACCCACACACACACACACACACACACACACACACTTTCCTTCTGAATAACAGTTGAGGCTTTACACGCTGCTTTCACTTCACCCTTTAAAGCAACACTGATCCTAAAGACCCACTGCTCTGCACATTTTAGGGTTTTCCCTGCTTTAACACATTCAGTTCACCAAATATATTCAATTCAGGCCACAGATATCAAAACCTGGTCAGTAAACGAGGAAAAAAACAATATATGATAATGCTCATTTATGCTTCGGTACTATTTTAGCATCATTACACACAAGCAATTTTTGTGGTCTTAGATTATACATCAGACATCTGAAGCTTGTCTGTGGTGGGCTGGCGCCCTACCCAGGGTGAGTCCCTGCCTCGTGCCTATAGACCCCGGGATAGGATTAGGCTTCAACGCAGATAGTTTTTACAGCATGAGTGTCTTTCTGCTTGCATAGTTTAAAAAATATGCAGATAAAAAAGAAAGCAGTAAAAGTATCAAGATTAATTTTTTTATTTAAAAAATTGATTGATGTGTGAGCTGGTGAGGAGAACACAGGTTCGGTTCCAGATTTCTGATTGGATTTGTGAAACTCCATCAGTAGCTCCTGATTTCATTTAATGAAGGACTGATTGTGTCAAACCAAGTTTCTGCTGGAAAATACAAGTGATCCACATGAAGCTGATTAGCTGTATCAGGTGTGTTGACAGTACTGGAAACACTAAAATGTGCAGGGCAGTGAAACTCCAGAGCTATAATTGGGAAACGCTGCTCTACATCATGACCGTTATCCACTCCAGGCCTGCAAGAGCATTTTAGGATAGTTCAGCAAGACCTTAAACAAGCTAGCTCACCTACAGAATACATCTGGTTTACTTAGTCATTAAAATGGATAATAATGTATATTTTCCTCAAACTTCTCAAGTTTTAGGAGTAGGAGTGCTGATCTGCTGACACCAGTCATAAAACCAGAGGAATATTATTTGAGATCCGTCCTCCTCAGCCCTGGTGTTGGCTGCCTATAGCAACTTTATTCATTTTTATAGGTCACATTGTGTCCTAAACAAGTCTGTACCTCGTTAATGAAGAGCTACATGTGGTTTGAGTGGGTTGAGAGATGTTTTCGGGTTGTGTTAAAAACTATTTGGATGACTTTCTAGTGTTTATTAGCAACATTATGGCTAAAGTTCTGAACCAAGGAATCAAATATAGGACACACAGCATGTCCTTTCTGATTAACTTTATCGTAGGCATTTTATCATAGATTTTTATCATAGATAGGTCATAGATAGGTTTTCAAGTGTGATCGGGATCTCATAAAAGCCTGTTATGTGGGTAAGTATACATATAATCCTAAGGTGTGAGTGCAGTTATTAAACTATAGGCCCACTTATACAGCACACGCCTCTCATTTTGATATTGCTCATACAGCAGGGGGTCAGGAGCAGGCAGCTGAATGATCTTTGAAAGAGAAGCACTTTTATTCATTGCCTGAAATAATCATCAGAGGAGCGTGAACTGCGGCGTGTGCTGCATGCTGATGAATGATTAATGTCTGCTCAGGCTGCCTAAAAGGCTGGAAAGGTCAGCAACTCTAAAGGACGCTTCTGCTTTCCACTGATCTCAGAATAGTTGCAGTAAAACATGATGGGCAAATGTCACCCAGCAATGACTTCATAAGCTCTGCCAGCATAAGCCACTTCCACTGTATCAGTTTTGATCACTTCAGTGATCAAATGTTGTGTAATTACAGCTTGCATCACTGGAGCAATTGTAGTGATGGACCATTTAAATACTAATCACTTCATACACCTTGTCAGGTAGGTTGTTCTCAGTTGACTCATATTATCGGCCTCAAAATTTTGAACATTTTTAACAAATTTATAAGAATTTTTAGACACAAGTTTCTTCTGAAATCAAGAATATCAAAGGGAATCTGTCCTCTCTTTGTTCCTGTATTCTTCTAGGAAGAGTTTACACTATGGTTGGAACATTGCTGGCAACAGTAGGTACTGATATTGGATTAATTGTTCTGGAACATGGGGGTTGGAACCATTATAGCAACTGCAAAGGGGGACCACCTCCATATGAAAGTCTATGTGTTTGAATGCGTTGTAATTTTTTTTTTTTTACCATAATCTGGCTCAAAAAAGCTCCGTCTGACTGAAGCCTTTTTCTCCTTAGTGCTGTCGGCATCCACAGTGCCACCGGGGCTGGAGTCTATCCCAACACTCATAAGGCAAAAGGCAGAGAAACACCCTGGACAAGTCACCCGTCAAGTATTTACATTTATGTAGTTAATGTTATAATTTTAAGTTCATTTAATATACTGTACTTGTATTTTGGTACATATGTCCACAAGATGGCGCCAGAACTTCTCTTGTATCAACACGGAACCTGGAAAGGAAGTCAGTAACTAAGACATATGTTATTTCATGCAATCTACATCTCTATATGCGACACCAATTTCCCGGTCTGTCATTAACACAGATAACACAGATGTGTGTGTATAGCTGTGCTATCATCATTCATAGCCACACTAATGTTTAAATGAACAGAAACTATAGTCAAAGCTGTAATTAAAGCAGATTCTTCGGTCCTTTTTTGTTAGAAGTAGTGGTGGCCAACAAAAAAATCTCATTGTCTCAACCCTGCTCCAGGTAGCCTCCAGCTTCGCACGTTGAGGTGCTCCCAGCACACCTGATCCGACTAATCAACTTGTTAACAAGCTCCAGCTGTGCTGAAGTGAGTTTTGAACAAGGTCTTCAGAAGAACAGAATGAGTTGGGAGAGGTGCATCAGGTGGTCCATTGGAATGCTTTGCTCCAAGGTTACGTTGTCATCAGTAAGTGTGAACAAGAACATAGTTTGATGAGATATTGCTCCATGGACCACAGTGCAACATATATCAACATTCACAGTGTTTTCCAGTTCCTGGGGCACACTGCCCTGCACATCTGAGCAGTTTCACTGCGTACAATACATGTGATCCAACTAATCAGCTGGTTATCAAGCCCTTACTGTGTTGAAGTGGGTGTTTGGTAAAGAAGGGAATGCAGTAAAAGGACCAGGATTGAGGGGAAAACTTGCTGCAGTATAAGTATCGAAATGAGATGTGAGGATGAAGAATCTTTTCAAGGTTTAAGGAACATTCGCGTAACACGTCATTTACTAGGTTAAGCTTTATTCATATATTATTAATAGAGGTTTTCCAAACTTTACTGAAAGGTTTTTTGGGGAAGCTAGAAAAAGTTCTGTGGCTTCAGGCAAAGATCCCTTGTTTACAAACATTCATTAAATGGAACAGCTTGTGTCTGTGTTTGTACTTGGGAGATTTTGTGGCAAATCAACATTACTTTTGATCCAACCCATGATGCTGTCAGAAAAACAGGCTTACAATGAAACCAAGCTGCTCCAGAAAATCTTCCAATGAATGTCACACTATAATCTTTACCTCATCCACCTCCGATCTCAGCCAGAGCTCATAGTCATTGTTCTGTTCAGTCCATCCAAGTGTTGTTGTTCTGTCAACAAGAAGCCAAAGGACCAGCCAGAGCACCAAACTTCAAAGAAGTCAGCAGAAGATGGTTCAAACCAACAGTCCGTAGTGTTGATATTGTTCTTCTTACTCTGTTTGTGGTCCAAGATGGGCTCTTTCCATTGCTGCAAAGAACTTATATTTGCGGCTTCTACCAAGCTTCCAATCTTCAACACACCACCCACCCCCCCGCGCCCCAAAAAAAGCCTGAGGGTGTTTGTGGAGACCCCTGCTCTTGATTTGAACCCATGACCTCTTGGAGGCATCACTCATACCACTGAACCACATGATCTCACAGTTAGCATGCCTTTTTTTGAAAATTTGACTTTCAGATTAGGTCTGATGTTCAAGACATACAGCAAAAGGCTTGGATTAGACCCTGCAATCTCCAGGTCTTAGATGCAGTGCTCTTACCACTGAGCCACATGCAAGACCCCAACCCACAGTTCTTAAACAACATAAACACAAATATGATTAAAGAAGAATAGTAAAGAAGAAATGTTAGACGCTTCTCACTGGTGAGCTATTTTTAGAACAAGTCCGCAGGCTACTCATATTGTCCTTGGGGGCACCATGTTGGTGACCCTTGGCTTCAATTGTGAGCTACAAAAGCTAGGCCCAGGGGCTCGGGTCATTTTTTGAATATTTGACTTTCAGATGAAATGTGAAGTTTATTTTTATTTTGTGACATCTGGGCCTCGTCCGCCATGCCCCCTCGTCCTTGTGCTGGGTTGCTAAGCACTGCCCAAACATAAACATCCAACAGGAGGACGAAGGGGCGTGGCAGAGGAGGCCCAGGTTTTTTTGTGGCAATATATAATTTTTCGTGCATTTTAGTGCTAAATATATAATTTACTAATTTTGTAACATACATATTAGCGTAAAGTCAGCTACATTTCCACAGAAAAAAAATACATTTTTTGGTATTGTCCAGAGAAACACAAAGAAAGCATATCTTGGGATGGTGAAATATAGCTGTACTCAGAGAAAGTACCCAATCAGTGAACGCTGTTTATTACTCCTTGCTGCTGATATGCTGCTGCCCTTTGACGCAGCTGCAGACCAGAATTTCCTCTTTGGAGCGTCTCAAGTGTTCTTGTGTTTTTCGTTTTGTCCTTTTTAAAGGCCTGTATTTATATTACTGTAAATTAAATTATCTTCCACTGTTTTTACCTTATACCAAAGAAAACAACACTGCACACAAAAGAAAATGCAGGTCCATGCATTAGAGTAGAGTATATACAGGGGTAACATTTACATTCTAGCACTGCAGGAGTTCAGTGTAAACGTGTAAACTGTACAGTACAAATATGGGTTCATCATGACATTTTCTTTCAGGTTTATGACTTGTGAGCATAATATTTGGGGGCATGTTTAGGGTTTACACTCTAAAAACAGGCTTTTTTTCTTTTACACTTTTTTAACATGTCACAACAACTCGGTTTTTCACTGTACGAGGGTGCTCTTGGAACACTATTTAATATATATATGTTAGAGGTGGGCATAGATAAAGGTTTTTAACGCCGATAATATCATTGGAATCTTGGCGTTCCGGTGTTAATGGCGTTAACAGCAATAAAACCCCACCCCCCCGACAGAGAGACCAAGACAAGTTTAAAACGTGCGTGAGCCGGACAAGTCACTGAAATATCAAGGTGGAATTCATCACAGCTTGCGTAGTGTAGACCCAGCTCACTCTGACGGGGGAGAGACCGAGACAGGTTTAAAACCTGTGCAAGTCCCTGTAATATCAAGGTGAAATTCATCATATCTTGACGGGGGGTGGGGGGGGTAGTAATCTCGCGCGTTAATGCTGTTAGCGGCCCAGCGCAAATATATATATATACACACATATATATATACAGTATATGTTTAGAATGTATTATCTCTCTCTCTCTCGCTCTCTCTCTCTCTATCTTCCCTCCTATAATCTGAGGTACACTGAGAACCCCTGTTGTGGAACAACCCTTTAACATAGATCCCATAACAATCCTCCCAACATGCATGACTGCATGTCATCCAAAAACCTTTGCTGTATCTCCGAGTTCCAGGTATAGGTGCTCTTTAAGTGATGCATGCCTATGCTTTAACAGAGGAGTTTTCCAGGGTGAGACTGAAAACCTTCTTGTTAGAGGTCTTGTCTGACTGTATTTTTCCACAGGAGTGTTCTGGCTGCCTCCAGGTGTTTGTGGGTCCCATTCGGGTTCTCGTTATCATCCTGTGACCAATAAGTTCAGCAGCGCATTCAGAAATTGTGGGAGGACGACCAGAATGAAGTTGGCTAATGCTGGAGCCCAGAGTTGTCCCACAGGAATCAGGTTTGTGAGATCTCTTTAGACTTGTTCTTGTGATACGTCAAGTTGTGCAACTTTGAAGATTCTGACCACCACTAGGAAAAATGGTCCGGAATGGTTTAGAAGCAATAAATCATTCAGAGTCTTCCTGGGCACACATTATTCGTCTAAATTGTATCCATAACTGATTCTGAAAGGTGTATTGGATATTAGTTGCAGTTTCTATTTGTATAATATGTTTTGGGGAAGAGCCTTTTCTACTCCAGCTTGACTGTGCCCCAGTGCACAAAGTAAGCTCCTTAAAGACATGGCTGGATGAGTTTAGTGGAAGAACTTGACTGGCCCTCACAGAGCCCTGACCTCAACCCCATCCAACACCTTTTGGATGAACTAGATTGGATATTGTGAGCCAGACCTTCTCATTTATCACTGCCTGACCTAAGAAATGCTCTACAGAATGAATTTGATAGCTGCAATGGGTTATAACTGTTATTGCTGCAATGGGGGGATCAACTTATATATAAATGTGAAAAATGTTTTGCAAAGTATTGGATATTTCTTGCAACAGTGAATGGAGCTCTGTTTGGTTTTCTGCTGCCATCAACCGTGAGGAATAAGTTGAAGGTGCTGGAGGAGAATGTGGTATCTTTATGATTCTGAGAATATTATTCACAGAAAATTATTGCAAGAAGAGATCTCAATATTTAATGTGTTCAGTGGCAGGCAATTATTTGATCATTGTGCAGTTTTCATAGATATTTCTTCTTAAGCTGTAACTAAGGTGATGTGACAGGGTTGGGATGTAACATTTATGCAGGCGAAAAGACTTTTTTTTTTTTAATTTCCGAAGTCTTTTGGCAAAGGTGAAAACTATTGAAAATGATTGGTTACTTTGATAGGCCTGCTTGTTTTTGTTTGTCAGTTTCATAAAGTGCTATATTTAATTCTGGACACTGGACAAAAGTTTGGAATGTCTGACCATTACAATAAGAGGAACTTTAATGACACTGCATTCAAATACATAGACTAAAATTGAGTTAGCAGCTTCCACTCTTCTTGGAAGGCTTTCCATAAGATTTTGGAATTTCTGTGGGAATTTGTGCCCAATCATTCTGTAGAGCCCTTACTAATGTTTGACCAGAGTTTTGCTCAAAAGTTGTTTTTAATGGAGAAATTTAGAGATTCAAGTCATTTTAAAGTGAAATGATGGGAACCAGAGGTTTTGTCGAGACAACCAGTGAAACTTCATGCATGGTGTGAGTTTTATTTCAATGAATGTGTATTTAAGCCATCACGCAGTATTTTTCTGGGGTTATTGAATATTCCTGTCCCTGGCTGCACAGTTCTGA
>JBBPDH010000001.1:8392855-8404960 GCA_037974565.1 Clupeocharax schoutedeni
TTAATACAGGGCTGGTAGTATCTACAGCTGTATATACAGATACACACCCAGGTATCGGATCAGTACTCGGTATCGGCTGATTCCCTGAGCCCAAGTATCGGAATCGGTATCGGGAGGGGAAAAATGGTATCGGAACATCTCTAATTATATCCCTACCCTTGCATTTATGAAATCTTCTACATGAACAGAAACACCGTGAGCTCGGGCCATCTGCGTGACCTCAGAGAGGTGCTGTGTGTTCTTTATGTGTCCTTAGGTATTATGGTGAGACATTTGCATATTGTTTATGTTTGCTCTTTAAAATGCTTGGACACTTTGTGTGTTTTAATTGGGACTTGTGGTCTTACTGGCCCACAGAGACAAAGAGCTTTAAAGTTGCCTAAGCGTGAATGCCTTTTCTGATACGCTTCTCATTTCACAGAGGCTTTTGAGGACACTGACCAACTAATCCTGTTCTGCTGAGTCACTTTTGTCTGTGTGCGCATGTCTGCGTGTGTGTGTGCTCGCATGTGCTTACATGTGGGCATGTGCATGTCTATCTGTGTGTGTGTGTGTGTGTGTGTTTGTGTGTTGACCTTTAGATAAGAAGATGAGAGGTGTAAGAATGAAAGAACAATCAGTGCACTGTGGCAGCAGTGATGTGGTTCGCTCTTCACATTTTACATGCTTCATACGTGATCAGTGAACCACCCCCTCTCCAGCGAAGGGTAATATGTTGTATTATAGTCATTGTGATACATTCTCTGTGTATATCAGTGGCATTTTAAGTGCTGCTACAACACTAAAAGTCTGTATGCCTCATTAAAAATAGAGTCTGTAAACGAGAACAGTATCGGTCTGGATGTCAGCTCATTGTGCCTTATTTTATTGGGTTCATTTTCTGTGTTGTATCCACCAGTTCCTTCTTTTGGCAGGACATTACATGCAAAAATGTCTAGTTTGGCCTGATCAATCATTTTCCGCACTTTGGATAAACTGGGTCAGTCTTTTCTTAAACTGTTAGAAAAGCAGAAGCAGAATCAGAGAAATGTATTGATTCAAGAGGAAATTGCTTATGTGATGCCTGCCACAACACACAGAGAGACACAAGAATGATGGTGGTGGTGTGCTGAAGGTAGGATTCGAACCCATGACCTCTTGGTCTGGAGGCAAGTATCCCACCCACTGAGCTACCTCCACCCTTATAAAGACGTATAAAACATTTAATAATAACATTACATTATTTACTTCATGAATGGGATTTCAGTCATCTGTAAAAGGGTCTGGAGTGTGTCTGCGCAACATTTTCTTTCCAACAATATCAATTTTAGATTTTTCATTAGGGCATATTTCACACAAATAAATGCAGATTTTATAGAATCTGCATATGGTAAATGCATTGTTTAAAAAACCTTCTCGCTGTGAGGCAACTGCCCTAACCACTTCTCCACATATAGAGTATAGGATCATTTAAAACACACACACACACACACACACACACACACACACAGATGTTCATTTGACCGAACCTAGAAAGGCCTGGTACATAATGTAGCATTTCTTCTCGCACCTCACACTGGTGGAAAGTGTTTATTGAGCCTTTCCTTTTTTAGAATCTTATTTTAAGCCGCACAGAAAATGTGATGCCTCGGGGGACGCCGCCCCATGAGGTCACTGATTGGCAGTTGAGTTCTGCTCCGTGGGGGAGAGATGAGGAACAGCGCTTTTGTTTGTTGCTATTTAAACTGCGAGCTTAAAGCTATGTCAATGATTTTAAGCTTGTACAAGAATTGGAGTACCATCGACTTTGGTGATTTCTTTGATCTTAATGATGCAATAATTACTCTGGCAAGCTGTTTGCTATGAGGATGACAGACATCAGTTCAGTGCCCTGAACAGCATTATTAGGATTTGTGTTTCCGCTGAAAGCTCCGGTCAGTGAGACTGACTTTGAGTGCCTGTGCTTTAATATAGAAGTAAAAATGGTGGATATTATTTAGTTCTGTTATTAAATTGAAATAACGGAAACTCATCACCTGCAAAGAGGTATCATTAAAAGGCTCATCTTACATTTTTGATATTATACAGTGACAGTAGGGCAATATTTAGCAATATAATAGGAATACTACTATTCCTACTATTTATCTGTTCGCAGTATAATGCATTACCCTTAAATTGCACAGCGGAGAAATTGCGCTTGGAACACGGGGGCTCATCCCTGGTGTGGAATTAGAAAAAAAGTGATTCTAAATTTACTACAGCCACAAAAAAGCAAAAAATGGTGGAGGATATTTGTAGTTTCCATGTTATTGTGGGGATTTCCATGTAAAACTATAAGTTTGGTTCTCTGTGTGTGACTGAATTTGCGACTCCTGATCCATGTAATACTGGGGGGTTACTATATATAGTCTCTATTCTGATTTGGTCTCATTCAAAAACCAGTAGAGGCTACTGTTTTTTTGCAACTTTATATAGACTGATAGACTGGGGAGTGAGTCAAACTCAAATTAAATTTTTTAACACAAATTAATATACAAACTGTAAATGGTTTGGAGTTTTTAAAGCATAAAATCAAACCGTATTTGATTCATAGTGATCGTTGTCTTGTAACGATATGTAAGAAACATTTAATGTGTGCTGTAACTTACTTATTGATGACGATCAGTTGGTTGAACACTGTGTGTAGGAGGCCTGAAACAGGGGAAGGAGCAGTAAACCTTCTTCTTCTTCTCCTTACATTGTCATTGCCAGCAGGGGGCATTCTGTGCTCCTCCGACTGACTGATTACCCTCTCTCTCTCTCGAGGGGGCAACCTGCACAGCCACGCTTCAGCGCCTGTAATTATCATAGATGGGGCCATTTTCCAACCATTTGCCTTCACCACACCCTTTTCTGTCCCTCTGTTCTCTCCCATCAAAACAAAAGGAGCAGGCGGTCTTGCCCGGCAGGGCATTCTGACCCAGGAGCCACTAAGTGGTTTGCTTGAAAAGGAGTGGAAGCATTAGAGGAAAGGCATGAGTTTACAGGAATGTGTTAGAAATGCACAAAATAATAGTCATATGGTTATATGGTTAAAAATTGCAACTGTAAAATGCCACACAATGGGTTAAAATGGATTTGCGAATAAAAAATGTGACGTGGATAATTGGCTTGCATTATTTCTACCTTTTGTTGGATTACGTGAAGACCTTGAATCATGAGAACTCCCACAGATGTACCCATCTGGAACTGTGCTTGGTCAAGAAGCTCACTGTGTGCAGTAATTACACACTGTCAAGGCCAATATCCCACAAAAAATAGAACAAATGGGGTGGGTGAACTCAAGACCCATTTGCTTTGTTTTATATATATTTGAGCTTATTGTAATGGATTCCTTGACGTGTATGATTATTCTTTACCTATACGTTCCGGGTTATCTGTATTTAGCAGGGCTTTTTACAGCATCCAAAAATGTCTTTGATGTTTGTTTTTATTGCCAATATTCCACTACAGTTAATAATATATATGTTTTTAACACACAACAACAGTTGACATTTGAGATTTCATGCTGCATTAAATCATTTCCTAAAGAGTCATAATTTGAACTGAATCACGGTGAGGTCAGAGATTTGCACCCACGGCTGTTTTGCAGGGTAGAGTGCTCGGGACACAGCGCTGGTCACTGCGAGAGCGTCACAGGAGCAGTCGGCGCGAAACTGTGGCAACCATTAGCAGCGCGGTTACCATGACATCAGTCCACCAGCGAGGCACGGCTCCCCACTGCTCCACCGGGAGACGGCGGTGGGCGTTGTCGTAGTGACAGCGATGAAGACAAACGGGTGCTAGCCAGTAAGACTGCACTATGCATTGTTTGGTAATTTGTCTCACAGTATCAGCTTTTGCAGTAATGATATCACTGAGGGGTGCAATATGCAAATGAGATACCAGCAAATCATTGAATCATAGTTTTTTAATTATGTACTGTGCCCACCCTGACCAGTCACAGATGTTACAGATGTGTGCTCCTATGGGTTTTTGCAGTGAACCAAAGCTCTTTAATTGCTTCCCATTAAAGTTCACCAGTACATATATGATATATGTTGTTTGTATTGTATATCATATCCTGAATATTCCATCCAAGTGACTTAAATGCTGACGTCATTAGGCAGTTTGAAGATAAATCATATTTGAATTCTCCCTTTGCAGCTGGAACCCTGATGGACAGGTTTTACTAAATAGTGATTTTATATATTTCTATTTTTATGGCTAGGTATGTTATGGTTTGAGACTGTTCAATTCAGCTTTTATTGTCTGGCCTTTGTTAAAAAGTTTCTGCATTCAGTCATCAAAACCATCAGTAGATTAATGGATTACTAGTGTGTCCGAATAGATGTCTATTGATGTGAGAGGACTTTGGAAAACACTTTATTTGAAGGCAAGTTTCATAGGGACTTCAAAACCCAAGCACAAGCATGTGTTAATGTATTTACAAATCTGGAAGTGAACATTAACAGCTCATATCAGTAATGATGACAGATGTTTTATAAAGTGACATGAATTGAAATAAGGCCCCTTAATCTAAAGTAACAGATATTTATTCCATTTTTAACTCGTATGAAAGTTGTGTCCAAGTAGTGGAACTAAAAACACCATATATCAGTGCCATATATTTCTCTACATGTGATCAGCCTGGCTATTTCGGTGATGATCCAACCTGGTAGTGTGGTCATAACGTTTTGACCCTTTTCAAAGTCAGTCAAGTCAATAATTGTTCTCAGATCCAACACATCAAGCTTCAGACTTTATTGGCATGGTTAATTAGTCAAGAGACTCTCACCCAGTACATATCTATGCTGGTTAAGAGTCTCTTGATTAATTAACATCGTCATTGGATTTGGTTTTACAGTGCAGTCTTATGACTGACAGCCCGTCTTTTTTTGATGTCCTTATGAATAAAATGTCATCTCCCTGGGAGTGGAAATAAAAGGGATTAAAAAAGGCGCATGATATTTGCTCTTGTGGAGTTTTTGGTGTGCTCTTGCATTTTTGATATTGAGAGCACCAGTGGCACAAAGCTTGTGGTAGAACCCTGCCTCTGTGTTTGTTTTCCACTAATAAAAAATCTGGGATTTTCTTATGATGTACGGAGTGATTAATGGCTCCATTTTGTAACTTTCCACATTGGAATAATGCACCGATGGGCACAAATCCGCTTAATCTAGGTTGATTACTGGACCTCTGTAGGACATCATGAAGACATATTTTAGAAGGACAGTCTGGTCATTCCTTCCATCACACCTGACTCAAGTCTTAATCTCTGTAACTGGTTTACCTATGCAGTCATTAACCTGTGCTGGCCAGTTGGGCTTCCCTGGCATATTACATCCCTTTTTTAGCATCAAAAGTGACGGGTAAAGAAAACAGCCTGAAATTACCTTAATTGGCTAGTCTTAGATAGAGCTCAGATTGGGAAAGTAGCCGAAGTGCCGCTTTAATATGTTCACGTTTTCTGTAATTAGTTGGTTTATGCTTTTAGACTTCAATTGCCTCCTGCCTAATCTCCTTTGAGAAAAGCAAAGCCTTTTTAACTGTGGAATGAAGATATTTCCAGGGGAGATAATGCATTTAACCTTTGCCCCTTTACTCCGCCATGCAATCAAATGACAAAAAAATTGCCTTTTACATTCTCCCTAGCCGTCCAGCGCTCATCTGTCTTTGTGAATATGACAGAGAAAGTGCTATTGTCACCGGAGAGGCGATATTGTGCGGTCGTTGCGGCCTGATTATTGAATTTATCTCTGCTGCGGCACCAGCGTAGCGCGCAGAGCGAAAGAATTCGGGTCTGTTCTTCTGCTCTTTGTCTAAATGAGTGTGTTCCGACAGCGATAAGCCAGAGAAAGGGTTGTAGTGGTGACTCAGGATCCTTTTGGTTAGACACTTCTTTTCAGTGCTGGAATCAGGTCGACTTTGGAGATAATACGGGGGCCTTGTCCCTGTTTGTCACATCCGAGGACAAACAGATTATATTCTCCAGGGGCCCAGCCGAATATTGGGGCTGTAATCCCCACACCCAATGCACCATCAAATTCAGTCGACACACCCATGTCTTTTTAGCACCAAAAACGGCCTTGCCATCCTTGCCAAGTCCATGAATGCTCCACGGCCTCACTGAGAATTATTTAAAGATTTTTTCTCTACGTTTTGGTTCAATATTGTTTGGAGAAAGATTAGGGTAGGGACATTTTATGGAGAGACTATTGCTTTGAGTCCCCCAAAGGGTAACAGAGACGAATGTCGCTTTCCTGTCCTGATTGTGATGGCAGGGCTGCTGTATGCTAATGCTGCTGTGAATGGTAGCCTCAGGATCTTCTGCATATGAAGGTGTTGAGTCTAGCAACCAGTGTAGGAGGGACAGAAAGGCAGCATTAAACCTGTTACATGGTGGATCTGTAGTCTAGCAAGCAGGGCAGTCTAGCAAGCAGGGTTAGTCTAGCAAGCAGGGCACAGGCCACAGATCTAGACAGTGGACACAACTGACTAGTGGCGCTTTTCCACGGGCACAAAGAACACAAATGTTTTTTCATTACAAATGCTGTCACAGTGCTGCTCAATGGCAGGGCCAAAAGTGGGCCGACCATGCTGCTCACTGCTTTCTGATTGGTCCACATGTTGTCATGACAACAGATGGACTTGGAAAGAGGCCTTTTTTTTACTGTCTGTGCAAAAACAACAACAACGGAGATACAAACAAACAACTGGGAAGTTGAGAAAGTATAAGTGTTGCTATCTATTTGGACTGAAATTTCAGTGGGAGCTATTTAGTACAACTCCATGGACAAAGTTTTGGGACATTGAACAGCCATAAACAGTGAATTCCCACATCACCCATCAGGGAACCTCCCTGTATGATCACAGTGTGTTTATTTGGCCTTTAACTAGATGGACATGGGATATAATTTTGAAGATGCATCATTTTAGCCTTAACCTGGGATCATTCCAGTTAAAGAACCCATAAAAGGTAAAGGTTTTGGATACTGTCCCAGAATGTTTCACAGAAATGGTAATCAAACAACAAAAACAGTTGATTTTGAATTTCCAATTTTTGTTGCAAAAATGAGTGGGGAATTTTTAGTGGGGAAAACCCAGGGCAGCCAGGTAAGGAGTATAGAGCCTAAGAATTATACTGTTGCTCATCCTTGCAAGCCTTACACAGTATCAGAAATCACACAGTATATGTATTGACTGTCTCAGTTTACTTGGATAAAATGTAATAAAGATCAGTCAGTCTGCACAAATACAAGTGAATTGCTTGCACTGTACGGCCCCTTTTGTACTAGAGGGCTGCAAGTTTCGCTTTGGGAAGTTCACTAAAGGCCATTTCTCAAGGTAGCAGTGGCTCTATGAGTAAGGGCTTCACACCAGGGTCGAAACCGTTTGTCATTGAGACCCCAAGGGTGGTAGTGAGGAATATTGATATACAACTAGGATAATATCTCTCCCTCCCTTTGAGCAAAGCGAGACCACACACTAGCCTCCCGAAACCTTTCTGAAAACCAGTGGCCTCTTTCGCGTGTGCAGAACAGTGAATCTGCAGTCGGCGTAGAGATAACCTAATACTCCGATTTAACAGTCCATGCTTCGACAAAAGTAGGAGCTTCCTCAACCCTTTAATCTGCTGTAGAGTTTTTCTTTAGACTTTTAAAGCAAAAATCAATGGAAAGGTGGCAGTTTGCCCAGGAATCCAAGCAATCCGTTTTGCATCCTGCAACATTTGGACACTGTTACATGTGCTGACTTGGCTATGCACTACATAAGGTTTTAAATAGGCGGCCAAGGGCACAAACTGGTGGCTGATTTTTTTGGACATACAGTATGTTAATGCTTTTCCTTTGTAACATCACCAAAAAATTCAAATGGGCTGTTTTTGCTGCTTGTTTTCCGTTTAGGAAATTGTGTGGGACGTGAACTCAATTTAACAGTATTTACATACTGCATGACGCTCTTGTACTTCAGAGAGGGTGAAGAAAAATCTGTTTTTGACTTTAATTCAAGGCCGAGATTGAGGCAGAAGTTTTAAATGGGCCCATTGCCAGTGTTTTTGAATGACAGGAGTAATAAACCCCTCAGCTGAATCCTTCGCTGCACCTCAATGCTGTTGAAGTCCCACTCGTAATTTGAATGACGCCAGTATTCTCATATTCATAGTAAACTCTCCCAGTCTGCCTGCTTACTGAGATCAGGTCACATTTTTGCTCCACCTGACAATTATTTTTATTTTTATTGTTCATTGTTTTAGTGTATAGATTTTCATAAACACTTTTTAAAGTGACTATGTCTTGCAGTTTTTCTCTATTAGCATACTATTTTTTTTCTTCAAACAGGGGTGTGTCAGTCCATTACTCAGTATCAATATGGGCCAAAATAACTGAACTGTATATTGAAAAAAGGCCTGAACTATCACATAATGGTGGTGGTTGTGGCTTAGTGGGTAGGATACTTGCCTCTGGACCAAGAGGTCATGGGTTCGAATCCTACCTTCAGCACCACCACTGGGTTCCTGAGCAAGACCCTTAACCCCAGGTTGCTCCAGGGAGACTGTTCCCTGTAGTTAGGAATGGAAGTCGCTTTAGATAAAAGCATCTGCTGAATGGCATAAATGTAAATGTATTCCAATGTCTGTCCTCTGACAAGTGAAAAAGTGGAGCAGTTTCTCTCTGCACGACAATAGCATTTACCCCTCAGCTTTCACAGCGCAGGCCCGATCTACTGAGGGGCTTTCTGATGGTACTCTGCTCTGGAGGAATAAAATAATCAATGTGACAATCAGGAGAATTAATGTGGAGATTTGCCGTCTCTCGTCGACTAATTACTGCTGCTTAAGATAGCGTTGCTGATGAGAACCCGCGGTTCATTAGAAGGAATGGCTTATTGCTTTGTCTCAGAAGGGCCTCTTTCATGTGCTCGACGTTGGATTGCGCCGTGTTAATAATCAATACATTAACACAATCTGTTATAATAGACAACACAGTTTTAGCAGCTGCGTGTAATGCCATTATGTGTCCATGCCTTTTTTTATGGTCATCCGTAGGCCTCTGTAGTTCCTTTGTCATTCGGAAGTGTTTTTTTTTATCCTAGAATTTGCTCTAGAGTGCTGCTTGCTGACTCTAGCGCCTCGCTCGCATTGGTAATCCGGTCCATGCACGTGGCGAATGAGATGCTTCAGCAACTTGACCAATTAGTGCAAGGAGTGGCAGATTGCAGCAGGGTGTCTCCGTGTCCTGCCGCTACTTACTCCCATCTTCCTTTGGTGTCAGTCAAAGCATCGTTCTCCCCCGCTAGCTTCAATCACACAGGCTCAGGAGCATGGCCTAGTTTAGCAAGCTAACCACTGAGTGAATGATGCAAGCAGGCCAGAGAGGCCAAATTTAGAACCTCAGAGGGGTTCAGGTGAGCCACAGTAGTGCTCAGACCTTCAGGGCCCAAAGCTTGTCCTTGACCAGTGCAGATTCTGTGTCGGAGCTGTACACGGGCATGTCTGTCATTGAAAATCAAACCTTGAGGCTGGATCTGAACTGTCCATGTTCCAATTCATGTCTAATGCTGGGCAATGGATCCCTGATGAAGTTCTTAAGTCTTAAGACTGTACTTTACTTCTCTATAGTATTCATTAGCAGAGTTTATTTCATAAGGTTTTTTTTACTGGATTCATTCTTTATTTTATATTGCCCTGTGTCTCTGTGTGTCTGTGCAGTTATAACATAAGGGACCAATAATGTTTTCTAATTCTGTATTAAATGTAAATGTTTTGATGTTGATATTTAATATGTCTGAAAACGATTTTTGTCTCCACTGAATTATCCAGTTATAATATTTCATAACAAGTTGCCAGCTGCCATTGGTTATACTGTGCAGTCACCTAAAAGAATACATAAGTCATTCACCACCAGCCGGGACAGTGAATACTTCTTTCACCAAGCAATGAGACCCCAGCTGTGAATTTATGCTGGAAGCCCGGCAAACCACTGCTGCTGCAGTGATCAGTGGCTTTTCTTGATGTATTACTTGGCTCACTACTGTGGATGCAGGATGTGTGATTTGTTTGGTCTGCTGTGTCTATTCCCTCCTTTCTTTCTTTGTCAGAAGAAAAAAGGAGATGCTTCAAAGTCTGTTTTGTAATCAGTAAAGGTACAGTGGAATTCCTGAGTTGACTAGAACCCACAAACAACCCAGACGGTCTAGAGTATACACTGTAATTTGACATTCTCTCTCTAGGCGTGCATACGGTGTGTTTTACACTCACAAGAGGCAAAACCAACATAATGTGGTGCATTTTATTACAAAATTATACATATTTCATGCCTTTCCCAAGACTGTAGATTCTGCAGTCAGTGATTGAAGATTTGAAAGCCTTTTGTGACTAGGTGAGTGTATATAAAATGACTCTGACAGAACAGTAGCTCTGAATCCATTCCAATCAAAGCGTTACTTAATGTTTGCTCCGTTTAAACTGTGCAGATCTAGACCCTGCACTTTTGCTGTATGGTTGTAAAGTGAGGATGGACACTTATTTGTTGATTAAATGGCTGAGTATGCAGTAGGCCAAGCCTGGTGGTAAATGAAAGGAGAATGAAGGGCCTACATTTGATCATTAGAAAGTGCAGATTTGATGAACAAGACCTGGAAAGCCCCCCGACTTCAGTGCACCATCTGTTGTTGATTAAAAAGCAAACGCCTCCACCTTTGATCGTGCCAGTTCATGCAGGAGCCCTGTCCTCGTGATAGACAGAGAATCTCTCGGCTTGGAAAGCTCAGTTGGAGTTACATGGGTGGTCCTAATTTCCATGTAAGCGACATGCTGTTACTGTCATTAAAAGCTTCACTAAAGCGGTAACTTGATAGGAAAGAATGGAAAAGGGTAACACTTTGATTCCACTAAATATCTAAGAAATGCAACTGAGCATTATGTTAAATATATTCAGTTACATTTAACCCAGAACCTAGTCTTTACTCTTAACATAACATTTCAGTGTAATGTAATGTAACTAAATTTAACTACTTTACTTACTCTAAAGCAGCGGCCCCCAACCTTTTTTGCGTCACGGACCAGTTAATGTAAACTGAAATTTTCGCTTTGGACTGGTATAGATACAACTAAAAACAAAGTACATTTGTGGGCTAAATTTTTGATGGCCCGATAAAGTCACCGAGATGAGTGGTTTTATCAGACACTGATAATCAGTAAAATATTTTTATTCTGTCTTTCTGTGCGGCCCAGTAGCAAATGACTCATGGATATTTGACGCCCGTCTTGTTGGGGACATCTGCTCTAAAGGTGTTAACAAACATCGTAGAAAGAATTATTACTCACCATTGGCCCCTAAAGATGTAACTTACATAAATTAAATAAACATTACTCACCACCACCCACAAAGATGTTTTTAACAAACATCAAATAAACAAACATTACTCACTGCCACCCCATAGATGTTACATTAAATAAACAAGCATTTTACTGCCACCCCCTTAAGGTGTCCTTAGGAAACATCACATATACATTATTAATTGTTTAATAATGCCGGCACACATCCACGCAAGCTGCAGCCAGCAGACACAGCAAGTGTCCAGTGGACTTTGGACCCAGAGCTCGAATTAGTTTGTGAGCGAACACATACAAGGAATTTGATTCCGGTCGATGGTGTCTCTCAAGCACAACAACAATATATAAAAATCTTAGTGTACATGTGCCTACACCACACCAATATGTCACCTACAGAGCGTGCTTGCTGCTCCAGTAGGCCAGTAGACGCGATTCTGATTCTGATTCTGATGAAATTACGTCAGTTGACACTGTCAGCCAGTCTAGATGTTAAGTGTATCTTATTTTTATTCATTGTTTTTTTGACTGTAGTTAGAAATTTTATTGTGATCTTGTAACATTAAAACTAGAGGTGGGCATAGATTAATTATGCCCAATTATGCCATAAGATTATGCGATAAGAATCTTGCGCGTTAACGCCGTTAACGGCCCAGCACTAATTAAAACAGTTTAGTTTTTTTCCCTAATGTAACGGCGTTGGGCTGATGGAACTGCCCAGCCGTGCCATGTTTGTTTTGGTTTTCTGTTTTGTTTTCTAGGCTGCCCTTATG
>JBBPDH010000001.1:8437833-8450334 GCA_037974565.1 Clupeocharax schoutedeni
CTTTATTTTATTTATTTAGTAATATATTTATGTTTAGGCTACTTTGTCATGATAGAGGTGATATTTTATGTTTTGGCTCTTGAATTTTATTCAAAATAAAATGAGCACATGAGAATTGCAACAGCTTGATTTTTTGGGGAAAATTAGTCGTTTAGATTAACCGACTAATCGAAAAATTAGTCGAAAGATTAGTCGTTAGTGGCAGCACTAAACACAACAGTGGGGTAAAGACAAAGGCAGTGTTTGTTTGTGTGTGTGTGTTTGTGTGTGTGTACTGCAGGGAGAAAGAGAGAAAAGCGGGGAATGCCAATGGTAGTGTGTGTGTGAGAGAAAGAGACTGAGTAAGAAAAAGTGAGGATCTGTGAGGGAGAAGAAGGAGTGAGAGAGAGAGGGAGAGAGAGAGAGAGTGAGAGAGAGTGAAGATTCTAGTAGTTGCTCTCTGTTGAGAAATGACAATGTTGCACATGGAGTGATCCCATGTGTGTGACTGGACTTGAGGGACCTGCCTGTAATGGCCGGCGTGAGACAAGCGTGCTGTAATAAAGTCAGCAGAGTGTAGTGAAGACCGATTTCTCTGCTCTATAGCACCGCCTCTCAACACCACCGGCCTGACCACGCACCCCCCCTCTCAGCCTTAGAGCTGTGGCTTTACTACATCCTTCCTGCAAATTATATAAATATCTGACCTCTCTTTGATTCAGTTTGATTGTAATGCTCTAGGAAATGATTCACTGCATTATATAACACAAGACAGGATTTAAAGCATTGCGACATTTCAGAATCATCTCTGATTTGATTCCGTAACGATTCATTAGGAAGTTATTTCACTGCATCATTACATCTTAAAATGACCAGTGATTTGATTGTAATATTGTTCTTTTTAAATGATTCAATGCATTATACACTCTGTGGACAAAAGTATTGGGACACACCTTTTTTCGGGTAATGGGCCCCTTCCAGTGAAGGACAATCTTCAGCAGACCAAGTTATTTTGTACAACACAATGCTTCCCACTTTGTGGAGCCAGTTTGAGGAAGAACCTTTTCTACTCCAGCATGACTGTGTCCCAGTGAGCTCCAGAAATGAGTTGCTGGATGAGTTCAGTGTGGAAGGAATGAATTGGCCTGCACAGAGTCCTGACATCAACCCAATCCAGAACCCTTGGGATGAAACTAGAACAGAGATTGTGAGCCAGGCCTTCTCATCCAATATCGGTGCCTGACCTCATAAATGATCTACACAATGATTGGACACAATCTGGAACTCCATATTAAAGTCTGTATTTGAATGCATTGTCATTTAAATCCCTGTTTGTTTAATGGTCAGGCATCCCAAAATGCATGTCCATATAGTGTATATTCTAAAAGTTCACCAAGATTTGTTTCATTTATGATCATACAAGTAATGATTCAGTAGTTACACATATGATTCATTAAATACACATATGGAGGATATATTTACAGTAGTACATTAGAAAATGTTGTTTGATTAAACAATCTTTGTTAATTTATAGAATTTCAAGGTTTGAAAATGGCCCAAATTGGCCAAAATACATGAGTATTCTTTATTAAAATCAGATACAGGGTAATAAGAGTAATCAGTATATTTTTAAACCCCAAATGGGTAGCATAGATTTTACATAGTTGTTACGGCTGTGGGCAGCTAGAGGCCGTTGTTTCTGTTTAATATTACCATGTTTTGTTCCATGTCTTTTCTCTGGGTCTGTGTTGGATTTTTGAGGGCTTTTATTTTGGAGTGGTTCCTGTTTGTGTTTGGTTTCACATTTTCACCTGTTTCTGTTTATCATTTCTGTTTTCCTGTTGGTTCTTGTCCTGGGCATGGGGGTATTTAAGTTGTGTTCTGTGTTCAGTTCTCCATGTGAGCTTCGCCTTTATTTTGCCATCCTGTTTTCCTGTTCCCCTGTTCTGTTTTGAGTTTGTTAAATAAAGTAAGCAGCAGAATGGATTTCTGGTCTGGTTCAAGTTCCTGTTGGCTTCTAGGTAGTTCAGGGACTGAGCCTCGTGGCCCAGCCCCTGACAGAAGCTCACATCACCACTTCAATCCTAAAAGTTTGGAGGACAGCCGGAGGTGGAACAAGGCCCTGAATGCCTGGGCAAATGAATGGGTCGGCACCGCATTGTATGAAGAGGGCTACAGCCGGTTCGAGTTCCGGGAGTTGCTCCGTGGTGAGGTTTTCCAGTAGGATGAGCCGGCCAGGTCACGTGTTAGCCCTGACGACAATGGCACTCAGTTTCGGAGCAGCCGGCCCCCCTGGGAGCTCACCTAGGAGGAGCTTTATCCAGAGGAACTCCCAGAGGCTGACCCCCCTTCGACACCGAAGAGGCGGAGGCGCAAGAAACGTGGCGCGTCCGCGGCTCCCTCCACACTACAAAGGAAAGCGGCCGGCAAGCTGTGCACGCACAAACCGGCCGGGGACCCGGAGCTGCCTTTGCCGCATGTGGCCAGTGTAGTGCATCCCGAAGAAAAAGCAGGCCCAGCTATCCCCCAACAACAACAGCTGGAGCTCCTCGCGGAGGTTCTCCGCGAGCCATAGCGGGATTCCCCGGACACGAGCACTCCGGGGGTCCTCTTACCATTTACAGCTGCTGGCCTGCAAACAAAACAAAAGCTCGAGCAGCTCACCCTCCACAACATCCAGCCTCCACGACTCCAGCTGAGCAAGTCCCCGAGCCGGACTCTCACTTAGAGAACCCCTGGGTTAGCTCCCAAGCTACTGTTATCGGCCCGGCTAGCGGGCTAGGTGAGCTAGTAGATGAGAGTGCTGTGCTGAAGAGTGCGTGTGAGTGTAAGAGCGCTGAGGATGAGTGTGTTGTGAGTCTGGCTGAGTGTGTGAATGAGAGTTTGACTGAGTGCGAGGCTGAGTGTGAGTATGAGGCTGCTGTGACTGCGTGGGAGGCTGCTGTGACTTCGTGTGTGACTGCTGTGATCGCGTGTGACTGTGTCCGAGTGTGTGGCTGATGTGTCCGAGTCCGTGGCTGACGTGACTGAGTGCGTGGCTGCTGGAGTGAATGCAGCCCCATGTGTCAGTGCAGCCCCATGTGTCAGTGCAGCCCCATGCATCAGTGCAGCCCCTTCTGTCTGTCCAGCTCAGCCTAGTGTAGGCCTTGTCCCTGTCTGCCCTGCCCCTACGCACCCCTTTCCTATTACTCTAGGTCCCCTTAGATCCAGACCCCAGTCTGTCCCATTTCCCCTGCCTTAGCCTGTTTAGGGGGGGGTGGGGGGGGTGGGGGGGAGTAGTAGCGTAATGGTGGGTGGGTGGCGGCTGGGGGGGGTTAGCTTAGCGCACCAGGGCCCCCTTTGACCACCTAGAGGGGCCTATTCAGTCTCCCGGAGGGGACTGCTCGCCTGCCAGCACACCAGCCAGCTCGCCTGCCACGAAGAGCCAGTCCAGTCTCCCGGAGGGGACTGCCTGTTTGCCGACCTGTCTGCCAGCGAGAGGTCCGTGGAGGGACCCGATCAGCCTCCCGTAAGGGGCGGCCTGCCTGGCCATGCAAGGTGCTCTGTGCGGCTCTGGTGGCGGAGCCTGGACTTTGGGACACTGAGTGCCTTGCCGGCCGAGGGCCTGCCTGGCGGTTGTGATACCACCAGTGACTCTGAAGGGTTCCTCAGAGAGGAACTAAGACCGCTGGACAGGGGCCCCTGCGGTCCACACCTGCGTCGCCCGGGCTGAAAGGAAGCCAGCCCGGCCACACGGACAGTGGGAGAAGACGCAGAGAAGAAGGGGGGCTTTATCGCGGCCCAGCCCCTGACAATAGTGTGTGAAATACGCTTCTTTGCTCGCTGGTGAAGTTTAAATGAGCTTAACTAAGCTGAACTGAAATGAACTTATATGAATTTCCTCAATTTGTGTGAGGAAGCACTCAATTTTGCGAGGAAGCACTGTTGATTAATTGGTTGTATTGACTTTTGATCACTATCATTCAATTTTAATAGTGTGTGTACTGTAATATGATTTTACCGTCCAACTCGAACACTGTGTCATTTTCCGCTCGGTTACACTGGGTGCTGTAAAAGTGGTTTCATAGATATTTATTCTTTATGTATTTAGAGACTGGGACACAGTAAAACGGTTTCCCACCATAGTTCCTTGTTAAGAATTGAGAAGTGCAAAACTTTGAGCTTTATTTTAGAGCTTTCTTTGCAAATAGGAATCTTGCCACTAGATGGCAAACATATGAAAGTGGACCTCTGACTGGGGCGGCCGCACCGACAGCACGAGAGGGAATCTGATAGATGAAAATCAAGCTTTCCTTGTGTTCAGAGGGGAAATGTGTATGCGTGTGTGTGCCTGCCAGTGTGTGTGTATATGTGAATGTGTGGAAATCGAAGGGAAATATATTACCTGCCTTATTTTTCTGTCTTTCTTTCAACTGAATGTTATATGTTCTTGCAGAGATGTTGAATGTGGACATTTTTGAATTCTACTTTCATCTTGCATTTTATTCTCTTCTTCCATAAAGTCCACTTGTTTTTTATATGTCCCTCAGACCTGTTACATCTGATCACTGATTGGTTTCAGAAAGTTGATTCAGTGCTGTCCCATTAGGTTTATTAGCCAGAAATGTACCCACCCCGACTGTGCTGGTCAAAGTGTTTCAGAAGCGTTGTTAATACAGTAAACACATATTTACAGTGGTTCCTCATAATGTGTGAACACTTTAGATCTTTTAATATTTCTGCATAAATATGAGCTAAAACATATTCTATAATGTTATACGTGGTCAATTGTTTTATGTATTGAATTAGCAATTAATTTGAAGGTGAAATTAGAGTCAGATGTTTTCAGTGAATGGGAAGTCAATCAGTTGTAACCCCTTTTTGAAGGGGTTTTGAAACCCCTTTTTTATTTAAACATCAGGGATCTATTAGAATGTAATTTTTACCTGGGAAGTGTATCATGGAACAAACCGTGGAAATTTTTGTGGACGTGAATATTTGCCAATGATCATCCAGCTGGAAAAGATTACAAAACAATATTTAAGGAGTTTAGTCTCCACAGTTCACAGTCAGACAGATTGTATACAAGTGGAGAAAATTAGTGGTAGCCTCCCAGGAGTGGCTGACCAACAAAGATACATATTAGTCCAGGAGCACACAAAGGCACCTAGGATAACTAAAGGCCTCTCTCACATTGGAAAATATTAATGCTCGTGACGCCACCATGAGGAAAACACTAAACACTGAACAACAGTGGTTTTCAAGGCAGGGTGTCCAATAAGTTCCTTGCTGCCTGTTTTCAAAAGATCGAGTGGACAAGACAGAAGTCTACTGGAAAAAGGATGTGTGACTAGAGGAGAACAAAATAGAAATAGAAGGCATTTAGAGAAAAACAATGCATTCTAGCATATGAACATTTTTCTGTCTGTGAAGCATGGTGGTGGTAGTACCAGGGTTTCAGCCTGTTTTGCTGCATCAGTGCCTCTTTCTTTATTCTTTATCAATTAAGAAGGCCATGATGACCTTATGACCCTTAGTCCACAGATTTTGTGTGGTTCATTGATTAGTCAATTTCTTTTGGCAGCGATGTCTCCATGTATGGACTGTGTAGACTATGGACTTAGTGGTGTGTTTTTAAATGTTAGCAGAATTTACATAGTACATCAGATTCTTTTATTCACTATATCAACATGACACCACAACCATGGTGACTTAAAGTGTGGTAAAAGGTTTTCTTACAGCTGGGACTGTTTCTTGCTGTGCTAATCCCAGCATTGGAGACTCAATCAGGGTGGGCTGGACTGGAGGAAATTCAAAGTCCTCAGAAAATATGTCACTCGAAGAGAAAAGCTGCCACATTGTTAAAATTCACCCTTGGCACTCACTGACCACTTCAGGGTAGAGTACTGTAGACTTCTCAGCGACCCCAGCTGGTCTGTCCACTCCCTCAACTGCATAACAAACAGACACACATGCGCACACACACCACAAAGGAGTCAAACATGATGTAAGGAGAGAGAGGTGTACTGCACAGGTGTCTCTAATCTGTGTATCCGTTCGAACTATAATGAGGCCCCGCTAACCCTACACACACACTCCCCTTGGGCAGCTCCTGCTAGGAAGTAAAAATTAGTCAGCAAGCTGCAATACTGAATCCTCTGGGGAAGATGAGAGATTATTTTGGTGTAGGAAAAGAACAGAGACGAGGGGACAGGAGACCTCAGGGAGGATGCTGGGGAATCCAGCCATGATGGGAGGTTGTTTGTGCAAGCAGAAGCCTGCACTCCTTCTGTGTCTCAGCATCCTTTGACACCTCATGGCCAGGAGGTTAATGTATTATGATATCAATCAAAATTGTAAATGTCAACAGGCATCTGGCATCTATGTGTGTGTGTGTGTGTGTGTGTGTGTGTGTGTGTGTGTGCACGCACAGAAGGAAGCGTGTGACCGTCAACCAGCTGTCTGCGGGATGGTGAGCTTTAGTGACACCACTGACAGTTCTGCAGTGTGTTTGCACCCACCCACACACAAGCACACACACATAAACAAAACTTATATATTCCATATATGCACACACTTTCACTCTGCCCTGTGGCATCACAAGTCTTGCTTCCACTGTGGCAGGTATAAGCAAGGATGTTTTCCTTTCATGTGTGTGTGTGTGTGTGTGTGTGTGGTGCACAGGCTAGACCACACACAGCAGTGCCACTGTATCCACATACTGTGTACTCTATTAGACACATCTAAACTAACCTGCTGAGTTATTGATGATAGTTCATCTGATACTGTATGGTTTGTGTTTGTCATTCTCTAGTCCCTCACCTTATACAGGAGGTTTTGTACAACTCTTTTAGTTCCATTTACTCCATTAATTAGTGACCAAGACCCCCACAGGACCCCCAGTTAGCAGCGACACTGGCATGGCCGTGTATGTGTGTGCACATTTTGTTTTGTATATGGGAGTATTTAGTATATAGTGGGTATTGTTAATCCATTGTTAGCCTTTTCTCCCATTCATCAATGGTCAAGACCCCCAGGACCACCAGTAAACAGGCAGTTTTTAGCATAGTAGTAACACTGATGTGCTAGTGTCATGTCAGTGTCTGTGTGTGTGTGTGCACTTCACAGGCTAGACCACAAACAGCAGTGCCACTGTGTCCACTTACTGTTTACTCAATTAGACCCTCCTAACCTGTTGAGTTATTGATGCAAGTTCATCTGATACTGCAGAGTTTGTGCTTCTATTCCTTTATCCGGGCTTAGACAACCTTTTATGAGGGGTTAGACCACAGGACACCATTGGCTGGATATTTTTGGTTTGTGGGCTATTCTCAGCACTGCAGTAACACTGAGGCTTTTGAAAACTCCAGTAACACTGTGTGATCCACTGTGTGCACACATTCAGTGATGCGATTCTTGTGCATTAGTTTGATTTATAAGGAAAATCAGAAGGGCAGCTGTTCCTCAGGTGTCTGAGAATGTCAGTGTAGGACATGATCAGACTGCAATCAGCAAGAACAGACCACCCATAACTATGAAGAGGGGATATCGTGATTGCAGTGCATAAACCCCTCATTGTGCAGACAGATGTCCATCTATGAGGTAAGTGGTGTGAAAGCTGCAGGCACTGGTCTACAGAAATGTGGGAAAATGTGATACGCCCAGATGAGTCATCCTTCACCTTATTCTCCACAATTTGGTGAGTGCATGTGTTGGAGACACCAAAAGTAAGACAGTAAGTCAGTAAAACCAAAAAAGAAATATCCAAGATTTTGAACGTTTTTTGCCACTATTTAAATTTAAGGCGACTTTGACACTGACCATGTTAGCCTTTAAATAGAAAGGACAAGATTTTTGTGGAGTTTGAGTGTGCATGAAATTCTGAAATTAATGTAAATATTTATTATCATTTTCATTCAGATTGTTTGCTTAATGTAATATAATTTGAAACAAAACCCTTATGTTAAACCAAATTAGCAGCATCTTTTCATATCAGACGAAAAGAGCAGCTGTGCGTTGTAGTCATCCACCCATAGCAAGCAGCTTGTTATTAACCAGTCTGCAGGTTTCCAGCACCAAATCTGTGTGTACTCTGACACTAATGTTGTGCTACATGATGGCGCGTGCTACAACTCTCTCGTTGCTGCTCATCTTTAGCACTTTCAACTGACTGGAGGATTTGACGTGCGAAATGAATCCATAAGCGCGATGCAGTTAATCATCAGATGTGATTTTCTATTGCCCAGGTACCCAGGCACCCAGGCACTCAGGCACCCAGGCACTCAGGCACCCAGGCACCCAGGCACCCAGGCACTCAGGCACCCAGGCACCCAGGCTCATACTCATTTCTATCGTTGATGTCATGGATGGCAAGTGTTGTATTGGCGAATTGACAGTTGGTTCATGGAAGCAGCTCTTCATTTGGTCCTTATTAGCCTTGAAGGTTGAAAGTGCTCTGAAAGGAACAGAATGGACTGCATTGCGTGCTTCACTGGAGAAGCTTTAAAGACACTGGTAATGATGGGCACAAAGATTTGTATGTGTGTTGCTAGTCAGTGAACAGTAGCACATTTTGTCTCATCGATCACTCGGACTACTAGGAGTTTATAAATGATTGGTCTGAGATGCTGATATTGTGTTTCTTCTTCTTTGGCTTACGATTATAAAAACAAATATGAAATGAGATTCTCTCTCCGCTCAGATTTATACCCCGTTCTCAAAACACACGTTGGAAAGCTTCCCTCGGAGCCCAGTAAAGTAAGTTTGATGTGATTTTTATTCTTCGATTGACTTGAATAGAGGAAAAATAGAGTTGTTACTTATTGGGACACAGCCCACTGTTCTAACTCCTGCCCTGCCCACCTCTTCCCAGAGAAGCAAACAAATGAGTACTATACTAAACAGGTACTGCAGCCTGTGTGTGTGACTCATCAGTTTGAGCTCCGTACAATGCACTGTGTGATCTAAACTCCCCACGGGATTCACTATAAACATACTAACAGGATAAAAAAAAATGTTTTTGTTTTTTTTTTTCCAAAAAGCTTGTTTGCTTATATTTTGCTTCATAAAACTGCTGTAGCTTGAGGGGGGGTGTGCTGCTGTGTTATGTGTGTAATGTCTGTAACTTAAACTATTCCTGCAATATAAAGTGGAATAGGTTGCTATGTAAAACATATTATTTTCCTGCTGAAGTCTATTAATGATATTTGTTTCATTTTTACATCACTGTTTTAAAGCCTCTTTAACAGACTGTTTTACTGTATCTGTACATTTTGTATGTAAATTATTCTTTTCTGATTGGCTACCTTATTAAAGCGGCAGATAAAATCACTCCAGTAACTGCAGCATGTATGGGCAATCCTATACTACTGTAGGAGGCTTGGGCAGATATATGTAAATGCATTGGGTTTTTTATGACATCGTAAAAATAATGAATTTGAAGTGGGCCGTTTTCACAGTCCATATTCGAGCTGCATGAACTGCGTAGTGCATTTTACATTCTGAAACTTCGATGTTTACACACTACGTCGCTTTATATTAATAAAGGCAAGGGAAAGGTTTATCATGAAACAAGCCTTTTAATTCAAATCTGGAGTAAAATATTGTCATCTGTCACGAGCGTGTGATGCAAATTGAAAACTGCTATTTAAATGAGTCTTATGTCTTAAACAGGCCGCTTTCAGAGTGACAAATTGGTAATCTGGGCGTCTCTTTTAGGCTGCATTAATTCCGCTTCAAATAAATGGGCTGTGATCCAAATCAGACATAAAAGACCCTTTCGGCGGTACATTAACTAATATGAAGAATGGAAGCGTACGGAGTCACTCATTTCATAATTGTTATTTCATAATCCTTTAATGCACTTTTGTGGAAATGAGTGTCGAAAGCGATCGCAGTGCGAAGATGGACAACATGCTAAATAGCCCACTCACACGATGTTAGACCGCTGCTGGAGATTCAGTCGATATTTTCCTCATTTATATTTGACATGGGCTTCCGAAAGACCCCTTTCTCCAGTCACTAACAGCTTCAGAAAGGGGTTTGCGGTCAGGCAGAGCCCCCATGCTGCTCTGCGATTCTTTCCCCACAAGATGAATATTTATGTCTGCGTTTGAGCTGTTGTGTCTATAGAGAGGTGAACGCACTCTTTCAGTTTGGTGCACTTTGCTAGTGGGTGAACATTCGCCATGTTTCCCCCTGATTAGCCGGGTTATTTGGCTACATATCTCTGTGCACACCCAACTTCATCTTAAACTTTTGGCTATTTGAATAGATATTTAATACATGACTGAACTCATCTTAGTGCTTGCTTATTTGGGTTTTTGAATAAAACTACAGTTGTAAGAAAACAAAATGTCAGTGCATTTATTTTGGACAGACCACTGCATTTCTTTTCTTCTTTTTTTTTCAGATTTCACCCAAAAATGCTGTGTTCATGAACTTCTGAGTTCATGAACACAGCATCAGTGACCACAAGCTTCCTGACATCAAACAGCCTCAGACTTACCAGTTTCCACCTCTGTTCTTTAGAGTAGCCTTTGTACAGTCTGTCTGGAATTCTTCTCCTGGCTTTCTTCATTCAGCAGTGGTGTGCAGGTCAGTGCGTCACCCACAGTGTTGATCCACAGGTTGGGTGGGTTCGGGCCAGCTTTTTAGAAGAGTTTGGCATGCGGTGAGCCAAAAACTGATGAAGTTGCAGTATGATAGTTATCAATATCAGACAGAAACATTGTGGACTGGCCAGGCTCCGGTCTTTGATTAATGAATATTTCTGTTGGTTGGACTGGGCAGGTGGGCCATAAAAACTCTGATTCACTACAACACCAAGGGTATGACATCATTTTGAGACTGCGCTCAAAGTGCTTTTCTCTGGAACATATATCGATTTCTTAAACACTTTACATAGTTTTTGGGGTGACTGAATATACAATCACATTATTTAGTTATACATTTTGTTGACTTTTCTAAATTTAACATGTAAAAAAATATAAAATGTGACATGGACATACATGTGGGTGTCCCTTTCAGTCAGTCCGTATGTACTTCAGTCACCACATCCAACTGCTTTATAGCCAGCAGCAGTCATTCTTTTCTTGAATTTTCTGTTTTTTCCCTGCAGAATGCGTCTAGTTCTGTAGAAGCCTTGCAGGTGTAGCATAATTAAGATAATAATGCATTTTTGTTATATACAAATCAGGAGACTGTGGGATTTTTAGGGTATTGTTTTACATACCTACATTTTTTTTCTCCAGATCTTGTCTTGATTGAACAGTTCCTCTAAACCCCTGTTTGAGTTGGTGAAAATCCGTTACTGGCAGGAGGTATTTACTGGTTATCTATTTTAGTCTTCTCTTGCTCTGTAGGAATCAATTATCTTTAAGTGTCAGATTCTCAGTCTTATATAAGCCTATGGCTGTAGAGCGTAAGAACAACTGGAGTGGTTTGAGTGGTCATATAACTTTATCATTGGATTAATTCCTAATAAGCCAAATAAACCCCGAACACTTACAAAAAAAATAAATGGGTCATATTTGTGAATTGGCTGAAAGGTTCCCATACATTTGCACACGCCACATTTTAGATTGTGTATAAAATTTTGTTTCATATTTAGGTTTTCATTCAGTATGCAAAGGCATCATTTAAACTAAGTTGACATATTTTATGCTTAAATATGTTTAGTAAAGATGTTGCTTTTTAGCTTTTTCACCATTCCCTTAGTTTTAGCCTTTTAAAATGTATCTAATTTATTTGTAAACTTTATGCACTTTATCTCATTGTCTCATGGACAATTCAGGCACCCATCTCACTGTATGTTGTATTGGACAAATAAAAATCTCAAATGTGTATTTGACAAATAAGGAATCTTGACTCTTGAATGTAGCTAGCATGGTGGTGTGGTGGATGTGTGGTGGATGTTTTACTTTTGATCTCCCTACCACGCAGCAGCATCTCTGGCCTGCCTCTGTGTTGTAGTGACCTACATTTGAGCAACAGAAAGGAGGGAATAGCCTTATAATCAACTGGCCTGCTTCTCCGGCTGTTTAAAGGATGACAAATCGTCCCATTTTCCTCTCAGAAACAACCCCATCATCCTCTGTTTCTCCTCCTCCTTTTGCTTACTTATGGATTGGGTCATAATAGCCGCCATATTGATCAGAGTTTCCTTCTAGAGATGTCCACACTGTCCGTGTGTATGTGTGTGGATGAAGTCACTCGTTTCTTGCGAAGAGGCACGCTTGCCATGCCTACAGAACCTGTCAGAACACTAAAATGCACCATAAAGGCACAACAAATTGGAAAGAAACTCAGACCTGTTTGTTGTGGTGAGCTCTGGCGGTATTTGGGGGGACAGTCACAATACAGAAGCCACTCTTTTAAAGTGCCAATGCACCTCCACAATTCACTACAACCATCTGTGTTTTACTGACTACAACCCTCCACACAAGCACACTGTCTATTTCAACAGGACCACTTGCATGAGAAAAAAATATTGGTCATGATTAGGTTTCAAGTAACTGATGTTTTTTCAAACTGTTTCATATT
>JBBPDH010000001.1:8450538-8462977 GCA_037974565.1 Clupeocharax schoutedeni
AAGACTGCTAGGCACCGCTGAGGTACCCTGAGCAAGGTACTGTCCCCACACACTGCTCCCCGGGCGCCATGTTCATGACTGCCCCCTGCTTCACTTGGTGAATGGGTTAAATGTAGAGGTGAATGGGTTAAGAATTTCGTGCTGTTCACACTGTGTGCAGTGGTGTGTTCATGTATAGTGTTTCACCAGAGCAGATCCAGAGCTCTCGCCATTTCGTTTCCCTGTATACTTGTATACGGTGAAATGGCAATAAAGTTCACTTTGACTTTTGACTTTGATACACACACACATACACACATACACAGAATTGCAGTATATAATGTTTTTCTTACATCATTCTAGACCATCTTTTCCTATGGATTGGGTCACAGAATCTAGTTGATGTGTGCAATGTGTGAGTGCCTTGAAACGCCTTTGATTGGGGCTTGACGAATCAGATTTCAAATTTTAAATGATTGGTCTTGCACGATCAGATTTTTGTTTTAAAAAAAATAATCTATCTGTGCCACATCTCCCAAACTTATTCGCCATTTTAACTCTTAAGAGAATGAGCTTTTTCCTCACTTGGTCAAAGACGGCAGCAGAGTTTTTTCTCTTGTTGTGAATGAGCGGGATCTGTCTGGGGCGTTTCAGGTGCATTCACACTACAAATTCAGTTGAGTGGTCCTCTCCACACACACCTCCTGGGATGGGTCTGTACCAACTGTAGAACCATGAAATACTGCGCATAGAGGGGTCATTATTAAATAATAAGAAAGGTATCATGAACTATGTCAATGCCCATTCACTATTAATATGGAGGTTGCAACAGCCACTGCTTCAGTTGTGACCACTTTATGTGCAGGAGTGGGGGTCACTGGAGGTCCCTCTGTATGATATTATTACAATATTAAAGCAGCTGTATGATGCTAGTCCATCCTGTCCCCTGGATTTGGCCACATTTTCAGTCATTTCAATCATGTTCTCTGTACTGAAGTGCGTTTTAGAATGTCTTACCCAACCTTGACCGTGGGTAACGGCATTCTCTTGGCATTTAACATTCATGGCATCAAGTAGGGACATTTGGTGATGTGCATGACAATTTTCCATCTCCATGCAGAGAAGAATTTTCCATGGGGTTTAGGAAGTGGGAGTATGGTGGCAGTGAAAACATTGATGAGTGTGCTGCAAACTACTCGAACTGCAGTGGGAGTGGTGGAGTCACTTTGTTCCACACCACAACAAATATTGAGGCATTTGCACTGAGGCAGTCGCTCTCTCTCACCTTCTGGTATCAGTAGCCTATGCAGCCCTCCCCAACCCTCAGTGTCTCAAGGGGGACTGTCCCTGTAATTAATGATTGCAAGTTGCTCTTGATAAGGGCATTCACCCAAATCTCCCTTCACCTATTAGGTGTGTGTGGGCTCTAAACTAATTTTGCTGATGGGTGAGTAAGAAAAGAATCCATGAATTTTGGAGCATGTAGTCTAATGCATTTTGTGTAAAAGCCTCAAAAGATGTGTACTGTTGTGCTCATTGTGCAGAGAGTTTTGAAAAAGTGATTTCAGTACTGGGAAACGTGATTTAGCTGTTGTAAAACCATGGCTGAGGTAAATCCGACTATGACTAAGCAAATGCCAGCCACGACTGAGCTAAACTTGGCTACAACTGAGCTAATTCCAGCTAGGACTGATTTACACCCAGCCATTACTGAGTTAAATCTGGCTATGACTGAACTTATTATAGCTGCAACTGATCGAAAACTGGCCTTGACTTAGCTAAATCCGGCTGTGAGTGAGCATAACCCAACATATTAAGAGAGATAAAAGGTAAAGGAAAAATACGTAAAGTAAAAAATATAATCAGTGTGGAATTAAAAAAATAAGATTGAAAATATGTTAAAATAGTTTAAACAAATTAAAGAACTGTGAAGCAATACATATACAGATTTGTTTGTGCAAGTATTGCAAGTATTGTAAATAAACCCACTGATTAACTGAATTCGGTTGAAAACAAGGTGGATTTGAACTTCTTTTTAGAAGGTAACAGTTGACGTCTGATCTCCTCTGAGTGCTGGTTCCAGTGGGGGTCAGCATCTTTCACCCTGTACTCTTAATTAGCCTTCATTTCACTGCGAAATGGATATCTCGTCTTGTAGAGGAACCTTGCATGCCATTTATTTAGTTCTCTGTAGACCTGCAATTGTTTTCTATCTTCCTATAGCTGATAGGAGGGCAGACAGCTTCCTCCTTCTTAGTACCTCACCTTTAAATTTTAAAAAAAGCTATCGTGACTCAGCCACCAATTCGGCCAGGCATGATAATGAATGCAGGTCTCTGAATCCTAGGGGTAACATTCCTTTAGTCCTAACCACGAATTTCCTTTTATCGACAGGGTGTAGACTTTTTTCCCCGCCTGCCTCCTCTACCGCTGACGTTTTCAAATCCCTACACATGCCCCCCGCACGAGAGAGATGACAGGCCAGAGCTGAGGAGCCTCCACTGGCCATGTTTCTGCACTAATTGGGTTCATTAGGCTTGAAAGAGCAGAAAGGACGACTCAGTTGAAAAACGGCATGCTTTTTTTCCCTCAACGCTGTCGCTGCTTAAAGTCTCTATCGACTAAACCTCTGATTTGTGTTAGGACTCAATAACAAGCCTTAAGGCAGAGAATATTTACTTCTGTGCAGACTCCACACTGCACCTCTACATAAATGTAAATGTAACTACAAGACGTGGTGATGCTGACTGCAACAACTGTAATTGGTCCTCTTGGTAGCATCACATTTTCTCTTATTCATTTCCAGCTGGTCTTACACTACCAGTCAAAAGTTTGGACACACCTTCTCATTCAATGATTTCCTTTGTTTTTATTATCAGCTACATTGTAGATTAATATTGGAAACATCACTTATTGCGTTGATGACAGCTTTGCACACTCGTGGCATTTTTTCAGTCAGATTCATGAGGAATCGACCTGGAATGGTATTTAATTAACAGATGTTCTTTGTCAAGAGTTCATTAGTGGAATTTATTGCCTTCTTTATGTGTTTGGGATCATCAGTTTTGATGTTTGGGTTGGTCCACAGTTAGTGGTCCTATTCCACTATGGTTCTATGGGCAAAAAACACTTAACTAAGTAAAAAGAAGCAATACTTTCTCAGAATTTTCAGTTTTTTTTTTACAGTATCTCCTTCTGTAATCTTTCATTAATTTTGCTCTCTCCTCAGATATCTTCTCTCTTTTCTGTATTACACTGATTTGTGAAAAAACAAAAAAATAACATTTTAAAGGTATTAGTTGTAAGCTCAGCACAGTTTCAGTCACCATTGTTTAAATGATTATTTGCTGGATATCTGGGTGCGTCTGGAACACAATGCAATTAAAAGTGAGTTTCTACACTAAACAGGTCCAAAGTTATTAAACAATATGGTAGACATCGTTTTTCATGTCGACTAGTGACATATTCAACTTCACAAGGAGCAAAAGGCTGTCAGTTGCTAAGCAACATAATGATCAAAAATGATTCCATTAATGCCAAAAAGGTTTTTAATAACTATACAGAATATAGTTAATGTGTGCAATATTTGAGTGTCTTACAGCACCTTTGATTGTGACTCAGCAACTCAGATTTTAAAACTACAACTACTGGCCTTGCAAGATTTTTTACAAATGACAGTTTTTCCTCGCCCACTCAAAGATGGCAGTAGAGCATTTTCTGTCCTGTTGTGAATAAACAGGATCTGTCTGCTGCTTTTGAGGCACATTCACACTACAAATTCTGTTGAGTTGGCCTCTCCACACATATCTCCTGGGATGGGTCTGTACCAGCTGCAGAACCATGAAATACTACACATAGAGAGGTCATTAGTAAATAATAAGAAAGGTATCATTAACTATGTCAATGCCCATTCACTATTAATATGGAGGGTGCATGAGGGTCAGTTGACAGCAGCCACTGCTTCAACTGTGGCCACTCTAGTGGGGCCCCACTGAATGATTCACAATATGATCTTATTACAATTTTAATGATACAATCTTGCAATATACTGGGATTTATTAGGTAATTCCTCCCAAAGAGAACACTCATTACTTTTATATATTTAGGTGGTTTAAGAATGAAAGTGGGGTGTAATTCTAGTTTTCCAACTATTCGGTCCAATCACCATTGGAAAAAACCACTTCTTAGTGCCATCTTCTAAATTAAGAAAATAATGGCGGATCTTCCTGGGCTTAATATACAATGAATTGGTAATAATATGTACCTCTGTGTATCAGTATTATGGGCATAATGATACAGTATAAATAATTTGAAGAACCATCAAAACAGTGCATTGAAATTTGCATTTGTGTTGCTGATGCATCTCTTGCTTTCTTCTATCGTTATGCTGACACATGAAATAAAGCAAATCAAATTGAGGTGAAAATATATGTATCATTACAACTCTTATCTTTTTCCACCCCAAATATCAAAATACTACGTTGTAATGACATTTTCTCCCACCACTACTCCCCTCATGTTTTTTTTTTGGAATGGAACTGTCCAGTCTCATTGTTGCTAAAGCCGAGACCCTGGAATGGGATGTTTTAGTCAATTCCACTCAGAGCGAGTGAGGCTAACGTTGCCGGTAACTGCTTTAGAAAGTGTCCCAGCGTAAGATGGAGGGGAGTAATGGAGTTTGCAGCTTGGGCTTTTCTCTCTTTTTGTCATGCATTTTGAAAAGAGGCATTAGTGTTGTGTCTACTTTTTAAATCACCCAGGCACATGATCGCCCCCACATATCTGCTTGCCAAATGGGATGTGCCATGAGTTATTTGTCACTGTCAAGGCTTCTTCAGTAATATGGTTCTGCCCAATTCTTAGCAGTGCCCTGTAGGGATCTGGTGGGTTTCGGATCCAGACAGAATGAAGAATCCCTCAAGAATCCCTCCAGCCTCTTTTTGTGGCGTTGGGCCAATTCAAACCAAAAGTGTCTCTGAACCTTTTTTTTAAGGTCTTGTTTCTGTTGGAATAGGTGCATGTGCATTTTGACATTTTAGTTAACAGGCTCCCACAAACCCATATTGAACTTGTATTACCATTTCTTGTCCTTTCTTTTTCGACAAACTTTGTTTGCTGAATTTCTCCATTCGCTAAAGCTTGGAATGTCACCATCCATAAGTAGACTTTTCATTTTATGACCACAGCAGAGAGACCTGGTACCATCCGGAAGCCTGGTGGATGTTTATTTGGCCACGTCCTGTTCATTATGCATATCAATACCCAAGAACGTTCTATTCTTAGCTACTGTCATAAACGTCTCATCTTTAAACATGTGCATATGTGCACTGACGCATGCATATGGATGTTCAGATGAGCAGAGGATTATTCACTGGGTGACTGCAGCTGATGTAAACAGAGCATATACTTATTCTTGGATGTCATATTGATACTTTCGGCCTCAGCAACTGCAGAGGCATCCTAGAGTGGTAATTTCAAAGAATCGGCCTGTGTTCCCATTTGAGGGAAATATTTGATCAGGTCCTGTCGGCAGTCAACTGTTGAGTAATTGGTTGTTGGGATTTTAGTGATTGTTGTGTTGATGTGTGTTTGTAGCACTTATATATATGTGTGTGCGTGTGTGTGTGTGTGTGTGTAATGCTTCAAGGTAGTTTCATGATACCAGTATGCATCATACTAAATAATATGCAGGTGCGAACAAAACACCTTTACAAAAAATAATTATCTGAAAAATGTTCATTTTTCCACACCTGATGTCTCCACTGCTAGAGTGCAATAAAAATATTTTATTCTTTTAGTCGTCAGCTGCACTAAATATCTTGTCCTGTTGTTTTGTTGCTCTTGTTTTTCTCGCTCTCTCTCTGCATTCTGTGTATTCTGAATTGTCAGCACTTCTTTTTCTTGTTCTTGTTTTGCACGACAGTCTTGGAGGAGCATTGTTTCATTTCGCTGAAATGCCAATAAAACTATTAGACTTGACTTGACTAATCCAAATTAGAGATACAATTTTTGTTCTCCAACTGGAAGAAAAAGGTAAAACAGGTAAACGGAATGCAAAAAATAGTACCATATTAAGCATCCGATATAGTATTACTTATTTCTAGAGCCTGGTGGCCAGACTGGTTGTCTGCTAAAATTTTACATACAAATATTGCAGAAAATTCAGTTCAAGTTCTCTATAATTTGTCTAAATTTTATGTACAAAACCACACACCGTTGTTAAGCGTTTGCCATGAAATGTCTGAATCCTCCCCTGTCCAGTAGATGAATGGAATCTGGTCAGATTAATTTAGGATCACATGATGCTTTTTATTACCACCACAGTATTGATATTATGCCAGGTGATGGTAATCGCTAACTTGACACCAGTGATTTGTGAGAAGCACAAATGAATTCTGCTTCTCAGGGTCGTGCTGAAGAAGAGCCAAATTAAAAAGCTTCAGTCAGAGCCCTCAGAATATGGCAGGCATCACCAGTCGAGAGCTGGGTTTTCTTATCAGAACTGAACTTTGCAATTCCTGCACCATCATTACATTCTGATGTTGAAGGTAGAATAACAGAAAGAATGGTTAAAGGATTTGTTATCATAGGAAACGCTAAAAATTGCGAAACAGCCCATTTAGGATTAATGATGTCACAAAACCCAACATGTTTCACTAATCAAGACAGAGGTCATTTACATATCAATATCCAAAGAAACCATGTAACATCACTTGAGCACTCACGCTTGTGAGTGATTGTCTTAAAGATTGTCTTAAGGTTACGTTCCAAGAGCCTCTGTGTATAGTGAAAAATGTTGTGTTTTGGTTAAAAAAAAACATTAAATCATTAAAAGAGGAGGACAAGACACAGAGCAGTCATGCTACATACTGCAGCAGGGGGCTTCTTCTTGTTTTTATGGCGGTTGACAAATCTGCGTTAGACTGAGTGGTTACTTTGTATAACTGTGTACATATACTGTATATGTATTAGAGGTGGGCATAGATACATTTTTTTAAACGCCGTTTATCGCATGGAATCTTGGCGTTAACGGCGATAAGAATCTTGCGCGTTAACGCCGTTAACGGCTCAGCACTAATATATATATTTTTTTTCTCCAGGGTTTAGGCTGGGCCCCCAAATTCCCCCTACAATATTAATGCTCCAACATACCAAGATATTTTGGACAACACCATGTTTACCACAGTTTGGGGAAGAACCTTTTATATTCTGGCATGGCTGTGTAAACAATTAAGCAATTGGAGAGAATGGATGAAATAATGTGTGTGTGTGTGTGTGTGTGTGTGTAGCCTTTTACATCTTCTAAAACAAAAGTCAGATTTATCATAATCAGTGGAATATTTTATTTTTGATTGTCATTAGTGATATCACCTGATTTACACCAAAATAGAATAAAAGTGTAGATGAGCTGATTTGTTCTCTGGACGTGTCTAAATATCTCCCCATTGCTCAGCTGAACAAGAGGATGGAGCTGTATCTGAAGCCCAGCTCTCATCGTTAGTCTCGTTATTCTGGTACTGAATTACATGATAAGGGCCCCATATAAAGCCTACAAGTTCCCCAGCACCTGAGCTCAACAGACTTTCCATTGTGTGCAACAGAAGTGCTTTGAGTTGGACGATGTCTGCTGTAACTAAGAGATCCTTTTGAATTTCCCTCCAGTCTCTTCTTGAAAGACCTGTCTGTCCACCAAGACCTGAGTCCTGATCACAGATCCCTTCCTGGCACTGCTGACCCGCTTGGCTTCCAGCCACAGATGGAGCCTCCCAGTTCCCCCAAGGCATATGAATGAAATCTTCTCTTCTAACTGCAAGCAGTCTGTTAACTAGGATTATGTCATTTTAGTTGACAAATCTAAAACATTTCTCTTGATATATAAGAACAATACCTGATAGAAATGCCAGTTTAGACTTACATTAATAATGATATAACACATTTTATTTATAAGCACCTTTCACAACTCTCAAGGTCACTTTACAGAAGTTATCCAGAAATAAAAAAATAAAGCATCTGCTTGTTCTTGCCATAATAGTGGAGTGAGATGTTGTTTTGCCACAAGAAAAATATAGGAAATAATAGTAAAATATATAGATTATACAATCCTATGTATTTATGTAACATTAGCCCTCATTCTTAACACATAGCACCCCGATTCCACACATAAATATGGAACAGCATTTTAAAAACCTCTGCCTTGGAGTACCCTTTCAAGCTCAGTTTTCAATGATAATTTTTTCAGGAAATGAATTTAACTGCACTGGGTTTTTTGGTCTTCTTTACTGGCTGAAAGAGTGTTTCACTGAACCTGTAACGTGTAACGTGCTGTTCTCCTAAGGAGAACATAATCTCTTTTAACAGCAGGTGTGCCTGTGATCGGGACCAGGATATAAAATAGGGATGTCCTTTTCAGTTGGTCACATTTTGCTCACCAGTTAGTGGAAACAAAATTCATTATGAAAAAGTTAATGAGCAGCTTTTTGTCTCAGTGTCGCTATGGTTAAGTAACACTACTATATAGCAACTGTGCTCTGCTTGACTGGAACTGTGTGGTGTAAAATTAATACAGCCTATTACTTCTCCACTAAAAATAGGCCATATGTTGTATTCAGCTACCCGTGTTCATGATCCAGCTTTCCTGGGTTTAGTATCAGCACAAAGTGTAAGAACTATTGTTGTCAACACAGTCATTATGAATTGGCCGTAGACTGTGTTTCACGTTCAGTGGGGGAACCCAGATCACAGCAGTGTCAGTTCAATCCGGTTATCTTACTGTGGGAGCAGTAAGAGTGGGATGCAAAATGATAAAAAAAAAACATGCCCACTTGCTAACCTGATTGACTGGTGTAAAGATAGAAACAACCCCTCTTATTAACCTGACTGACCAGTTGTTTTGTTAACCTGACTGACTGGTTTGATGATGAGGAATTCTTGGAAGCTCAGTCCCTGAGGTATGATTTGTGTAATTTAAGACTTTAGCTGGGTACGGCTTTACCCTTTTCACCCAACTTGCCTGATTGGACAAGTGGGCTGTATGTTTACTGTCTCATAAAGAGTTTATAGAGTCCTGAAAATGTCTTTTCTATTAAGTTGTTTATATTTGAATCATCAAAACGTCAGCTTGGCTGACCAGGCAGGGAATTTATAGCACACTCGTCCCATCTCAGCTGTTCACCTGCCCTGGGAAATCATTAATGACGAAGCCTGATTTAGTGAATGTGATAAAGCGGGTTTGTGATATTTGATCTTATAATTGCCATTGACATCTATCGCATATAAATCAGCTTAGATTCACTTTCACATTGGCTGACATTATTAGTTAACATCGGTCAGGCCCTACTAGCAATGTCTCAAAATTCTACATTTAGGTTGTATTATTACTTCTTATCTCACCAGAGAATGGAGTGATTATTTCTGTCTGTCCCTCTCTCTAGTTCCTCATTTGCTTTGGCATCTACTAATAATAATTTCCTGCTTTTTTGAAGAAATGTCAGTCACTGTTATACTACAAGTCGCTCTCTTCTATCTCAGTTCCTCTAGCTCTACTGTACTTGCTCCATTTGGGAGGTCACGGCAAAACTCTTCAGTCAAACTGTAAACAGACCCAGCATGTGGTCGCGACAGCGGCCTTTGTTGTATATTGGATTACCCCCTCCCCCCAACACATTTTCTCACTCTGGAGGCCAGACAGCCCCCTTTCGCGTAGAACCACTCCATTAATTCCTTTAAGTGATTCCGCTGTTCCCTTTTAATCACTCAGCGAGGAGTTTGCTCGCTGCACAGTTTGACAGCATGCTCTAAATGGAATGGTTGAGGGCTATGAACAACGAGGAAACAATAGAATTACAGAAGCCCCTACTTATGGTGCAAAAATGCATGTCAATAGAATATGCTGCCGCTTGTGTGCTTTTTCTGTGCTTCTCTGCTTTTTCTGGCTCTATTGGCATAGCAAAGTCAAAAAGTTTTCTTAACTGGCTAACCCTGGATCTTCTCTTAAGCAGCTTATGTGGAGTTTGTGGGTATTTTGTGCTGCGGACGGTGGAATTTCTGCTCTCTTTTCATTTCTCGTCATTCTCCTCCACCTTCTTGCTGTCAACTGGCGTAGCGCATGCACATCTACAGCGCTCAGGGGAGGAATAACCTCCGACAGAGGGAGAGAGGAAAGGAGGCTGGAGGGAAGAGAGAGACAGAGGGACAGAAGAAAAGGAGAGAGTAGAGAGCAAACAGAGAACAGAAAGGTGGAGAGCTTGAGTGAAGGAGAGATTAGAGAAAGAACAGAGAGTGGATAGACTGCAAATAGAAAAGAGGAGATCAAGGGGGAGATAGAGACAGAAAGGAGAAATAGAAAGAGGGAGAAAGAGAAAAGGAGAGGGTTAGAAAAAGACACAAAAATAGAGTAGAGAGACGGAGAGAGAGAGAGAGATATGGAAACGCTGATGTCATAAGTAAATGCCCATCACCCTGTTCACCTGTTCTATCAGAGAGAGAGAGAGGGAGAGCGAGTGATGTTTTACGATCTTCATCAGTCATTCTCTTCACCTCACAGCGAGCGGAACTGCCCTGTCACTCACAGCACCACCTGCAGGGAAATTATAGCTTGTTTCCATTTTTTCCACAGCCAGGCGTATCCTGCTGGTGATGCCTGACTGACATGTGGAATTCCTCCAGGACGTCACACTTAATTTAATTTCCCTTTTTTAACCCCAACCCTAATCGGCTGTGTTGGTCTTTGTTCCCTTTAGCTCAATGAAATCTGCTTTGAGGGCTTAAGTATGTGCATGATCAAATTATGAAGGACTTTTTCCTGTAAGTTTGCCATGTTGGAGAAGTTTTTTTATGGACAATTATGAATAAAGCTCTCAGCACCCCTCAGTATTCATTCTACATTACTTAACATTAACTTTAGTCGTTTTTAAGTGTTTAAAGCACTGAATGATGCTGCCATTACTTAATGCTCCAGCCAATCAGGGAATTTTTGCAGATTGTGGATGGAATTTGACATGTCAGTAAAGTGGACAATACAACACGACACGCAGTGTGAACAGTGTGAACTTCTTTCTCTGCATTTAACCCATTCACCAACTGAAGCAGCGGACAACCACCAACACAGTGCCCGGGTAGTAGTGTATGGGGACTGTACCTTGTGTAAGGGTACCTCAGTGGTGCCACTAGCAGTCCTGGGATTCAAACCCATGACCCTCTGATCGCAGGGACTTTTCCCTAACCACTAGGCCACCAGCTGCACCTCAGGAAGGTAGGTCTCCAGAACCAGGGTTGGTGATCAGTGGCATACATTCGGTCATTGTTAACTGCACCCCTGTGGTCAGCAGTGGGCAATGAGTGTAGATACAAAGTAGGTGTTACTAATGAAGTGGCTCATCAGTGTGAATGTAAATGAAGTTAATTATGTTTGGCTACATATGTAATCATGCAAGTACATGTGATGCTATACAATGTACATCTAATGTATAGCATCGTGACAGTAACAGCTCGAGACTGGTAAGAGTTAAAGGTCCATCTCTGAAGGCGGTCACTCACCGAATCGGGGGCAGAACGGGATCATTAAGCAGGATGTGTTATGAGCTGTGAAATCAGTGTGTACAGTCTTCAGGAGGCTTTGCATCACTGCAGCTGCTGAGGCTAAGAGTGTTTCGGAGGGCCTTCACTGCAGATTTTATAATTTGGGTCTTAAAGCCTGCAGAGTTCTTGAAATAAACCTTGAGGACTGTTCATGTATTGTGACTCCAGAGAACTACCATACAAACAGGACCTGCCAGTCTGTGTGACTGACATCCCCACTCTAAGCTGCTCAGAAACTTGGGATTTTGAAAAGATACCTTAAGTTAAGTTGGAATTTATTTGAATATTTAGTATCTGGGAACTGTCTGGACATCTTTTTTTGAGCCACAAAATGTGTAATCTCAGTAACAGTCTCTGGTTTTAGCAATGTCTGAAACTAGAAACTCACAGCTCTGAGCCTCAAAGCTGAAGGGGAGTTCTGGCAGTGGATGAGGCTTCTAGTTCCATAATGGTCCTCCTTGTGTTCAGACAGGGCTATAGCTCCAGAAACTTCACAGCCTTGCACTCAGCTCTTTCTGTATGTTGTCTATAACTGAGCTCAGTCCAACCTGCACATTGCCAGCCTGCACTGTTATTTCCTATAAAAATTGTGAACTTGCAAAAATATGAGAAAAGTATTCACTAACAAAAGTTTGAATCCCTAGGATGGTGCATTAAATGATAAGTAGTTTCTTGTGATTTTAGCTGTATTTGAAAAAGGCTGCAATCTTTGCTTCCATAGCAACATCCTGCCATGCCTAATTTTAGATCAAATTAATTAATACAGGGCTCTCAAGTCTCACGCAATGAACGTGAGACACACGCATCTGTCTTCACACGCTCACACGCAACACCTCCGATTTCTCACGCAGAATCTAGGCAGCCCATTGAACACCATCATCAA
>JBBPDH010000001.1:8463125-8474065 GCA_037974565.1 Clupeocharax schoutedeni
AGGACTACAGAAATCGGATGTCAAAATAAAAGCCTGAACAGAACGGGAAAAACAAACAGAAAAGTGGCCCTCTAGCGTCCATCAACCATGACACCCGCTTTTCGGTTTCGGTTTTCGGCCAAGTGTTTCTCCAATTTCGGTTTTCGGTTTCTGTCCACAAAAATCATTTCGGTGCATCACTAAAATTAACTTTTCAAAAATAAATATTTTTCCAGTTTTCTCCCCAGTGATTAACTGGCCCATACTACCACTGTTATGAAAAAAACAAAACAAAAGCATCACCAGCTTTTCCGACAATTGCAATATCATATGCAATATGATAATGACAATTATCACGGAACATTCCGACAATGTTCCGTGATAATTGTTCACTCTTCCTTAAAAAAGGCCCCATAAAACTGGCAGAAGATGAGAATGTTCAAACTTTGCATTTTACTTTGCAGCAGCATTAATGGGGGGTGACGCTGTCTCTGGATGAGAGATCAGGGCTTTCTAATTGTGCCATGACAGAAGCCTCATCGTTCATCAGGCCTTGTCCTCGTGATGTTTCATTATGTTTGTGGGCCGACAGACTGCGGGACGTGCTCCTGCATCTCAAGTGGGTGAAGCTCACCTGCTAATGGGGGAGACAGGGCCTCTGGCTGACTCTTGATTGCCTGGGCACTCTGCTGCGGGCCGTGCATAGCAATGATGGGCCTGAGTGAGACACGGCTCATCCGAGGTAGTATCGACAGGGGACATTGAGGTTGGGGTTCAATAATCAGCAGGTGTGTGTTGAATAGCGATGATGGAGCGCACTCTGGCTCTGCCATGGCAACCATCTCCGTCCACCGGAGGGGCAGCATTGATTAAGTGGCTGTGTTGGCCCAAGAGCGCTGCTTACAGGTGAGCGCCAGTGTGTGGGTCGAAAGCCAGGCTATGTGGGCTGTCCACGGCCCACGGAGTCATGTCCAACACAAATCCACCTGCAGGCTTATTCGGGACATCATCTGCTGCTTTCTGCTGCCCTTCTGTTTGTGAATGCTACAGACAGACTGCCTTTAAAATGTATTCCTTAACTAACTGCTTAAAGGGGACTCAGTAGAGCCAGTGGCTGTTTTCTCAGTCCTCCCAGACATCCACATCCCTGGTGTATAGATAGACAGCCCAGCCAATCTACTGCCATGCACAGTTTGTCTTCAGCCCAGCGGGATGCATTGCGTCTTCATTGCACAATTTCAACCTTGTCCAGAGGTGATAAATAAATGATACTATCTTCATTCACCTGTAGCTATTTTATCTAAAATGAACTTGAATAATAAGCAGAATGTAAATATCAGTAAAATCTGATTACAGTATGTGTAAACAGTGCAAATCAGTCTAGAACTGGTGTTTACCCTCAGAACTCAATGTGTAACAGTAGACTCTTATTTCAGTAAGTATAACCGGTGTAAGTCTAGAACCGGTGTTTGTTCTCCTACATGCTCGCCGTTTGCTGCTCTTTCTCGCTCAGTGGGTTTTCCTTGCCCACTTGTAGGCAGAGATTATCCTGAAAGTTCTCTTGGGTTCAAAGATCTTGTGTTTTTTTTTGTTTCTTTTTAAGGCCTAAAGTAAAAGACATGAGGATCTTTTTGCTCTTTGTTTGTGTGTGATTCCCGCAGCAGTTATAATGTTTTTTTTTAAATTACTGTAACTTTGGTTCTACAGGACCTAGGAACAATGAGATGGGTAATGAGTGGAAAACCAGACAAAAAGGAAAATAAAAAACCTTAGACTGACCTATCTTGGTTAACTGGCTACATTTTGAGACGAGGGGAAATGGTGTAAATTCAATTTTTTTTGGACAAAAGCCAATTCTTTAGAGAACAATGATGTGACCTTAGATGCGCTAATTTAATCGGAGACGTGCTGTTCGGTCTTGTTAGCACATTCACAAGTCCCTCATGACTTGCGCCGGACTTTGCTGTTGCAGATGAAAGCCGTAGTTCAAAAGATGAATGACGAAAAAAAGTGTCAGCTTTTTTTCTTGCCTTTTTTGATAGAGGAGTTCTTGGGACTGTTATATTATTCCCTCTTGAATTAATTATTTTGCATTGAGCTTTATTTCCGAAGTTTCATGGCAGATCTGTGTCACTCTAATATTAATTCATGCGTTGTCCAGCATTGAGTCTTCGGAGAGGCTCGGTATGCTTCCCAAATGCTTTATGATTGCTTTCAGCTGAGAAGCTAAACAGGAGCAGGGGTGCTTCAATAGCCTGTGGCGGTGTATAACATACAGTTTTAATATAGTCACATGCATGGCCCTGTGGAAACTGCTTCTGGGTTGTACTCGGTGAACATTTATGCATAGAAGCACATTAACTATTTTGGCCCTGGACCTTCTTCTAGGGCCCAGTCATAATGTTCATGGGGTAAATTGACCGAGTACATGTGCAATTTTGTAACAATAGATATAATGGTAAATGAAGAACAACTACAGATTACATCTATACTATTAATGTTGTAGTGGAATGTTATATTTGATGAGTAATAAAGTATAATGAGGTGTAATACAACAGAGTGTGTGCTGAAAGTGCATTATGGCTGTCATGATCCATTACATTAGTAATAGAGTTATGGAATAAAGGCTGTAATGATTCTTACGCTTTCATTTACAATCCCAGTAAAAGGGTAAATGTGTAGTGCATGCTCTAAAGTGCTAGGCAGTGTTTTGAGTGAGTCCCAAGACAGTTTTACTAACCTACACCAACAGGTTGGTGATACTAAATTAACTGGTAGTAATTATTAACTGGTGCCAGCTATTAAAATGTGGGGTACAATCTCCAGATTACCATGCAGTTACACAGGTCAACAGGTTTATGTGAGTTTTGTAGTGTTTTCATGCTGATTTCAAATCTGTATTTAGGTTTTCCCGCACGTACGGTGGTTGTGATGAAGCTAGTTATATATTACATGATAGTTGGTATAATTAGCATATATTATATGCTAAGCGGTTGTGAAGAAACAGTGGTAGCTGACTGACACTGATCATTATATCTATGCCACAGTGTGGCCTGTCTGACTTCACACTGAAAATAGTATCTTGATTGGTGCCTGCGGTTTAATAAAAAACGCATGCAAGTCTATTGCAAATCTAATGTTACTCATAATTCAAGAATTTGATGTGACTGGAAAAAAAACTGAAATCTGATTTCGAAAAGTGTGTTGTGCTTTCTGATGATTCCAATTTTTTTGTTGACCTGTGTTCTTTTGGGAAAATAGTTTGGGATGAATACCAAAATAAAAGCAAATTACACTGAACTACTTCACAGGTTCTTGCTATGAAACATATAAAATATGTTATATCTTATAAATAGATCAGTATTTAGAGTGGTTTAACAGAAACACACTGACACATTTTTGGCAAAAATCCACAGTATTCATTTTCAGTCCAGATCTAAGTAAACACACTGCATGTCTTTTTAGTACTGCATATTAATACTGCATATTATCCCTTGCAACTTCTCTTTACATCTACCTCATGTTTCTGATTTATATTCCTGATTTAAACATGAGACACTACAGTGAGTTTGTTTATAATTGCCACCTTGATACTCCTAATAATGTTACAATGATGAGGTAGTTTCATTAGTCAATTTTCCTACAACAGAATAGTCATATTTCTTTATACTTACTTCATTATTTATACAATTCTGTGAAAAAGTATTCATACAATGATACAAGGAGCCTAGATAAAGGAGTTCAAACTACTCAGCATTCAGCACCACCAGTATACTGATCACCGCCTGATCATCTGGAATCATTTTCTCCTGTTTCTTCACTGGTTCAGATGCGCTTTCATCTGCTTAAATTATTCATATGTAGCAAACAAAAAACATTCCTCTGAAACTGGTCAGATTCAGGGACTGGACTGAAAATGAGACCCTTTAAAGTCCTTCAGGAAGCCTGGAGAACTGTTCATCAAGACTACATTAAAAATACAAGAAAGTCTGGATTTTTGGAAGCCAGAGATGAAGAAATGAGGGGTAGCTCAGGACTTTGCACAGTACTGTGTGTTGAGTGAGTGCATTGAACTGTGAGTCCTGAATTGTCTCTCAAGCTGAATCATGTGTTAACCAAATCGATGTGCTCCTAGACAGTAGCAGTGTCATTTAAATGCAGCTTTGTGAGAAATCGGTGATGGAAAAGTTCCATACAGGGAAACATTTCTGACAGATCGTTTCTTGTCAGCTGAAGGAATTTGTTGCTTCTTACCTGTCATCGATTTTCTCCCAGTCGTCTCTCCAGGTGATATGATCTACCACAATACACTCTTATGACATATTGGACTCGAACTGTGGTGGATCTCACCTGTTAGGAGTGCCTAAAGCTGGTCCTGAGCTCATGTGAAACAGTAGAGTCTTACTGAAACCTGCTCTCTCTGCAGTCCCCCATCTAACTGATCTGAGAGCATGGACTTCCCTGACAATCAACATCTCGCTCACTCACCACTACACTCCTGGAAAAACTGTGCTTATCGGGGTACAAACACTGTCAGTGGTGTCGTACCCTCAAGGAGTCATTTAGTTACAGAATATAATTCAAGCATATTCTCTTGCATTACCTCAATACACCCACTCCTGACACCAGCCCAAATTTGTGGTGGGCAATTTCATCCCCACCACTTTTTGAAGCTCACCAGTCTGAATAAATGAACTTTATGTGGAGGACTTTAAATTGTACCCCTGCACTTATAAATCACTGATAAACCATTTCTACATAGTCATTTATAAATGATTTATTATCAGACTGGTAGTTAGGTTGTAGAGAGTTTATAAATCATTAATAAGCAGTTATAAACAAGTTATAACAGTTATAATAAATTGACAAATACCTGATAAAAAATACCCAATGATGTTGACAGTTTAACATTCTACATGAGAAAGGGATGAGATAAGCTCAGCAACTAGCAAGATGTCAGTTCTTGCTAAGTAATGAGCCTGTATCAATGTATGATGACTGTTATAACTTGTTTGTTACTGCTTATTAATGATTTATAAACTGTGTATAACCTAATTAACATCCTGATTATAAATCATTTGTAAAGCCTTTATTAAAGTAGTCTTACTGAAAAGTATTGCCCTTTATACTTGATTAATTACGGAGCTTGAGTGCACTTTCCCCTGCGAAAATGACAGCATTGGTCCTTTAATACTCATTAAAGATACCTATTTGGGCATTAAGGATAATATTGTACATGTATGCTGTTTGCACCTCAGGGGATTAACATTTACAAGAACAATACCTTTTTTTCTGAAAGCATACAGATACACTCACTCCCCTTCCTGCTGTACTGTGACCTCCACTTTCTCCTCCTTCCCCGTTAGCTCATTAACTCCTCCATCTCTTGATTGACTGGAGAATTCCAGCCCTCTGAAGAAAATGCCACTAATTGCCCTTCTTAGTATCAAATGGTTCATACACAGCCAATATGCTGTCGAATCCCAAAGGTAATAAATCAATTTGGACAGATGGCGGCTTGCTCATATTGTTTTTGAATGAGTTTAGCTGCTTTCCCCTAGCAGTGGCTGTACATTAAAAGCAAGCCATTGTGCACATGAATAACCAAAGGTGGTCTTAGGTTCAGGAGTTTTTTAAATGTTTATACATTTTAAGATATGAATAAGCAAATACGTTTTGGTAGATAGATTTTGAATGTAAATATATGATATATATGTTATATATATGTGTTAGCCTCATATTTCTAGAAGCAAACCGAATGTGCAATGGTTGACTGACTACTACAAATAGAGTCAAATGATATATTCAGCCTCATGCAAAAGTTTGTTTTATTGTTTTTTTAAATGAAAATAATCACACATCAACAAGGACACACTAAAATGTGGCATTTTCAAAGCTCTGAAATTGTCACGTTTTAGGTGGCTAGTCCTTGGGGCGAGCAGAAACGGGTAGGAAGCCAAGTATTCATGCTGCGGTACTTTATTTACAAAACAGAAAATAAATGAGCTCGAGGGCTGTCAGGAAACAAAAGCATCGATTCAGGTTTCAGACCAAGAACTAAAGCGCTGGAGACAAACGATGGACAGATAACTGGAAAGAAACACACACAGGACTTAAATACACTAGGAGTAACATTAAACAGGTGAGGGCAAATACATGTGACAAGGACTACAAGACATATCAAACAAAAAGCCCAAAATGAACGAGAACAGAAAAAGAAAATGCAAACAGAAAAGCAGCGACCCTTAACGGTCGCTGACCAGACGGTGACAGAAATGGAATAAATCACCTTGGGTTTGTTTATGCTTGATTTTGATCATAAATAGCACCGCAGCACTTCAATAATTTCTGATTATTTCATTTAATCGTGTCTTCTGTTTGGTGTTTAAAGTTTTGACCATGCTTTTTTGTGTTTTGTATGAATATATTTAATTGTATTGTGACATAATTACAATAGTACACCCCACACTTTTTCACCTGCCCAGCCAGGTTTTTTTTTTTACTGTTGCCGCCAGTCATTCCTTCTCCCATTACTTGAGCCACTTATCCTTAACCAGGAGGGTTCAGGAGCCCATCCCAGAGTTCATAGCCCAAAACTATTGCTACCACTTCTTTAGAATAAATCTCCAATACACTTTTCTTTCACTCTTCCTCCTCTCATATCTACCTCTTTGCCCAAGTGCTAGGAGAGGCTCCAGAACCCCTCTTGACCCCGGTTAAGGGGGGGTTCTGAAGCCTCTCTAAGCACTCATGGGTCAAAACTATTGCAACTACTCCTTCAGAATATATCTCCTATTCACTCTTCTTCCTCTCTGCTCCCTATCATATGTCCCTTTATGGCACAAGTCCTGGACGAACAAACCGCTATTTGGAGGGACCAGATAGGAAACAAATGCTGCTGTCAGTGTAAGTTGTCAATGTTGATTGACAGGCCTCCTCAAATCGGGAAATCTTTTATTCCTGGCCTGCTGTTGCAACCCATTTATCACCAAGTGCATCGCATTCATCTTTTTTTTTTCTGTTCTCTTAGAGAGCGCCGCTCCACTCAGAGAGAGCCAGCCAGCCTGCACTAATGGCCCTGTTGTTGTTGCCCCTGTAATTTACTTTACAAATGCACCAATCATTATGCTGCAGCGCTATTCATTATCAAAATCAAGCATAAACAAACACAAGGTGATTTATTCGATTCCAGAGCTTCGCGGCATTAGGCTTTCGCAAGCGTTCATCTGGAACATCCTGGGGACTCGGAATAAACACAGTTGAATTTGTATTCCTTCATATATATTGTGTAGTGGCTGCATACTGTATGTATATGCAAGTCATTACTATATATACACTTAAAGCGACACGCCAAAGTTGTAGTGAGGTATGATGGCATTCAGAAGCTTCTGGTACCGCGACCTTCCAGCTGCAGCCGGTGATTCCTCATTAGCACTGCAGCGCCCCTCATGGCAGCTGATATTTTCCACTTCGGTGTCACCTGATCCCCTTCTCCCAAACTTAATGAGACATAATGGACAGTTCATTCATAATATAGTTGCAGGGTCCGTGATTGCAATTTTTCCACTTCGGCTATGCACAGAAACTGAACGTACTTAACATGCCGTCTGTGTGGAATTGGCCCCCGTGCCCTCCCGCCACGCTGGACGCAAACTTTAACACTCTGGATTAAAGATTCATGCAGAGCTTGGCAAGCGGCGTGGCAGTAGATCCACAGCGAGGAGGCCGCTTTGCGGGGAAGGAAGCCAAGCAAAGCGGGGAAATAGATGCAGAGCTCGCCTCCTCACCAGAGGACTTAAGGGAATAGAGGGGCATACAGCAGCTTGAGGCCGTTTTTCCTATCTCTACCTCTGCGCAACGAACGTGAAAAATATAGTCACATTGTGCGTTTGAGACCAATATATGTAATGATGTTTTTTCTGACTTGCTGTCCTGAAACACGTTAAATACTGTTTAATACTGAGTGGGTGGGGCTGAACTGTTGTGACATCATAAAACTAGTGACACAATGTATCAACAAACCCTTTAAAATGAACATACTGTTTAAATAAATATTACAAACTAGACACAAAAATCAAATATTTATTTAGGCACACAAAATGTTATTCAGTGACAAATAAGATGCATTTATAGTGATGCACTAAACTGATTCGGTACTTTAAACTCATTTTATGCATGTATCTGCTACAAAGTTGGCTTTATCTGACTGTAAACATTGGTTCTGAAACGTTGGTCCGGGTTTTTTATTCGCTTATTGAGAATTTAAAGGAGACAGTGGGTTTTATTGATGGCCCTATCACAGTCCGGGCCAACGCTTATTAACACCATTCTGCGATTAACAGGACCATTCCCATGTTTAACTGGACAATTATTGCAAGATTAAAGATCTGCCGCAATCAATCGCATGCTAAGCAGCAGCTGCATGCAGGACGGCTGATTCACCAGAAGTTAGAAGGGCTCCTGCAGCTCAGCAGCTGAATATCTGCACTCTCTGAGGATCTGAGGGGTGGGAAATGAGCGATACGCCCATTTACAACAAACCTTTCACCTTCTATCTCAGCTGACAAGGCATATCTCACCGTTTAGCTGCTTTATATTAAGCACAGTGAATAGGCGAGATATGCACTGAAATTTGCATAGATAGCAGCTCGGAGAATTCTCATGGCTCTTGAAGGGCCCATATCAACTGTAGGGAAGTCCCATACAAATAAATAAAGGGTTTGTATATTAGAGCGCAAAGGTTTGGACACATTTGTAAGGTTTTCAGGTGTTTAAGGACATTCTGATCATAGTATAAGGCTTAAAAGCTTGAAAGTGTCCCAAATGCAAAGGAAATACATTTACTTCTGTATGTGTGCATGATGTGTGTGTGTGCGTGTGTGTGTGTGTGTGTGCTTTAATGTTTACATTTGGAAATAATTTTACATGAATATTTACATATGTCATTTTTTATGTTCCAGTATTCTTGCAAATGTGAAATATATATTTAAATACAAATGGCACATTTAAGTATATTCACATTCAAAAAGCAGGCTTCTGCTCATAATTTATTTTTTTAAACAAGACGTATTAATCATGATGTTGTCTGTTCCTTACTCTAGCAACATTCTCTACTCTTCTAGGAAGGCTTTACACTAGATGTTGGAACATTGCTGTGATTGGATTGCATTCAGCCACAAAAGTAAACGTATATCTCAGATGTCTCCTTATGAATAATAATAATAATAATAATAATAATAATAATAATAATAATAATAATAATAATAATAACAATAATAGATTACTAAGATAATTACCTAATAGATTATTAAATGGGTAGAAATGTGAGTGCTGTTGGTTCTAATATTCTTAACTCCATAAAACTTAATCTACAAAAAATACAAAAAAAATAGGTTATGTGAATTAATATGAGCCCAACTGGTCCGCTGACCAGATGACCATCAGCAGACCTGCTCAGCAAACCTTCTCATTCATTCACAAGCAATAGGTTTGGCATTTACATTAACAGCAGACTCTAGAAACAAATCTCCAAAGAACTGAAGTCTCACCTTGCAGTTCTCTTTCTACATTTGCATGTGTGTGTGTGTGTGTGTGTGTGTGTGTGTGTGTGTGTGTCTGTGTGTGTTTTACTTTATGTAATTTTAAAGTTCTTTTATAGCACTTGGTCATCTTAAGCTGTGTTTAAATGTTAAATGTGGTGGGAGGGAGAGAGGGAGAGAGACTTGTCTGTAATTGCTCTTGGGGTTACTTATCTTTACACAACTAGTAACTAAAACAAGTGTGTATGTATGTAAGTATGTATTTAGTTGATGTAAAATTGTGCTATTACACAGACTCATACTATCTTTTTGATTCCAGAAAGAAACAGCAAACCATAAGAGGCTTCTTGATGAGAAATGCATCATGTACATCACAGCAAGCTTCTAACAGCTCAAGGACCAACATGTTTGTGCATTTTCTAAGGATTTTAAAGATTTTTGAATAAAGTGTTGGAAATTAATGCTTTTCTTGTTTTTTTCCAATTATACCCGATTAATCGATTAATATAAAAAAAATCATCGATAGATTAATCGATTATTAAAATAATCGTTAGTTGCAGCCCTACTAGAATACATGTCCACAAGAAAATGTAAAGCGCAACTGCACTCCAGCAATTTTTCAGCTTAAATATGCAGCAGTTACATTGTGTCGACTTTTTTAATGAAACTGGGTCTCGCTGTCAAATTCATGCACTGCTAACAGAGTTCGCTAACAGCTTGGTGCTAAAACAACATAGAAAAAGTGTAGTGTTGCAACAATGCCAAATTTTCTAAAACTGGAATTCCAGTTATACCTAGATTACATTTCTGTGATTTCCATTTCAACACACCACAGCTCTCAGTGGGAACTGGAAGAAATTCTTTCTCTGCATTTCATCCACTGACCAAGTGAAGCAGCAGGCAGCCAGGAACACAGTGCCCAGGGACCAGTGTCTGGGCATGGTACCTTTGGCAAGGGTACCTCAGTGGTGCCCCTATCGTTTCTGGGATTGAAACCCACAACCATCTGATCACATGGGCAACTCCCTAATCACTAGCCTAGTGGCATTAAAACAATAATTTATGGGGTAATTTTTTAATAAAACACAATAAACAATGACTGACTCTAGGGATGCACCGATACCGGTATCGGCCTCGATACCACATTTTCTAAAGTACCACGGTCTGAGAAATGTCTTTGTTTGAGCGGCGCGTAAGGGTTTAATCACAGGCACCGAGTGCCCGCCCCCTGCAGCTCAGAGCGGGGAGAAGGACAGGCGAGACATGTCAGCCGTGTGGAATTATTTCAAAGTGGATAAAGACGACAAAACAAAGGCGGACTGCAAATTGTACTCAGTGAAATTGCCCAGAGGAAGCTCAAAAGGTAGCGCATTTAACACAAGTAATTTAATCAAGCACCTAAAATCCCAACACGACAACGAG
>JBBPDH010000001.1:8505287-8515538 GCA_037974565.1 Clupeocharax schoutedeni
GTTTAACACTGTTTTCATTAGTTAAAATCAGATTTGTTTAATACGCTTTTGGGTTAATTCTAAAGGAAATCAAGAGAGTAGACATTGCTTTATTTCATGAATGATTTATTTTGTACTTAAACCTGAAGGCCTGAAGGAAAAATAAATCTAAAAATAAAAATGTAAGTTAGTGATAGTCAGGTGGTAAAATATGAATAAACCATGAACAAAAATGCAGGTTTTGACAAACTCTTTTCTACTGTCTGAAATACATTGATGTCCCACAAATAAGGCAGATTAATTGATTCCTGTTGCCTTTTTTTCTTTCAGAATTTAAAATATAGTCCCTGTCTGCCCCTCATCTGCCCCCAGTGAGGCCTGCCTCAATTAGTACTATTGATGACTTTGAGGGATGAGTGTCTGGAGTGAGTAATTGCAGAAGCACATTAACAGAGATCACATCAGTATTAATCTGATATTAGTCTCATTTTAAATATTTGAGCTGGGTCCCATTAGAAGGGCTGGGCTGGGATTACCACCTGCCCAAATGCTGGGATGAAGTAATGGGTGATAGAAATGTAGAAATGGACGAGTGACACCATCTGGTCTGTGAGGCAGTACCATGGTCAGTGTGCACACAAACACACACAAACACACACACACACACACACACACACACAAATCATACATAAACCAGTCCGCTGCCTCTGGCTAGAATCCTCTATATAGTTTGTTCTTAACAGCATACAGTGTATGTGTAAAGAGCAAACTCTGTTAATTTGCGAAAAGAGTGCTTCACAGCCCAGAACAGTAGTGCTGTTGGTCAGTGATGAGAATTGTCACATTTACCCTAGTTGCACTCAAGGCAGAGCTTCACACACAGAGTCTTGCATGGTACAAACTCTCGATCACAGACATTTCCATTGAAATGAATGTAATTTCGCGAGACAGACCCGTAAGACGCTGAGAAGACCAAACGATGGATCATTTCACTGCGATACATCCATTTGAAGAAACCTAAAGACTCTGTTACTGTCAAACCTATAAACACACGTGCGCATATACCCGACAGCTGCATATCAGCACTCATATGAGTCCTCTGATTGCGTTTGATGGCTCTTTCCAGAGCAGGGGCTGAAGAGCTATGGATCTGAGGGAGACTGCATGTGTGTGAATCCATATTCCACACAAGTTCTCAGCAGGGCCATGGCTGAGAGGATTAGCAATGAGCCCCGAGAGGGCTCCTAGGAGGAGGAAATGAAGGACATAGAATTCTAAATGTATGTGTGTAAGAGGAGAGCACATGTGCACCATGAAAAAGTGCAGACATGATCTTCGCCTGACCTGCTGTGCTGCCTTTGAGAGCGGTACCACACAAGTCTGACAACTTGAGGTCAATGTTCTCGTATCTATACTCATTTTCTGCATGTTCATGCCTGAGCTGAACATTTGAGTCCTCGCTGAGGGACTTTGGTTTAATTTTGGGGATGGGAGGGGTCATCCTCCCCTTTTTTACACACACAGAAGTATTCCTTTCAGCCTGTGGCACAGATGAATTTTTGCAAAAAGAAAAAAAAAATACTTCCTGCAGCTCAAACTTTCCCTCAAATGTCAAAGGCTTGATGCGTTCCAGTCTGGGCTATTGCAAAGCCAATGCAATACTGTATCAGTTTCTCATAGGAAAAAGCATATATTCATCATCCACAGAGAATTGGTAATTCATGAGTTGGTTTGTTGGTTATGGAAAAATCAGGTGACTTTTGATTGTCTGGTTCTTTCTCATAGCCCCAAGAACACGGGGTGCAAACTCGCTGGCTCTTACCAAGTCATTTATGTGCAAGGACAGCTGAAAGCCCATATAGACACATTCACAAGCTGATTAAACCGCACAAACAGTGATGCATATATTTGTTTTATAATCTGACCTGAACTTTAGTGCCTTTTTAGCCTACTTACCCATCAGAGACACTCTCTTTGAAAAAACATTTTTAAGAGGACTTGGCCATCCTGTCTCTCTCTCTCTCTCTCTCTCTCTCTCTCTCTCTCTCTCTCTCTCTCTCTCTGCATATATTACAGTGGTGGCTCGACCACAAAAAAATGATTGATGATCAGTAGTCATTATATAATCAAAATGAATAATAATCTAATAATTAAAAATAAACTAACTAACAACAACAACAACAACAACAACAACAACAATAATAATAATAATAATTAAACCTGCGATATTTAGTATAGCAATAAAAGAAAAAACATGCACCAAGACATAAGGGCTAAGGGGGTTATGTGGGTGGATGGCCGGTAGAGGTCGTCTTTATTTTCTGTTCATTGTGTGGGAATCATTAAGGGTATCACTATCACCTGGGTGTAGTTAAGGGGTTAAACACTGGGGTGTGGTGATTGGTGGGAACATGTAGAGGTACAAGTATTTAAGTTCAATTTAAGGTGGACTAGGTTGTCGGTCCACCAGGACACACGATCTGTTTATGTTTGATACCTTAATAAAAAGTCAAAACGTCAAAATGGAATCCTGCCGTAACAATTATGTCGATAAAATGTTATCGCACACACAAACGTTGTTTGTTAATCTAATACCTACACAAGCCCTTCAGGACAATTGACCTACATAAACCTTGCAGGGGTGAAATGACATCACAAGATGTGAAATCAGCATCAATGACAACTCATAATAGGTAAAATAAGCCTTAATACATATTAGTATAGGTTTATATCAGTTGTAAGCTTACATTTTTGACATCTAAGCTGAGAGATGCTGCCCTTCAGCAAAGGCATTTGTTTTAATGGAAACTAAGAGCTATGACATGTAATTAACAGAAACCAAAAACTCCCAGTTTATCAATGTTTAAATTATTTACAATAGAACAAAACAAAAAAAAATTTTCAGGAACACCATGTATAAATAACGAAGAACATAACCGTAATTGGCATGAGAAACTGAACCTCACTTTATTTGTTAGCCACCACAAGGAGCAGGTGCCTTTCACACTTGAGTAGATGAATCAAACTCTTGGTGAAAATGGCATTAAGTGTGGACAACTCCACAACATCACCCAGTGCTCCCATGTTTTCATACGGCTGACAGCAGAATCTAAACATGATCAAAAGGGTCCATTCATCCAAAAATCCCAAGTAATGATATTTGAGATCCAATTCATTATAGCATCCCTTAGGCTGTTTGCGATGCTTTCAGAGTTTATGTTGTAACCAAGGTCGGCATATATTCACACATGAAAGGCGAAAAGAGTGTTGTGTTGCATAAATAACCACAAGAAACCTAACCATGGGTGTATCATATGTTTTTAAATACTTTTTATTTGTGTGATTTATTCTGATTTCAATCAATTTGTGTGAGCTGGTGTATAACTGATGATATTTCACTTTTCTAGCCATATTACATTCATATCCACATTACTAATCCACCCCATATAGTTCTTATATGTATATTATACATTCATGTATGTCTTGTTGTTAATGCACCTGTACTTTATACTTACCGTCATACTGTTTCTACTGTTTTTACTTTTTAAAAAAAATATTTTTTACTGTTTTTAAGGTCGGGCGTAGCCAAAAGCATTTCACTGCATGTTGTACCATGTAAGATGTTGTATATGATTGAATCTGAATCTGATATATGGCAAAAATACATTCGATTTTTTAGCTTCTGTTTAATTCTTGCAAATTATCCCAGACAATGTGAACTCATTAACCAAACAAAGCTATCACTGCCAGTAGTATGGGATTAAGCAGAAAGGGAGATCAGCTGCACCCCAGCAACTCAAACATTCCCTCAAACATCAGAGCTTTGATGTTTTCCAGTCTGGACACCTTAAAGCCAATTCAATACTGCATCACTTTTCTCACAGGACAAAGAATTGGTAGTTACTTCATTGGTTTTATTGGTTTGTTAGTTATGGATTTTGACTCCAGCTCCTTTCTATTCTCCCCAAGAATATTTTTTATTCTTGATTTAAAAAATGAGAACATATTGACAAAAAACATTATTGTCTCAAAATGTTTCCTTCTTTCTTTAATATTAAGGATGCTACAAAAGGTTATTCACATGGTGCCACAGAAGAACCATTTTTGGTTCCCTAAAGAGCTCTTGGTAGTTACTGTACTAATCATTGTGGTAAGTGAGGGGGTTGTGAATGTGAACAACCTTCAAAGAAGGTTGTTTTTCTCAGGAACTGTTTCGGGGCAGCTGGTGGCCTAGTGGTTAGGAAGTTGCTGTTGGGATCAGAAGGCTGTGGGTTTGAATCCCAGCACTACCAGTGACACCACTGAGGTATCTTTGAGCAAGGTACAGTCCCCACACATTGCTCCCAGGGCGCTGTGTTCCTCGCTGCCCTGTGCTTTACTTGGTGGGTTAAATGCAGTGAACACTTTGTGCTGTTCATGCTGTGTGCTGTGACAAATGGGCACTTTACACTTGGCATCGTTCAAACCACTGTTTATGGCAAAGAACCATTTAAGTGAGACACAATCCAACCTTCAGTTAGGTGAGGCCTTGATATAAAGAACATTCATGGACGCCTCCCAGGTTCCAAATGTGGATATGAAAAATCATATTTTCTGGAAACTTTCTCTGTTTCTCTAATGGCCATCTGTGCTCTGATTGTTACCAGAGAGGTTTTATCTGGTGCTAAGCTCAGGGTTAGAGCAGACTGTGCACAAAGCAATTAGCTGAGGTTTCTAGGAGAAGCCTGGTGATTCTGAGAGGGCAGAAGTTGCGGGGTGCGCCGCTGAACAGCTTGCTGATGGTAGTGCCTACCGAGTCGCGTACCAATTTGCATTTGTAGCCAAATATGGCAGCTCTGGTCAGGGACGAAGAAAAAGCAGCAACAGTCACGACTGGAGAGAGTTGGATCACCTCATTTGCATGTTCTTTCTGTGGCCCGTATCGGGAACAAAGGGCCGACTTCTGCCTGTTGAGTGACAGGGTAGCATTATGAAGACAAGCTGTCATTGCTTTGGTGAATAGAGAATACAATAGTAATATTCAGTGGAGAATATTCAATGCGCTTTAGCTGATAGAGAATGTCTATAATTCAGTGCAAAAAAAAGGAAGCAAAATCATCTTAGGAATATTAAACGATCATTCAGCCTATTTCAAGACAGCTTACTCAGATTAAGGAATTGTGTGCTCTGAAATGGTCTCATTGCGTTGGCAGGTGATTCTGCTTGTTTCGAGGATTATATCTAAGCATTATTATCTGCATAATAAGATAATTATGCTAGCTGTAATTATACATAATATTATAATTATATGATGTAATTGCATTAATAAGACTTACACCAATACTGCCACATATTTTAAACCTGGAAATGCATTTTGGTGATTGAACCCTTCAGAACATTTTTAGTAGCTCAGGCTGAAGCCCAGCTGCCCGTGTGCAATATGTTGCTATAAAAGAATCTATACCTCAAGCCTTCTCACTGAAAAACAGCTTTTGAATGTTTTTCATTTCTTAAAATGTCTTATTAAGAAATATTTTCAGCTCTTTTGGGACCGCTGGATAAATCATCAAGGAGCAAACTGATAAAACCCCACCGAAGGGGGAATGCTTTAGTTTCCTCTTATTAAAACGTTCCATGTAACACGACTCCACAAGCTGTGTGCATAAGAGAGAGAGAGGCTATAGAAACTGGAACTACAGATGATATATATGGCCTTTTGGCACATTTATATTTTAGTCCTGTTAGTGTGTTAAACTCACATAAATAGGAATCAACAAAAATGTAACATCATATTGAGGCTGAGCCGAATTATTGGTCCTGCTAAACCAGTATCAGATTGTTACATTTCATTGTAAATGTAAATGTCACACTCTGAACTCCCTTAGAACATGCTTTATTAAACAAAAACAGAACAGGAAAACAAAAGGGCACGATGGCCACCAGGAATCAGAATAACTAGAAGCAGACAGAAAAAACTAAATAAGGGGCCCATAAAGACCTTTATGATTAAAGTCATATTTTTTGGTGTTCATTATTTTGTGTGATTATGCAGAGTTTACAGAGTTTATTTAAAAAGTCGTGCTGGTTAAATCTTGTGGGCCGTGGCTGCTCTTGTGGTCAGTTGAGTGGGTTGCATATTGCAAATGGTTTGTAACCCTGGACCCACAGTAAAAGTTAACATCGTTTCTTGCTGCTGTAAAGTTATGATAGCAGCAGTATTTGTGTGCAAATACACAGTCCACACACAAACAGGACTATTAAAGCAGCAGTCCATGAGACATTCTATTCATTCTGGCTAAATACATCACAGAGCTGTAACAAAGAAGGTTTATGTTTTAAGCATTTTTTTTAAAAACGAGATTCACCTGCCTTGAAGGTTAGAGTGACAATTTGAAATAGCATCTAAGATTATTTAATCATTTTCTTCATTAGAATTAACCTGCATTATAATGGCCTTTGTCAGATGGCACACCCCAAATTAGCTCTAAGAAATTAAGATCAGTACTATTTATCTGATTTTTTATAAGACTGTTGCCCATCCAGCAAAATGTCCCAGTGTGACTGCGGCCAATCAAAATTCTATGCAAAAACAACTGCAACCTATCAAGAGTATGTCCCAGGATGAATCTGACCTAACAAACATTTATCTGATCTCTACTGCTGCCCAACAAAGTACTGTCTGAACCCAACTGCGATCCAGTAAAATTCAAATTATTAGCCTTATGCCCCTTTTAAGTCAGGTGGTACACCTCAAATGAACTCCATTAACACATTTCCAAAATTGTTGGGCAGACTGGAGAAAGGTGTGCCAGTCTCCCTTAGGTCTACATAAAGAACACTGTTTTAATTTGCAGATATTTTAATGCATCTGTGTTTTTTTTAATCATTATTGCACCACTGTTGCTTCTACCCTCATATAATTCTAATTTCAAACTCTTTGACTCTATTTGCTCATTCTGAAAACTTTCGTGTTTCCTCTTGTCTGGTTACGCTGTGAAACCAAATTGACACGCTAATGCATTAATCTCTTTGTCAATGCTCTGACCAAGCGAGGATAGACGTTCCTTTGATTGGGTCTCTGAGCGATGTAAAATGTTCATTGATTTCTCTCTTTACCTGCTAGTCAGCTAGGCTAATAAGCCACCCCACCTCTGCACAGAGCTCTACTTAGATAAACTATAAACAGCCTTCCAGCCATGGTGGAACCGCTGTTCATGAACCTACATATATCTTGATTTAAAGGTTGTTAGCCTCAGGAGGGTACAGTGATAAGCAGGTCTGAGATTTTGATCCAAACCTGAAAGATGCTTGAGAACTGAGTCCAACTCACTGTAGTATTGCAGCTTTAGAAACTGCAGCCTAAATTCTGTCCCAACATTACTCTAATTCAAAAGTTCTTTCTCAACATGACTGCAGCCGGACAAAGGTATATCTGATCTCAAATGAAGCTCAATAAAATTCTGCCCTAACACAATTGCATCCCAACAAACTGCTGAGAAAACTTTATCTCAACAAAACTATCTCTGGTAACTGTTACACAAAAAATCCTGTCCCAGCACAAATCCAGCCCAGCAAATTCTGTCCCAACACAACAGAATTCGAAGTTGAAGTTGAGGTTTGTTGCCTCGGTTGCCTTTGGCTCACTAGAACCTGGATTCTGTAAAGATGCTTTGTGACGCTGGCTGTAAGAGGTACTATATAAATAAAATGGAATTACATTTTTCGCAGAACAAGATTGAGTTCATTTTGTCTGATATGTAATACAACACTACTGACATAGTGATATAGACACAAGACACAGTGTACAGAGCACAATGAAGCGCTTACTTGAACACCCTCTTCACATATAGAACATAAAGACGTGAAAGACAAAACAGTGCAGCGATAATAACTAGTCAAGGGGTTAAGTTGCATAATATGAAGGTCGGTGCAGTCTAAAGTGTCAGTGCAGTGTGAACTGTTGTGTGCTACAGTATTTCACATTGGACGAGGAACAGATGTTTTGCAGACAGAGAGAGAACCACAGTTACTGTGGGACGAATAGCCTGATGGCACTGGGATACAAACTGTTCCTGAATCCTGAATCGAGTCCTGAGTCTCCTGCCAGCAGGAAAATTAAAAGTGGCAGTGTGGGGTGGCTGGGGTCTTTCATGATGTGCTTAGTTTTTGTCCAAACTATAACTCAGGAAATTCTACCCCAACACAACTCTATCCCAACAAAATTCTGTCCCAACACAACAGTGACACAACAGAATACTATCCAAACTATAACTCCACAACATTCTATCCGTACGCAACTGTATCTGGCATGTTGGACATGGGTAGAGGGACGCAAATGCAGGAAAAATCAGAAAACAAACAGGTTTGATGGTGCTTTAAACCAACAACGGAGAGCCATGACACAGGTTGTTTGCTCACCTGCACATGACACACAAGACGGAGTGATGGTGATGAAGTCTGCTGGGGGCTTGGTCGGGGAGGTACACACATGATAGTATCCCTGTAAAATTATTTCCCAATATAACTGTAACACGACAAAACTCTGTCCCAATATAAGTGACCCAACACGATTGTGTCCAAACACAAATACAATCCAACTAAATTTGGTCCCAATGCAACTATAGCTTTACAAATTATATTCCAAAAATACACTACCTCATGAACAAAAAGTGACCCCAGCATGCCAGTTAATAGGTTAATAAATGTAAAGAGGAATAATCAAGTAAAACAGATATAAAAGAGGTAGAAGGTGAGAGATAAACTCTTGAGGAACTTGAGTGTTAAATATGAACTCAACCTGAGCCCAAAAAATGTGCGAAGCAGTTTCTAAACATTCATATTTTGTGTTTTATAATATGAATTCTGTTGTATTTATTGAAACGGAACAAACGTTCAGAGCTTTATTCAGAGTGAGCTGACAGCCGTGAGCCCCACTGCAAGGAACCAAAGCTTCTTGGTAAACATCATTACTGTCTGCCTGCCCGCCTTATATTTCAAATAATGCAGTGGCCATGTTTACTTGGAAGGCCTAGGTGCGTTGGTGGGCACAGTTGCCATCTTAACTGTGCTGCTCATTTAGGGGAGAGATGAGTAAGAGGGAAGTAGAGCTTAACGGGACTCTGGGAGAGGGACAGACAGCAAATCCGCTCAAACATTGTCCTCGCAGAGAGCGACGAGGCAGTGGGTGGGCAGTGGTGTAGGCCTGACTGTTTATGTTTAGACATTTCATTGTTGTTTTTTTTTTCAATATCCTGTCCTTATATTGAGTCTTTTGCAGATAATGTGGTTAAAGCCCTTGATGTTTTGTCTTTACTAGAAAGCATTTAATATACAGAACTGTGTAAATAAATGGTTTTGCGATATACATCATTACAGAATATTTGGTTTTGCATGTAGTTATTAATGATATCTAGTCTCTAATATTGCTGACAATTAAATTAAATGTACAATTACAACAAACTTTTATATGTTGTAACATCATAACCACAATAAATGTTGTCAGTTTTTTGTATCTTGTTAACTTCATGCTTTGAGGAGCAAATGGTTCATTTTTGAATGTTTTGGAACGGCATCAAGCTTTTAGGTGCAGGAAAATGTATAATTTTTTTTTTCATTTTACATGGGCCCTTGAAATAAGCATGATTGACTAATTGGAGAGTGCACTAATACACTGGCACCAGCACACAGGCTTATTTCCATCCGCTGCCACAGTCACTTCATATGAGGCTCAGACTCCGACCCAGCTGCTGGCTCCCTCTGTCGTGTCCTCGGCCTACATGAGAAGAGAAAAGATCAGACACTTCAGAGTTAAACAGTCTAATGAAGAAGAGACACACACAGCCTCTCGCTCTTTGTATCCTACATCAGCACAAATTCTGTACTCATTAAGTGCTTGCGAAGTCTTTACTGCTACATACACTTACACACATGTACAACCATGTGTTGATCCTGGGTAATTGTCAGGAGGCCATTCTCTGGACTCTGTTTGTGGACTGTCCTGCATTAGACTCCATCTGACTCCTGGGACTCATTAAGGTCTGATTCACAGCAAGGTCCAGGCTCGTGCTGGGTGAGTGCAAGCACAGACGTGTGAGTCCTACAAAATGTGTGTGTGTGTGTGTGTGTGTGTGTTTCTGTGATTTCTGTGTAAGAAAAACTAAGAATGACTCTGTGTGATGTATGTTCAGTTCACATCAGTATGTGTTTGCATTTTTATTTGAGTGTGTGTGTGTGTGTGTGTGTGTGTGTGTGTGTGTGTGTGTGTGTGTGTGGGGGTTTGTACGGAGATGGAGA
>JBBPDH010000001.1:8515638-8533669 GCA_037974565.1 Clupeocharax schoutedeni
GGCACCTCCACATCATTGCATTCAGTTTTTATTCACGATTTGTATAGTGTCCCAACTTTTTTGGAATCCGGTTTGTAAGAGTAAGGGAAACATTTTTAGAGCAATTTGAAAAAGATTCTTTTAGGTACCATTTAGTCACACAATGAACCGTTCATGCTTTCAAATGGTTCTTCATGTGGTCATGCTCTACATAACCATTGCCTTTACTAAAGAGACCTTGAAAAACTTTTATTAGGATGTAGAGATTTTCCCAGAATACAGTTATACGTTTTACTTTAGCCAGTCACAGTGCAGCTGTAGACTTTCTACATTAACCACTTAGTAAGACTTTTCTGTCTTTAAATTGATGTTGCATTAATTCTTTAGGATGTAAAATCATAACGATATTATGAATTTAGAATTCTCACACCTTTTCAATGGGACAGAATGGGACAGAAACTCTATTTCATGCGACTGCTTCATTCTCACTTATTAATTTTTATTAGATAGTATTAAAAAAGATACCACAAAGGATTCTTTGAGTGATGAGAAGAATAATATTCATTTCCTAAAGAATCATTTTTGAGTTTCTTGCCAGCAGTCTTCACCATCCCTGGTCCTGCAGCTCTACCATTCTGAGAAGGTTGGTTCCAGTCCCAATTTGCTACACCTGCTTGGGCAGTGAACTTCTTCAGAAAGGGGTGGAGCATCATGTTAGAGGCAGCTTGGAGCTAAACATGGCAGGAAAGTAGATCTATAGGAGGATGTCAAGGCTGGTGACCACTGTTTTACAAGTATATGGAGCTTCTTTTAAATACACTCAAACATTTTATTTAGAAAAATTGTCCATCTTTTGAAAGCTTCTTTAGGGAACCAAAAATAGGTCTCCTATTGCATTTTGCAGGGAACCCATCCTGTCCCCTGATGCTTGGCATATATATTGACTAAGTCACCCAGTAAAAAGGTGATGGTATGCTTGTAATTCACTATTTTAATGCTTATCACAGACCCATTGAAAAAGTGTCCTTATCTCTTTATGCACAATAAAGATGGAGAACTTCAGTGAGATGTCGCTTCTTCACATTGGGATTCGCCCCGCAGACCTGCTAGGCCTGAGCTTCCCCATTAGAAGAAGTGATGTGATCTTTTTTTTCCAACTACTGTTTAGTTTAATTGACTCGTTTTGAGAGGACTGAAGTTGTCTGTTAAACCATGACTGCTGTGGATTTCTATTCTTTCCCGCGTATGGTGCTCTGAACTATTTAGCCTAGCCTGGCATACTCTCAGTACTTTTGAAGGAAATAAATGCACTTTTTCAAATCAAATTCGGAAATGATTAAAAAAATAGATATGAGATTTGCCAGTTTGACACCCCGAGGTAGCAACGTTTTTCAGGTGACGCGCGCAGCTCTTGCGTGTTCCAAAAGGGCTATGAATCATTTCTAGGAGAGGAAATATGTTTGCAGTGATGGGCCTGGAAAGCAGGGAACTTTGACTTTTTTTTTTTTTTTTTCGCTTTCCTGTTCAGGGCAGAGTGGCTTTCAATAATTCATCTGTTATAGGGAATGAAGACAAAATAGCTGCTGCTTTTGTGGAAGTATCTTATGGAAGCGATGCTTTTGTACCTCTGCTGACAACCTGGCAAATGCTTTCCTCACACCCATCTTAAGGCTTTATTCTGGAAGTAATTACTCCTCGGATCTCTTCCAAATGCATTCATGACCTGCACGTGCCGAAGGAGGAGGATGACATCTCGAGGATTCTTTAAATGTCGAGCATGCTATCACTTTCTTTGTGATGGAAGATTGCTACATCAGGTTCTCCAGGTGAAAGATCAATGTTTCGGTGCTGTAATACTGGTGCAGAGGCAGCAGAGTCAAAAAAAAAAACGTCTCCTTCATGAAATATGTAAGGAGTTGCATGGATTTTTGACCTAACCAGCAGCAGAGGGAACTCCTATTGACCTTTTTCCCACCTCAGGTGAAGGCCGGTGTGTTGGGATTTTTAATGTGGGCAAGTTTATTCCACCTCTTGTTCAGTTGTAGCTCAACAAATGTTTTTCAGAAAGGTAACTCTCACTAGGAGCTCATGGGATCCCTGTTGAAATGTTCTCCAATGTACACAGTTATGACCATCTAGCTCAAATAGAAGTGGTTAGGTCTGAATGGTGATGCCAGTCAATATCAGTGCCATGGGAATACTTGAATCTATTAAGTCCTCTGTATGACTGTGGTTGCAATCATTTGTAAGCATAGTAGGTATCTGTGGCCTCTCTCACTTTCTGGATCTTACGGGTCCGGCTCTTTGATTCTACAGAATGCCGAAGTATCTTTTGATGTTAGCTGCGATCCATTACCTATACAGAGAAATCATCCCCTTTTAGACTAATCCATCCTACATTTGTGAATCAGGTAAATGCCACCCCATACTTTTAGAGCGGATTTTGTTCCGATTGATGATGGTAAGATACTGTAATATGTGTTTAAAGGTAAGACACCTTCTTGTCCAGGCTTACTTTTAAAAGTTGGCTCACCCTTCCAGTGCTGTAGTAACCTGCATTTTTCTGGGACAACTTACCAGTATAAATTCCTGATGGCATTTGATGCCATTAACCCTTAGAACATGAGTGGCACAGATCCCTCTTTTCAAGCGCAACAAATGGTAAATTGTCGGCATGCGGCTAAACAGCTTCTTAAATGGAAGGTTACCCGGTTTGTGTTGGTGCTCGAGGTGTCCAACGTCCAGCTGAGCTCCTTATTTTAAAGTAAAATAAAAGAGACATTTTCAACAGATCTTCTTGTTTTATTAGTTAAATTATAAAAACAATCTTTTTGTTGTATTGGCTGGGTTCTTTTGAAAACAGGGAATGCGATACTTGTGAATTACACATTGTTTAATGCTTTAAATATTAGAAAAGAATATGTAATGTATAAGCGGGTAAAGATGCCCTCTGGGATCTAAGGGTTAAAAGCATGTCTGGACAAAAGCACATCTGGAACTTTCCTTGAAGGAAGGCGAGGTGATAAGAAACTACATATCCTCTGAATTCCAGGGAGTCAAAGTAATTCTTAAATGATGGTGTGAAGCTAATAATTCATATATATGTAATGTGACTTCATTTGAATGTCAACGTGGTATAACACAGCCTCTTTATTATTGATTCTTACGGCGATTTATCTTGTCATATGACATGAATGACCACCCTTGTCACAGGAGGAACCATAGGATTAGTATGCAACGTCTTCTCCTGCATCCCATTTACTCAGTCATAACCTCTTCTTTGGAGCTTCCAGCGTGGGCCATTCTGTTCCCCAGAGCCTCACCTGTCGTGCAGTCCAGTCACATCGCCTTATGTAAATGTACAAATCCTGCCAATTTCATGGGATCAGATTGCTTTAAGAAGCAGCTCACTGCACTGTCGCCAAATGGCTTCGTGATGAGAGCGAAGTCATCTATATCAGACTGTCATGTCTGATGTGTTACATTCGTGAATATGAGCACTAGCTATGGACCTTTCTCTAGTCATGGAAAGCAGCCGTTACAGTATCCAGTACTGAGACCCGGTGACCTAGTTTGTGGTCTGACAATGATGATCTCTACATTTAGAAATAACTATGCGCCTTAAAGAGGCAGCCCTGTCTTTGATTAAGACTCCGAGTCTGCTGGCTTCTAGGAGTAAAAAAAAAAAAATCATGGGATCAGAGATCTTGCGCTTCATTTGTCAAAACAGCCATTGAACATCAGTGGAAACCTAGATGCAGAGAGCAGGGTCGTTTCTGGCCATAACAATGGGCCGTTTTTACTATCTGCCCAGAGCAGCTTGATGCTTCCAGCTGATAGAGGGTCCGTGGATTAACGTCATGGGCACAGAACCAATGCTGGCTTTTTTTTTCCTTCCAAGAAAAATGCAGGTGTCTTTAAATGCGAAAGCACTGCTTTAGAATGGGGCATACAGGAACAACAAAAAAAATAAAAGCGCCAATCATTGCTTTCACAATGCGTTTCAGTCTGAGAGTAATCTGCCTGATTGAGACTGATAGTGCAAACATGCTCGCACTGAAAGATCCATCAATTTTGACGGGGCTCTTGACAAATTAAGAAGCGCTGATGTGATCTAGCGGGCGCTCGGAGCGGGCGGACGAGCTGCCAGCGCTCAGCTTTTATGGCTGGCCTTTGTTCACACAACTATAAAGTCTCCAAAAAGGCATTTGTGTATGGCACACCGTGTGCACCCTAATGTGATGACAAACAAAAAGAACCAAAGCCCATTAAAACTGTTACAGAATTAGACCTGATTCGAAATCTATGATATGGCTAAGCAAGTGGTTGCTATGGAACCGTGTGGGTGTGTTGCATGTATAAAGGGTGGTTTGCTGAAATGATGTTACAAATAGAGAGTAAAAAAGGGCTTTCTTTAAAGAAACAACAAAAGATAGGAGGGATGTTGTGAAGATGTCACTTATCCAGGACACTATTATATATGATTTAGTTAAATGGTTTCTTCTGTTAAATTCAGCAAATAATGTGAAACGTGAAAGTGACCATTTGTCATACGTGAACACACCACAGCACACAGTGTGAACATTCACCAAGTGAAGCAGGGGGCAGCAGGAACGCGGTGGCCGGTGAGCAGTGTGTGGTACCTTGCTCAGGGTACCTCAGCGGTGCCTAGCGGTCTTGGGAATCGAACCTGGACTTTCTGATCGCAGGGCGAATGCCCTAACCACTGGGCTACCAGCTGCCCCCAAAAAATGCATTTAGATGTAAAAAGGTCTGTTCTCTGAAACGGATGTGTGTTTAGCATAAACATGTTTGTAGGAGGAATGTGGTGAAGATGTCACGTATTCAGTCCACGTTGTTAAATTCAGCCAATAATGCATTCAAATGTAAAAAAAGTGTGTTCTCTGTAGAGCAAGGATGTCGAATTCCAGTCCTAGGCGGCCGATGTCCAGCACAGTTTGATGGTTGTCCTCCTCAAACACGTTCACTAAACCTGACAATTACCTGGCAAGGTGAGCCAGGTGTTTCTGAGCAGGAAAATCACCAAAATGTGCTGGATCACGGCCCTCAAAGGGAGTTCCACACCCCTGCTGTAGATGGTGTGTATATAGCAAAAACATGCCATGTGACCAGGGGTGCCCGAACTTTTGCACGTCACTGTTAGTCTGAAAAGGTGTGCCATGTGTGACATACAGCGCATTACGGTATTTTCTGGCCATTTGCACAATGATGCAGATCACAGAGCGCAGCATACTTGTGTTTTCTCAGCTTACATTTTTTTCTTCTCACTTGTCTTTTTTTTCCATTCCCCTCCCTTTTCCCCTCTCAGTAACTCTCTTTCTTTTTGCTACTCCCCCCCTTCGTCTAACACTATTTCACTCCTCCTCTTCTAATAAATTATGTATGCTGGTTCTGCCTGGCTGAGGCTTTGCATTGCTCTGCCTTGCTGAAACTGCTCTCTCTCTCTCTCTCTCTCGCTTTCTCTCTCGCTCTCCCTCGCTCTCTCCCTCGCTCTCTCCCTCCCTGCGCACAGGACTGCTCTCTCAGAGCTCGCTGCAGCTCGGCTCCAACCCGGAGGGCTCCCTCCAGTACTCCGGCGGCTACCATAGCAACCAGCCCCTGGCCCTGAACGACGGCTCTTCTTGCTCGGCCTCTCCCCAGAACCAGCCTCCACCGCCTCCAGTGCGCTCCAGCGGTCAGCCGGGAGGAGCCGTCCACACCTACAACCAGGTCAGTCCGGCTCCGAAGCCAGCCCCAGCCACCCCATCGCTCTATCTCTCTGCCTTGCCGTGTCTTCTCCATCTCTAGAAATAGCTTTCAGTTTAAAGTAAAGTCATCTAAATATGCCTCTTGTGTCTGATGGATTATGAATGCATCTAATTGACTTTATTCCAACTATTACAATTACTATTGCCAAGCTTTATTCCCACCTTTTTTCAATGCCCACTTTTTTATTCATCTCTTCTCTTCCATCCTCCTTTTCTCTCCTCCTGCCCACAACATCATTAAGGGCTCCTGGCAGAGTGTGCTAATGCTGGCTTCTATAACTCTGCCCTCACTTTCTGCTGCGCTCTCCTTATAGACTGCAGCCTCAACCGCCGCCGTACTGCGAGCAGGGCTTCAGCGCCACTCCGAGTGATTTGCACTTTAACTAGAGTGAGCTATTGTCGTCTCTCTAATGTGAGGTCAGTCTTGCCACTTGAAACAGGAGCTCTTTTTTTTATTTTTTACAGCCACGGGTTAGACATGTGGCTTCAAACTTTGTCACGCAGCAGCTGGGGGAGTTAATTCCTGCCCCGCTGATGAGACTCCAATTATGAGGAGCCCTGCAGGGCCGCTTCTTGCTCAAGTTTCAATTCCTTTAAACGAGCTCATGTCTAGTATACCTGCTACAAGCTAGGAATGTTCATTAAAAGGCACTGTTTTGTTTTGGGGCAAACGTTTCATTCTGTAATGGAAATTTTGTCATGTTTTGCGTCTAATTAAGTGGAGTGCTGCTCTCTTCCCCTGTATTCACTGCATGGAAATGACTGGGGTGCTGGTCGATTGGTTGGGGTGGAGAAAGCTTAGATCTCTCCCTTGCTCTCTCTCCTTCTCTCTTGCTCTCTCTCTCTCCCACACACTCACTCACTTCGTATCCCTTGCCCTCGCTCTTTCACCATTTGGATGAATGCACTTCTTTCTCTCCGGCGATTCTCAATCAGAGATGCCCAGCATCCTTTCTCCTCTTGTCTACTTAGTGCAGGAGACAAGGGGTGATATTGCTCGACAAAGGCGCTCATTTTCGGGTGCCATTTGCATCCTAAACAGATTTCTTGATCAAAAAAGTGCAAAAAGATCAAAGAGAAACTGTTCAATTCAGTAAGGGCTCATATACCATATTATAGTATTGCCATCACCCTCCCCAAGTTGTGAGGTTTTTAGCCATAGCTTAAATTGTATGCACATAATCTCTTTTCTGATTGGCTGTGTTACGGCTCATTCAAAAGGCAGTCCAGGCTGAAACCCTCAGTGTGATTTGAATATGAATGGGCGGGGCCACACAGCTGTAGGCTGGTATATGCAAATGTGTTGCTTTTTGTGACATAACTGCAACAGTGTATTCAAATATTTTCTTTTTGGTTTTCAAAATATGGGACAGAGAGTGAAAGCTACATTTTGAAACGCATTATGTCGAAGTACAGCTGTTCAACCTAATGAACAGTTCTGACAACTTTTTAAAATGATTTCCATTGTCAGTTTTTTTTAGCTGTGTCACTGTAGAATGAGTTAAGGACCTAACCTGAAGAGGGCAGCGTTCATCTGTAGGGCCATACCTACATATTTAAGCATGTAGAGAGTGAAACAGGACATTTATGGCTGAAAGGTCCAAAAGAAGTGTTCTCTTAAAAGGAAGTTAAAGTGGATCACCCCCAATGTGAGTCTGACAACATTTCCTTCAACTACAAACAGCTCCAATGCTCTTCATATTAGTTCACTTGTTCATATGAAATATTTAGCAACTACTTTGAAAAACGACTGAACATTGCTTTCAGCAGTTTAACGCTGTGGGTTGGCGTATGAAACAAAGCTCAGCATGCTTATTTCTGCTTTGGTGACTTCACGAATGCCATCTCAGTTTGTCAGAATATTGCCAGATATTTAAATAAATTGAATTAATGATAATTAAAAGAAAGTTTGCCCTACAAACTTTAGAGTGAATTTATGGAGGTTGTCATTCTACATTAATATTTTCTTTTAACATATTCTTTTTTTCGTTTTTTCAATTGCACCATTTTAATACTTCTTATCAGTCTCTCTCTCTCTCTCTCTCTCTCTTTTTCTCTCTCTCACACTGTCTGTCTCTGCATTGTGCAAGTTTTATCAGGCTCGCTGGCATCGTGTTTTAGCCTGTCAGGTCGATTCTGTGGGATAGAGGCTGAAGAGGACTAGGCTACTTCAGGATAGCTTTATGTAACGCAGTGCATCAGTTAGGTGCTCCTTCAGCTTGGATATTTATAACACTGCGAACCTCTTGTTCCTTAAATAATTCATCCACATCTGGCACCTGTAACAATTCCTTCAAGTAGCTCTTCTACTTCCTCTTCTTCTCAATGCTAATATTCAGCTGCGTGCAGGGGAAACACAGAGAGACAGAGAGAGAGAGAGAGAGAGAGAGAGAGAGAGAGAGAGAGAGAGAGAGAGAGTTAGTGTTTGTTTCTCATTTGCATACATCATCCATACAATGATGTTTTGCATTTGCATAGCCTCCCTAACCCCTGCTCCCTGCACCTGTAATCTCCTCCTTTTTTTCTAGTGTGTCGTGTCTTTATGGACTGTGCGGGCTACCTTGAGTCAAGTGTTTCTCTCGAGTGGACCGTTCTAAAACTCGTTGGCGTGTATGTGTTCAGCCTGAGGGGAAGCAATGTTAGCGACACAAAACGCTGGATTTGGCCCTGTGTCTTTCTGCATCACCAGTTCTGTCTCTGCACAGTCACCCTCTCCTCGTCTTCAAGCGCTTCCAATACACACTTCCCCGCCTGTCAGGACCTATTTGAGTGTCCTCCCCAACTGCGGTTAAGCGAGGCTCCCTGTGTCTACAGAGCATGAACGTGGAAACGTCTGAGACGTATCAAAAAAACACGGGGTGGCTTTTTTGCCCTCAAAATAAAGGATGTTTTCTTCTCATAAGAACTCCCTCCGTTCAGAAGGAGCATAATCAGGTTTCATGCCCACCTTCCACCCCTCTTAAACCAACCCCAAACTAGTGGAACCAATGCTTTACTGTAATCACCCGGAATCGCTCTGCTTAATATGAAAAATCTTGTAGGACAAAAAGAGAATATTCATTCATGTGCCAACGCACTATGCTAGTGCTGGCGAGGGGCCAGTGCTGTCATGCTTGAGTCCATGTGCATTAATACTGTCAGTGGTATAAGGTCTATGATCTCATAAGTAAGCACATGGACCTCTAAGTATGTTCTACTTTACCCTAAATAAGGTAAGGCTGCTTGGCAACGTTTCTCTGTTCAGAAGTTCGCTAGGAGCATTTGTAAGCAAAATATGGCCTTTCTGTGTTTGCTGAGAAATGTTTTGTTGTTGGAGTGTTGGCTGTTTCATGCTATCCTAAATGTACAGTTCACTTGTGGTTGTATCCACTCCTGTTGCCATTCCCTGGAGCCTTTTTGGGAAGAAAAAAAAAAAACGATGAACTGCTCCTGGTTCTGCACGTTATGCTCTGTGAACCCCAAGCATCTGCCACGCTGTAGCTTCTAATCCTTAAAATTGCATAACAGATATATAATTTCTGAATAATTGATGGTTAATAGAGAATAATAGTCCTAGTAATCAAGAAGTTAACGTGTTGCACTGGAAGTTAAGAGTATTTCCAGACAACTAACTGATGCTGTTTTTGCAGGTGACGTCCAGCCGCGCTGCGCTGCTGGCTGCAGGCGACCCGGCTCAGCCTCAGAGCCATGGCAGCATCCTGCAGCACCTGTCTGAGCCTCAGCAGCAGCCGTGTCCAGCCCTGGGCCCGGGCCTCTACTATCCCAGCTCCACGCTGCCTGGCCCACGTGTCAGCTCTCCCCTGAGCTCCATGCAGCCCACCGCAGCCACTGCAGGCTCCCCCACCAAGCTCCAGCGCCTGCCGTCCTCTTCTTCCTCTGCCTCGCCCAAACCTTCTCCTGGCCGCCTCGCCAAATCCTACAGCAGCAGCTCGCCCATCAACGCAGTGGGCACTGGGGGCTCAGCCTCTGGTTCGCCCCTGCGTCTGGTTTCCCCACCCAACAACAGCTCCCCTCTCCACCACCAGCTCAGTGTAGGCAGCTACGCCACACTCTCGCCCACCAAGCGGCTGGTGCACTCCTCGGAGCAGTACAAGATTTCCCACGACCTGTACGCTACCGCTACTCTGCAGAGACCTGGCAGCCTCGCCGGTGAGTGGCACCTATATATTACAACTGTGCTATCGAGAGGAAATGCACATGCGGGTGGCTGAGTGTGAGCATGCTAGCGTTTAAGCTACATTTACATTACATGGATAAAATGGTTTGAGTTTCTTTTGCTGTCTGAACACACAGTTGAGTGACACTGGCACATTTCGATGTGCAGTCATGTTTTGGAGGACTGGGCTTCTTCAGTAGTATGGTTAAGGAGCACCTCAGGGGCCGGTTGTGGAACCGCTTTCGATGTAGGCAATATCAGTCCCAGCCATCAAGACTTGATGTGATGAGGTACTCACCTCATCACATTGGTGATGGACATATGAGTGAGACTAAAATATTCTCCCATTTCCACAAAAGACTTGGGTTGACAGCAGTTTGATTGTGCAGTCAAGACCTTGGAGGATTGATTCACTTTTGATTGCGATCGTCAGGGCTTTTTTGGAAATTGTATTCACCTCTGCCTCATTCGCCTACCTCTACTCATCATGCAGCGTGCCACTTACAGACGTGCTTTTCTAAGAGGGCTTTCTTTATCCACTTCTACAAATACACTGCATTTGCTCATAGATGAAGTTCGATTGTCTCTGACACTGAGAACAAACTAACTAGCCAGCTTCAAAGTGAAAACATCAATGGCTCCTCCGTTGAATTAGGTAAATACCCATGGGAACCTGGTAAATAAACACATTTCACTTCTACATTGAGTTTTCATTACACTGAGCACTTTCCCTCCATTTTTAGCAGCGGAAGTTAGAAGAGGACAGAGGCAGCGAGGGACTGGAGTGGTTTTATATGAATATTTCTCTTTCTGCCTCAGTGTATTGGGTGTCATGGGAAACTCATCCTTTATTGCAGTCCTTAAGTCTAGAGACAAGATCAGATCCTTTGAAAGAGTTCAGTTCTTTGATATGAAGACTGATTCTGTCTTTGGGATATTCAGATGCATATCAAAGAGCGTAGCTGTGAGTTCACTCAGACAGTGATATTTTTCCCTTGCTGCAATTAGTTCCACTAATTTTCTTTAATAAAATCCCCTATACGAACAATGATTGTCTTGTCACCGTGCCTCTTTAGAGAGGGATGAAAACTGCATTTAATTAAGGCATCTAAACAAGTTGTTGTAGCACAGTTGCTCCCTAACTTTTTGCAGTCCTGTGTACCCATTTAGGCATTAAACCTTCTTAAGAGTCAATTCAGTGCAATATTGCCCACTCCTGGTGTAAGATTTAGCTTGAGTAATCAATTACATACATTGCATTAGTTTTAATAATCTATTCCATACCATGCCATGATGTATAAGATTTACCCTTAATAATCAATAACATATCATAATATATCAAATATGTGTATAATGTGATTACACAGCAAGTCAAATGTACAGAGTATACCTTAATAAATATTAGGGATGCTTGCAAGGCATGTATTATATGTGTATTTGGGATTAGGAGGAGAATTGAACAATATGTTAATGCCACGATAGTCTCTGATTAGTGTTATTAAAATATCATGCTAACTAGTGACTCCTGTTTTGCAGTCTTGGTTGACAAACTTAGCATGCACCGTTTAACTGTTTATTTTTTTATTTAATGGAGCAGTTGGTGACCCCTGCAATCAGAAGGTTGTTGGTTTAAATCCCAGGACTGCTAGTGGCATCACTGAAGTGTCCTTGAGCAAGATACCATCCCCACACACTGCTCCTCGTGTGCTGCATCACTAGCTGCCCACTGATTGAATACGGAGAAAGAATTTCACGCTGTTCTGTGGCGTGTTCAGGAGTGACTATAAGTGGCCACTCTAGGATGCTCGTTTAATTCATGTGTAGTTAAGGAACAGCAACAGACGCCTTGCCAGTTCCCTGTATGACTGAAAATATGGGTAAATGGGGCTAAATCACAAAAAATATAAATAAGCAAAATATTAATAATAGAAATTAAATAATTTTCTAGTCTTTCATCCAGTAGTTGTAAATAATTATGCATAATTGAAAACTTAATTACACATTTCTATTATTATTTTTTTGAACAGTAAACAGTTTTGGGCTGTGGGCTGTTAGCATTCTGGCTACTGTGTGCTGATTGGCTGTTGAGCTGAGAAGCTCATTGGCTGTTCATGCTCACTGGCATTGTGACTGTAAACAAGCCACTGTTAGAAAGTCCTGCTACTGAAATTGAGCAGTGTTTTCAAATAAGACAGCGGTGTTTTAATTAATTTTAAGCTTTTCTGTTTTGAGAAAATGAGCGTAATTAATTTGTAGATTTATCATTTACAAATTACATTCTTCAAAGCTTCATATAAACCCAGTCATTTTTCGCTTGGGAGCATTCACTAATGCCTGCTCACCACTGAAGACAATATTAAGTAGAAATTCTCCTCAGTACAAGTTCTTTGATACAATGTCTTCTTCTCCAACACAGCCTTGCTACAAATAATGATAAATGAAGAGCAAATACTGATGTATTGCAATACATGCTGGATTTAATTAATGTTATTTGGCCCACTGCTGTAGTGAATAATAAGTGACCATTTTTGGTCCAGGTTTATGGCACATTCTTTATGAGATTTATGGCAGGCATGAATTTTTTGATTTTCACCTAAAAGTCTCTCTGAAATGAAGAACCTTTTCATGACGTTAACAAATCTTAAGGAAGGGGGGCTTATTTCTCAGAAAGGAACGTGGAACTACACTCAGGTTTGAAGTATGCTGTCTAAATCCACAGTTGAACACAATGATTTGGAGCAGGTGCTATTGATTCCAGCACTATTGATTCCAGTCTTGTATTACCTGCCACACAGTCAGCGTTCCATCAAACCTATGCACCGACACCTGGGACACAGAAGCAAAAAGTGCTCTGCCTGAGCTGAACCCCTCCTGGCCATCAGCAGCACTCCTGCATGTCACTTTGATTAAAGCATGGGGTCCTGCAGTGCCTTCACGCTTCCCTCCACCAGAGCGCCCAGCCCTGCCTCCGGCGGGAGCCCAGCCCACTAATCCCCACTCATCAGACCCTGGCCCTGGGCCTTTGGGCCCAGATCAGGACTCAAGTGCAGGGAACCAGGCCCAGTCATGCTCAAAGGCAAAACAGAGTGAAACAAAGAAAGATGGAAGAAGAGAGACTTTTACAAAGTACACTTTTCAGGGCTTGGGTGGATGCAGGGGCTAAAATCTGCTTGACCTCTGAAGTGCCCCGTCTTCACTCATTCCAGCATCTTAATGATTGGATCTTTACAGATCAGGCAGCACAGACTAGGTACTATAATGAAGGTAGTGATGGAAATGACTGCCTTCATTAAAAATGGAAAAATTCCATTATCGGCGTAAACGTGCTGCGTTAATGTGAGACTCTTATCAGGCGCTAAAAAAATATCGGCGTTAATCTGTTCACAAAGTTGGGTTGGGAGCTGGGTCTATACTACGCAAGCTATGATGACTTTCACCTTGATGGTGGGGGGGGTGCTTCAGACCGTCGGCAGAATTCAAATGAGTCATTTTAATCTACATTAATCTAGATTAATTCCAAGATTACAGTGAGATTAATCTAGATTTTAAAAACGTATCTATGCCCACCTCTAATATATATATTATATGTTTTTTTTGTTTGTTTGTTTTTTTTTTATAGGTAAAATTGGTTTTAAGATTTTTCCTATTTATTAATATGATTCTTGTCAAAACTGCGTGCTTGTTGCTTTTCCTCCCACATGATGTATATATATATACACACACATTAATGTGAAGTAAGAAAAAACATTGGGTTTTGTGAGCCACAAAACTTCACTTTAAGTTACAGTTCTACGCTTTAGTTACAGTTCTACGTTTAGTTAGTTGAAAGAGCATTTACTTGCTTAGACTTGTCAAACATTAGGTAGCAAGGAGCTACATCACTAGTTAGACCACTATTGTTGGAATGCAGAGACCTGACTAAAGTTAACTAGTTGTTCCATACTGTTACTATGTATGTAATCCCCCTGGTTGAGATCAAGCTTCCTTTCTGCAAGACATCTCTTGTTTGTGAAGTAATGTTCCAGACATGCTACAAGCGTAAGTAATTGAAACGAATGCTGCATCCCCGACAGCTCAGAACTAGGAAAATGTCTGATTTCCACTTGAAAATGTAGGATGGAACTGAGTAATCCTGGCCTGAAATAATGGTAGTCTGCGGAGTAAACGCTTAGTAATTTGCTTTTATGTATTAACAATAATGTTAGACACATACAGAAGGTAAGAGAGCGATAGACAGATGCCCAGTCTGCCAGCCAGTGAAATGACTCAGCGCGAGATCTGGGGGAGTAACAGAGTTGAGCAGAAACAGCCAGGGTCAAGACCAAGGCAGCTCCAACCCCTTTTCCAGGGCCAGAAAACATTTAGACACAACAAGATAATGATATCAGGTACAAATAATTGTGCTTGGGTGCAGTGTATATACTTCAACCCTCTGTGGAAAATGTGGCCCCTGATATAGAAAAATGTTAGACCTGCCCCTGGTCTGACCCAAACTAATGTACAGCATTATTCGGTCTGGACTCACCCAACATTCTAAATGATTGTACTTGTTAAATTTCTGGTGTTTTTTTTTTTTTTTGGCTCTGTGTGCACCTAGCGGCCACTTTACTGGATAGACCTAAATCTTTAGTGCACCCCACAGAGGGCACACCATTAGACAGCTCACATTTTCCATGTGCAGTTTGTATTGGGAATCTTCTGGCCCTTCGTTGGTGGTCAGTTCCTGACCACAGGCCCTCTCTAAACTGGAGATTTGTGATCGATGTACTATTTTCAGTCTGGCCGCGACAGCTTTAAAAACCTCAGCAATTCTGCAGTATCATACCAGCACAACCCCCACGGACAAGCCACTACCGTGTCGATATTGCTGCTGTGCTGAGACTCAGATATGCTGTAAACATTTTAAAAAAATGTTGCTAAGCCTCTCTACAACATGCAGTTTCACAAATTTGCCCTTTTACCCTGAAAAGCAAAGCCCACAGGAAAAAACTAAAGTTTACAGTGTCTCTACTCTACAATGTCTTTACACAGAAATATACTCTGCTCTTACTGCATATTTACCAATCATAACCTACTGTCACTGGGCACTGTCGAGCTTTAATAGCTTTATAATATGCTGCAAAATCTTTAAGTGCGTATGCTTGCATTGTCCCCTGTCCCCCTGCCTGTATCTCATGAGTAAATTTGTCCTTTAATGAACATGGATAATGGAAACAAGTTCAATGGAAAGTAAAAATAATATTTAAAGCAAATGCCCATGTTGAAAAAAAAACTGGATGCTAAACATGCCGGGATCTATGGTAATTGGATGATTGTCAGATTTCCGGCTAAACTGCTGATGTAAGGTAAAGCAACAACTGTCAGGCTTTTATCCCTTAAATATTACTTTTAATGCAGAAAAGTTTACAGCATGTATTGATTGCGTATAAAAATCTGTGAATGGAATGATCATTTTATGGTGTATTTCAATTGAAATTGAGCAGAAATGGAAAGATCTATGGTCTTCCCTTGTAAAACCTGGCCATTTCCACCCCTATATATGTTTTATGGTCTGATAAAGTGTAGGTATCAGGCAGATGAACCTTATAAACTGGGAATAAAGTTTGAGTGGATCTGAGTTGATAACGTGGCGCTGGGAGGCTGCCTGGATGTTGGCCAAGTCATGTGTGACATTAAGCCTCGAGACTCATGGAGTGAGTTGAGCAAAAGCTGTTGATGGAGGAAAGCATGATGGATTGTGGAGGTCCAGGGTGTGTTTCTCGGCTTCTCTGTGAGGCCTTTTTGCGCACCGGACATTATGAATGCAGTGCGAGGAGGCAACAAAGACGTTACGCTGCCGTCCTGCTGTGGAGGGCACCGCTTTGCACGCTGAAAACGCTTAGCACTTTTGGGCAGAGTGCCAAGCAGGAGAAGCCCAGGAGCGCATTGAATAATGTTTTTTTTTTTTCTGCTGATGTAAGACAGTATGGCCAGCTGGGATTAGCATGTTAAACAGAGTCCTGAAATAGCTTTTTCTTTTCACGTGGACATCAACACAAACATTCAGCAGGAATGTATTAGAGAGGCGCGCTATGCCTCGGGTGAGAGGATCGCTTGTTAAATCTGGGTTGCAAACAATTTACATTTCAAATGAATTGATTGTCCTCCCCCCCCCCCCCGAAACTGGCCGAGTTTATAGAGCCAGAATAGGTTTGTGTTCTTTCTCGAAATGAAAGTAATTTATGCCCTGATAGATCATTAGGGAACCGTGAGTCTAAGGCATGCTGAGATGTGCTACAAGCCAAACCCTGCGTACAGTCTGTGCATGCTTTTTAATTCCATTTGAAACGTGTGGTAGGTGATGACAGTAACTCTAATCCAAAACGCGGTAAAGGTGATGTGCTTATTTTTAGCGTGCGAGACACGCCATCTGAGCAACTTGTTCATTGTTGACGGTTCACGCTTTGCCTTTGGTTCACTAGTGTAATGTGCTCTGTCACTGCTGTGCAAGATTCTGACCAATAACGACCATGATATTAAAACATTAATATTAAATCAGAACTCATTCGAGAATCTAAATCTACCATAGACACATACACAGTGTCTGCAAGAGCCTTGTGATCTAGTTAGGTTAGCTGGTATCACCCTCCTGAAGGGTAGTTACATAAAGCTACATAACAGCTGCATGATTTCATGGCACCTAACATAAACCTAAAATAGCCTTTATTCCAACAAGCACCAGTGACATGTGCTGGAAAAGTCACTGCCATAAAAGGCTAATGTAGATGTTATGTAGCCTTACAAACGCGGCCCTTTTTTAACCAATGTTTACATTTAACCAATATTTAATATTGCTATGTAAATACAAGCTGTCGGGCCGGTCTAGACTTTCTTGCTCAAGTAAAAGATGCAAGTTAACCCTTAGAACTCATATTAGTAAAATCTGATGTCAAAATATAAGACCTAAAATATAAGAAATGTGTTCTGTTTTGTTCTGCATTTGCATGTGACATCATTTTTAAACCCCTGTGGTGGTTATTATTACAGATTTTTAAAAATACCAATGTTTCTATGTGACATAGGAACACTAAACAAAGCTCAGCATATATGTTTTGGTTATGCTCCAGTTTTGACTTCTTTTTGGACAGGTGTCTTTAACAGGTTTTTGTATACATGCAATACTGTTCTTCATCCTGTTCCATTAACTGTATCGCTTGGAGTAGCGCCACGGGAGTCATCCTTAACAACAAATCAGACAGAGGCTATTGCATTCTCAACTTTACTTGCTAGCTGTTTAATACTCTGCAGCTGGAAAAAGTTGAGCCACCATCTCATAGGCGCTGGGTAGAAGAGGGAATGGCATATCTCAAACTCGGATGGGTTAAGTATACGGCTTGTGGTTCTATGCAGGCGTTTTTTTTAAAGTTTGGCAACCTTTTCTGCCTTATGTTGAATTCTCAAGAAACAGGAAACTTTGTAGGGTGTTTATCTCTATGGCTTTGGTTAAGAAGTGTAAGAATACTAAAACATTGCAATTCATTTGATTGCATATTTTTTTCTCCTTCTTCCATATTTGCATATTCAATTCAATTCAGTTTTATTTATATAGCGCTTTTAACAATGGTCATTGTCAATAAATGTGAAATAAATACTCTCAACTCTCATAGAGCAGGATTTTCTGGGAACCTCACAGGGTCGGCTTCAGGAACCTCACAGGGTCGGCCTTTATCTACTGGAGAGTCACCCTCAGGTGCCTCGGGATGGGTAGAAGGGTAAAGAACAAATTAGCATAGCAACTGTTCAGAATACAGTGTGCTAGTACTGGACTATGAGGTTATGGGAGGAGTTACGTGTATGCCAGATTAAAGAGATGCGTCTTGAATCTACTTTTAAAACGGGAAAACTGTGTCTGAGTCTCGAACACTGACTGGAAGACTATTCCACAGTTTAGGAGCTAAATATTAGAATGCCCTACCCCCCTTTGTAGTTTTTGAGATTCTGGGGACTACTAGAAGACCGGAGTTTTGTGATCTTAAGGAACGTGTATTAGAAGACTGGTTAGGTAAGTAGTTTAAGTAATGCTATTTTGTAATTTATTCTAAACTGAACAGGTAGCCAGTGCAGGGATGATAATATTGGGGTTATATGA
>JBBPDH010000001.1:8560409-8573163 GCA_037974565.1 Clupeocharax schoutedeni
AAAATATCAAGGTGAAAGTCAACATAGGACCACATGACCAATAGGGGAGTGCTTGCTTAGCTTCATCTATCAATGTACCTCATAAAGAATATAATTGGCTTATTTTACACTGTGTATTTCGGGAACTTAACCCTGTAATACAGGCAGTCCCTGCTGAGATTAAATACAGTATTCTGTTCATTAAAAATTGAGAATTATGGGAAGATTTTTTTTAGTTTTCAGAAATCAGTGAGTCTTAACTGAAGGCCCAGAAGGCCCTGAAGGCTCCTCTCTGGTTGTACATAATATTGATGTATGAGTGCTGCTTCCCTAGAAATGCATGAAGGACTGTGCGTTTTCATATTCCAGAGGTTGGGTCAGACTGTGTTGATTCTTTGAGATAAGATAAGAGTCTGAGAGCGTGACAGAAGGTCCACTTTTCTTGCAGTGCCTTTCCAGAAACAATAGTTTAGCAATGCTAAAGCCACAAATGATTGCAGCCTGCTCTGCCTGCTTTATGAGGCAGAATTTTAGATTAGGCTGATTAGGCCAGGGAAAAGCCATCAAGCAGAGCCAAATTCATATTTGAACTGTCATCTGAAAATGTTATGAGAATAACATTTCACTAATATGCCAATTCATTATTCCCTTATACCAACAGCATTCTAATTTATTTTGGTGATAGTTTTAGATTTATGTTCATGTACGTTTAAGCTACTACATCATTTACCTTAAATCAGAGCATCAACGCAGTCAGTGATTGGACTGTCGGGACTGCGAGCCCTGAGCATCCTTCCTGTCTTGTATTTGCATTGTAAATGTGTTGGCTGATTGTTTATTACCTCGTTCAGCACCGTGTTCTACAGGTGTAATTCATTTCACTTCACAGGTTCTAATGAGCTTTTGGTAAATCAAGTCCTCAGACCGGCAGAAGTGCACATATAGAACATTTATATTATTACTAGTGCTGGGCCATACTAGTGCTGCCCCCCCCCCCCCCACCACCACCCCCACCCCGGTCCTCACTAAACAGGCAATGCTGAATTTCACCTTGATGTTTCAGTGACATATCCGGTTCATGCATGTTTTAAACCTGTGTAGGTCTCTCCCCCAGACTGAGTTTCACTTTCACTTTCATTTTCTGCTTGTTCACGGACGTTTGAAACCTGTCTCGGGGGTGGGGGGTTGCGGGGGGTTTTTGATTATCGGTGTTAACGCGAAGATTCCATGCGATTAACGGCGTTAAAAAAAAATTATCGTTGCCCACCTCTAATTACTACACATTCAGAGGTAAACAACCATAGTTTCACAGATTGGAATCAGTGTATTAAGATAATAAACCAGATTCATATGGGTCAGATGATGAATGGAGCTATAGATTCCCATTTTAAAAGTGGAGATCAAATCTTATAACAAAAAAAGATTTACGTAAATGCATAATGACAGGGCATTATTCATCAGCAAAGTATCAGTTATTTTCCGCTGTTTCACAAAATGAATGAAATATAACACATACGAAATACATTTTGGCATATTCTTCATGTTACATTGTTCATGTTATTATTGTATGGGGAGCTGGTGGCCTATTGGTTACGGAGTTGCCCCTGTGATCAAAAGGTCGTGGGTTTGAATCTTTGAACGTCCAGTAGCACCACTGAGGTACCCTTGAGCAAGGTACCATCCCACACACTGCTCTCTGCAGGCTGGCTGCCTGCTGCTTCTCTTGACGAATAGGTTAATGATCCTATAGATCAATAGATTAGAAAAAAAGTAAAATGACTTAACATAGCAAAGAAAGTACCGCTTTACTGCAATAAGCCTCAAATTAGTTGTTAATTAGGTTATTATAGATCGTTTTAAAGGATAGCATTATAACATACATAGCATTATCAGACGACGCTTGACCATGTTAGTGTGACTCTCAAGTAACAAAAGCAAGGATACCTGAGAGTTCTCCCCTGTAGTGTGAATCAATGAGCTCTATGAACGAGCTGCTGATCTTCAGTAAAATGTTACTTTGATCATTTGAGAGCCCTGTAAATTGTACAACATCAGCATAATTATGTGGAAATGATGTACACATTTGAATCAATGTCTTAAATGCATTACTTTTTCCCTGTTCCCTGTGGTGTAGACTTGAGCTGCTTCCCCTATCGATCGCCTCGGCATTCAGATGTATGGATCTGAGCGATGTGGCCTTCTGCACAAGGCAGACAATGACTGGCCCATTCCCATAACAGGGAAATGGAGACTATCCAATACAACAAGCCTCAATGGTTTTCTTTAAAAGGTGGCAAAGCCCTCTGGGGATCGTTCTTGTTTTGGCTGATGGTCTATAACAGTTTCTCCAGCACAGGCTGGAGGACTTCAAGTTGCTGAGGGATGGCCTGCGATGATAATGCTTGAGATATTCTCTTTAGATTTTAAGGCCATGCATATGCATGATGGCCTGCCACTCCATGTCTGTTGCTAATTCGTCACTGATAATGGCAACACTGAGACTGAACACATAACGGTAGAATGAAAGACCTAAAAATAGTGCCACTCCCTATTCCTGCTGGCAGTTACTCATTACTCAGGCAGTTCTTTAAGCTGAATCATATCACACACTACTGTGACTAAGCTGAGCCATCTCTTTTCATTGCAGCCCATTTACTTCTTCACTTTAGTTCTTCGCGTTGTCACGTTCCATTTTTAGCCTATATTGTTTTTACAGTCCAAAGCTTCTTTGAAACAGGGGTATTTAAAGCTCCTCTTGAATGACTCTGCAGCTCAGCCTAATTTGCATATATAGTGCCAGTCAAACGTTTAGACACACAGTTGCAGAAAGGTTTCTGGGGAACTGCTCGTATGCACATATGTCACTGAGGGTTGATGTGTTTATCCTGTCTGTTCACTTTAAAGGGGAGTGGGATAGATTTCCCAGCAAGACAGTGCACAGTTCATTAAGTGAGATTCAAGCATGATTTAAAGCCTGTTGAGATCTTGTGGGGATCCAGAATGTGTTAGGAAAGAAAAATTCCAGCTACTATGGATGGTCTAGTCTGTCTTCAAGATTAGATTCTACACAGTACTGAAAAATACTACGTCAGGGCCCCCAAAATCCAATCCTGGAGGGCCAGAGCCTAACACAGTTTGGTTTCCCATCTCACAAACACCCACAAAACCTAACTAGTGAAGTCTATCTGTCGTAGTGGATTCTGGCCCCCAGGATCAGGCTTCAAGACGCCTGCTCTGCACTATTAAAAAAAGAATGGTTTACAGTGTTTATCAGCATTCTGATGCTCATCTAGTCTTTGGGTTCCTCTGTGGGTGTCTGATATTTCACACTTAATGAACTGTGTGTGGTCTTGTTGGAATATCCGCTGTTTTTTGTTCTTCTCCTCGTTTTACTGAACCAGATCTGACATATGTATATGTGACCAATTGATTTGGATTGTATTAGACGTGAAATTCATGATATGGAACTTGCAGTGGGAAAAAGTGTTATTAGATTATTATTTTTGAGCCCTCTTCACGTTGATGCTGCTTTACGTTCTCTTGGCAGCTTTTGGCTGTTTCCTGAGGAGCCATCTGGGATGGCTATTTGAAAACAAGTGGTTTTGCAAATCAATTCATTCACATGCATCAGTTCCAATATTTATAGCTGTCTTCAGACATTTCAGCATAAAGCTCTAGAGCAAAGTGCCTTATATTTAAAAAAAAAAGCATGGAGTTAATCAGGTTGTGACATCAACTTTGCCTGGAATGGTCACAGTATTTACTATTATAATATGAATAATATTATTTAAATATTAATGTAGTATATATATTGGCCAGATTTCTTACTCGTCTTAACTGTTGATTTGTTCTGACTCTGCTCTGCCTCCCTTCACCCTCTGTCCCTCTCTCATTCTCCTCGCGCCATCTTTGTCTGCCTGTCTGTTTTGTTCTCATTGGACGTCTTGCCATTGCATCCTCTGCTTAGAACTAGTCAACCAGTTCTGTGAGCAAGTCCTGAATTTTTTGTTCTGTCCCTACTCTCCTGCCATAGCCCCGTCCTCCCCCGGTGTTGACTCCGTACCCTTGCAGCGAACGGGAAGTCAGAATGCCACCGGGACGTACCCTCGGGGTGGCTACTCGTCCGGCCCAGCCACCAACTACGGCGACTCCTACCGGACCCTGCAGTACTGCTCGTCTGTGGAGTCTCCCTACAGCAAGTCCGGCCCCGCCCTGCCTCCTGAGGGCAACCTGGCCCGCTCGCCCTCCATAGACAGCATCCAGAAAGACCCCAGGTACGTCTGCCGTTACAGTCGCTTTTGTTCTGTGGTGTTCTCAGCCTCAGAGGCTCTGCTTAAAACATATTTTAGGAATATTGTAAGGGAGCAAAGCTATCAGAACCCTTGTCAGTCTGATTGGCTGCTGTGGGAATGCACTTCTTTGCTCTGGTTTTCGTCTGTCCAGCAGAAAGCCATGTTTTAGCTCACTAGTTGCAACAGAATTTTGTTACAGGAAGAGTTATATAAGTCGGAAATAAGCCAGATATCCTTGTAGTGTCTTTTTTGACAATCACCCCCTAGATATGATGCAAAAACAGCCGTTTGTCAGTTTAGATGTCAGGCAAATGGCTTGTTTCTGTCAAAATAGGCAGTTGTTGTCCGCACAGAGCAGAACAAAAACCAACACCAATCTCTGTTGATAGCCTGAAACCTGGCATGTGAAATTTTCTCTGTACATTCTTGGAAAATCTGTATCTTTCAGAGTATAAGCACTGTCACTAGGGTGGAAGCCTTATAGGGCTCATGTCTTATATTTTTCTTGTATTTGATTCTGTTCCATTATTTTTCACTTTTCTACAATTGTGTAGGATTTATGAACTAAAACAGTCATCATTCAGTTTCTTATGGCCGCTTCCCACCTATCTGTATCCCTTAAACAAGCTGTTTTGTTACTGTGCCTTTAAAATATATGATGTTGGTCCTAGCTGACAGGCGTGAATGATACCTCATTCAGAAAACAGTCTGGTAAATTAAATATAATTGGGTGGAGCAAGGCTGCTGTAGGCTGAATAGGTGGATGTATGTAGGACGCACTGTTTTGGCAGCATAGTTTCCATATACAGGCTACACAGACTTGGGAAGCAATGCTGTCTTTTGAAGCTTTCCCAGGGTTTACATGCTATGCTGGAGTCTTAGGGACTATAAGGAAAGTGAAGTTCTAAACGGTTACCAAGGAAGCAGTATGTGACTGGTTAGTATTTCCATCTGTTGTGCTGCTAAATCAGGACTAAGAAATATCTAATAAAACTACATTCAACAGCAGAGAGTCAGTGATGGCATGCTGTGAAAATGCATGGCACTTGTTGTTTGAGATGGCACTGGTTTCGATATTGGGCTGATATCAGCAGAAAATGCTGTGTGGGACATCGTAGGGTGAAAAAAAAAAATTACTTTACTATCCCATTACAGATCTACAGATATATGATGTCATGTATTTAGCTTCCCTTCTGTGTGGTAGTGGAGTGTTTGGGTAGTTTGTGTGAAGTGAAGTGCTTGTAATAAAAATCAGGAATGAAAAAGTGCCACCTCTCTCTGTGGCTCCCCATTCTATGGATGGAAAATATGGGACATTTTGTATTTGACATACATCATCTTTATGACTGAAGGCATTATGTTTCACATAGCAAGTTGGAGAAATAGAAAATCAGACAGTGAATACCAACGTTGTAGTATACAGTTCAATTCAATTTTAGTACAGCAAAAGTCATTTTAATTAATTAAAAGGGCAATTAAGTACAAGTTATTAATCTTTCAGGACACATATTTTTTAAAAACAATTACACAGAAGCCTCTAGCTCGAAGTATAATATTAAATCTGTCAGTGTTTAGTTTAACTTTTGTGTCCCCTGTTGCCACCTTAGCTGTTTCAATCTTAAATCCAACCGCTTACAGATCTATTGTGCCAGCAAAAGTTGCTCCCAAAGCTCTTACTGACATTACTTTCCTCCTCATTCACTCAAGCAACTACTCCCACACACCTCAGCTGCCTTAAAAGTATAAATAGGTATACTCTAAAAGAGACACAGGTAAAATATATATTTTTTTAAATCCCCAACTAATGAACTAGAGAAAATAGTAGAGCTGAACTCTGGTTCCATAAGCCACTTTAAACACTCACTGCACTCCACATTCTGAATACCTCTCTGCATCATTTCTTAGATGAAAAGAAATTTCATACGGGAGGAAAACAAGAGGCTCAAGTTCTAATCTTGCTTCAAATCCACAGGTGATCCCATCCATCCTTCCATTGTGAGATCAACAATGTGTGTCTGAAAGAACATGTAAAGAGCCATCACTGAGAAAAGGAAACACAAACACTCAAACTGGATGTCCAAACATAGAACAATGGTTCAAGAACGGGAGCGTGTTCATTTGTAAATGGTGATGAGAAGGACAGGGAAACCACTTCTGAAGTGGAGGTGTTTACAATGTCCATCCAGAAAAATGTCCATCCAGAAAGAAGGGAAGTTGTAGTTGGTAAAGGGTCACACTAAACGCTGCACCATTTTATATTTTATTTTGGATGTCCTGTTAATTCCTGAAGCTAAAAAACGAATGCCTTAATGATCAATTTAGCTGAAATTTTGAAAGGGTACTGGATCCCACATGAACAGTCCTGTGGCACTGAGCATGGTTGCGCAACGTTGAGTGTTCTGTTCCACACTTTGTCCAGGTGGAACTGCCGTCAGAACGAATATTCTCTGTGCTCACAACCATTTGGCCCTGCAAGGAAAAAAAGGCCCAAGATGCTCTTTACTTCCCTGCTGACCTGCTCTGCTGCTGAAGGAGACCTCTGCTCATATTGATCTCATCTCAGCAGGATGTGGCACTGGCTAGATGGTCAAAATGGCTTTTAAGGATGGATTCTGGTTGTGTATGTTTGCTCACGCTGCGGTTGGTTGCTTACAGTTCTGTCAGACAAGCCCTCCCTCACTTTTGTTGAGCTGTCAATAACACACGAACGTTTTTTTGTATCTTTTGTGCTGGATCACAAACGAACCACGGGTGCTCTGAATGGTGGAGGCATGTTGAAAACAGTTCCTGGCAGTGTTACTGAAACATGTTTTGATGAAGAGCGCGGCAAGCACTTAATCATTATGCAATGCCATCGCTGATCTATAAGCAATTTCATGTGTGATTACCATGGAGGGAGGGGATAGAAGTCTTTCTCAATATTTCTCCCTCTAGATCAATATGAGTAAGAAAACTGGCTGTGTGTTAATTATCCATCCGCCTCGCTACAGTGGTAAACTTGTGCAGACATGACCATGCAGAAGAAAAGTAGAGATTGATTTTAGGGGCTTTTTTTCTCTTCTGCCTGTTTGATTTTTAGCTCCAAGAGTAATACATGACTGCAAATGGATCAGGATGTGCTTAGAAGAAGGGGTCGGAATGGATATGCTTATATACGAATGAGCTAAAACACTTCAACCACTTCTACATGGCATGAAAATCATTGTCGGTCTCATTACAACTGCACATGCCATGGTCTGGGATGAGATTGAAAAAAACTCTACCTTTAGCTTGATGCTTACATATACAGTGGCAGTCCAGCGTTCCCACATCAGTTTCTTTCATTTTGTTCTTCTTAAAGCCGCGTATTTATATTACTGTAAATTAAATTAATTAATTTATTACTGCATTTACCTACTTATACCCTAGAAATCGACAGCGCATACCAAAGTAAACGCCGGTGAATGAATTACGATACAGTCTATACAGGGGTAACATCGGTATTTTACATTCTAGCACTGCGTGGGTTCAGTGTACACTGAACTGCTGTCTCTCACAGTGCTACAATGTAAAAGGTTAGGATTACTGTTTTATGGCTGTTCCCACGGCAGATAGTCCTGTATGATAACAAAACTGTAGAGGCTTTTTATTTAGATTTTTAATGATAACTTTATTGTAAATACTGCACATGTATTACTATCATAAGAACTACTTAGAACTTACCATAATATTTACATAGTTCCGCTGGCACTTTTATCCAATTCTTTGCACACCCCAGATGTAGGTGAATGTAGTCTTAGGAATTTTCCTCAAGAATTCTCATTGGTGTAGTGTGGTGTATTGTGCAGCCGAAAAAGTCAAACCTCACTTTCCTCATCGAAAGGCAGCAATGTTATTCACTTCACTACACCAAACACTGAAATAAAAAAGGTCTCATTTTTATTTTCAAATGCAAAATTGTGTCTAATATGTATTCATCAGCATTTTTAGGCCTAACCCTGTCCTGTTTGCCTGGCCTTTATTTTAAAAGCAGTTTGGGCTGAAACCCTTCACACAGCTTCAACATGGATGTGTGGGACTACTGCTGAAGGCTTCATATGTGAACAGTCTGTGAATTCACTGACATCACAAATGTACTGTTTATAAACAGTGATTACCTTCAGGTTTTTGTGGTCCCTTTAATACGGCAGTAGCTAAACAAGTTACTTGCACATTTTATTATTAAGGGGCTTAAAGTACGATTACTCTGGTATGCTAATCAAATCAAGTGTCTAATGTCTCTCAGTGGTCCGGCAGCACATATGTGCTGTTTCGCACCTAGTGAGTTGTAGCAGTACTCTTTACACATGTGTGTATTTTGTCATTTTGTCACAAGTTTGTTCATTAAATCATACACCACACTCTCCACAGCTGCAGTCGGTTTTTAATTGGAGTGTGGTGTTTCCACATCGGGGTCAGACGGAACCGTGATCCCCCCATCTGAAGTGTGCCACAGTGGGGGGGGGGGGGTGCTTCTGAGGCCTTCTGAAATACTGTAGCTAATTAGCGCTGATGGGTCATGCTCGGTGCAGATGGTGGTGAAAGCTGAGGATGGCTCGTCTGATGAAGCCTGGTGCGGAGAGCCAGCGTAATGATGTCTGCACTCGCTCGCCAGTCTTCTACTGCTCGTCTCCATGGAGCCGCTCGTCTGCTGACATATTTTTCTGGGCAATCTCTTTGTTTACACCTTATCGGTGTTTTATCTATAATTTAACCAGTTTATCCGTCCTCTTTCTTTCATTAACGTTGCAGTTTGCTTGATCTATATCAATTATACATGATGAATTGTTAATGATCATGATCAAAGTGTAGGAATCATTTCTATGGATATCTAGCACTGATCCTCCTCGATGGTCCAGGCCTGTCGGTGCTCTGTTGGGCCTCACTTTCTTCTCACTGCTGAAGAGTGGGAAGTGTGAAAAGCACTAGGTTCAGAATGGAGTGAAAGTAAGAGCTCTCTGCTCTATTAAAGTATGAGGTCTATGAAAGGCGGTGGCGGGAGTCATTTAGCCTGTAATGGATCCTCAGTGAGTGAAGGGGAATGAGGTGTTGCTAGTGCCAGCACCACTGAGTGGGACTTTTTTCCATATGTTACACACTTCCAGCTCAGGCTTGGCCTCTAGGCTTGGGTGATGTAATGGGGTGTCAGTGATGATTGACAAGTAACCTGAAGGTTATGTTGGGAAAGAGAACTAATGGAGAACTAGAGGACTCATTACAGTTTAAATAGCTTACTACATCATACTAAAGGATAGGGTTTGAGCCAAATTCTCCACAGTCCACACCTTAACTGCTACATTGACATGCCTTCTGAGGAAATGAATGGTTGGAACGTTATCAAATGTAATAGTTTATGCTTTTCCACAGATTCCCCTCTGCTATAATGATAAAAAAACAGCTCATCTTTAATATGTAAAACATCTGAACATGCATTTTGATATTTCATACTCTTAAACTTAAGCACTCTGAAGTTTCAGCATTAGGAAGAGCTAAAATCTTGTGTGCATCTACAGAGAGGTAACAGGCATGAACCCACACCAGCAGGAGCTCATGAATGCATGTATTTTGAAAATGAGAGATAAGATCCTGAAACATCCGTTGCTATAATTAGGATTTTTCTCAAGGGAGGATGGATGGTTGCTTATCTCAGCTGTGTGTTGCCCTGACAGCTCAAAATAGCAGATGATTATGATTAGGATTTTTTTAAATTTAGGGCCACTGGCTATTTTTGCTATCAATTTCTTTTAAGAGCCAGGATGCATTTCTGGGTTCATGACTTAAAAGGTTAATGTTACAGTTGCAGAGTTAATGTTATATGTTTTATTTTCACCAAAGCCTTCTGTTAAATATTTTTATAATTTATAAAATGATTGTGCTAAGTACCAGATGTTGGTTTATTGGCCTCTCTAGATATTTCCTCGATTTATTTATTTATTTATTGATTTGCCCCCCCTTGACTCATCTTGACTCATTAATAATAATGTTTTCTCAGTGCTGTTGTCATTTTTTCCTCCCTGATATGACGAGTAAACAGTTTTGTTTGTGTTACCAATTACCATTTGGAGCAAGCAAACATATGAATAGGAAAATACTTCACCCTTCAGAGACTTTGTGTTGTTTATCTGATGAAATGTCAAAAATGAGCAGTTTAAATTCCAATCTGAATGTGTACACGTCTGCATGTGTGCAGAAACTGTAGCAGTATGTAACAGTATTGGCATCATGGACTTTTCTTTATAATTATACAAGAACCAATTCCTCATACTAAAATGTTTAGCACATTTCATACACTTCGTTGTCCAACAGTTGACATGGGCATGTCAGGACTAATCTGGGGGGCAGGCTTTAATGAGTTGATGGGGATAGAGCAATGGTTTCTGAGTTTTTCGGTGGTGGGACATTCAGAAACAATGGGAAAATAAGATGAATGGTGTTCTAAGGGGGGTAAATGTGTCATGTTGTGTTCTGGCTTCTTCTGGCCAGAAAACAGAGTGAAAGCCTAAAGCCTTGTGTTTTGTTGGCCGTATGTCATTAGTGCCTTCGTGTTTTACTTTGAGTTGCTCTCCGCCCATGGCACATGTTTAGCACTGCAGCACTTGTGAAAGTGTTGACTTTTTCACATGAAGCTTTGTTAGGCCAGCAAGAGCCTTCAGGTCAACCGTTTAGCGTTGTGGACTGACAAAGCATGACATTTTCTGACCTTTCTTCCTCTCAGAAAAGCACAGGAGGTGTACTGGAGAAGTGGGAAGTTGGAGAGAGAAGCCTATGGTAGCATTGACTTCACTCTCTGTGTTTATGTTTCTGTACACAGGGCTTTGGTGCAGTATAGTATAAACACAGTAAAAACAATAGGAAATATGACCAGCAGCACTTTCTTTGTGTTCTCTTGACAGTACTTAAAAATGTATACAGTTATATTTTATATGGAAATGTAGCTTATGTTAATATCTATGATACAAAATTATCACATTATATTTTTCTTAATTATTTAGCAATTAAATGCTTGAAAATATTTATAATGCCATAAAAAAGCAAAAAAAATTGCAGGAAATTTGCAGGAGTTTCCGTGAACAATTTTATATATGTGTGTGTGTGTGTGTGTGTGTGTATATATAATATATATATAATATATATATATATAATACAGATGAATTAATTAATCTGTGAATGCATCTGTAACAAACTGCTCTTCAATGCCAGAGTGTGCACATCACTCTGCTCATGTTACAGTTGATAGGAATGCTAATCAGAGGTGGTTCCTGATTACTTAGTGAGCAGCATCATGGTTAACTGTGTCCTCAGACATCCACGCTTAGCCCCATACAGACAGACAGGCTATTGATAAGCCCATATTCACTGTGCTTGTTAAATGGGTGGTTAAATGCGAGATCAGCAGGTTCAGTCTTCTTTTATCTCTGATTATGTTTGCAATCTTCTCTACAGAAGTGCCTCTGGGACATCATAGTGGGCTTTAGAGAGAAATTTTTTAAAAATAAAAATCTCACCATGCCGATGAATATAAGAAAATCACTGATACTATTTCTAGGTAGATTATTATATTCCATGTGCAACTTTCCTTGTTTCAAGATATTTCCGCCTCTAAAAATACCAAACATGAATGGCAGTTTCCATTTGGAAGCATGCTGTTATTACGACACATTAAAACACATTAGCATGCTTTGTTAGCCTTGTTAATGATTATTGCACCATTAAAAAAATGAAAGTAGTGTTCGCTGTGAGCTATAAACCCCCACACCGTCCACAGGCAGGTCTGCTGGCCTCCGAGCTGTGGTGGCGTTCCAGCCTTTGTGGTGTGTGTTGAAAAGCTTTTGTCTTTAAGGGAAAGCCATCATTGGGCATTAGCACATTACGAACGCCAGCGCGGGGTATAAACAGAATTACGAGGAGCGAGAGCCGTGCAGCGCACTCCAGAGAACGTGTACACGAGGCCTGGAGCGTCAAGGCAAGGGGAGTCAATGAAGACAAATGAATGTGATTGAGTGGAGCTTATTGATCTGCTCCTCTGAACCTGCAGAGCTGAGGGCCAGAAGATTGGGAGGGGAGGGCTGGGGAGGGGGTGCACTTTCTGCAAATACAGGCGTCGGGGCCTTCGTCTTTCCAGCCCTATTGATTCAGAGCTTGGGTCGGGAGTCGCTCTTAAACACAGTCATTATCACTTTGGCTCCAGAGTGCCTTAATGTCGGCTCCATAGCCTAAACATAGAAACACACACCTGCATCCCACAGCCCTGACAGAAACACACTTCTACAGCGAAGTGAAAAGTCTGGAATTCTCTGCCTACCCTTAACCCTTAGAAGTCCAGAGAGTAGGATCAGGGGCCTGATCATAATCTGTACACCAGTGTGCAGGGTCTCCTGCACAGTTTGATTTTCCTGCTTAAGTTGGATCATCAGACAATGAACAAGTTTAGCTGGTGTGTTAGAGCAGAGACTCCAGCTGTGCTG
>JBBPDH010000001.1:8580970-8592543 GCA_037974565.1 Clupeocharax schoutedeni
CCAAAAAAAAAAACCTCCCCCCCTCCCCCCAGGGTGGTGTTCCCCCCCCCCCCCCCCCCCCCAAAAGCCTTGCCCACTCTCCATCACATCAGCTTTCTCTTTTTTGTTCTGCAAGCTGACCACACACAGCCTGGCCCCTTCTAGCTCTTTATTTTGTTCCAAGTACTTGCTCAAATTGGCCATTTCCCTGGGCGGAGGAGAAGTAAAGCAAGGCCTCATCTGGGAAAAGCGTGAAGATCCATTTTTAAACTCAGGTGGGGCTGTTTACCAAGTACTAACGCTTCTTACTCGTCCTGCTTTAATATCTTCAAAGGCTTTTTCTCTATCAGCGCTCAGCAGCGCTCTGACCTGCTTTGAAATGAAAAGTAAATGTTTGCTGGGAGAATGCTCTGAATGCAGACATGAGTCATCCCACTCTCGCCTTTTGTTTCACTCTGGCCATGTTTTTGTGATGAGCGGATGCACGTGTGTGTGTTTGCGCATTATTATTGCGCATAGTTCATTTGTCATTGCAATACAACTTTGCTTCTTACACGTAGGCTTCCATATCAGCAAGACCACACATGGACAGCTGGAGAACTACATCACAGTCCTATATGAAGTGTAAGGCCTGTGTTGTGTTTCTGCTTTGGGTGGTTTTAATGTGTGATGGCTGTCAAGCCATTAAAGTAATTGGCTGTGATTAATCACATTCCTTTGTGTAGTTAATCACAATTAACGGCCTCACTTTTCAATTTGACCCTCATTTTTTTACCCAAGCAATGTGTTTTATTGTAGTTTTTAAAACAAATGGACAGAGTAAGCTTCATCAGAATGTATTTACTGTAATAGTCAATAGTATTATGTGTTATGTGAAGGCACATAACCCTGAACCTGTTTTTTCAATCAATTTGTGAATTTATCTTGTATATCAAATACAGTCAGTGGTTTAACCTGCTCTGTGACTCTCACTCTTGCTTTTGTTCAAGCTTTCTTGTTACAGTTAAGGCCTCTAGAGAGGATCTGGAGCTTTCCAATTAATTGTTGCTTTTGTTAGTTTGCTGCTTGTTGATGTCTCCCTTATACACTTTTGTGGATAAACTGTGGAATTTCAAAATTGCTGGTCTCCCTTATACACTTTTGTGGATAATCTGTGGAATTACTGGTACAGACTCACCGGCAGAATCGGATACCTCTTCAGATGCACATGGAGGATATAGGTTTCTATTTTTCCATTTAAAAGTTGCATCAATGTTTTGCTTGTAAATGATACTTTGTCTCAGTGTACTTACGTGATAAACATATTCACCATTGCAGTAGCTGTAGTTTAATTTAAAAAGAGAGTCATCAATGACGCTTGCCATTAAAATGCTGGATCTGAACAAGAGAGTAACAGTCTATACTGTGGACTTCAGCCTGCACTACTGTGGCTCATTGTCCCTATGTTGCTGCACTAACAACCTCTCCCCTTCTTGGAAAGCCTTACCTTAGATGTTGGAATCTTGCTGTGAGGATGTAATTGCATTCCGCCACGACAGCTTTAGTGAGGTCAGGTGTTACCCACTGATTACTGATGCTGTATATTTCTGATATTGGATGATTAGTCCATCTCATTACAAAGGTGTTTGTTGGAGCTCCATCACTTCAGAGAAGGCAGTTTCCCTGCGATGCTGGAGGGCTTTATAACCCTCTAGCTGATGCTTAGCATGTGGGATGGTGGCCGGTGGCTGGTGTGTAGCTGCTTCAAAGCGTCTTATTCTATTGGCAGTGCTTGTGCCAGCTGTGTGGGCTCATTTGAACACATGTCTGCAATGGGTTCACCTGCAAATAGCTGAAATCCCAGTGGTGTTTGGACACTTTTGGACACTTATGGTGTCTGTATATAGAGTAAACTATGTTACATATCATTTCACACCACTTCTATTCTTTTGTTTCTCTCACAATGTTTAGAAAATGTGAAGACCAACTAGTAGAAATGAAAAAGTGAATAGATATATAGGATTTGATATGGCAGTGTTCACATGCATCATATTGTCCTTATTATTTGCTGTAGTAAGGAATAGTTACAGAGCAAAAACATCCACCTAGTTACAGTTGTCCAGGTTTGCGTGTGTGTGTGTGTGTGTGTGTGTGCACGTTGGGGCTTAGCAGGCAGGGACGCTGGCACGATATGTGTGTGTAAGCCCACAGTGCTGTAGTCCTGCGGCTGTAATTATTCCACCTACAGAACTCTCCCCCCGGCTACAGTATGAGGCATTAGAATAAGCTGTGTGTAAGTCATTCAAGGGCATTCTCATCTTTGCTGCACTGAGCAAGGAGCTAATGCTAACTGAGGCGATTCCACCAGAGGTGATTACTGCGGGACAGCGGTGTACCCATATATACACACACACACGCACCAAACGCTAACATGATTTGACTTCAGACGGGTCTTCTCTACATCACAGGGGCTGCTCTGTAATGCATTTAGGCCTGATGGTTATTGACTTAGTGTGTGTTTCAGACCAGAAGGCAGTCTCGCCCTCACTTTGGGGTATTACTTTACAACACCAACTCGGCTAACATGCCTTAATTCAGTCCTGGGCCATCAATAAAAGCGTGTGAGGGTCAGATTGCTGCCCACTGAAGTGCAGAAACAACCTCTATGCTTTAAAATGGTATTCGTGGAATTGGCGGTAAGTGGTATTCACAGAAACTGGAGAAGCTAACCATAAGCTTAGGCTACGTGCAAGTGCAGCCATTGATGTAGTCAAAGGGACCTTTTATCCAGACACAGGACAACCCTTGGCCTTGACCGAGTAACTCCTCCTTGACCGAGTAAGTCCTCTGAAATGCTTCTTATTAGTGCTGGGTGATATGTTGTCCATGCTAGAATATCAATAAACTATATAAAAAAACTCTCAAAGCATGCCATCCTGATATTATTACCTAACTAAATTGCTTTATACTTTCTATACATAATTTCTTTATTGACCTGTTATTATTTTAAAGGTAGTACAATGTAAACCAAAAGTGTCAAAGAAGTTCAGATCTGAGAAACAGCAGCACTGTGTGATCAGATGATTTCCAAGCAATTTTGAAAATGTAATTAAGTTTTAGTTTTTTCTCAAGCCCCAGCAGCCCCTCCTATGTGCATGTCAGTGGTGATTGGTGTCCATTAGTAATATTAATTACAGAAATATTTGACCAATAATGAGTATTATACACATTTTAGAATGCCCATAAAACAGCACTGTTCCTGTTGGCAACACATTCATTCTACTTTGCACATTTCACTAATGGTATCAAGAAACTGGTGCACTCATAAATACAGGTGCAAAATAAGGGTTGTTTGTATAATGCAATAGAAAAACAAATTTCACTTCACTAAAGAACCTTTCATTGCTTTATGCTTTAGAAGATCATGTATGTAACTGAGGCATGAATGTGAAGAACCTGTGAAACACAGAGAGTACAGGTTCATAGCTATTGTCCCTTAATTGTTGTAGAACCTTTACATTATGTCAAGTATCTTTTTACAAAGAGTTGGTGAAGTTTCGTTAAAACTTCAAAGGGTGCTACATATGCACACGTCTCTTCCTTGACTACGTATTTTGACTGTTAACTTGAATACATCTGTCTACCAATTATTGATTCACTAAGTCCTACTGTGTAGGATACAAAGCCACAATGACTGTGACATATTCAGCCTCTATGAAGGAGATTTTAGGGCCTATCTACAAATGGCTTGTATTTTCTGAAATTAATTCTGTATAAATCTTAGACTGATCAATAGATCAGTAGAAGTTAGAGCAGACGTCATCAGGTTGACTTTTACCTGTTAAGCAGTATAAAGATTTATATTACTTATGACATGATATGCATACTATAGAATATATTTTGTGGACACTGCTAGTAATCTACTCAACACTGCATTATGAGAGGGTTTGGACATGGAATTTGAGTTTAAAATGTTAAACCTGGGACACATAACCATTACACCAACAGGGACTTTAATGACTTTAATATGGAATTGTCCCCCTCCTTTTGCAACGATAACAGCTTCCACTTAAAAATGTATTGGTCTGCTGAAGCATTAAGCCGGTCTTTCACTGGAAGTAAAGGGCCTAGTCCAAACCATGAAAAACAGGTGTGTCCCAATACTTTTGTCCGTTCAGAGTATCTCAAGCTGATATTTCACTGCATACATTACAATACAGTGATCAACATCCGTCCTCCAAGGGATCTACCTCCATGCAGGTTTTACCCACACAAATCTAATACCCCATCCCACTAATGAAGGACCAACAAAAGCAATAATTAGACAGAGCAGGTGGGGTTGATCAGGGCTGGAACAGAAGTCTGCAAGAGGGTAGATCTCCTGGAGCAGGATTGGTGGCCACTGCCTAATATAACATATAAAAGAATAGATCTGTATGCAGAACAGTATGGGACAAACTGTTTAATTTTGTCCACTTGACAAAAGGTTAAGTATGCTTTGGTTATAATAACCTAAGTACCAACAGTTATAATGAGGACAATGATCTTTTAATTGAATCGTTATCCAGCTGAAATGAGAGGGATGCTAATTGTTAGCTCTGTTTCTCTGGTGCATCCCCTGCTGTAAGAGAACACAATGACATCTCCTTCAGTCACAGGGGCAAGGCTGCTTTAGCCTCTGTTAATCCTTCTCAAAGCCATATTTGAACAAGCCCAGGTTTGCAGTTTAAAGTTCCTCATTCAGAGGCGGCTTTCCCTGCACCACAGCGCTAATGCATTGCTCTCTTACCAGGATTTAAACACCTTTAATCATGTAGCTTTGCTGTTAGACTGCTAGAGTTGTGCAGGAATGCATTGGGTTTTTTTTAATGCCATATTTTCCAAACTAAAAAGTGTTCAGAATGATTTACATTATCTCAACTCTAATATAGCAAACAAGTCTTCTACCAAACATTCAGTCTTTGTCTTTGATCTTCATGAACTTGTTAAATAAGTTGCGTCTGGAACAAGAGTTAATGGGTTCTCCTACCTTTAGTACACCACCACTGGGTTCCTGAGCAAGACCATTAACCCCAGATTGCTCCAGGTAGTTGGGGAATGGAAGTTGCTTTGGATAAAAGCTTCTGCTAAATGCTGTAATTTTGAATGTGAGTTTTCCTGTCCATGTTGCTCAAGGTAAAATGGATCAGCAGGTGGAGTAGTAGGTTTCTGTTTGCTGATTGGGGCAACACGGTGGGGCCTGAGGTCAGCACTTTGATCTCACAGATATCAGTTTGAACTCATGACAAGAACATCCTGGGTTTGATTTTTGGCCGGAGCAGCCACAGTCCTTTCTGTGTGGAATTCACCTTTTCTCCTTGTGTCTGCGTGGGTTTGTGCCACGTTTCCTCCGAAATGCCTGTCCGTGAATATAATATGTGTGTGTACATATATCAAAACTGCTTATTGACAAAACAATAACAACAACAATACTACTAATAATAACAGAACCTGAGATTGCTCTACAATTCCAGCAATACCCATCCAAGAAAACAAATCAAGGACAGATAAAACACACAGAGAGAAACACAGAGATGCACAGTCTGCTAGTAGCAAAGATGATAGGGTGATTGCAAGCCAACACACATACACTAGTCCCTCCTGTGGTGGGAGAAAGGTACTCAGTTTTTCACTCATAGAGTTTGCATTACTGAGAAAGTTAGATTTAGCAGATTTACACATGCAGCAACATGAACAAAACACACAAATGCAGACATTTTACTGCAGTAGCCAGGTGACCCCAGTGTCTTGCTGTTGGGGAGTACAATAACTGTCAAACAAACCCATTTGAAATACAGATGGAATCTGAACGTTGGCCTGTTGCAGATAATCGTTTGAAGCATTTATCTGCTAATACCAGTCTGATGCAAATGATCATAGTACATAAAATGCCTCTCTGATGCCTTTCCTATGTGATTGTGTTTTCTGGAAAAAGCAGTCAGAGGCAGTCAGCTTCACTGTCAGCATCTCCAGTCACCATAAAATATGTCGGCCAGTAGTGATGTGGACAGAAAATGTGATTTCTGTTGCGAATCGTGACTCTGTGGAATGGTCAGTTGATGACAATGTGTGTTTTCTGCTGCAGGGAGACATGAGACAGACGGTCCAATATTGACAGTCGTCCATATGGTTGTGTCTGAAATACTGTCTGTGTCTCTGGCAGTGTGCCTCATCAGAGCTCGCTCTGTTACTAAGCAAATCCCTCTGCACACACACACTGCATCTGTCTAGATTAATGACAGGACACGATCTCCTACACTCACACACACATACACACACACTCACTCACTCACTCACTCTAAGGAGATGCATGTTCACACACATATCTGTTCTGCTTGGTTCACTCATTTCCCAGTAAGAAAAAGAAACAAATCTCTTTTAAAAAGATGGTTTAAATGCAAAAATGCCTCACAGCTGGAGTCCACCCTTCTCTACTTGAGATCCTGAACTAAAAGGAAATTGCAGTATGAGCTCACATCGCCTCCGATGAGATGATTTGTGCAGGAGCGTCCTGGAAATATTCAGCGCGAATTGATTTGTACTGAATTTGCATTTACTGTCAATAAAAAGGCCTAAATGTTAGACAGGGCTTTTAAACTATATTGTTCATGTAACATCCAGCCTGGTTTCTATCCCGTGTCCAAACAGAGTAACTACTGAGGGCAATCATAAAGGCACGCCCAGACTGCATTTCTACCATTGGTGGGAGGGAGAGAGAGAGAAAGAGAGGTGGGGAGTGGGGGGGGCGGCAGCAAACTGAGGCTAAAGACATTAACCGAGTCTGCTACATATTCATTCTACCACATAGTGAGCCGACAGCACGACACAGATTTTCAGCGACCCGGTAGCCTCACACTCACAGAGCACCAACCCACACACACACATTTCCAGAAAGGTGATTAATTCCATTATGACATGTTTCGCTTCTGAATGCAGGACCTCCAGAGAACATCCACATGGGAGCAGCACATCCACCTGATCTCAACCTGTTAACAAGTTAGACAGAAGAAAAAACAAGGGCATACACTATATGGACTAAAGTATTGGGACACGTGACCATTACACCAGCTGAGACATTGCATTCAAATACAAAAACTTTATACCCTTTGCAGTTATAACAGCTTCCACTCTTCTTGGATGGCTTTCCAAACGATTTTGGCATTTCTGTCTCTGAGTTTGTGTCCATTAATTCTGTAGAGCATTTATGAAATCAGACACTGATGTTGGACAATAAGGCCTGGCTCACAATCTCTGTTCCAGTTCATCAATCTGTGCAGGCCAATCAAGTCTAATTCCACTCTAAACTCATGTCTTGTGTTTATGGAGCTTGCTCGATACTCATGTTGCCTGATCACATGTTGCTTCCCTGCTGGTGAACTGAGGTTACCATGTGCTTCCAAGAGAAAGTGAACTAACAGATATTTGACGGTCACATTGAGGGATGTGTGGAGGGACGGCCATCCCACCCACTCTGAAAGGATGAGACCGCTAATGCTCTTCTTGGACTTCTGAAGAAAAGGTTTTGACACATCAGACCCTCGAAAAGAAGGAAGACCTTTCCCACCAAACACACACACACACAGGTGTTAATGCCAAGGAGTGGAGTGTGAAATGTCTTGGGGAGAGGACAAGGCGAGTGTGACGAGGAGAGCTGTGAGGCGTCCCCTGGGAACATTAGGAGAGCCATTAAAATATAATTGGGAGCTGCCGGGTACAGCAGGCTAGTGAGGCATCGCACTCTGCGGAATGTGCATAGGCAGAGGAGGAGGTGCTCACCCCCACTCCTGCCTGTTTGTGAGACAGTGATGGAGCGTCCCCCAGTGCAGCGTTTCCCGTTTCTTCTCTCTGGTTCCACCCCAGCACTTGCGGCAGCCCAGTCAATGTGAGACGAACTTCAAACGCGCTCTGCGTTTCCGTCTCGTTAAACATCAAATAACAGAACTTCAGCCACGTGAGAGCAGCACCGCGCCGCCTGTAAGTGAAGCACTTGTGCACAGCGCACTTCTGTGCCCAAATCCATCTATCCTTCCTCACCCTGTATGAAATCTGCAAAGCCCTCTATTCCATTTCTTTCCTTATTGTTTTCTCCTCAAAGTTAATGTTCAGTGTGGGGTGACTGGTGGTCTAGAGGTTATGAAGGTTCCCATTCAATCAGAATGGCATGGGTTTGAATCCAAGGACTGCTAGTTGCATCACTGAGGTACCCTTGAGCATCCCCACACACTGCTCTCCAGGTGCTGCATCACTCGCTGCCCACTACTTCACTTGGTGAGTGGGTTAAATGCCAAGAACGCATAGCTGTGGTGTTCTCACGTGTGACAAATTGACACTTGAAATGTTACACATCTACAAACAATTGTGTTGCTGGGTTTACCTGTTGCTTTAAGTGTATTTCTTTGAACATATGCGCTCTCTCTCTTGCGTACCATTATGTGGTGGAAATGTTCTACTCTGAAAACAGGCTAATAACAGTTGATTAAGCTTCAGCTTCCTATATTGTTGATGCAGAGACAATGGGGAAACTAGGGAAGGTAACACTTGTTTTGTTTCACTTTTTAACCCCCTTAGATAATTTGTTATTTCAATTTGGTTCTCTGGGGAGTAATCCATAGAAAGACTACGTAGGGAACCAAAAGTGTTTCTGCCACCTTTATTGTTAAGAGTGTAGCTGGACTAATGTCCTCAATAAAGAGGATCTATTAGCTTTCAGCTAACTTTTGAGTGGCAATACTGAAAGAAAGGAAACTGGCAAGCTCATTAGCCAAACTTTATCATGAATCTCATGTGTGTGAAAATAAATGACAAAGCCGTAGAACTCAGGCCTTAGTCATGACTCATATTGTAGTTTCCCAGACTGTGCAGTTTTACTGCTGTACACACTGCCTCTCCAGAATTAAGCTATTCACTTTGATTCTGAGATGCTCTGATCTTCTCTCCAGGGTTCCAGATGATGTTCTCTCAACAGGTTAATTACTTCTTTAACATTAAGGAGGAATCACTGTCATCAGTTGATAACGATGGCATAAATGCAAACTGGAGTTCCCTAGTTCTATTTTTGTGTTTGTTCAGCCCTAACAAGTCAATCACAGAAAAATAAAATGTTGAGTTTGATGTTTATAGAGTTAAATTAGGGCTTATTCCCATTCGCTGAAAGTTATTTGAGTGTTTCCTCCTTGAGTTCTTGAAAGGGATGTTTCCTGCAATACTATCATGTTTTGCTTATTTATTATGATTATTTAATTCTAATATTTATCGAGTTTTTAAATTTGAATTGTGTCCAGTTTCTGTCCTGGAGGTCAGAGTTCTTGCCAAGTTCAATGACTTCCCGACTAAACCCAGTTACCTGTAAGGTGATTCTGCAATGACAGGCCCTGTATTGTATGATGCATCAAGGTCTTGGAAGACTGCCATTCTGCTATGAACTTCTATACGGATGGGGTGATAGCCAAGAACAACAATAAAGGTCTTCATGAGTTTTGGCCTGTGAATGTACCATGATGTTGTTCGGTGGTTCTCCTTCAGAAAACGATAATAAATTGTTAACCCTGATGTTCTGAGCCCCAAATGGACCTGCTCTTGACCTTTATTGCCTACTTCTTTTCACGACCACTGTTACTTTTATAGCCACACTTTGAGCTGGAAGTGTTGAGAGCAAAACATCTTGCATCAGTTTTCTACTGCAGATGTAGTCAGTCAGTCTTTTTGCCCAAACATCTCTTAGACTGGAGAAAAATAGAAACCTTTCTATAGTTTAATTAAAAGGATGTACTGATGGGAACACCGACTTATTATTAAAGCATATTATTTTGAAGTGATTTGATATGATCATTGAATATTAACATCCTTTTCTTCTCTGTCTTGTGGCTTTGTGAACCGTAGTTTATTTTCTGCTATTGGGAAGATTGTTAGCTTTGATTTTTCAGCACAGTGGAATGTCAGCCACTGTTTGGAGAATTTTTGAGGATTCATTTGTAGCTGTGCCTTAGATGTTTTGCACGTTCCTAAGATGGATTCTGGTATCAAAGTGGTTTGGTATCATGAATTAACTATCATTCTTTTCATTCACATCTCTCTATTTTCTGTCTCCCTGGTGCCTTTTCTGTCTCTTGCCTATATATTTTTTGCTTCTATCTTTGCACGCATTTCGAGATCTCTGAATATCTTGATGTTGTGTTATAGGGTGGAGCAAGTATATGGATGGAAATTGGGTTCATCAACAATATCCCCTCGTTATAGGCATCCCATAATGTCTCAGTGAGACACTCCTCTCTATAGGCATCCCATAATGTCTCAGTGAGACACCCCTCTCTATAGGCATCCCGTAATGTCTCAGTGAGATTATACAGCAGTTTTGTATCCTTGCCTTGGTTTCTGGGAAGGGGTTTTTTGTGCAAGTGTGAGTGTTCCGCTTGTGTGAGTATTCTTCACTGAAGATCTCAAAGTGGGGTATCCCCCCTTACGCCTCTTCTTTTTATCCTCCGCCCAGGCCTAACCGTTATCCCACCATTACTTCCATTCAGAGCTGTGGAGAGTGCCTTTGTCACCTCAGCTGTTGCCTTTTCTCTTCTTCCTCTGCACTTTCTCTCTGTTAAAGCGCTGTGCCATCTGTTTCGCTTTCCTTTGAACTGCAATGAACCAGCCGGAGTGCACTTACCGAGACAGAGCGGGAGAGAAAAAGGGAGAGAGAAGGAGATGTTGCAGCCGACAGCTTCACAAATCACAGGTGTTTACATGGTGTGACACTGCCGACCCTCAGCTCCTTCCCTTCCGGCAAGGAGGCACGTGTTGTTGGATGGATACAAACAAGCGCAGCCAAACACAGAGCCCTGAGTGAAGCCAGCGAGACCCTGTTCCCAGCCTTTGAAGGGATGTGACAACAATAGAGCATGATATTTGAAGACGTTTTCAGGCTACACGGTATATGTCACAATATTGAGGGTTTCTGAGGTTTAAAAAATTAAGGTGGAGGTTTAAAAAATTAGGGTGGAGCTCGGAGTGCCACATTTAAGGGCCCACATCATGGATAATGTTAATTTTTGTGTGTCTTGATGTGAACCATAAACCCTGGGGTAGATATTGACCTAGTGGAGTTGTCCCTGTAATCAAATGGTTGTGGGTTTGAATCCCAGGTCTGCTAATTGCACCACTGTACCATCCCCACACATTGCTCCATGGGGCCCCTGTTGGTGGCAGCTAACTGCTTCACTTGGTAAATGGGTTAAATACAGATAAAGAATTTCACACTGTTCACACTGAGTTCTGTGGTTTGTTCACACAAGATTGTACGGGTTTACTTCACTTTGTGTTTTGCTGAATACTTTACCTACAACAGTTTACCTCCGCCCATTCACACTGAAGTTGTAAGGAATCTTTCAGACTGGACTGTATTTTACATACATATATATATATATAATTTCAAACAGTTCAGGTCCAATGAATAGCATGGAATGGTAGAAAGGACAGAGCTGAACTGCGAGATGTATAAAACTTGTAAGGTTACCCAGAAGCAGGAAATAATTCTGTAGCTCCATGCAGTTCCTCTGGTCTGTGTCTAGTTGGTGGGGTTCATCCTACAG
>JBBPDH010000001.1:8601707-8614327 GCA_037974565.1 Clupeocharax schoutedeni
AGGAGAGAAGAGGTATCTGGAGTCGAAAAGTATTGCACATAGGAAAGGTATTGCACATTAAGATATATTGCACAGTAGTGGAGTTCATTCTTGATGTTTGGTCATTGTGAGGTATATTCACACAGAACTTAATTTTACTAATAAAAAGGTAACTGCAACTTTTGACTCTCACTCTGACACTGAAACACACAGAAAATCTGATATATTTGACCATGAGAAGTGGGCTTATAGATGAAGTAATGGCAAGAAATTCTGTTTGTTTTTGTCATTTTTCTCCATATTTATTTAAATGACAACCCACCAGTATGAACATGTCATGAGGCTTTGTCGCCCCCTCTGGTACAAATGGTAACTGTCCAAGATTTACTGAATATCATCACTGTCCAAAGAAAACCAAGAAAACAAGGGCCTCTAAAATAGTAACTGTAGTAACTAAAGCTCATTCCCTGTATTTATTTTCTCTCAGACTTATTTTCTCTGTAATCTGACTGGGGCATACAAACATCATTTTGTTTTCCTTTGGATAGCTCACCTTAATACAATCGCAGAATTACTCTTGGAGTTATGGTTCAAGTTAACTCAGTAAGTGTTTACTCCGCTCCGGTGATTTTACTGCAAGTGCTGGGTCCCGGGATAATTGACACTGCAGGTCAAGTATAATTGGCATTATTGTTCTACCATCAAATGATTTACCTTTTCGAAAGAGGCCCTGGCAGCCCAACTTTTATTGATGAGTTTTCCTGTTTACCAAACTGGATGCAGCAAATATATTTACAGTAAGTTTGTGAGGCAGGAGACAGAGCTGGCAGCAGGGCTGCATATTTAATAGCCTAATCTAGCAAAGCTATAAAAGAAATAAGAAGTGGAGTTTGTGGTGCTAATGCGCCGTATTATCATCACAAGCTAAATGACAGATATCTAATGCCTGTGCCGAGTTAATGCGTTTGAGAGGAAAGTGTTTTCTGAACACGGATGTCGCGATTTTGTTTCCTGCTCATCTACCAGTTGCACGAAAGGAAATCCGGCCATCGATTGAGGTGAAGCGAGTGAAAATTGGCCAAGAATATCTCCCATCCCAAACCATGTGTGTGAAATTGCATTTTGTTTCTAAGAGCTTGTATGAGTCCCTTTGGGAAATTTAGAGTAGATGTGTGTATGTCAGGGGGCTTTAGCCTAGAATGAGACACGAAGGCACTATTGAATATGGCTTTGATTTGCTGTGGACACAGAAGGAGAAGCAGAAGTAGAAGCTTTCAATACTGTTGTGGTGCTGCCCCTCCTAAGATCATTATACTGGTTGGTCTTGGTACTTTCAGCCTGAAAGACATGGACTTTGTCAAGTTGTTAAGTATACAATGACATGTTGCGGTCTTTTGTTTAAAAGAGCATGTGCATACATACCCGTGCTCAATTTTACTGGATAATAATATTTGGTTTCTTTGAAGCATCCTTTCAGTATGTATATTATCATACAGATAAATTAACACATCGTTTGAAAATGGCACCTTCATTTACACTTTGTTGTTTGTTCATTTGTCACACACACACACACACACACATATATATATATATATATACACTAAATACGCTTTATGTATATTTTTCATTATAAGGTTGTTACAATGCTATTATTTTCATATCACTAATGCGTCTCGTGCTCAATGCGTGAGAGTTGGCAACCCTGTTATCCATATGTACAACAAACAAACAACATATTAATATGCAAGTTATAAGTATAACAAAAGACCATGTCAGCCAAGCCACCCAGTTTATTTATTTCTAAAAGTGACGTTTCTAACAAATCTTTTGAAGCTACACGAAATTAAACGTTAACACAGAAAGCATGGTGTCACGATTGTAGAAGAAACACTACAAAATGTAATGAAACCATTTTTTGTTGCCTGGTGCAATGATTTTAGTTACAATACAGCTGAGTAAAGTTTTCTCTCTCTCTCTTTCTCTCTATCAGAAACGTGAGCTCGGCTGGGGAGGAGGCGCGGAGGCGGATGAGAGAATGTGAAGGACTGACTGATGCTCTACTTTTTGTCATCCAGACTGCCCTGGGGAGCACTGAGATTGATAGCAAGGTGTGGCTTTATCCCTTTTTTTATTCTTTCTCTGTCTCTTTCTCTCTCTCTCTCTCTCTCTCTCTCTCTCTCTCTCTCTCTCTCTCTCAGTTTCAGGACAACTTTATTGGAATGACTATCAAATATTCCAACAAGACCAGCAACTGAAACGATGAAGTTTATGCACATGGTTAAACACAACTGTCACATGTTCATGCACGCACCACAGCTTATATAATCTCTATAGAAAAGCATTGACAAATTGAAAAGGACTTGGGTAGAGTATTTTAAAGCCCCCAGCAGCTGTGGAGCAGTGCAACTGGTTTCAGTGGAGGGTGATGATGGTTATGGGGCAATGATCCAGCATGAGTCCCTGACCTCAGTAATCCTTTCATGTCTGCACGCAGTCAAATCCTCACAGCAATGTGCCAACATCGAGAAGATTACTACAGCAAAGGAAGGACAAACTCCCTTTTAATACCCTTGATTAGCTTAAGACATGTTGGGCAGGCATCTGAACATATGGTGCAGCTTTTAATTGAATTGGTTCTATAGAGCAATGACTGGTTGAAGGTAGTGAGTTGTTTGTGCTGTGAGGCAATATTAAAAACAATAATAGCAACGTCAGTAATGATGATAATAACCATAATTATAAATTTCATGATTGTTATAATTATTTGGACGCCTATGAGTGGTACTGAAATAATTACTTAATTAATTACAGATACCTTACAATTTCCTTCCACTTCCACTCCCTCTATCTCTTTACTCTCTCTCTCTCTCTCCCTCTCTCATTCTCTCTTTACTTTCTCTTACTGTTTCTTGATATTAATATTTCTTCTCTCTCTACTCTCTATTTTCTCTTTTTCTTTATCCCTATCTCTCTCTCTTGCTTTCCCTTTTTTCTCTCTCTTCTCTCTTTACTCTTTCCTAATGTTGCTTGCTCTTACTGCCACTTTCTTGTCTCTTTTTGCCTCGTTCTGTGTGTGTGTGTGTGTGTGTGTGTGTGTGTGTCCCTCTCTCTCTTCCTCCTTCCTTCCCTCCCTCCTCCTTTTTTACACACAGAGAGCTGGAAAACAGTGTGTGTGTGTGTGTGTGTGTGTGTGTGTGTGTGTGTGTGTGTGTGTGATGTGCCATAACAAATAAACAGTTTTGTGGTTGGCTGCTCTCTCAAGGTTGCTGGGTCTCTATCTCCTAAATGGCATTCTTTAATCATGATTTAACTGCTATCCTCCTCGGCCGGCTCAGCCCAGTAATGGCAGGGTTGGGGACGCGCTTATAGTAATGAGAATTGAGTGGCGGCCTGGTGTTGATGCTACAGACACGGCCCAGCTTTCTGCCTCTGGTCATTTTCAAACTCCAGCTCATTACAACCTCCCGCTGCCCTTACTATCTCATCTTTACTGCGACCGGCGCGGCATCATGATTCTTCACACTGGCACCAAACCCGGCGCCCGCTTTTCCAAAGGCCCAGCGGAGCCCCATGGCCTCAGAAAGACAGAGCACTCCGCAAGCAAAAAATGGACGTGAGGGGCTGCGGATTTGGAAGGAGTGCCATTTTTTTCTCTCACAATTAAAATAAAAAGTTGCTGGTGCTTGTAACCCTGTCAGACCCTCAGCAAAGTGAAACACTCTCTGCACTTCACTGCACTCATATTATACCCTAAGCTGACACTTTTTTTAGGTACTTTTGGAAGTGCTAATGCTGGTACTGCGATACTAAAAAGTCCTTTTGCGAGCATGTTTTATTGTTCAAACATAATTTTATTGTACAAAACAATATTGATGCATTTAAATGTATAAATTCAAAAGCTGTCAGTGAATCCTGTAGAACATAGAAGTCAAATAGAAAACATTTAAATTCAGTATCAAACTGTTTTATTTTACAAAAAATTCACTTCATACATTTATATGTGTAAATTTCACAGCTATCAGTGAATCTCGTAGAACATGTATCTCGCAGAATCTTGTAGTTCATCTGTAAACTGTTTTATTATTCAAACATCATTTTATTGCACAAAAAGAAACATTATCCTTTTTAATAACTGGATTGCCAGTTGTGGAGGATATTTCTTTTGCAGTCCTCTTGGCTTTGTCATGAAAAAGCCATGGGAAATATTTTTCCCATTTTAAAATCAGTAAGTTTTTGTGTCAACTGGGAAGAAGGCTGTGCCATCAGCTGTGCTAACCATAGTCATGACTAGTAAAAATCCTGAAGGTGACTTGTGCTCAGTGGTGGGTTGCAAAGTAAAATGGCCCCTTTTTGCCATTGCACAAGGTGAACAGTGTGAAATTCTATGCCTGCATTTTACCCATTCACCAAGTGAGGCAGCCACCAAGGGGGTGCGGGGCCCAGGGAGCAGTGTGTGGGTATTAGGGCTGTAACAGTACATGTATTCATACTGAACCGTCACGGTACATGGGTCACAGAGTGGTACATGATGTCTTTCGGAGAATACACGGTACGACGGAGAAGATGTGATTGAAGTAATATGGAATCACAGAGGGACCAAAAAGCCCAAATAAATCATAAACCTGGGTCGTAGTGTGGTCCAATAGTGCCACCTACTGGCATAACACTTCTGCTGACTTATACATACATAAAAATATAAGCAAGAGTGTGTTATTTTTAAATAAATGAAAACAAACCAAGCCTGTGTACCGTTACACCCCTAGTGGGTATAGTACTTTGCTCAAGGATACCTCAGTGGTGCTACTAGTAGTCCTGGGATTCAAACAGATGACTTTCTGATTACAGGGGCAACTCCCTAACCACTAGACAACTAGCCACCCTCAATATAAGTTTCTTATTCTATTTGTTCTTTTTATTCACCCATCACAGTTAAGCTCCAGGTGCTTTCTTGATGTGTTTGTAACCACACATTCTGTTTAAGCTCTTAGGCAGGACAGTAACATTATATACACTCAGCTTATTTAACTAAACTTAGAAATAGAAATGCACTATGCACTATGCTGTTTGATTAATGGAAAATCTCTTTTTGTGAGGACCACTGTGGGCTGGATATTTCTGATCCACTCACAAACCAGCAGTGATACTGGTGTGGGTAAACACTCCAGGGCTACAAACTCTACCAAGCCACTGCCATGTTGGTTTCACTGCTGCACTGAGAATAGCCCACCAACCAAATAATCTAATCAGTAGGGATGCCATGACATTTTCTTTTCATTAATGAGGACCACTGTGGACATTGGGCCAGTTGTGCCACAAGCTACAGTCAAAAACTGAAAGCCTACAATGCGAACACATATGTTGGGTGTTTCGTATAAAATGGCCAGTTAAGACACTTTTCCATAGGGCTACAGGAACTGTGCTCTACCTGAACCAAACAGCAATGGGACAGAACTTGCAGGACACTTTGATGTGTCTTAGCCTGGTAAAGGTGCTGCTGATGCGTAAATTCTCTCCACACAGTTTATGGCTGGTCATCCTATAACATGTTCATGGAGTCGAACAAGCGGCAAGTTTTTCTGTCAAAGCTGCTTTTGATATTGTGGCCTTTTATTATTTATCTTGTTTGATTTATTTATCTTTAGCCTTGTGACGAATACATAACCCATCTTACCCATTAATGATGTCCTGGTTCCCTTTCACATTTCTCATAGAGTTAAAGATAAATTAGTTAGCGTCATAAAACACTCCCACTGAATTTTTTTTTAACTCCCACTGAAATTTATCATCAGCCAAAGCAGACAGAAGTGCTTGCACTTTCCAGTTGTTATGACAACATGATGCAGCTGTCACTTTGACTCCAGCCCACTTCGTTCCTCCCGTCGAGGTGCACGGGTACAGCTTGGGTTCGGGTCACTTTATTTGTAATGGAAAAACATTTGTTCGCGGTACAACACAGTTCCTTGTGCCAGTGCCAAAACTTCCCCTTGGTGTAGGCGTAAAGTGGCAACTCAGTGTTTCAAATGGGTGGTGTCTCATGCAGTTCAAGTCTTTGCCCTAATACTGAAGCTCTTCTACGTTGTACAGTGCGCACCATGTCATACACAACTTTCCCAACCCATTGCTTGTGTGCTTATCTCCTCTCTTGTAGTTTAAATGCTAGGGAGCTATGGCTCTCAACTATGGCCACATTAAAGGTCGAATGAGATCAGTGTTTTCAATCATATAAAATCAGACACATGTAAAATGACTGTAGCACACTGTCTTGTGACGTCATGATAAAATTAATATCTAGTAATGGTTTTAAAACAGGTCATCATATCTTGGCTTATAATTATGATTGCATAACTCCTTCTAATCCCCCAAATTCTTGAAGGGTTGACTAAAACATCTCAAAATTACTTTAATAACGTTTATGAAGTTTAATCAACAATATGCAAGATTAACTTTACGATATATTACCTAACAAAATTGATCTGATAATATGGTGGTATAAAATTCTCCAAAACATTTTGTATGCAATAACAAAACAATAACATTGGTCTGGTTGTATTTTAATATGCATTTTGTCATTTATGAGGAAAAGGTAGATGAAGTGCAGGGGAATGAGTTCATGGTAGTTAGTGACATGAAGTATTCACTGTTTATACGTATAAAGGTCTTGATAAAGTAGCAGCAGCTCTGTGGCCAGCCTTTCAGAAGGAGCAGTCGGCCTATTCAGTCAACCGTTTGCCTCCGGCTCTGACGGCCGGTGTGTGGGCCAATTTGGAGCCGTCCCACAGAGTTATAATTGCTTCAAGCACGCTCTTTGCAGCTACTAGCAAATCAGCTCTCTTAACGTGGAGCAAACCTTCAAGCTGTCAGCACAGCACTTGTTGAGAAGCTGGATTTTTATCTTTAAATGCTGCTGGGCCCAGGTCAGGAGGTTGGAAGCTTTTTAAACATCTACTAAGAGGCTACTAATGACAGGATTTAATGAACAGTAACTGACAGTTTGCTGAATAAATACTCAATAAATGGAAATTGACATTAACTTTGCCTGGAGTTGCTCAAACTTTTAAATAAACTGTAAAGCTACACGATTAACATTCCATTCATTTGACACAAAAAAGAGTAATGAAAATGTGAATTTAAAAAAAGATTAAAGTTTTTGGTGGTTTTTTATAAGATTTAACGAAGCAGTATTTCAAATAATTGTTATGGAAACATGTTTGCATTGAAGTCATGAGGTCAGATGAGGAGATGTCTTTACATTTGGTTTGATTAAAAGTGTGCTATCTGTGCTATTTTAGATAGTAAGCAATAAAGAAATTGTAATATTTCTGTGATATAAGGCAAGTATGAAGAAGATGGGATTGGACAAACGATGGCATGTTTTATGTGAGTCACTTGGAAATTTTGGTTCCTCAGGAGCTCTATAAAATATTTGTAACATTGACCTCCAAAAAATCACTGATGTGTGTCTAAGGGAGGTTGTCTTTCCATTATTATGTGCATAACATGCCCTCAGACTTTCAAAAAACCCTTCTAAACAAACTGGATGTGATTTTAGAAAAATTACCTAAAAATTACCTAAAAATTTTGTTCCTGAGCTGTGGAGACGTTGGCTAACTTGCCATGCAACTGCCTGCATTTCTGCTTTAGACGCATACAAGTCACACATTATTATGAAACTCCAGTCACTTTTTAATAATGTTTTTGAACATTTTCAAAAATGGGGAGTTTTTGGAAGAAATTATTTAAAACTTTTCGTCTAAAATTAGGTTTATATCCATTTAAAATGTTATTTCAGACAGTTTTGTAAATACCATTCCCATTCAAGCGCAAAACTTCCAGGCCATAATTGTGGGGACGAACTTTCTTCTTTCGTTCTTCCTCCCTTCACGCTGCTGTGAAGGCAAGGTCAGCCATGCCTGGCACGGTATGCGCCTGATGTAAGTCAATATGTTTCATTACATCTGAAATGCCAGCGCATAATTCCGAGAGCGTTTCTTTGATTACAGTCATTATTTTTGTTGCAGAAAAGATAGTCCTCCAACATTCCGCAACGGTGAAAACAAGGAGCCGGAGCAAGTCACTCATTTTTCATTGTAATTTCCCCACATTTATTCCCCCTTCTCCTCTGGCAGGCATTCCTCTTCCTCCGCTGTTGTGTCTCCCTTTAATACCTTGTTAAATGGAGTGGAGCTGGCTTGTCGTTCTTCTCTCATCGGACAGATTTTCTTTTAATCTCATTTAAATGGGAGACCATGGCAGAGATATAATTAAGCACTTTTGGATGCGTAATAGCACCCATCCTGCCCTCTCTGTCACTCTTAGCCGACAGGGGAAGAGAGAGGGGTGGGGGAAGAGACGAGAAGAGAAGGAGGGAGAGGGAGTCTGTGGTATTGCGCAGGACGTAACCTTGTCTTGTTTGATAGACAATTGACAAGTCGATGTTTTCTCTAATAAGTACTTTCGTGCTTCTGATCCTTACCTGGCAGCAACACATTAAAGCACGGCGGGTCATTGTGTGTGTTTGTGTGTGTGCGAATAGGTCTGACCTCCAGGCCCCCCCAAAACTACCAAGAACTGTTAGGTCCAAAACCTTATACATTCAGACATATCCACTCTTTTAGGCATTCACATTGAAGTTATAAGGTGTGTTTCAGTCTGTACTGCTCTTTAAATGTATTTTATTCATGTAAAATACATTGAATGACCTTTGTGTAAGATGATGTGCTATATAAATAAACTTCACTAGACTCGACTGGACCCTTCCAGCTTGGTAACATCATGTGGTAGAAGAAGAATGAGCCAGCAGCTGGAACTGGCCACCAAAAATTGTGAAGAAAATGGGATAAATTTTTTTAAAAAAGGCCCTGTGGTACATACCACAGGTTGTGAGCCTTTGAGTTAAACTGACTCTCTCTCTCTCTCTCTCTTTCTCTCTCTCCCTTTCTCGGTCTCTCTCTCTTTCCCCTCAGACCATAGAAAACTGTGTGTGTATCTTGAGGAACCTCTCGTACCGACTCGCGGCAGAAACTTCTCAGGGACAGCAGATGGGCACAGAAGAGTTAGACGGTCTGCTGTGCAGCGATAGTAACGGCAAAGATGGAGAGAGTTCGGGATGCTGGGGAAAGAAGAAGAAGAAAAAGAAGTCGCAAGATCAGGTGGGTCCGTCCAGCAGCTCGACAGTAGAGATTGTCATAATGAGCACATCTTGTGCTCCTATGGTCCTGTTATTCCATTCAGAGAGGAGAGAGCTGGAGATGGGCTGACTAATATTAGTGTTAGAATAGTTGGGTTTTTTTTTTTGTCTCATTCAACTTATCAGCTCATTAACACCCCCCTTACTGAGTGGACGTGGGTGTGTTAAACCACTAGATAGGAAGTATTGAGATCCAGTATCAGACTAACTGAAACACACCCTGTGTGTGAGAGCACATTAGAGACCGTTTGGATCAAAGCTTAGTACTGATATTTTTAATTACTTTACTGACTGAGCAGATGATATATGACATATTTTCAAATTCTTGCTTATTTGTAGAAAGTAGTTGGACACACTAAGTGAAAATCTCAAAATTCTCAGCTGTATTGTTCATTACATATGAAATGAGAGCTACTTAAAGTCTAAAGAATATCCGCATAAAGATTATTCATTAGTTAGAACCTTATAGCCAAACCAATTCACTTACTTTAAGAGTGGATGTTCTTTTAGCTTGAAAGCAGTGTGTTGAGTGAGTCTGATGGCTGGTGGTGAAGGAGCCTGGTGAGAAAAAGCTGTCACACAGTCTGGTAGTGGTGTAAATAGTCTGTGTGAAGGCTATGAGGAGTCCCACATGATACCAGAGGCCTTTCCAATGCAGTTCTTGTGGAAGATGTCCTGTGATTATAGGAGTGGCGCCCTGACAATGTGACCACTTCTCTCTGGGTTGGGAGTGTCCATTTCTCTTCCACATCACTAAGTATGATGCCAGTGTGGGTTAGCTGATCAGTTAGCTCATGCAACAGAATAGGTTAGGTTTCTGTTCCAAGAATGTTGAATTCTCTACAAGGAGTGTGTGCTATGCCAGAGGAAGCATGTGCTGGTCTTTAGTCTCCTATTGTTCATGGTACCAATGTTTTTTGTGTTTGTGGGACAAAAGTATTGGGACACACCTCTTAATTATTGAATTGAGGTGGCCCCTTACTTCCAGGGTAATGTTAATACTTCAGCAGACCAAGACATTCTGGACAACACCATGCTTCCAACTTTGTGGGGGAAGAACCTTTTCTATTCCAGCATGTCCCAGTGCACAAAGCAAGCTCCATAAAGACATGGCTGTATGAGTTCAGTATGAAAGAACTTGACTGACCACACAGAGCCGTGACCTCAACCCCATCCAACACCTTTTGATGAACTGAAATGGGGATGGCGAGCCAGGCCAGAATAAATGGACACAAATTCCTACAGAAAGCCTTCCAAGAATAGTGGAAGCTGTTATAGTTCCAAAGGGTGGACCAACGTATTAAAGTCTATGTATTTGAATGCAGTGTCATTAAAGTTGTTTTTATTACACAAAAGGTGTAATATTCGGGTGTCCCAATATTTCTGTCCACATAGTGTACTTATTTGGTGAAATTTGACACAACTAATTTGGGGGAAAAATTGAGAGAAACTGCCTAGTTGGCCAAAAATATATAGATTGTATAATAAATATATTGTTCCAGCAGTGACCATCTGTTTCTTAAAGAACACAAAAGTGTTTTTTTTTTTTTTTTTCTGTGGCAGCATTTTGTGAAAAACCAATAATTCAGTCTGGCACAAAGAACTGTTTTGTCACGACCTTATTTAACAGTGCTGTGATAGAGTAGCAGATAGAGAACGGTGAGAATATTTGAACCCGCGGGTCTCCGACAGTTGCTTTTATTTATTTGCTGCACTGTGCATCAAATTGAATCTGGAATTTGAATCTACAGAAAAATGAGTGCGGATTGGGAAAGGAAACATGAGAGCTGGGATAATAAATGTTTCTTTGCTCTTGTCCTAGATGCGATAAATCTGAATGTTTATGAATAACCCAGGCTGTGGATGAAACCTGCGGCTGGTTTTACGGTCTGTCCCTGTACAGCACAGGTTCATTCATTTCTCTCAGAGGCTCTTCACGGCCTATAGGTCCTAGTGGAGATGACAAGATCTGGAACAAATAAGGCACATAATAATGAAAGGAGAAAGATGTGGGCACTGTTGCTAACCAAATTAGCCTAGATTATATTAAACTGGAAGACAGATGTCCATCTGTTAGCTACAGTGTGTATGGACAGCATGCTGGTATGATCATAAAAGCCCCTGATTCAAATAATACATCAGAGCGACTGCTCCGCTGAGGGCTCTAAAGCTAAGACTCCTTTATTAAACATAGCATGCATTTTCCTTTGTATGGCCAAATGTTCCATTTCCTACATAATGCCCATGTGTTACTTAACGGTCTGTATTTAAGCTTCACTCAAGTATTCACTTGATCAGTCCCTCTTGTCCCCTTTCAATGCCCCCCTCTATTTGCAACAATCAGCTGAAGTTAGCAGATTGAGATGACTGTGTTTATAAGGCCTGCAGTTATGGTCTGTTAGTCCACATTACCAAGGGTCTCCTCCGTCCGCAGTAGGAGCGACATTGAAAGAGGACACCAGGGTTCGTTGGCGAGGGAAGGCTAATGCATTCTGCTAAATAATTTACCGCTGAGTGGCTGCTAGCTAGTTGGCAAATGCCGTCTGAGCTCCAGGTCAGCGCTGCTGGTGTTTAGCATGGCTAATTGACTGTGAGAGCAGTGTGTGTAAACAAGTACAGTTGCTATCCAGCAGCCGCTAATCCTTGTCTGATTTGGCATTAGGGGAACAAATGTGCGCATGCTCATGCACATCTCTTTTCAACTGTGTTTCCAACACTTCAAAGTTGTGGAAAGTCATTCGTTTTTATTTTATCTGCAGGATGTTCATCTGCCATGCCCTTGATTGGAACCATAGCTTCACTGCTTGTCTATGGCCTTGGGCTAATGCTGCATTTCTGTAGCTAGCGGTGATGTTCTCTTCCCTCTGACAAAAAGTTTATTTTGGAAGAGCTCAATTTGTCAAAATGTGAATAGCTACCGAAGGCTAAAAAAATTTAAAAGCAGAGAATCAAAGCCTCTGGTGAAAAGAGGCTCTAAATTCTGGAGGAATGTGAATGTGAATTTTCATGTTCAGCTCTGCAGGGCCAGGTTGTTGTCAAGGATTTAATGTTTTATATTATGATGACCAATTACGCCTATTAGCAGGAGAATCGAATTATTTCACAGCGACTATTTAGCTAGCTTTACCTTTATTATTATACGCACAAAACGTCATTATGGGTAGAATAACAAAAACATGTGCAACGTTGCTCACGTTGTGAAAAATCAGAGAAATAACTGCCTCTAGTACATTTGCATACTGTTTGAGTTTGTCTCTGCTATTTGAGATTTAGAAAAATGCAATATAATATTATCTTTTATCATGTGATGTTTATATTATGATTAGAGATGTCCCGATACCACTTTTTTATGTCCGATACCGATTTTCTAAATTTGAATATCTGCCGATCCGATACAAATCCGATACTAACCAAGTCTTTTTTTAATCAGTAAGCAAAAAATAATGCTTTCAAA
>JBBPDH010000001.1:8664636-8681202 GCA_037974565.1 Clupeocharax schoutedeni
ATTAAAGTGATCTGGGAGAACATTTGGAGGCATATTTATGGTTTACACTATAAAAACAGGCATTGGGATCATTTTAAGGGGGCCTCAGACCTTCGACAGAATTCAAATGAGCCATTATAATTAAGATTAATCTACATTAATTCCAAGATTACAATGAGATTAATCTAGATTAAAAAAATTAATTTATGCCCACCACTAAATATAATATAATATAATATAATATAATATAATATAATATAATATAATATAATAATTTCCGTGTTTGTTTAATTGCAAATGTAGATGTTTACCCTACCTGACTGCTTCTCTTTGGTTGAAAACAAGGTGGCCTTTTTGGGAGAAGTCTAGAATTCATCCCTGCAGGCTTCTTCACTGCAGGCCTCTTCACGTCAGCTTTTGTCACTCCAGGTTTAATCTCTGGATAGATTACCACTACAGGTGTCATCACAGGTGTTTGTCACTATAGGTATCAGCTCGACAGGTTTTTATCTCTGCAGTTTTTCTCACTGTAACAATGGATGACATGACATGCATGTAGCCCTATGTGCTTTTAGGAGCAGTGGTTCTGTTTATCATCTTAACATTTTAAACAGAATAGCTGTGTCATTCTGCAGTATGTGTTGATTAAAGGTTAAGGTAATACACTATCATCAGTGGTGGACTGTAATGAAGATTTACTTAAGTATTGTAATTAAGTAGAGTTTTTGAGTATTTGTACTTCACATTAGTAGCATATTTTTTGGAAGCTTATGATTTTCACCTCACTAGATTCAAAAATTAAGATTCAAGTTTCTTTATTTGTCACATGCATAATCATAAAGGTACAACGCGTAGTGAAATGTATCCTACAACATTTGAAAGACAAATATCGTACTTTTCACTTCATTTCTATCAAGGATCCTGTTACTCGTTAATTTTAATTCTGAAAGTGGATGTTTTTCCCCCTCTTCTGAAACGAGATTGGGTGTGACAGGTATCAGGAGAGTCATGTCACCTCTGAGGTATTATGTAACCATAAAATTAATCCAACGCTATATTGCATTTCTGCATCGCCATTTTCACACCCATGACCATATCTTGATCAAATGTTTATATACGGTTGCGTAAGATCCCTTAACTCGCTCTGTCACTCTCTCTAGACCCAAAAGCAGTGTCGAATTACAATTAAAAATAAACAAATGACTAGTTTGTTCCTGTTGTGTGTTATTCTGTAACATTTGACCAATTCCTTATTCTAGAGCTTCTACAGGCTAGTCAGAGGCATTAGGTATTGTATGTGTTGGGCCAATAATGCAACAATGCGGTGAAAGAAAGTGCACTTTTAAGACTTAAGTATTTTTAAAAGCAAGTACTTCATTACTTTAACTTAAGTAAAAATCGGACTGTACAACTTTTACTATTGGAGTAACATTTGACCAGTGCTATCTGTACTTTCACTTAAGTAATGAATGTAAGTACTTTGTCCACCTCTGATTATATTAAGGAACTTGTTGTCTTGTCTTCGCTGTTCCCACATTTTCGTAGTTATTCCATTTAAACTGGGCCAGACTAGTAGTCCAGGATAAAGCCCCAGCACTTGTGTGCTGTATGTTGCTATGACTAACTCAGCAAATACAGCTGTTTCATGAAAAATAGACGTACTTCTTTATACTACTAATACCATGTCACATTACAAAGTCTCTCTCTCTCTCTCTCTCTCTCTCTCTCTCTCTCTCTCTCTCCCTTTCTTTCTCCCTCTCTCTTCCCTATCATGATGTCATTAGAGTTGTCTAGCACAGACATGCAATGCAGTTTACAGTCTGTCATTCCCTTTTCCTCATTAACTGACTTCTATCACTATCTCTGTAGTGTATATATTTCCATTATTCTTTCCATGTTTCCATTGCAAGTTTAGTTTCGGACAAAAGCTTTCATTTAAAATAAGTCGCCCCTTGGGTGTGACGATGATGGGCTGGATCAGGAATTAATTTATTAGAGGGACAACTCGAGATTTGGAGGAAAAGCCTGCGTTGGTATGGACCTGTGCTTTGGAGAATCACTGAGTATGTTGGGAGAAGGATGCTGAGGAGGGACTGAGTATGTTAGGAGGGTGCTGAGGATGTTGCCAGGGAAGAGAGAAGGAGGAAGGCCTTGTAGGAGGTTTATGGGTGAGGGTGAGGGAAGACATGCAAGCAGTTGATGTGAGAGAGGAAGACGCAGAGAATAAGAAAAAATGGAGACGTTTGATCTGCTGTGACAAACCCTTAGCCGAAAGTAGACGTAGGTGAGCAAGAATTGAAGGACACCCCGTTTAATGATGCACAAAAATAACCACTTCCTGCTTCTGCTTATTCTTTTTCTTCTTCTTCTTCTTCTTGTACTTATTATTATTATTATTATTATTATTATTATTATTATTGTTGTTGTTGTTGTTGTTGTTGTTATTATTATTGTTATGATTATTATTATAATTACTTGTATTGAACAGTAATTTGTGACACAGCCCGTCCAAGTGGGTCGCTTCCTAAATCACAGTCCGACTCTCCATGCTGGAGTGGAGGAACGTCAGGGCTCAGAGCGTGCTGCTATTGGCTGGAGCGGAGCGTGACATCATGACGTCCCTATGCCAAACAAAGGGGCAGGAAAAAGCCACGTTGACCAGTCTGCAGGATCTCTCCGTGGGGAGAAAAACGAGTGTTTATTTTATCTAACAAGCAGCTTCTTTACATTTTTTTGAGACTGAACGAGTTAGTCATGTCGTCTCCACCGAAAGAGAAAAATGAAACTCGAGCTGGACATCCCCCTGCTGGTAAATACCAGGACATTGTTGTTTTTCTCACCTACTATCTACTGTGTAGCTACACAGTATAGGATATCTCAGTTCAGTTCTGCATCAGACATCGGATTAAAATCAAGCTTGTATATAAGGACACGTGCTTGGGACCGTTTTAGACTGGACAGCCATCAAGTTATCCTTAGTTTAATAAGGAAACAGCTCGAGGCTAAAAATACAGCTAATGTTAACGTAGCCTTTGGGTGTTTCAGCATTAGGCCACAATGCAGCTGTCATGCATGGAGTGCATGTGTTTTAACAGAATATAGTGAGTTTGTAACTTGATGATGGGGGAAAAAAACTAGAAGGTTTTAGTTATATTCGAAATGCATGCATTTTTGTAACTGTCAGTTGTTCTGCCCGTTTAATATGTGCTGGAACAGAAAGTGTTGTCTGTACACTGATGAAGGCCTTGCCAATTGCCAATATGTCAGTCTGTCCTGTGTAAAGTCCACAAGAAAGCTGATGACACACCAAGCTTTGTATGCATAGGCGTATAAGTGGGGCACAGGCCTTCCCCATGAAAACAAATCAGAAAAAATATTGGGAAACTTCATTGATCCACTGACCACTTTCTGATCCAGCAGAAAAGCTAAAAATGTTTTTCATATGGGACTGCTCAGCCCTGATTTGTTGCATTATCTTATGTTTGAACAGTCAAAGCAGGAGGCATGAGGATAGTCCAGAAACACCAGTCTTCAGGCGATGCGGTGTCCGACAGAAAAGAAGACAAGGATAGTAAAGAGTTTGAGAGCTGCAGGTACTCACTTTGAACTCTTCTCCTTTCTCATATTAGTACATGGAGCACTCTGTCCCTCTCACCCTCTCTCTCTCCTTCTCTTTTTCAGCTTCAGCACTCACTTATTATGTTCAGGTCTGCCAAACCTCTATACATTACTTATTTCAATGTATTAGTGCAGCTGTGGACAGGTGCACTCTGGCTACATTTTATTGTGTCAGGTGAGCATATGTGGCATCGAGTAGTTGTACATTTTTGTGCATTTTGTCCAGTGCATCAAGTTTAAACTCATTTGCATGTAATCTAAGGGCTGTGTGGCAGAGTGATTTTGTGGGAGGAAAGCAGGCCGGAGCATTTTGTTTGATTACAGGGTTTCTGACTTGCCGAGGCTTATGCTTGGTGCTGGAAAGGCCTGGATCTCTTGGTCTGACTGACTGTCCATATATACAGTAGTGGTTGAAATTTTCCATCCATAGTCTCATTCCAATGTGTTCTCATGCACAGTTAGTGATTACATTAGATGTATATCTTCCCCAAGCCCAAATGAACCATGACCATACCGGACTTTGAGGGTCAAGATGTTTAGGGATGGTACGGATCACCTAGTCTATCTCTCAGTTTTCCACTTATCAGCCTGTTGGTATAGTTAACTATGCTGATCTGTTATATGTTAGAGAACATAATATTTATTTATGATTTATTAACTAGTAGTTAGTAATAAATATGTATAATATTTATTGACCACTACCCTAAGTGTGGGCAGGGGTGCTCCAGCAACTTTTTGTATCAAAAGAGCATATGTGGCTTGAAGTAACACTTTTATAATAAACTGTTGAAGTGTTTTCTTTGTTCAGGAATTGAAACTTTCCTAGATGTTGGGACGTTTAGGAAAACTCTCACTTGTGGAAACTCTTTACTCCACATATCGAATGTCCTTGTTGTGCAGTTGCCTAGCCACAGGTGAGCAGTTCTCATCGGACTATAGGAGTGCACGCAGGTGTGTGCGTGTGTGAACCACATCTGGCTTTCTTACTCATTTGGCATTCGAAGTAAAGTTTTGCATCAAATCCACCAGAACATTTCCCACCACAGCTGCATTTGCACTGCCCAGCTGCTGCCATTCAGGGGGTTGAATATTTCAGGGCCAAGAAATGGATTCAGTTAGCTCTGCTGTTGGTACTAGAGCGGCATTTAGCGATTTCACTTTTTCTCCCATTTGGTGACGAGATGATAGAAACGTTGGTGCAGGACAGGGTGTGTTCTCCCACACGGCTAGCGGATATGACCACATCTTCCTTTTTTTCCTCTGACGAGTCACGTGGCTTATTTATACTGAATCTATTTGTTAAGCTACAGCTTGGCTGCACTTTCAGAAGAAGGTGAGTCATAAGGCACATGTTGCTGGTTAGAGCTCAGGGTTCCTCTCAGGCACTTAGATATCTGCCTGTTCTATTTTTTGCACTTTCTGTCTTTCCATAAATTTGAGTTGAGGCGTCAACTTAGTATTAGGTGGCTGTGGGCTTTCTGCAGGGCGCAGAGTCTGTGTTAGCTTGCCCCTTTGGCACATTGCCTGATTGCTGATCCACATCTACAGTCAAATGGAGCTTGCAGGTGAGGCCTTATCAGTGCAAAGTGCTAACTGCATTCCAGCCTGCTGGAAACCCCTGATTACACTGTCATATGGTCGTACAATATAGCACTGGTTAATCATTATCACGATATTGGCCTTTGCCTATGTTTTAGAAGGCTGTGCGATGCAAATGCGCCCTCTGACCAATAGTATTTTATTCTTTTTTTCTCTTCGTCCATGTCGCATGAAAAATGTACTAGTGAGGTTTAAATTCATAATGATTTAATAAGTTTAAGCATTTGGATCGATAGTGTGCAGGGCTGCAATGGATATTCAGTAAAATATCAATATAAAAGTCAAAATAATGAAAAATGGTCGTGCAGTTTCAATCATTTGTACTTTTACCTTTTTTTTCATGACACTACTTGTTTCCTTGCACTGTTTATCAATCTGACTGGAAGCAAACTACTTCATCAAGCTAAATGCTGGTGAGTCACGTGTAGGATGCTGTAGCAGCATAACTAAAGAGGACAAGATCATGTTTTGGCTCGTCTTACAAAAACAGTGCTTTTGACTTTTTCATGTTTGCCAAATTGTTTTTCTGCCAGCGTAGGCAGTTCTTGGCCTTTGTTCTTAACTATCTGTATATAGAGCTATAGAACTATCTGTATTCCTTATATGAGGCTATAATAATGATAATAAAAGTTTCCTGCTCTTCTGGTTTGCTTCTGGTTTGCTATCTATGAATAAATGAGGGTGCAGAAAGAAACATGTTCAAACCAGACCAGGCATTAAGACCAAATCAGACTTCATCACACTCTAAACAGTGTTTTTGAGCAGCTTAAACATTTAGGTCGCTTCAGTATGGTTCATTAATGTCCTTTGCTTTCCCCCGCTGCTCCTCCTGCTCAACAATTTCTACTCTGTTGCCAAATGGGCAGATCAGATTCCTCCAAATAAACGTATTATGCCCTTTGCTCTGCAATAGTGAAACAGACCTGCAGCTTGTGATATAACTATCATAACAATTTAATACAAATGCGGGAAATATGCAACTGTGCTCATTTCACCCACAAGCGAAGTCATTGCATGTGAGTATCTTTTTTTTGTTTTATATTAAACATGGGCATCTGAATAGTGTGAAAGATATTTCATGTTTTGTCAGTATATCAAAATCTGATTTGTGGGTAGCAGTGTCACCTTATAGCAAGAAGGTCCCCAGCCGGGACAGCGGAGGGTCATTTCTGTCTGTCGTTTGCATGTTCTCTTCGTATCTGCATGGGTGTCCACCTGGTGCTTTGGGTTCCTCAGTCCTAAAACTGAAGATGTGAAATTGTTCCTAGATGTGAGTGTGTGCATGAATGTGTTTGTATGTCTATCCTGCCTTGTACTGGTGATTTTTCAGGCTTGTTCCCTTTTCTCCCTGTGATCACTGGCATAGGTTCAAGCAGCCCTGTGACCCTGGTTAAGGATAAGTAGTTCAGATAATGGACGGATGGATGGATGGTTGGGGGTGACTTTTAACTGCTTTTTTGCACCCAATAAATAAAGAATGCTTCTTGGAGACTTCTGAACACATCAGGGAAGAGGCTGAAGAAAAATTTGAAATGCTGAAAAAATACAAACATTTGGTTCATGGCCCCTTGTAATTCGTTTTGACATTGCCCAACATTACTGGCAAGCAGGTTGGAAACTGTGAGTTTGAATTTTGTTCTTGGCTGTTTTAGCCTGGTTTGATTGGAAGTGCGTAGGGGCCCAGGGTGGTAAATATGGCTGTTAACGTAATGGACTCCAGCATGCCACAGTCATGTACAGTGTTGCTTTCCTTGGCTTTTGAAACTTTGCTTCAGCCTTTTCATTGGTATGTCCAGCAGTCCTGCTCTAAAAATAGTAGCCCGAGATTACCATGGAAACTTAACCAACTCTGCGATTTGATTTTAAATGGGTGGATGCAGTTGTAACAGTCAATGATTGGGCAAAAGACAGAGCTTCACTGCTAATGTAGAGGAATGCAGGAGAATTCAGTCGCTAACTTGTGTGTGTCAAATAAGGATAAACACATCAGCTGTGCCAGCAGAGTGTACCCGGTGCAGAAGCAGTAAGCAGGTGGCTTCTGATGGAAAAATTGCACATTTGTCGCAGCAAGTCAAGCCGGATAGTCTGGGGACTGCCTGACAGATGCAATTTGGGATCTTCACATGGATGGTACGGCGAAATGGAATTGCTCAGAGACGATGATGCGATGTGCCATCAGGCCATGCCCATGCCATGCTACTGACATCTGCCCACAGTGCAGGGACTCCCCAATCACCCTCCATCTTATACCCTAATACCTGACCTGGTCCTGTGGGCCTGCTCATGAAAGGGGACCCTGTAGCAGAGAGTGATTTTTGGAAGACTCCATACTGTGCAAAAACAGGCCGAAGCATTTAATCAGGTTTTAAGGTCACTGACTTGTCTGATGCTGGCTGGCTTGCTTTTGCTCACTGCTGGTGTGGTCTGGCTCTCCTGGTTTAGCTCGCTATGATGTTTTCGTTAAAAGCTGCATTTATAAACTGGGTTTTGTTTTCTTACAAAACTGTGGTTGAGTATTTAATGTTTTTTTTGTTGTTTTTTTTTTTACATTCTTGCATGCACCAAAATAGAAAATCAATCTATGAGTGATGCGTGAGCAAAGAATATCAGATATATAGTCTAGAATATAGTCATAGTCAAATGCATAGCATTACTGTTATAGGATATGTATCTCCTGAGTGGTGTCTTTAACAGAGTAAATGCAGTCTTAATTTTAATCAGAATTGTATTGCTGTCTTCATAATGAAGTGTTTAAAAATGTTACTTAGCATTATAAATGGTGCAGTGTTCGATATAATTATGTATTTCATTTATTTGATAGCTGTAGATTTAGTGCTACGTTGTAAAGCAGACCGACTGAGGGGTTAGCATCAGTCTCTTTTAGAAGGAAAGTGAGCAACTTTTTGACAGCTTTTGTCATAAGCACAGAGAGCTTGCTTGTGATTGCTGTTGAAATCCTTTGAGAATGGCTTTTGTTGGAAAGTGATAACACGTGGTGGAGACTTACTTAGACTTGTTTCTCCCAAATCAGTGTTTCCATAACACCAAGAAAAGGTTGTACTTCTAAGCTTTGTCTTGAAATAGTCACTATTTTTAATACACCATATACACAAGCTGCTCCTCCGTGCACTCTCTGCTTTCGCCCAGTTTTCAAAACTAACGCTTCGTGCTGCAGGTAGGCGTGGTTTTGCGCAGGTGATGCGACTTTGCCATTTTTGCAAGGAGTGGATAGTTCTGTGGTATGCCGGTATAAATAAAATCTCTCCCGTGGGCCAAATTAATAACGCATAGCATTTATGTCGCACAGTACTACCTGTAATGGCTGCAAAAGGGACCAACTCCATATTAAACTTGATGCATTTGAATGCAATGTCATTAAAGTTAGTCGTCTCAGTACTTTTATGTATATAGTGTATAGTCAGCAGTGGTGTCTAATGAGGTTGCACAGAATTCAGAGTGTGCACCGAATAGCTGTACTGAAATATTTCAGTGTGCAACCAATGACAACAAGGGAGTACTGGCAAGGGACATCACTCAGCCGCTTTGCATCTCTTCCAAACTGGCCCTAGGTGGCCCTTATTGATGAGCCTTGTATTTGCTCATTGTACAGACCACTGCTTGCCTAAAATATCTTAAGTATTTATCAAAAGTTAATGCTTTTGGGGGGGGGAAATTAGCTGTAGAATAAAACCACTTTGATTTCCCACTTTTCCCTGGATTGATTTTGTGCTGCTCAGATTTCTGCAGAGATGGTTAAATAAATCCAGAATTCACTTAAAGGAACAGTTTGATCAATACTGCTAATGTTTATTATATTATTTTATAAAGAATTCTATCTTGATATCTTCAAATGTTATCTTGCTAACTGGTGTCTACTAGCCTGTATCCATCATTTTCTTATGTTGGCAGGGTGAACCATTCCTTTAAGATGTTGTGTGCAAAGGACCACAGAAACCTCTGGTTAGCTTGTTTACTCAAATATTAATGTTCACGTACTGTCAAAGTACCTCAAGCATGAGTAAGTAAAGTTGCTGGATCATTAAGAAATGCAAACTGAAGTATTGTAGACAAATAGGTGTGATGGACATCTATGCATCATTCTATGTATTTCGCAAAAGACAGAAGTGGACATATATTACATTTTTCATGTACACTGTGCACATGACTTTAATAAATGTAACCTTTGGCCGAGTGGTTGGTGTGTTGCTGAGTGTAAACAGCCTCTGGAGTGCGTATGGTGAGTGGCAGTCCGGGTTCTGCTCTGAACCCTGCAGCAGGAGTGAGTGAGTACAGGGCTCGAGGGCTGCCTCACGTCTGTTAACACACACTGCACTCACTTCACTGGCTCTGCTCAGCGAGCTTCATCCGACACAGCAGAGAATCCAGCTTCGTACGTTTCACGCAATCGAGCCACCAGGAGGCGAACCGCACCTGCTCCCACTGCGCCAATTCCACACAAATGGAACGCATTCGCTGTTCTTTGGTGCAAATGATTATGATTATTTTGTGCTGAGATTGTTCACTGCAGGTACCAGTCTTTAGCACAGCGTCCAACATTGTTTTGGTGCACAGAAGCCCCCCAGTGGTTGAGCAGATTGTAAATATTAGTGATTTGCCAGAACTTTCAGCAGAAATGTTTTTGTAACACGTTTAGGTAGTGTTTTATTGCTACATCAGTACAGACTAAGATTTATTTGTATTACATACACAATCTGCATAATCTTACAGACTTACAAAGGCACAAGACCTAATGGTACTGCAGTGGCAAGCAGTTTTAGTTTGTGAAAGGCAGGGAAGGGGGTGTGGTATAGAAACATTTTGTATTTTTGCTGTGGTGGCAAAGATTAGCAGGAAGCCACAGAGAAATGTTATCAGCTGCAACACTGGGCCTATCAATATATTAAAGTGAGCATTCAGCATTTGACATTATGCAAATGCAAATCAGTCATAAAAAGTAATGTGTTTTACGCAAAGGTTAAAGTGTTTTGCCACCTTTTTGGTTACTGTTGTCATTTTGCATTGTGTGCTTTCAAAAAGTAACAAAACAAACTTGATATTTTCATGGACTGACCACTCCCATTTCTCCTGTCTCTTGAGCTGACATGTTAAAGAGTTAATTTATTGTTTTCGGTTCCACTCACTCACGATTCAGCAGGCCAATATTATTGGTCTGTCCGTATGTAAAGAACCATTTTGAAGTTTGTAGAACCTCCATGGGATGGTTAGGTTCTTGAAAGAACCTGTAAATTGGTATAGCACCTGTACATGATGTGAGGGTCTTTAAAGGGTTATTCCTCTATTAAGTGTCTGAGATTGGGATTTGTGATTTCCAGAGGGAGAGACATCAGTTAACAAAATGCACCACACAAACCAGCAATAATGAGATGAGTCTTGATTTAAAAAGTGATTCAAGTCTTGATCAGTTTGGTGTTGAATATAGAAAAATAGATATATGACAGTGTTTAATGCATCTGCAAAAAAAATGTTGTGCGTAATGACTGTTGTAACATGACGAGAGTGTCATTGCTCCTTCTGAAATCTACACTCTAAAAGAACTTTTAATGATTGCTTGTATTGTCTTAACAACCTTTTTTGGCTTTGTTTGTCTTTGTTTTGTGTACCGTTATTTCTATAGTTCTGTGCATTACACTACTTTACCTCTATGCACTGTTGGTAACAATAGCTACTGCTGTGGAATGCCCATTAGAGAGTGTTTCTCACAATCAGTGGTGCTGTTTCCTCTTGATTAAATGGGCAAACAGATTGCTCAGTTCCAAGCCTCCCTCATCTTATCTTAAAAACTCTCCGTGCCAAGATAGCATTTGAGGGTGAGGCTCCCACCTGTAGTGCATGGTCAGAGGTGCTTGCGCCCTTGAGGTGTTGCATCATTACTGGCAAGCAAAGAGATCTGTCATCCTTCACAGATCTTTTGGCTCAGTGAGCACATTTTGAAAGCCTGGTGACCAATCATTTATTCAGCACTGGCTTAAAATAAGACGGTGCTTTCAAAACCCTTTAAAACTTCACAATAGGTCTTAAGTGCCACCAGCCTGAAGTTTTTAAAGAGACAGTTTAGTACACAGACAATAATAAAGAGATTTCTTTGGTAAACAGACAATAATAGGAGTATTATAGCATGCTCTTACTTTTACGCTGACATAAAAGAGCAGGTCAGGGTACATACTGTACATAAGGAGGAAATTCATCACACTATTTCATACATTTGTCACACATTTATTGGGTAAAATTAGCCTCATCAATGATCTAAACACCTGAGCACTACTGAAGACTTGATGTCTGCACCTATTTTGTTTTCAAAACTGAGTAATTAACCTGTTCATTAAAACTAGTGCATTATCATCATGCATAAATGTGCCCGTGTGCATTGTATTGATTGGGTATTAATAATGGTATCCAATGCAGCTTCTCTGTTTGAATGTGAGCATCCCAATCCAGCACCTTCATGTATTACACCACACGTTTCCCAGCTTTAGTAGATCATCCAGATATCTGAGTGCCAGAAACATGGCTTTATCCCTGATTTTTCATGTTACACCTTTATTGGCCAAAGCACCAAATGGAAAATGTGTGATAATTGCATGCTAATGCACTTCCATCTTCTTGCGCTACTCTTACATAAAGGTTTTAACACTCTCCTCTGCTTCTCACATTGTTCTGAGTGTTTCCTCATGTTGTAAGTCTCTTTGGATAAAAGGGTCTGTCAGATGAATGGAATGTGATGTACATGTACTCAAAATCCAAGTAAATGTTAGTCTATCAAAAGTATTCAGTTCAGTTGTATTTACATATTTATATAGCACTTTTTGCAACTGGTGTCCCAAAGCAGCTTTGCAGAATCCATGTTTGAGCCCCTAGTGAGCAAGTCAAGGGTGACACAGGGAAGGAGAAATTCTCTAAAGCTGGGGGAAGAAACCTCAGGAGGAACTATGACTCAAAAGGAGAATCCATTCTACTCCTGTAAAAGAATTGTCTGTGTGAGTAGAAGTTTGAGTTGTGGGGTTGGGGTGTGTGTGCGCAACTCTCTCTCTCAACGCTCTCTCGCTCTCGTAGTATGTGTGTATATATATATATTTGGCTTTCAGGGGAAATTTATGGAAAACGTAAAACGTTCACACTGCAAAGATATTATATGGTGAAAGTAGGGCATTTTGGAGCCTATCCCAGCTACAGTGGGCGAAGGCGGGGTACACCCTGGACAGTCGCCAGCACGTCGCAGGGCCACATATAGGGACAGACAACCATTTACGCACACATTCATACCTACGGGCAATTTATAGTGCTCAATTCACCTATTCCCCAATGTACGGAAGTTTTTGGTGGTGGGAGGAAACCGGAGTCCGGAGGGGATATTGTTGTGGGATGCATTAATGTGATAAGGATTATGTTCCTTCTCATCCTGGATTATTCCAAATTCAGAAACAAATCAAAATGATACCACAGTGTGGACAATGAAAACTCCCCACTAATCATTAAACCCTTCTAATGTGTAAAAGAGGAGCGGAGATAATAGAAATGTTTAAATACTGTCATTATAACTGTTCTGCGGCCCCACCCCTTTTCTTCTTGAAAAGAAAAGCTCCTCAGATGTAGCTCTTGATAATGAATGGAATGAATGAATGCATGCAACCTTTTGTTGATTGGAGAGGTCAGAATGAAACAGTTCTACTTCACATTTACTGAATTGTGCCTTCATTCTATTTGTGAATTAAACTCAGAAGAGTTCAGTTTCTCAAGTGAAGGGTCAAGAGCTATATGGCAAGGGCGAGGAACGCTAACTGACAGCCTGATGACCATTATTTCCATGCTAGCTTTCCCGTAGATGAGCTGTGTGGTGAAGTGTGTTCCTACTGTTGCTGTAATTGCATGGTGGTATGGCTGAGCTGCTTGCATTTGCATGGGAGCGGTGTAGGACGAGTCCCCTTCCTGAGTAACTTTTCTCATTACTGCGGCAGAAGCGTTCGCAGGGTTGGCCTGTCAGTCAATTGTGATGAGATGCTGAGCTAAATAAGCAGTCGAGAGTGAAGTTCCTTAGAGCTAAACAACTCCTGCAAGTCCGGCCGCAGCGTTGTCACACCTCATTGTGGGCTGCCCTGTCTGCCGGGAGGAGGACGAGGTGCGCTGTAGTACATGGCAAGGTAAAACTAATTCCCCCTCTGTTACTGATGGGGGAGCTGTGGGTGCGCAGGTTCAGTCCAATTTAACTTTGTTAGCTTTCTCAGCTCTACCAACTCCCTCAGATCCTACAGACAGCTTGTTGTGATTTCTCCACCAATGGACTCCAAGTAGCAATGCGGACCGGAAATAAAATGCAGAGCCAACGGTTGCTATGGTGTTGCCAGGGTTCTTGGGTCAGTGCTTGCCGCTTAATTGCTAATCATATCATTCCCTAAAGCTGAACTCAGAGGAAGCATTCCCCCCTTTTCTCATTCTCTCTCTCTCTCTCTCTCTCTCTCTCTCTCTCTCTCTCTCTCTCTCTCTCCCCCTCAATCTCCCTCTTTCTTTCTCTCTCTTTCCTTCTTTCTCTCTATTCTCTTTCTTTCTCTCTTGTGCTCTCTCTCTCTATCACGCTTTGTCTTGTGCGCTGCCCTTCTCTCTTCCCCTCTCTCACACACACACTCACTCGGCCTTGTACGCTGTCTCTATCTTGTTTTCTCTCCCTCTCTCTCTCTCTGTGTTTTGTGCTCTCTCTCTGCCTTTTGCACTCTCTCTTTTTCTCACTGCCCTTTCTGTCTTGCTGACTTTTTTCTTTCTCTCTCCTCCCCTCTGTCTGTCTCTTGCTTATGTTTCTCCTTTCTCCATCTCTTTCACTCTCTGAATCTCTTGTCTCTCTCTCTCTTGCATTTCCTCTTCGTATCGCTCTTTTTTTCCCTCTGTCTCCTCTCTTTTCTGTCTCTGTAGATTTATAATCTTGTCTCTGTTCTGTGAATCTATGAATTAGTGTTATAAAGTATTGTTATTGTGAAAATAGATGGATTTTTGGAAGTCTTCACCCCCATACAAGCCTCTTTCTGCACATTTAACGGCACGTTGTCCATTTATTTGCTGTATTAAACAGACATGCATAATATGTAAGAAATGCCGAACATTTGCACAAGCCGCATGTTCAATTCAGCAAAAAGAAATTGTGCATTAAGGATGAGTACTTAATTATTAAGTCCACTTCTTTATATCTTTTTCTGTCTCCTTTTTTCTGGCTCCTTGTTTTTTGCATTTGCCCTTTTCTCTCTCAGTGAAAGAGCAAAAATATGTAAATATGTCATGTCAGTGTGGAAATCTTTCTAATTAGCTTTCTGTCGACAGACTCTGCCCTCCCCAATCATTCAGGCTCATCTCTCGTGTCTTGCAGCGTTAAATGCTCTTCTTTGAGAGTTGCAGCTCAGCAGGCCGGCGTCTTAGCCTATTTCTCTTCTTCTTCCAAGACAAAAAAGCACATGTAGCCCAGAGGTAACTGTCCTTGTCATTAACCTTGACATTAACATTATTTCAGTGTTTTTCTTCTCTCCGCTGAATTTGCCAGAATTAGTGAAGAGTGGTGATGCTCAGCCTCTGAGCAGGAGGGTGGGGGTTAGGGGTGGGCTGTATATTTCAGCTAGCTCACTGCTGCCCTCCTCTGACATGAAAGGGCATTTTTCATTTTGAATAAGAGTAAAATTGTCAGTGTATTTGGACCTTAGAATAAGACATGTCTGACAGATCCAGTCCTCCAGTGTAAAAAGACCTCTGATAGGTTACATTGCTCCTGTTCCCTCAACTTGTTTCTCTGTCTGTCTCAAGTAAAGGGCATGTAGAAATCAAGCTTCAAAAAAATCATTAAAAAGGCTGTAGTAGCAGGACTAGTTCAAAAGGTAGTGTGAAAAGGCTTTGTTATGCGATTGACCGTTGTTGCTGTTGTTTCCGTGGCACAGCCTCTGATCTAGTGATCAAGATCAAGCACTTTTTGAGGTATGGAAATGGTTGCGAAGGGTATGACGTAATGGCCTTTTTAAGATTTCCCACACAAGCAGAACAAGTGGCAGCTTAATCTGAGATTACACAGCCCTCTCATTAAAAAGCTGCGACACTGAGACAGGTTCTGTCAGCCAAGCAACCCTCTGATACTTCTGCAAGGGATTATCTCTTTGGCAACTAACTCTCTCTCTATCACTCTCTTTCTCTATCTCTCTCACTCTTCCTCTCTCTCTTTCTCTCTATCTCTCTCTCTTTCTCTCTCTCTCTCTCTCTCTTTCTCTCTCTCTCTCTCTCTCTCTCTCGCACTCTCCTTCTCTCTCTCAGCTGTCTACGGAGCCTTCTTACCCCGTCACACAAAAGTAAACCCCTGACACAAGCCGGATTTTACAGTAACAGACTGTGCTCATCAAGTTGATATATTAACATTTTTGCACTTTTTAGTGGTGCATAGAGATATTAAAATGTGCTTCACAGTGGTAGTGTTTTATTTCCCTTCCACATAACGCTAGCCTTGCACGGACTGATAAGAGCACAGTAGACCATTTCCAGGTTTGTTGCAGGCTTTTTTATTATTATTTTAATGTGGGTACATTGAAATGTCCGTGATTAGGAGGCTAGACGGTTGGCATCACTGTTTTATTACTGTTTTTACACTTTCATGGCAAAAGCAGAAGAATAAAAGAGTATCCAAGTATAAATAGCTGAATATTCATGTGAGACGGAGCGTGTGTTGGGGGGACATTTGCCTTCCGCAGCCTCACAGCACGATAGGGAATATGCTAACGTTTGAATGACCTCCTTCATCTCAACATCACACACAACTGTGAAGTGAAAGAACTGAAATAACTCCAAAATTAATTTACAACCACTACAAGCCATTGAGAAGAGTGGCAAAGCCGCTGTACCACTTTTGAGGGTTCTCAGCAGGCTCAATAAGTTGTATAGATAAGATACACATACTTTCAGCTGCGAGTGGTTGGTGGTTTTGCTTGATGACTGGTGCAGAGGTGAAAGAGTGAGAGAAAACATGCTATGAAATTATTGATTCATTTAATTATCTGCCCCTTGTACAAGGTGGTGTAGTTGAGGTGTATTAAGTTAAGTGAAGTGGCCCCTTACAGTCACATGTGAGCAGAGCACACCTGTTCAATTTCTCATGAATGCAATTATCTAATCAACCAATCACATGGCAGTTGCCTCAATGCATTTAGGGGTGTGGTTCTGGTCAAGACATTCTCCTGAACTCCAAACTGAATGTCAGAATGGGAAAGAGGTGATTTAAGCTATTTTGAGCGTGGCATGTTTGTCGGTGCCAGACGGGCCAGTCTGAGTATTTCACAATCTGCTCAGTTACTGGGATTTGCACGCACAACCATTTCTAGGGTTTACAAAGAATGGTGT
>JBBPDH010000001.1:8739282-8755583 GCA_037974565.1 Clupeocharax schoutedeni
TATATATAGATAGATACACACACACACACACACAGACACATATATATAATTTCTGTATATTATCCTTCGCAGTTCTATTCGAGTGAAGGTGCGGATAATTCATGAACTGGCACCACTACACACAAAATTGCGAAGCGGAAAACGAAATCTTTACATTTATGTTTGTGTGTATTAGGTCTTACTGAGAGCAAAAGTGTGCTGGTCGTTGGAGATGAGAAAAGTGTCGTTGCGGGGCTGTTTGGAGTCGTTTTAAAGTGAAATGCCGTCTGAAAGGGCTCCATTAGGCGAGCGGAGCCTAACAACAGCTCCAGAGCTGAGCCGGACTTAACATCTGTAATGCCGGATCAGTCGGGCTGGAGGCCTTTTCTCATTAATGAAGTAACAACCAGTTGATCAGAAAGTCTTTCTGTCCCAAGTCCCGATTTAATTCCTCCTCCTCCTCCTCCTCCTGAATCCCACCCCTCCAGTCTCTGGATCTCCCTGGCTGGGTTACCATTTACTGCACTCAATGCTCCTTTCATCCGCAGTCATTTTCCCTCGTTTGACCCGTCCATGGTGCCGAGGCAAATCGCGTGAAATTACCTCTAGGATTAATTTTCCCCTCTTTTTTATTGCCCAGAGCCGGTGAAAAGATTTCTCCCTTTCCTTGTTTTACACCCGGCTAATCCCACTCATTTCCACGCCACAAACAAGCAGGATCAGTGGAAAAAATGGAAATAAAGCCAGATGAAGATGGGTTAGGAGGTGGTGGTGGGAGAAGGTGGGGGTCTCTCTCTGTAGCTGGAATTAACTCTTCACATAATTTATTCTCACCAATATCTTCCACTAAGGACCCCCCTCCAGACTTGTGCCAAGTCCCATATTAAACATGTGGCATGACACGTTCAAAGGAGCATTAAATCTAGAGGAAAAAAGAAAGAAAGAAAAAAAAAAGAAACCCATTTTCTCCCTCAGTAGTTTATTTCCAGAGAGGCACCTGGAGCAGAGCCCACACTGCTTGTTTGGTGGGAGGGAGGGATTTTTCCACAACTCGCCTAATCTTATTGTGAACATTATGAATGAATGGCAACCCAATTTACTTGTAATATCTGGAGGATTCTCCTCAAGTACTTTGGGCACCCCACCAGACCCCCCATCCCACATAATTCAACAGCACGCGCTGATACAGGCCAAACCAAGTTTTCTCCTCTCCAACTGACTGTGTGCATATTTATTTTTAAATTTAAAATAAGTGCAAAAAAAAATAAATAAAAATAAATAAATAAAAATAAAAATCAGTAAGAGCCACTTTCTTAAAGCACCCCTAAGAGTGGACTTATATAGATATTCTAGGGCATGATTTTAATAAATGTAATGTAATGTTTATTGCTAGTTCTAAATGAGCCATATTATAATACAAGTATAATACAGTATTTTAGTGAAATAGTTAGTGAGTTTAATAATAAATAAGCATGTTAATATACGAACACCTACCAACTATAATACATTTTTAATAAGCTAGAACTTGGTACAATTTTGAAAGTGTGTAGTTAAAACATTTGACTTGCACAATTTTGTCCATATTCATGTAATTTTCACTTTTATTAACAATGTACTAACAATGTACTAAATGTACTAAAATCAGAAGTCACCTGACCAAAAGACTTACAATTTAAAAAATTTTAAAAATTTACAATTTAAAAAAAGCCCAGCTCTTGGAAAGGGGAAAAAAAAAAAAAAAAAAAAAAAAACACATTCAGGACCAAATTCAGATATTTAAGATACATTTAAAAGTTAAACACAAATAACAATAATAAGAGTAAAAGCATCTCAGAATGCTTCTAAAAGCAGGGGGATGATGTAGGGGCCTAAAAAATCATTTCTAATCCTACATCAACTCCTACTATTTAATGCTTGATTGTAAAGTGTCGCGCCGAGTTGCTGTTCAGTCTGTCCAGACTGCTGCACAGGCTCTGATGAGTCTCTCTCTCTCTTTTTTTTTTTGTGGAGTTGTAGAGTTGAAAATCTCAGTGAAGGAGTTAAAAAAAAAAAAAAAAAAAGGGCTGAATGGTGGCCCACTGGCACTCCGGCCCCCTTTCGCCGTGCCTTAATTCCCCCCGTCTCTTTTACCCCTCATCCAATTAGCCTGGTGTATTAAGCGGTTTATCATCTCATAGCCAGCCATTCACGCAAACAAGGAGGGGGGGGGGTCTGCTCTGCAATGGGAGCCGCTTTCCTTTTGACACCCACGGCCACTTACATATTCCGCAGTGCCATGAATAATGGCGAGAGAATGGAGCACTAATTCCCCTCATCAAAGGGAACCTTGTCCACCGCTTTGCTCAACACCACTATTCTGTTTTTAAGGAAAGGGGGGGGGGGGGTAGAGTGAGAGAGAGAGGCAATAAAGCTTAGCATAGCCTAACAAAACCCAATCGTTCTTATTAACTTAGCAGGCCAGAATGAATGCAAAGCCTTGCTGCCATTGAGCGGCCCAGTTTGAAAACAAGCCTCTGCTGGCACGATAATGCTTTAGCCCAAGTCTGAGGAATGCCTCATTGAAACCTGAGCCCATGCATTGATGACTTAATCTTGTAAAGTGTAATATATAAAAAAAAAAGAAAAAGAAAAGAAAAGAGAAAAAGAGAGTGCGCCATTCAGCCAGCGTTTAACTGTTCCCTCAAGTTAAAGTATTTTACTCGGCGCACAGCAGATGTGATATAATAAATATATAAATTTACTTCATTGCTAACGCAGGCCTGCACACAAGCGCTGTCGATCATAGTCCGGGCTAAACCCGGGGCATAAAGCCACTCTTTAAAGTGTACAGTCTCTTAGGTCGGTGCCATTAGTGGCTGTCGTCCAAAGTGATTTTTCAAGCACGGTATTTATGGAAATTGGCATTTGCAGTGATGAAATGGTGTAAAGGAGAGAGAGGGAGAGATGGAAAAGGGAAAAAAAAAAAACATCGTTCACCTGTCATTATAAACACATGGAACAAGCAGAGTGAGGCGAACACCGTTTTTTAACACGGGCTCCAACACAGCAGCCTTCAGACATCCCCCACTTCTTTGTATGTTCCTGGCAGTCACCGGTTTCTTCAGTCCGGCGTCTGATCGAAAAACGGCTGAACGCATTAAACGGAAGGAAACCTATAGCTCTTTTGTATCACTTTATTTTACTCAGAGTATAAAACACAATCATTTAGTCACTCCAGCAGAGCTGCAATCAGAACAGGGTTCAAGACACAGAGGGAAAAAAAGACATACAACGTAGATCCAATATCTAGAAGAACATACATGGAGAAGTCCCAACCAATAACATTGGCTATAAAAGCAACGATTAATGTAAACCTCCCCAATCAGGCCTAGCTCAAACGGCATGGTACAGTTTGTGAACGTCCAATTGCTTCCAACTGCAGAAATCACTGGCCAAGTCTGTATCATTGGCTAATTGCCATGCTGTCAAGGACAAAGGGTGGTAGAGAGAAGTTATTACCCCTGATTGTTGCCTCCAAAATTTAGCCTCAGTGTGTAGTGGAATTGAGAAGGGGAGGCTGAGGGTGGAGATGTATTTTAAGGCCTTTAAGCTCTCTTCTTGTCCATTTTACCACCGATTCAGAGATCAATTAAGACCTGGACGGCAGGCTAAATGGCCGTGATGAAAGACAAGGGTCAGTGTGAGTGATGGGTAGCCAATCATAGCAGGGCCTGATGGCCACCTGTAGCGCTGCCATCATCTCTCCTCACATCTGACCTTAATTCACACCAGTGCAGAGGGTAGTCATATGGACGAGGGAGGGGGTTACAATACAAGCGCGGTCGTTAGAAACTGAAGTGGGAGGCATGCAATAACTGGAACATTCAATACATTACAAAACCATTATGTACACAGCAGTAAAAAAATACAATTAGAGAAGCATTGGCCCAATCAACAGCAAAAAGGCTCAAAAACCTGAGGGCTCTGGCAGTGACTGGATGGGCCAGAGAAGTTCATTTATGGTGAAAGGTCATCTCATCTTGTCCCTATGGACTGAAGGGCTTTACTTCAGTGTAGTAAAGGCCTGGAAGAGCTTAGAGAGGTTGACTTCAGAGTAGCTGCTGAAAGTCAGGACACGATCCACCACCCCCTTCAGCTTCTTATACACATCTCTCTCCTTGTTCCAGCCATTCTTAAACTTCTCTGCAGACAGAACACAACAGAATATTTCATAATGAATGCAAACACAACATATAAAAGCTGGGTTAACAGTCAATGGTTTAAAAATGGAAGTTTACTGAACACTGGTCCTGAAAAGCAACCAAAAATCACCCCCACTTGATTTCCGCTACATTATTCAGTCACAGCACGCAAACCTGTATTTAATCCAGATTTAGATATTGATCTTGTCCTTGAAGAGAAGGACAAATAAACATGGAGTGCTCAATTGTGATGTTTGAGAAAAGGAGGAAATGCAAATGGTCAGTTTTAAAAAAAACCTTGGGAGGTCGTGAAAGACAAATTAAGATAGACTTGTTCAATTCAATTGCATTAAAACAGAATGGATATTTTAACCATACCATGTTAGAGACTCTTAATATTCTATATACACCTGGGACCTATTTTCAAATACATTTGAGTTAAAGTTTTCTAAAATGTGCTTCTGATCTGAAATTAGGCTAATTACACGAATGTTTGCGACCTGTTTGCAATCATGGCCACGAGCACAACAATGAGCAAATCTTCACCAGTTTTTTTTTACAAAACATTCTGATGAGAAATTAAAAGTAAAAAAAAAAACAAAAAAGAAAAATTCAAGTAAGTACATGTGCTAAATACGGACCCTGCTTTGAATTACACATTAATATTGGTTGTGTGTTTCCTTATTCCCCATCAAAGAAAACTGAATGAAATAACATGCCTACAAGAAAATGGTCTGTTGGCAGGCAAAGCTGGGCAAGGCGATCACTATGGAGTTGTGACGCGGGCGAAAAAAAACCCCCATCAGTTATAATATCGAACTCTGCTCTCAGACAGAAGCTTGGAGAGGTTTATCAAGTATCATTTCAAATGAAAGTCCCAAAGAATCGATAAGGCTGCAGTAATCCGGCGTTGTGTGGGTAGTATGGTGGTTTGAGGGTCTAGGTGCCTGCAGAAGTCTGCAGGCTAAATAGACTGCACTGCCAGGGAGCCATGGGGTCAGGCAATCGGGTCGATATCCTAGGTCAATTTTCCCAACAGGAGGGCCTTCAATAACAGAGAGGAGATGATGAAGGAGCCATTGGCAGGCTAGCAGGACTAAACTGGAATTACAGACCGAGTCAAAGCCTTTAACCAAAGTCTTTTGTAAAGCCAAGTCTTTGCACCCTAAAGCAGACAGACGAGGTTTCCACATCTCTAGGTATAAGCATAAATCTTTTATTGGGGGAAAAAAGCTACATGTATGTGTGATAGGGTTCTGCTGGTAGTTAGCTCTAATTAATCATCCAGTCAAAGCTGCAGCATGGAAAAAGCCATAGATGATACAGAGGTGAACAAGCTGATGTGTGTGTCGCATTTTCTTTTCATGCTATGGCAAGAATTCTGCTCTCCCCCTCAAACTAGGGCTACACAAGTATATCTTTCCATATCTCTATTCAGCCAGCCACATTTATTTATCTATCTGTCTCTCTCTATATATACAGTAAACTTATATGCGGTTCCGTAGTCGCAGCTTCAGTCTCTCTCAGATTTTTTCTGAGAACCAAACTAAGCACATTTGCCGAAACTGAACATATCCTCTGCATTTTGGTTTTTGCTTTTGCGATGCCCGGGCCTCGTCTGCCAAGCCGCCTCGTCCTTGTGCTGATTGTTTATGTTTGGTCGGCAGCTAGCAAGACAACCAGATACCTAAACGGAATGAACCTCTGCAGCTCAGCGCCGTCCCAAACAAACAACCTGAATGAGGACGAAGCCCTGAAGTCACAGCTTTTTTCATGGCAATATATAATTTTTCATGCATCTTAGTGCTAAAAACTATACATACACAGAGATGTCTGTATGTATGTTGCTTTAGTTTTGAATGGTAGCAGCTCAATACAGCTTTTTTGTTTTTTCATTAGGCAAATCTAGTACCTAGTATTACTATTTTTCATATTTATTACATCATGGTTGCAGGCAATACGAAAACTTGACATGAAAACATTACTGAGTGGATGGAGAGAGAGGTCACATAAATACCTACAAAAAGGCAGTGATGAGTGTATTAACCTTTTCCTCAATCTCATTTGGTATTACGCGATACTAAACTTCTTAACGGAGTCAGAATTCTGGCACTGTGATGGCACTACTGGTGAATCAATGATACATTGCTGTTTAAGATTGGCATGCACTAGCTTGATTAAATACGTGTTGACATGAAAACTTTAAACCGAACAACCACAGTAACACTCAGTCAGAGTTAAAGGACAAAAATAAAGCTCCCACAAACATTTTTGCCCAGTTACTGTATATGAAATGATCTTAACGTAAGAGCATTCGTCACCACTGGATCTAAATTTCTCGAATTAAATAGAACATCAAATATATACAGTACTTAAATATACAAAAAGCATCTTCTGTAGATATCTAAACCGCAATTTTGGTTATATTTTGGATAATTTGCACCTTTGCTTTGGGAAAACCTTACTTCGTTTCTACCCTGTTCTAAACCTGCATGTGTGTACAGTCTAAAATCGCATTACAAATTGAACACTGCATTGTGCAGCATCAGTTCACACTGCGGAACTACAAAAGGACAACATGTAGGCATCCCCATCACTGCCCAGACATCCTCTTACTCTATTAGCAGGTCTAGCACAAACATAAGCCAAACTCCCCATGGGGAACAGGGGTTAAACACACAGGAGAGTGGTCTTCAGAGAAAGAGAGAGATGTGCACAAATATATATGTACACATACATACATCAGCTACACCTGCTGCCTTTATCACACATACATTTATCTCCACAGAGAGAACGAGAGAGAGCAGGAGCAAGTGTGAGAGTGAGAAAGAAAGAACAAGTAGGCTGCCACATGAACTAGAGTGAGGGGTAGAATACTATTTACCTGGGGAAAGAAAGAGAGAGGGAGGGAGAAGAAAGATGATGATGCATGATCAAGCGAAAGCAATCATGTCATCATTTTTGAAAGGTGGAAGAAAATAATTCTTTTTTTTTTTTTCACCCTTTTCTCTTTCTCTTCTCCTCCTCCTCCTCCTCCTCTTCTTCTTCTTCATTCTTCCCCAACCTCAATCATTGTGTAGGGAACGGATAAAAAAGAGCAACTTAAAAGCCACAAAGGTTGTCAGAGACCCCCGCTTTCCCTCTCGGCCCGGCAGGGGTCGTATTTAAAATAAATAGCATTTCGAAAGAGGGAGAGAGATGAGGAGAGCCGGTGAGAGAGAGGGAGAAAAAAAAAGGCAAAAAAAAAAAAAAAAAAGACAGGAGAGATGAGCAAACAAGGAAAAGTAACGAGAGAGACACTGAGAAAGCAGAGTGAGGCAAGGCAGAGGAGGGAGAGCGAGGGAGAGCAAATGAGAGAGTGACAGAGAGAGAAAAGGAGAGAGGGAGAGGGAGAAAGAAAAAGAGAAAAGCAAGAAAAGACAGGAGGAGGCAGGGGTTGGCGCTGGCTGCCTCGTGACAGAGGAAGGGGTAAGCTAGTCCAGGGAGAGTGTATCAGCTTCCATGCGCTCTAACTAGGTGTAAATACAATAACAAGCATGTAATTAAGTGAGCATGATGAAGTTAATGGAGATCATACATTCCATTTGGGCTGCTTATGAATATTCTATTAGATGTTATCAGGCAGCTGGAATAGCTGTTAATTTAATCATCACTGCGAGCAGGGAAAAGTTCTTTGTGCGAGTGTAATTGCACAGAATGAATAATTGATTTGACAATCGCACCCGCGGATTTCCAGCAGCTCAAGGCTGGCAGAGCGCGGGGGAGGAGGGGCGGGGAGGGCGAGTGCTGTGCGCCCTGAAGAGGTTGCAGAGGAGATAGCCTGCAAATTGAGCATTAGCGGCACACTGATAAAGGACAATTTTTATTTTATCAATGCGGCAAAATTACATTACTGCGTGAGCATAATCACACTGCCCACACTTAAGAAGAGACAAGGGAAAAAAAGAGAGTGAGAGAGTGTGTGCACAAGCAAAAGAGAACAGGAGGTGGGGGTGCTTTTGAGAGGGGGGGGGTTATGAGAAGTAAAAGGATGACTAAAAGAGGAAATAAATTGCTCTTCATGAAAAGAATGAAATCAGGGTTCAACATGATTTGGAAGTCATTGATACAGGATATCTTAATATTTCAAAAAATGGAGAGAAAATGTTTTATTATGGAAGGACTCCTGCTGTGTGTGAAATTGCCTCCACATTTACCTCAGTTGCTGCAATCAGGCGGACGACTGTGGTCTACATGTAGATCAGATTCTGAGTCTGCATCTAAAATGTCTCTCGATCCAGACACGCAAATGTGGCAAAAGAAAGCACCCCACTTTCACTGTGTGTGCATACAAGGCTTAACTCTATGGCTTTTTAAAACCCAGCTGAGAACACTGATGAAGTCGGCCAGCAATGGCTCGGATGGGCCTTGAGCAGTCGGGATGCTTCGTGTCCGGAGACAAATCACAGGCCTGGATTGGGGGTGGGGGGTTCTTGTGGCCCATTCTGAAATAAGCACAGGCTGCTAACGGCTAAGACGCTAACCTGATGAATGGTGTGATTTACCACGATTCCACCATACCGAGTGCATAGTAAGAGACGATCAGCCACAGTCATTTGAATCAAACTGCAGAGAAAGGAAAAAGAGGCGGAAAGGAAGAAGGAGGGGGGAAGGAAAGGAGGGGGGGAACAGAGACAATCTAACTCTTACTTTGCTCTGCTAAATCTCTGGGCAGTACATACTGCTGGCAAATGTTCTTTTCCTCCATTTCTTTCTTTTTTTCCCTACCTTGTCCGAGAATAAAGAGGCAATTTCCATCAGTTTTTCCTCGCAGGAGGAATCAGATAATCTAGAGAGGAAAATACGGCAAATGGGCGAAGCGTCGGCCCGCAATTTCATCATCAAGCAACAGCTGGAGCGGCTGTTTGCTGAACCGCAGCGCCACCCCTGGCCAGAGAGAAAGAAATGAGCCTTTGGGCCAATCAGGCCGGAGACTCCATCAGCCGGTGAGTAAGTTTAATGTCTCTCTGGACTTAACTCCCCAAAGACTGACCAGTGTGCCCATTTACCCAGGCCCATTGTTCGCACGGCTGGCCGGAGTCCCAGAGGCTTGAGGCAGCCTCGAGGATCGCCTCCCTCACCTCCGGCCCTCGTGTCCAGCCGCCCCCTTCTCCCTCTCGCTCCACCTCCCAGCACTGTACTGCTGCAGTTATCTAAAGCGCCACAATAACAGCAGAGCCGACAGAATGAGGGGGAAGATTGGTTTTTCTATTGTGCTGCCGAGCTGGCATAATGCCCACTTTAAAAGCAATTCCTCGCTCATCAGAGACAGACAGAAAATCTGCCAGATACGACACTAAACGTCCAAGGTTGGGGGGGGGGGGGTGTGCGGGGTGGGAGTGGGCCGGGGGGTTTTGTGCGACTTCAGTAAAATTACACATGACCGAGAGTGCGCGCTCGCATGTGTTTGCCTGTGTACTGCAAGGGGCAGCTGAAAGTTTCTAGAACTGCACTTTATTCCATCATGTCTACTATACTGGCGCCTTTCTATCAGTGCTGCTCTACCCCGGAGCTCAACCCTACGCTTCTTCCCATTGTGTACCGGTGGTTGGAGTAAATGGGCTGGACCAAAAGGATATATCACAGCCAACTCAACAGCAGAGTAAACCACAAACCTCAAAAAGAATCTTCACTCTGCAGAGGGGAGGGAGAGGGAGGAGGGCAAAAATAGGGGTCCTATCGGACCGTGTGGAGAGAAAGAGTGTACAATGCAGATACTTGTAGAGTCAATATGAAATAAATCAAGGTGTTCCAATTTAATATTATTTAACAAACCAGACCAATTCTGAGACGTATCTTTAATATCCACTAGTGTTTAATATCCACTAGTGTGCAGCGCTAGCTCAGAAGACATTGTTGGCTGTGTTCAAAATTTAGGTGATACAACCTTGACCACAGATGGATTATGTCATTATATATGTGAATACATAAATGATAATCAAACGGTCTGAATACATATATTTCATTTTGGAAAATAATCAGACTATTCTGTAATACGTTTTCACTTTAATACATGAATGGGACAAAACGCTATAAATGATAAATTAGTGTTGCTATTATCCTCAACATTACTCTATAGTGGTAATTCTTATTTTGTTGCACTTAACTGTAATAGTAATGATGATGAAAAATCACCGATCATTTGAATACCAAGATGCGTTAAAAAGCTAGTGTTCCTGTCCAACCTGAACAGTTTACTGGCTCAAGAACTGCAGCGGAAAGTGCAGAATTTACGCATATATTTTGAAGGGGTCAACTCCAATCAGTAAACCAAAAAATGGCAAATCTTGGAGCACAGGCTAAACTGAGCCACACTGGGTTCAGCACACAGAGGTCGCCTCTGGTAAGCTAACTCCGGTTAGCTTTACATGTATATATTTTACTAAAACCAACAAAGATAGTGCTAGAGGAGCTCCAATTTCATAAAGACTGTAGACTGGAAGTGCCCATCTAAACCCACTGCTAAAACCACCATTTATTGGGTCATTACATAAAGAAAATCTCCAATGGTTGACATGGCAGTCATTTATAGATGTTGGAAATGACACCAAAAGTAGTGCAAGCTAATACACTCAGCATAAGACTCAATGCCCCCAACATGGCAGAGGCACACCTGGGGTCTTAATCAAAACCCGAACCAGGTAAAGACAGTACCAGCCACCCAGCCCTGTAATTTCACCCCTAGACCCCACTAAGCCCTGTGGTTTGTGATATAGTAATGCACAGTATTACAGTGATGGGCCAAGGTTGGGGGGGGGGGAGGGTGATGACAACTTAAAGGCTATACTTTAGAGCTGTGTATAAGATGTACATCCAAGAGCAGTCCGCTAATCCCAACCAGACCAACAAGAGAGGGTGCGTGATAAAACTTCCCAAGAGAATCACAGATACACACTGAAGCATTATTGATAGTTTATGATTGAACTGAATAATAAAAAATAAACAGTGTAGATAACAATAATGGTTCTACACTAGACACAAAAGCTAGGTTTATGTTTTATTTGGTTTCACTCTCATGAATAAAGATATTAGGTACCACCTACATGTTTATAGCGATTTTTTAAATGTTGCTCAATTGGATCACTGGTTTGCAGTTGCGATACTATATGACACGAATCACTGCTTCAACCTTCATCCTCTACAGTTTTCATAGCCATAGTGGAATTAATCTGCAGGTCTTTTCATCGATCTGGATGTATCTAAAATGTAAACTTAGAGGTCCTTACAGATGGACTGAAACCGTTTTTTGCATGATATTTACATCATTTCATGCTTGTATCTGCAACCAAATTAGTGTTACTAGTAAAATGCACTCTACAAAACATCTGAACAACAGGATTCAGCATTCAACATATGTGAGAAACACATAGACTGGCAGGATGTAAGTAAACCTAGCGAAAATGTCTGGACATCAGCCTCAACAATCAAACTTGTAAATGTTTACATCTAATCTCAACAGGTGGAAATCAGGGTTAGAGGAATAAACAAAAATCACTCCTCGAGGAATTAGAGGAAAGGTGGCAGTGACAGGCAGAGCAGTTGTCAGAACTCTGAAAATTGGCCACAATTACTCAAAGAAACAACAGTAGCGAAAAGTAGAGAAATAAAAATTCCAGAGAGAAGCCAAGTCTATAATCATGTTAGGCCCTACTCCCGCCATCCCCCTCCAGACCCACTCGGCTTGCTTCATGTTCTGAGTGGTCATCTATTGATTACACATTATATTTATCTACGCTTCTCGCTCTCGCTCCGGACCTCATTGGCACATGAAGAAATAAATAAATAAATATACAAGTCTGTTCCAAGAGGTCCTTTTTAATCAAGTGACATCAATCACAGAGGCTGGCGGGTAAGTAGCCAGGGCTCGGCTAGCTTCGGCTGCGCTGGGGCTGGATCCTCAACTGGGCCGCTGGAAATATATGCTCCATGTCCCATTATTTATGAAGGCCTATCCTTTCGCCTTCTCGCCAATTACTCTCCCTATCATTTTCCAAAATCTAAAAACTGTTTTCAATCAACACAGCCAACGCTATTACTGAGTGCCTGCCGGCCCTGAGAGGAGGCTTTTCTCTCTCTCCCTCTCCCGCAAACTGATTGGAGCGCTTTGCATTCCGCGCCGCTCTGTGATTGAATCCGTCGCTTGAATTAGGGCTGTCGACTCGAGGAGCTGCACATCCTTAACCCAACCCCCCCCAACCCCTTGACCGCCTCCAGCCTGTGTGAGCCATGTGAGATGTGCAAGAAGCGTGTGTGTCTGTGTGCACCTGTGCGGTGCACCCAAACGTGAATGCTTCTAGACAGAGTTAAAAATGGATGCATGCCTGTGTACGGCTGGTGTAAGAAATGCAGGTGCGCTCGTGTTTTCTTACGTTTGTCGTCCACTTTGGTCAAGGCGTAGTCCCAGTCAAAGATGAACCTATAGAAACTCAGTTGGTTGTACAGTGCCTTCTCAGAATACTGCAAAAAGAACACACACACAGACACACACACACACACACAGACACGATAATTCATTGAGCAATCGGAAAAAATGTGTCAGAACTGCTGTATCATGGATCTGCGAAAGTCAAAACTCAATACAAAAAAAGGAATGCGCCACAATGCGTACAGCAGGAAAGAAATTGTTATGCATTGCTGCTTTTTTCACATATTCTAACAAAGTGTCAAAAGTCTTTCGACAAAAGATGCCTGCTGGAAAAACACCGGTCACACTTTGAGCCAGGAACATAGTGTTTAAGTGAAGTGACAGCCATACCGTCAATACAGTAAGTGTTGCATAGTCAGTGCGAGCTCAAATTCACACTTGCAAATCCTCTTCAAACTGTTTAGTGACGCTGTGGTGGTCGATTATTCAATCGCTCATTCACGTTAGAAGAGAGAGGGGAAAAAAAACAAAAAACAATTAGCTATAATCACACTGATGTTTACCTCACATCGGTTAGTACTGTTTTTTTCCCCTCTCTCTGGGGAAAATGAAAGGCTGGAGCGTAATGAGATTGGTGCAATTCAATCAGGGAAAGCTGGAGAATCACCTGCGTTAATTACAGCTGGAGAGACAGGTAGTGTTTGTCATATATTCTCCACTGTCACAGACAGAGGCAAACACTGTCGTTCAGGCAAGCCCCAAGTTTAGAGTCATATAAGCTGTAAAATCTGTCTGATTGGCCAAAACTAGGCACCGCATCACCCCCCCCCCCCCCCCTTCAGCTCCACAAAAGCAGGAAACAATCTGTTTGGTTTGTAAATGCTGCTCTAATTGCCGTTGGCCACGTGTCTGCCTGCCAGAAGTGCTCAGTGAGAGAGAGAGCGGGAGAGAAAGAGAGAGAGAGAGAGAGATCAACTCTGAAATTACCTCGAAATTACCTACTTCATAATAGTTTGTTTTGATAAGGCATTGTGTGTGGAGCTGATGAACAACAGTGGCTGTCAATTTGATTAGCCATTATACTTTTATGTTAATTGCCATTATTGGGTCGCAGTCTCTCCGAGTCACCATAGAAGCCAGGCAATGTGGGCGCTGGGAGAGAGAGGGAGTGCTGCGGAGGGAGTTTAGTGAGGGGCTCTCTTCAGCAGACAAGCTTTTAATTGCCCTCCACAGCTTCCGATGAGCCCAGCAGCTGTTGACCCATAATGCACTAGCTGGTCAACAACCCTGCCCGTCGATTCAGCAATGCAGGCATAATGGAGCCGCCGTAACCAGCGCCAGCGCTCGGCCGGCTTGGCACGCGCACACAAACCCTTTCTACTGAATAAACATGTGTGTGCATTTTAAAATCGCACTGGCCAGCCTACCTGGGCCAGTATGGGATTCAGTATAGCGGCAGCATAGCCCACCAGAACACACAATGGTAGGGGTGGGGTCAGGACAAACTTCACAGCTCCACTGACAGGTGTCAAAGAGGCGTGGCAAGCGCATCGTCAGGCGTTATTCAATTTAGACTCTTGCCCCCCCCCTCCCCTCCACCCTGCTCTCCCCTATCCATGTGCGCACACACACACACCTCCCTTGGCGGCTTTGCTCGGCTCAGTGCTTTGTTCCTGTACTGACACCATTTCAATTTTCACCACAAATCTGCAGCATTTTCGGCCTGAGTGACTAAGGAGCAAACCAGCTGTGAAATTGCCTCTCCCCCGAGACGCCCCTCCCCACAGCCCCCCACCCCCCGATAAAGCCATGGTGGTGGCGAAGCACTTCCCCTCGCCATGCAGTCGAACCATCCGCAAAACCCTTGGCCCAAAACTCAAAGTAGCAAAACATATCAACAAGGCACTAAACCACAGTTAAAAGATCCAACGATGCCACATACACAACGATAGCATCATTCAGTCACTCATTGTACAGACTTGTATAGAATTGGCATGTCAATGAGTGTTCTTGCATATGGCTCAAGCCAAGTATGGACTTGAAGGAGTGAAGAAACAGTGTCGAGAGGTTATAACGGTATAGCGGCTATACGTAAGAACTTATAGAAACGCGGCGCTTCGGTTCTACAGGAAAATGGCTCCTCTCCCTATTCATGCAGATCTCTGCAGCTGCAGCAGGGAAAAAAAAGCCAAACAGTTTTGATGAGGCTTAACACAAAACGCTCCAATTTGAGTTAATTTTAATGGGCCGAGCTGAAAAAGGAAGGCGATCGGCATCACAAGGTTTCATAATGAGTCAATATATGTAAATCTTTACAAGGCAAACACAGTGGGAAACAAAGACATTTAACTGAAGCGCCAGTTGATGTCTCCACTTTTTTGTGCGCATAATTTCTCCCCATTGAAAGGTATAATTGCCTGCTATTTGAAGATATTCATGCTCAATTTTTGAAATTAATTTCAATTGGGGGGAAATGTAGAAATGTCAGCTCCCTTGAAAGGGATTTGATTTCAATTATCCTTGCTCAAAGGACTGTGATTTCCAAATACACTTAAGCAAAATTATGACAAGAATTTTTGTTCCCAGAAATTCAGTGTTTAAAGAGCGATTAGGCGATAAATGGACTGGCTTTGAATTGAAGTGAATGCGCCGGTCTCCATCTGAAAGGCACTCAATTATCCCTGATTGCTCCCGTTATAATGTATCAAATAGAGATACCTGCTATTGCTGTAATTTGTGTGAAAATTAACATGCTGCAATTTCCACTAGAGGGAAAAAAGGAAGCCCTAATGGGTGCCTGAACGTACATCAATAAAACGGAGAGAGAGGGAGGGTGAGCGAGAGAGAGAGAGAGAGAGAGAGAGAGAGAGGAGAAAGAGAGCGGGGAGAGAGGAAAAAGAGAGCGAGCGAGAGAGAGGGCAAAAGAGAGAGACACATTGTGATTGAGGAAGAAAGCAAGGGAGGGGGAAAAAGAGCAGTGGTAGAGAAAAGGAGAAAAAAAAGAGCACAAGAAGAGAGAAGAAGAAAAAAAATTTAATTTACTGAAAATATTACAAATTGCACCTGTATATAACTCCTCCAAATTACTGGCCAATCAGTCTAGGGTGCCCATTACGCTTCCATTTAATCTGGATACAATGGTGGTCGATGTCTCTGTGTCCGTGGAGACGAGAGACGAGGCGCATCACTGACAGGCGAGTAGCAAAGCTCGGAGCGACAGAGGGACGGGGAAAAGGGGTGAGGAAGTTAATGTTTTATTCAGCCAGCAGTTTAAACTGCCATCTCACCAGGCAGAGAAGGGGACGCCTAAGTGGCTATGGTGACAAGAGAAATTGTCCTTTTGGGTTTCAACCTGTCGCCACAGAACCAGACGCAGAAATCAGCAGCTGGGGGGAGGGAGGGGGTAAATGGGGGTGGGGGGTTATGGGAGGGGGGCACTGGACAAAAACAACAAAAAGGAGAGAGAGAGAGAGAGATAGAAAGATGCAGACAGAGTAGAGGGGGGCATACAAGGGCATAAACGGAAAAAGAGCAGAAGTCTGTCTGTGTTGGTCAAAGTTTTTGACTTGAGGCACACCCTCCACAAGTGATCCCAGGATTAAGTGGGTGTGAAAAGAGAAGATTTGAAAACCATCCCTTAAACCTCTCTCTCTCTCTCGCTCATATGCACACACACACACACACACACACACACACACACACACACACACACACACACACACACACACACACACACA